>CM023486.1:111356065-112556065 GCA_013339685.2 Hyalomma asiaticum
TTGCGTGTGTAAAAAAAAGTAAATAAAATGCCAAATAATAGTAACATCAATGATGATGATTATTTTTATTACTTTTTCGGCATTTTGCAGAGACATTAGCGCCACATTTTTCTAGGACATAGGAGCAGTTACGGAGTGGGATGGGATTAGTTCGGCCTCAGGTGGGGGGTTACAACACCCGAAACCCCGCCCCGTCGGTGCGCCACTGCGGTGTACGGTGTTGCCGTCTTCTTCTGGCTCCTGAAGCACTTCGCGCGTACGTGCACAAGTGTGGAATAACTGCATCGGAGTAAGAAGGACGAGTTAACTTCTGCTGTCGCCAGCAAAGCACATACGCGCAACAGGTATTACAGATGTATCGAGATAGATTTCATGCATGGCAGGTCACTTCGTACACACGAGCTAGTCAGACCGCGTGCCTCGCGAACTGCCGTTGTACCGTTTAACCACACCACCAGTGAACATGCGAAAAGAAAACGACTGTGAGAGTACTTACTTCGTTGTGTCTGCACGTGTTTCTATGGTCGAGCATTGAACGTAGCTTTCTGCGACGAACTTGTGGCTCCGCAGTTCGTTGCAGTTTCCGGCGCTTTTCGACGTTCGATAGGCCTCTACTTTGCCTATATCAAGGCTTTTTGGTATAATGGTCAGGCTCTTGGTCCACGACATGATGCCGCTGCGCCCCAACTCTCAGAAAAAAAACATAAGCCGCCAACCAATTTCGACCGCGCACTAGAACGGACACCTAAAAAAAGCACTGCCTCCCGTACGCACCGAACAACGCCGCACACTCCGACCAACTGATGGCGGACAGCGTATAGAGTGATGAGTAGCAGAGCCGAAGTGCCTCTTGAATCAGTGTCGCCAGACTGAATTAGGAAAGGGGTCTATTCTCCTTATTTCACTTTTTTATAGTAACACTTTCATGAGATCTAGTTGGTGCACATTTATAAGCGAGCATGAACAAGCATGAGCATGAACAATGGAGGCGAAATGTTGAGGCCCGTATACTGTGCGATATCAGTGCATGTTAAAGAACCCCAGGAGGTCGAAATATGAATAGACATGAGCCTCCGCATGTGCGAAGACAACGAGAAGAGTAAAGGGAGAGGAAACAAGTAGGTGCGCTGGCACTTTCTTAAAGGTCTACGTTCTGTTTTGATCAAGGATGGGGAAATTAAATACTGGGGAAGCTAGCAAATCTAAATATAAGTGCAATCTTCAAACGACGAAAATTCTCGTCTCACATAGCAAGCGTCAGCATGAAGGTTGTTACGGATAAAAGGCTATTAACCATGTTTCGCAGGAAGCCAGTCAGTACATGTCCATTTCATCATCCAGAGAATCGATGTCGGTACTGCTAAGTAGCACATAAGTGCTATGTCCCAACCACAGAGTTTCCTATAATCCCGACCGCTGTTTCATCAATTGGTTGTGGCTGTAAGGATTTCGCTACTCCACCGAAGCTGTATGCTCTTACCTCTACTATATCCGGTTGGCATATATGTGACCATGGCATGTAACGACGTGAGCACTTTGTTTGGGAGAGTGCCGAAAAGATGCTTTTGTGCAAGTCGTTGCTGCATAAATGTTGCAACATTTCGAAGGCATATTCTCATCTATCGGAAAGCCAGTCTTGGAATGCTCGTTTCATGATGTCGAGAATAGCCTGAGCACACTCAGTTCATTTGGGCGCATTGTATGCGCTGAACAAACGATTTCACAAAACCGAGTGTCCGAGGCTACATACACGTCGCACTAGGCAGATGCTTACCCTTAATGCATACACAGCCAGCTGAAAGATGCTTTAAGATGGTGTAATCATCTTTGGCACGGTAAATATTGCAGGCGGCGATATATGTGCCGGAGAAGGGCTTTCAGCGATGAGATCAGTCGTGGCTGCATGAGTGTCGTAACTGATACAATGCAGCCTTTTATCCGTGTACGGACGTGCAAGCTATGCACGTCCGTTTTACCATCGATTATGGCGGCTTCAGCCTCCACACTTCACTTGGGAATAACATTAGGTCCGAGCCACCTTTCAGACAAAATACTGATCGAGCTGCGACAAAGTTGCAGAGCACCAGGAAAATCTCCTGTCTGCTTGCAAGCTAGCCAATTAGTGCAGTCTACATGGACGTCGTAATGGAAAGCCAGCTATTGTGTGTCTGTTTGATCATCTGTAGTCAGAACAAATATAAGCTCCGCTCAGAGCCATCGCAGTACCACGCACAGAGAATTTGCGTAGATGCTTAATGCAACAGCATTTGCTTGTTTTGGTGACGCCAAAGTAGTTTTGTGTGTTTCAGATTATTGATATAGTCGGGCAGGAGCGTAACGATCGTATGGGTGCAGCTTATATTTATTCGTAAGTTGTAACCGACTATAGGGAGTCCGCGTAACTAATGGCAATGGAAGGCGAAATTGTATGAGCGAAGTACGCATTTTGAGTGAACGAAGTGGTCCCAGGTGCATAAATGTTGTAACGCGCAGGAGGCTGTATTCACGGCTCTTCGAAAGCGAGCTTGAGTGTTCTCGTTTCAAAGGCTCAGAGAGAACATGGAGTTAAAGCAGTGGTCAGAGCTATGTACACGTTGAATGCTAATAAGTTTTACAATTGCCTTTCATAACATATACCAATGCCTATCTCTGTTTCTTTCGCTTCATTCAGTAAAAACTGGAAACCTGCATAACAAGGGAACCTCAGGTCGACATGATTGCGCTTCTACCATCACATTTCTCTCTCGTAGGCGGCTGAACGGAGAACAGCACATGTCAGCTAGGATTATCAAAGAACGTCGTGAAACCGATGTACTATAAACTGAGTGTTAATATTTGTACAGATTCGTGAGCTATTCGCCTATTTTAGCTCATGAAGTGACTTTCATTATCAATAACTGGTGAAAGAAAGTATAGTGGACGCCGACAAATGGTAGAAAATACGCATATTTTCGAAAAATGATGTTGTTGTTAGCAGGGGAGCACTTCTTTAATTGTTGGATCGATTGTTGAATTGTTGAATCATCAGAGCTACAACCACTGATGATTCGGTTAAGGAAAGGACGCTATTTTCTGCAGATCATGTCAGGAGCACCGCTAAGCATCCGTGGGGGTAGGGTAAAGGGACTGAAAGAGATAGAAAAGCCATAGGGGAGGGCTCCGAAAATTTTGACCACCTGGCGTTCACTGACACATTAACGAACTCCAGGTGGTCCTTCGAAATATTGTTCCTATTCGTTCTACGGAAATGTCACTCCCTTGCTGCCAATGTTTCCTCGACAACAGGGCAACGAAAGCGCTCCTCCTTGGCGCAGGTGCTTTAGCGAGTGAAATAGAATTTCTCATGGTAATATCCATCGGTATTATTGTAAACTGCGACCTAAATAAAAGCTACATGCACTCGGACTTTAATTTGAATGTACGAGAAAACGTACCTCTCGTACGAGTAAAATCAAATAATTCCAGCGTTTTAAGAGAAGGCGCTATTCTTAATGAATGTACTATTAGAAGGCGATGCGAACGAAACCCAGTGACGCCACAGCTTTCCGTTCTTAAAGATGACTCTTATTAAGCACATTCCAACATTTTTTAAAAATATGTATTTTTGCTCATTACTGGGCGTCCACTACATGTTTTTTTCGGCAGTGGACCAGATGACATTTCGCCATATCCTCATTTCAGCATTGTACCGCATGACCTATAGACTTGCTATTTTTCTCGAAAATATCAAGTCTATAGGCTTGAGAAATTAATTAAAATCGTGTAAAATACGATATCGTTGTATTTCGGCCAGTTTCCTTCGATTTGAATGGGGTCGCATTTTTCTCGGAAATGGCAAGTCTATAGCCTTGGGAAATTAATTAATATCGTGTAAAACACGATATCGTTGTATTTCGGCCAGTTTCGTTACATTTGAACGCGGTCGCATTTTTCTCGAAAATATCAGGTCTATAGCCTTGGGAAATTAATTAAAATCGTGTAAAATACGATATGGTTGTATTTCGGCCAATTTCGTTCGATTTGAATGGGGTCGCATTTTTCTCGAAAATATCAAGTCTATAGCCTTGGGAAATTAATTAAAATTGTGTAAAATGTGATATGGTTGCATTTCGGCCAGTTTCGTTGGATATGAATGGGGTCGCATTATTCTCAAACATGGCAAGTCTATAGCCTCGGGAAATTAATTAAAATCGAGTAAAGTACCATATCCTTGTATTTCGGCCAGTTTCGTTCCATTTGAATGATTCCGATCAATGTATTTTCTTTGATATATGCATGGTGTCGACAGCAATAAAGATTACAGAAAAAACATCAGAAATTATGGACGTTATTGATTGATCGAGTTATTTACCAGTGTTCTGTATCAGCTCTACGACTAACTCACCAAAAAAGTATGAAAAGAGGAAATTAAAAGAAAAAAGAGAAGAAAAGAAGAAAGGAAAGAAAGTTTCATATCGGACACGCCAAGCGTTCCGTATGGCACCCCGACAGCTGTCATTAATGCCTAACCTTCTGACAGCACACAACAAACACATTTATGCGAGCAAAGTTTTTCTAAAACGGGTTCTTTCCCCACTTCAAATTTCCCGCCACACACACAAAAAGAAAAAGCTTCCTTTCGCTTTCATTGCCTAGTTATAACCTACGTGCGTCAAACGTATTCCACCAGGCAAACATTGTGCACTGACTCACGTTTCCACGAGTGAAAGGTGCATCTTGCACGAAAAATATTTACTGACAGAAAACAAGGAATAGCTTTTTGTTGACGTTGAGCTTGCCCTTTGATAGATGGCGCGACGATACAACAGCGGTCGGGTGTTCTTGCGTGATTTCCCGCGAGAAGTAAGGCGCGGCGGTGCTCGGGCCAGAGGGAATAATTTGTTCGGATCCTCCGTACACGTTAATATGAAAATGTGCTCACTACCCTTCATTAGACAAGCTGCTTCGCGTTCACCAAAGGTAAATGTTTTTTTGTTTTTTTTTATGAGAAAGATAGCGTCAAGTTTTGACAACCGAACGAAAACTGGGAAGAAAATAAAAGATGGTAAGGAAGTTAATGTAACCTCACTAATGGTAAGTTCAGTGTATGAGTGCCCCGCAAGAAATTCTGCAACATGGATTTCTTTGACAGGGACATTAGGCATCCTGCACACGCGCTCTCGCACAAACTGCCCCAAGAAACGAGGCTGCCGCAGGCTGGTGTTGAATCTGCCTGCGGTTCAACACAACGACTGTTAGATAGTGTGTTATAACGTCGCAGTAGCCAAACCAACAGGGTTATAGCAAGCAGAGGCCAGGATAGCGATTTCGCAGCTCGGCACCCCATATGTTACACAAATTACAGTTCCGTAAGTTGTAGCTGGCAAGGCTAATAAAGAGCGCTTGCAAATAAAGACAATGTATTTAGTATGAGTTGTTACATCTTATTTTAGCCTCAAAACGACGACTATTTCAAATAGGAGAAGGTAACTGTGTGATGAGCTTGAGTAAATACCGCATGTACATGACAAGCAAATTTTGAGCAAGGAACTCGATTATGATATGAACACAATGGTGTCTGCTTCTACAGTTCTTTTTTTCCCTACACGTATCCTTTTTTAAAATGCTGATACGTAAGGAATTCTTGCCGCTTTGCAGCTGCTAAGCTTTTATTAAAATTACTAATTAGCAAACACTGGTTAATTCACCCTTTCGTTATCAGCATAGAGACAGTTTGTGTGAGAAAGTTATGTGACTTGACAATTTATAGTATGCTCATTTCCTTAGAAAACCGCAAATTGCGCATAATTTTATCTATTTATCTCCGAACTTCGATGGTGATACCGAGACTGAGCGCACTGGTCGCTCAGGAAATGCAGCCGCTCTATTAAGTCAGACTGAAATTTCCCTTTTTACGGGACAGCGACTAAGTTTTCGTATTTCAAAAAAAAATGCCATAAATTGTGGCTCCCTATGAACTTTCACGTATAAGCAATGCACATATAAGCAAGTTTTTGTTCACTAGTCATCAGCGAGAAAGTATTTCCACCTCACTATGGAGTTCGCAGATAAAGAGTACAGGTGACTTATTGTCACAACATTTTTACGAAGATGTTATCTAACATACTCCGTCATAGTAGTAACTCAGTACTAGTATTCGACGTCCACTGACATGCCCTTGACTGAGCCGGCAGGGCATATGACCTCCCTTTGATCTATGAAGTAGTCAAAGCTTTTCTACCGAAGAAATAAGGAAAGGAATAAAGAAGGAGAGACAAAAAAAAAAGAAGAAACAAGATGCGCTTGTGGTGCTGGGGTTCGAAACCGCACCCCCACCTTATACGAAGGCAAGTGGCTGAACGACTAGACAGCTAACCCGCGTTTGCGACGTGCGAACATATATCAACCATACGAATGCCTTGAATGTTTTAGCGAAGAAAGAAGGAAAGTAAGAATGAAGGCGCAAGGAAAGAAACATGTAAAGAAATAAAGAAAAAACGACGGTAAGAAAGACATAAAATTTGTGGCCGGCGCTGTGCTTTCAACCTGGACATTTTTGAGCATGGAGTTTGCTTTTTAGCACAAAACTACGCAGGAACGTTTAGTCGCAATTGAACGACATATGTATCCGTTTCGAAAAAAAAAAGAAGGAGAATTGGAGGATGCTTGTGTCTCACTAACTGATAAACTGCAACATTTAGCCCTAGTTTTCCAAGTGGCGCCCGAACAACGTTTTTGAAGGAAGGCCTTTGTGGTAGAACCGTTGGGCATACTTGAGTGGCATTTCGTACATGCGAGAAAGCAACGTTATAATGTAGTGAATTGTTGAAGGCGCAACACTGGTGTAGTGCTTACAGGGGGTTTGAAAACGCTATTGAATGTGTGAAAGTTATCAAGAAGGGGCGTCAACTTTGCTACTCCGTAGCTCAGCACCGGGAACAGACACCACGGTTCTTGCAAATTACGTCATCTAACATCGTGTACATGAATTTCATATTTTAGTTCAGAACCTACGTGAATTTCATGTACGCCCCGCCACGGTGGTCTAGTGGCTACGGTACTCGGCTGCTGATCCAAGGGTCCCGGGATCGAATCCCGGCTGCGGCGGCTGCATTTCGATGGAGGCGAAATGTTGAGGCCCGTGTGCTGTGCGATGTCAGTGCACGTTAAAGAACCCCAGGTGGTCGAAATTTCCGGAGACCTCCGCTACGGCGTCTCTCATAATCAGAGCTGGTTTTGGGACGTTAAACCCCACAAATCCAATCCAATTTCATGTACAACTGTTGCACAAGCGCTGCGGGAGGTGAATTACTCGCGGCATATTTTAGGTCAATGCTCAGTAGTCAAGTTTGCTTCTTGCAAATGTATTGGTAAGTATAGCTGGTATGAATTTCATATCAATTGTAGAGCCTTAGCCTTAAGGAGCGTGCTTTGCCGAAAATGCGTTGGCGGCAGAATGCCGTGAAGGGAAAACGGCGGCAGCAATCAATTGAAAGACGAAAAACAAAAGAAAACTAAAAACGAATTTAATAATGCCCACATGGTGGCCACATTTGCCAGGGCAGCTTCTGTAAATAAACTAAAGCAATTCATCGAAAAAAAAACTTGAGCCGGGATGGGACTTGAACCTACACCCCTCGAGCTAGACACGCGCTTTCCAAAAGTGCTACATCAGCTCGTAAAGCGAAGTGAACTAGGCAGGTTATACAGTTAACAGATGGTCCCTGCACTACCACTCTTTCTGCTCGGAACGCTATTGCGTTCCACTCTTGAAGATGACATTTAACCGTCCTCCATTTTTCTTATTGTAGAGTTGCACAATTCTGGACTTAAACCTCGTTTCTTAAGTTCTTTATATTCGAAATTTCTTTTAAAAATTGATAGCGGAAACAAAGGGTTCACTTTCAATGATCCCTAGTTACAATATTGATGTTGGTAGGCAATCCTGTCAACTTTCCACACTTTTATGGAAAGCCACCTCATATTCCCTTATATATTGATAGAAGTGTGCGAGCTGAAGCTTCGTTCGAAAACTCTGTACACAAAATGTAAATGCTCAGTGTCTGTGCAAAACCTCGCCTATTGGTACATGCGTAGCTCCACGCATGTGGTACCGCCTTACTGGCAGGTGGACGAACCTAGGAAGTCCACTAGGGGCACGCAAATACAGATTTTCTGGACCAAATCCAATACGAGTTGAATAGTGTCATGCGCATGGGCGAATCGAAGCGAATCGAATCGAATGCTTTTCCAATGATTCTCGAACAGTGAACAGCCGTTCTTACCGTTAATGTAAATAAATGTTTGCTCGCATTCGTAAATGTAGCACTAAAAGCTGGTAGAGCATCGGACGCGATATCCGAAGGTCGTGGGTTCGGTTCCCACCGAAGGCAGGTTTGTCTTTTCGTCCACTTTAATTCCTTTCTACTTACCCCAAAAGTACAATATCATATATGCGAATTCGAATAACTTCCCCTATGCCTTCCTAGGCGTCAATGCTTGTTGTTTCATTAACCGTTTCTAACAAATAATAAAGCGAGCCCTTGATCCCCTTCCCTTTCGTTAAAAGCGGAAATGCAGTTTCTGGAAGAAATGAACGGACTCTTCGCACGCACAGAACTTTTCAGAAAGCGAGAAGGATCGTGGTACACCTGGTAAAGTGACGCATCCTCCCTACTTACCCACCTTCCTTTAATCGAATCGGAATAGCCTGCTTCACTATACTCAGGCTCTCATGCATTACGTCTATCATACGCCAGTGGGGATGGAAGTTACATTTTTTCACCAATTTTGCTTGTATTTCGACGCTGGTAATATTTAGAAATATTCGTACACTATTCGAAGAATATTCTGGTGTCCTATTCGATTCGAAGGCAGACGCTATTCGATTCACTGTTTCGAGATTTTCGAATATTCACAGCCGTCTAAATTTCCCATGTTGTCATGGTGCAGATCTGAATGGAGCAGTACACGGAGCAGGATACGTACTCATTTTAACCTCCGTATTCCAAGCCATTGCAAGGCATGCTGGGCGTCCTGGTGCATTCTTTGTCCTAACTTCACCGCCCACCTGGGGAAGAAAAAAAAAAAAAAGGAAACTCCGCGAATAATTGACAAAGCCAGTACACTTTTGCGACCGTCTCGAGATAGTTCTCACCAGAGATCGGATCGCTTCTTTATTTTGACAAGCTTCACCACCTTCATCCGCCGGTTGCGAAAGGGGCACCGGGGTGGATTGCATATATCTTTAAACAGGCAATGCCGCCATAAACCTTCAGGTAGTATGTACAAGGAACTAGTGATAAAAAGTATCTGGAACGAGGAACCTACCCCAACAAACCTTCAGCGAAAAAGCAGGCCAAAGACTACCGTTCATGGATTAGTAACAGGCAAGTGTGCGAAATTCAAGACAATACGTTCTCAATGAGTGCAAATATTCACAGGTTGTTTCGAAACTCGCTATAACGGCAACTTTCTTTGACAGAATCTCAGCTTATAACAAAGCGTACGTGTAATTATCACGACCTCAATATAGTTATAACACGTTTCTCTGGGTGGCAAGGTGAAAACAAGAAACATCATCACTTTGGAAGTAAGGAAAGATATTGTTCTTATTATTCTTTCTATTGTCGTAATAAAGGTGTCCCATTGGCAAGACGCCAGTGCTTACAGAACACTCCTCTAATTGGTATATTTATTTCAATAAATTATGCCAGAGCGTAGAATAGTGAGTGGAAAGTGCAGCGTGCTAGATAGTAGAGTTAGTGACAAAAGCAACCATTCAGAGGGACCTTTAAATAATTACTGTTACCCTTCCAAATGCAAGTGCACTACTTGACGGCCCTAACGCTATTCCAATACAGGGATATCTTTACTGGTTATATAGTGATCCGATTTGAATGCCACTTGCAAATTTTGTCAGGTGCTTGAAACATACTTGAATAAATTTAATTTGTTTTCTATTTTATGGCCGGAGCTTCGAAATATGCCAAAATGTCTTTTGCAAATAGTACCCGAAATACCAAGTGTGGAAGGAACCGAGGATACCAAGTTTCGCATTCTAAAACCAAAGCACAGAAACATTGAGCGTTTAGTAAGCGGTAATGTGAAATTGCCGTCGTCTGTCACGTCCGTCTAGTGACGACGACGTAGAAATGTGAAGCTCGATGTCGTATGTTCAAGTTATAAATCGCCCCGCCACGGTGGTCTAGTGCTTATGGCACTCGGCTGTAGATCCAAAGGTCGCGGAATCGAATCCCGGCCGCGGCGGCTGAATTTTGATGGGGGCGAAATGTTGAGGCCCGTGTGCTGTGCGATGTCAGTGCACGTTAAAGAACCCCAGGTGGTCAAAATTTCCGGAGCCCTCCACTACGGTGCCTCTCATAATCAGAACTGGTTTTGGGACGTTGAACTCCACAAATCATCATCACCATCAAGTTCTAAATCAAAGTAATCGAGGGTTTTCGATGTAATGCTGTTTTCTGGTAACGATGTTCCTTGGTGGAGTCCATTTAGCAATAGAATGGTGAAACTAACTTCTCTAGTTTAAACAACCGCACTACGCTTATGCCTGGCGACGGCTATAATCGCAGCAGGCGCTGAAAACACAGAACTTGGTGACGAAAGAACGTCTCATCGCAGAGGTACGGACTCTTTTAGTAATGATCATATTTAAATCCAGTCACTTGTAATGCGTAAATGGCTGCTTTTGACACATAGGGCATAGTGCACGTTGCGATTGCGAACTTGCCCACAAATATAAAAGCAGCATGTATATGACGTCGGTATAATATTTATTAGAAAACATGTAATTCTGGAGAGTAATTCTGAAATATGGCACGAATGATTCCACGAAGCTTGTAGGAAAAAGCATTCCCTGGCTTTATCGGACCTTCGTGCAACTTGTTCAGCAGTTACGTAAGCTTACAAGCCATTAATCTCGAGTTACGAGAACTTGACAGATTTGTATTGAGGATAAGGGTATTAAAGCTAGCAAAATAGTACTGATGATATATGATTATAGGAGAAGTAGTTAAAAAACTAAGCGTGTATGTTCTCTCAAAGAGAACTTGCACTCCATGAATAAGATGTTAATAATGATTTCTTATTGAAGCAAAATTTCTACGTACTCGCTATGCACTGTATCGCGTCGAAAACAGTCGGACAAAAAGCATTCTGCCGACATTGGCCGGAATCGAGTTACGTATCAATAGGAGAGATCGTATCAACCCTGCACAAGAACCCCGCGCAGATATCATAGATTTCTGTCAGGGCCGGCTAACTCCCGGTACAGAGCACCACTGTACAAACGAACTGTACCGTATTTAATTTCCGAGTCACTGTTCAATAATCTTCCTCTAGTCGAACGCTGGCTCGTAAGTTGGGTATTCGGCTACAGTCTTAATAAATCACCAACTTACTGCCGTAAAGCGTACTGCAATAAAAGGATGAAAAGTATTTGAATGTTAATTTTTGAAGCATAGAAACGATTTGCGACGCGCATTAGCAAGCAGTGATCTCGGAGACTTCTGAAACTGGCCTAGAACATTGCACTGAAATTCCATGACATGCAATGAAATTCCATGATTTCTGGCGAAGAAAGATCGTGATACGTAAATCCGCTATGCATGCCAACGTGCATGGTAAGATCAAGCCCCTACTTAAGTGCATCCCCACGTCTCGTTTTAATGAAAACAATGTAATTATCTCCCATAAAAAAACTGTTATTACTATCGTACTCATCGTTCTCCAAATTTCACAGCTTTAAAGGGACCCTGAAACGGTTTTGACGATTTTGTGCAAACATGGTGATCCGGTAGAGCGGGTCACTAGGACCATTACAGGACAGATTTTAGCGCTGTGCGTAAAGTGTGTAATTTACAATAAGGTTTTCAACACGCGTATCGCAAAAGGTCGCAGCGGCTCGCCAAAAAGCGTTTTCAAACGCCCCTGTCATCGAGCGATCGAATGAGAGGTCGCTGATTGGCCCCGACCCAAGTGACGTGCACGTAATTTTCAAAACCTAGCTGCGAACAACGTGCTTCTACAACGTACTCCTTCGTTTCAGCCAACGGTATCATCGCGGCATCTGGCGGCGTCACACGAGTCGCCGGCGCTCTATTACAGAGGCTAGCACTGCCGAGGCGGGCGGCCTCAGTGAGGATATCGGGGCGCTATGTCACTACGGGAGGCTCGGCAGAGCGGCTGACGCGGGAGGCGCTGTCGTCGCTAGCGCGCACTCCGCAGCAGATCGAGTTGAGGAGGAACAGCAGTGGTAAGGAGGAAGGCGACAGAAATAAGCCCATAGCTGCCTTAGCGCATTGTGCTTCGCTTTATTTATGGTGTGAATGATTTCGCAATTGTGTTGCCTAATCAGTGACACAATGTCAAAAAAACGTTTCAGGGACCCTTTAATAACATCATGGCAGGTACCCCCATAACATTGTTCACGTGTATTTAGGCAGTGTCATTCATTTGCAGCTTCGCAGTAAGCACTAAGAAATTACTGAAGGGTGCAGTATCCCAGTACGATGCGAGACCAATAGATGACATAGCATTTAGTTGTTTGCTTATTGTCTCTCTTCAAAAATCACAGTAACAACAGGGAAGTTCTTAAGAACGCAACTTAAACCACTTATTACACACGTAAAACGTCAGCTCGGCATGCGATTCCTGTAGGCGTTTGAAGTTTGCAAAAACGTCAAAACTGTGAGCCGCGACATTAAGAGCGAAAACACGACAGAAGCCTTCATTACGCCTCCAAAAACACTGCTGCAACCAGAGCCTATAACATTTGAAAGAGCATCAACTGCCCGAAACGAGTGAACAATCGGTAAATGTTAGCTGTTTATAGAAAACGAGAGCTTCAATGTAAAACTCAACCGTCTATACAGACGAGATGTCTAGGTATGCGTCTTAGTCCTTTAATTTGGCTAGCAGTAATGACAGTGCCGACTGCCCAATGATGCTAGTTATACCAGTCTTAAAAGCTCATTATTTGTTCTTAATTCTAGCAAAAGCTCATTCAGCCTTATTATCGCTTACTGAGAACGTTTATAGCTGAAAATATTGTGTTGTGCAAGTAGCAAACATGGTGTGTTATCTCTGTGATTAAGCATTACACTCCTTCCTACGTACTGCAATTCGGTACCCAAAAATATCTCTGCAGAGCGTATTCCGTGTTCTCGACATATCTAAGCCGTAGATGTCGGGCCTCTATAGTATTGCACATTTGAAGAAAAAGGAAATCGATATACACTACCAGAGCGCATATCTACTAACACTGCTTTGTATTTTTTCATCCGAACTTTCTGAATAAGAGACTAAAAGAAAGCCGAAGAAGAGGAGATAAAGCGAGCATGTACTTTGCGTGGAAAGTGTCAACAGTGATAAAGGTATTGTATATACATATATGCGAGTCCTTAAGAGTATTATGTATATTAAATAGCATGGGTGATTGTATATTTCGTATCGGTTTCAAATGGTCCTGCACAGCTCAGTGAGCGTGGCATCCAACAACAGCGTCGGTTCCTTTGTCACGCGACCATCGTTCACGTGCAAAGCTGTCCGCGGGAGACTGGCCAACAAGGTCTTACAGTAGATGAACCTTCACGTCATGCAACAATATTCGCTCGACCACGCTACAACATGTCTCTATCTCTAGTATGTAGTGGAGGGAAGGAGAGCGTGTGCGTTCTCCCGTTATAGATTTCAAACAGGGTTTTAAGTGCGATAAATGCGACGATTCGCCGAGGAGACTACCCGCAAGAGCTCAGAGACAACCGGCTGCAGTTGACCTAATTAAAAGAGTAAGAAATAAGCGTGAATTCAGCCACGCGAGCGACTACGTGTGCCGTGTTCGGCTGCAGTAAACATTTGCCGGTTTTCCGTTAAATAAGAACTGCAGAGGTGATTCTTGGAGTACGCGTTTGCGGGAACGCACGCTTAAACACCTGAATGCGCGTTTTCGAAAATCATAACCTCGTTGGAAACCTAGTGCGATATTTTTACACGCAAACTGAGAAGTTCCCGCACGCACTAACTCCCATGGTAGACTCCACACTCGTCTACAGATTGAACGCACTGCTGGAGGACAATCAGCAGCCGAGTTCATCTATACGTTTTTACGTCTGTCTGGAGTGAACCTCATTTAAAATTTCTCAAGCTAGCGACGTGGCGAGGAATCGTTAAGCAGGAAATGTCATTAGAACCAACGCGCTTCGCAAAGGCGTCGAAACGAAGGCTGCAGCCAAAACGCCCGTTAAATGATTTCTTATCGCGGCAAACCTCCTTCTTCTCTTGAAATTCTGTTATGTTTGGACTGCTAGGCACACGATACTTAGTAACTTTCGCCACTCCTGTTGTCTTAACAAGCAGCAATTTGCGTTGCCTTCTTTTTGCTGCACGACGAACGGTGAACACTTGACTGCCACCATCTAGCGAGGCCATCTGTGCTAAACTCCTAACTAATGACATTCTAATGAAGCCTTTCCAGTAGGCACCGATGACTGCGTTAATTGTGAGCTTTGAGGTGTGTTTGAAGTCGGTGCACTAAGCCTACGGATACAATGTCTTTTTTTTTTCTTCAGTCGCGCCACTCTGAGCGTGGTGTCTTTCATTTTAAACTCGAAAATATGTCAAATTATGAGATGATGTCGCGCTTAGGCTCCATTTTCCCGAAAGCGTAGGAAATAAATTACAGTGTCAGAATTCAGCGCGGATGTCGGAGTGACGACAGAAGGTATGACAAAAACATAAGCAAACGTGAAACCAACAACAACACCCGCAAGTCGCACACGGGCAGTAGTTCCGTCACTACCGTAAAATCACGAACAAGCCCCCCCCCCCCCCCTCCCCCATTTATTGTTTGTGGAAGAGATTATGCGGGGTCGCGAACCAAAACACAAGAAGGCGGCGGAACTTCCCAAGGGAAAAAGAATGCAAAGCGGTTGTTTTCATTAATCTGTAGAATAAGTGCATTTACGGCTTTTATTCGACCTCATTGCTCGCTAAGTTGTTAAATGACTTCTCGGACAAAATTTACGGGGCGCTGAGCCCGAGCAGTACCGGACATTAAATGCACGCTTTCAGCTTAGGTGGCTCACGTCCGTCCGTCCGTCCGTCCGCCCGATTAGAGCAACCTAGAATTATCCGAGCTCACTCTAATCCGATGAGAATTTCAACTCGCAAAGCCTATCGCCTCTCATTTATAGTCATGGCTGGCTCTGCAGATTCTACGGACGCGGCAGTGGTGTAGCCATTATCAGGCCTGGGCAAAAGTGTAGCTAACCAAAAAATTTGTTTTTCTTATTAAAAGCATCGTTTCTTATAATATTTTTTTTCTCCAACTTCTTGCCGACGCCAGGCGACCTAGCGTTCATGCGCCCTTCGCTAAACAGGGTTAAAAAAAAAAGGAGGGAGCGCTTGCTCGGTCACTGGCGCCAGTTTCAAATCTCACTCTCAAAAAAAAAAAAAAAAAAAAACAAGAAAGAAAGAAAAGATAAGGAAGGGGGCGCTTGCTCGGCATTTTACGGTGGTGCTTACAATCCGCATCGTCGAAAGTCTTCCTACTGGCGACGACCACACAAACGTCATGAATTGCTGTACACAAACTGTACACAAACAGTTCCGAAAGTTCCCAGGGCTATATGACGTCCGATGAACAAGAAGATATCCTCCGCAAAATGTCCAGCAGTGAGATGTATTATACAGAAACAACACGAAACAAAGGAAAAGCTGGAAAAAAAGCAGTCGCACTTCACTCAGAATGCGAGTTGTAGTATGGATGATTTGTCCTGAATGCGAACGCTTCATAGCAGTCCACACGTGTTGTACAATCGGTGTGACTGGCATGCAGTTTCAGTATGCAAGACGAAAGCCGACGAGAAACTAGGAGGCACAAGCAAAATGGCCGAGCAGGCAGGCAACTAGAAACACCTAAGCGTTTCTTCTCAAATATATTAACGAAAGTCATTCCACTAATTTTTAACCACTGATAATAGGGAGCTACACCTTCTTACTTTTTCACAGAACCCTACGCTGATATCACGTCTCCCTAACATTCAACGTTAGCACTCTTCAAGTACGCCCTCATCAAGCGTTCAAGGTAGAAGAGAAAGCTGTATTTGAAAGTTGCACAACACCCGCTTAGTAACTATTTTCCTTAGCTCTCTCTCTCTCTCTCTCTTTTCCTTTTTCACGAGTGATCACATTGTGCAAAAGAAGAAAACAGGGAAATCACTCACTCAATTCAAGATTACATAACCAAGCTGAATAACTAATCGAGAGACTCGAACCTGTACGTTGAACGCTACATACTAGAGCAAATATGCCTCGGCGTCAGAGCAATTTCTTTCCCCAGAAATATATATAATGTACATATTTTGGTCTGAATTCATCCGATCTTGTATGAACGACTTATCGGAACAAATTAACGAGTGCCTTGTCACCGGCGTGCTGTGAACTCCTTGTTACGCGTTGGCTTTCTCGCTCTCCAACTTCAGGTGTATCGGTTAAACTTGACACAGGACAAACCACGTTCTCGATCTATCAAGGAGACCCTGTCACTAGCCGCCAGCAATGCAGTTTCGTTCCATAGATGTAAACCATCATGCCCAATAACAACAATGCAGCTCTGCAATGTATACCTTCGTCGCAAACGACATTCGTAACACTCTTTGGTTGACATTAACACCGATGACCACCAAGAAGCAAAGTCTCCCGAAGAAGGTGCGTTTCAAACGCGAACGTTATGAGCAACAGACACACACTGTAGCATCTTAGCAACAGTCTCAACGCCTTAAGTGTTAGTTGCGTTGTCACGTTCACAGGCGTCTGCTACATCACCACAGGTGCCAAAGTCATTGTCACTAGGTTTGGTTGTGTCAAAAGTTGCGATGACTGTCCCCGTTAAATCGGGCTGGAGCGGGTGCACAGGCTACGGCCGTGAGCACGCGGGCACACGCACACACGCACTACCCGCAGAGGTGAAGCCTCGAAGCATTCACGTGGCATCGATTAGGCCACATTCGCAATGTTTACCTCGGTGAGAGGCAAAGTGTCCATTGCTATTTGCCAATGAAAGAAGAAGTCATTCCCACGCACGTAGGGTGACTTAGAACGAAGTTACGCGTGGATCACCCGGCTGGCGACCCGAGTTTCACCAGCGTCGGTGGCGGCACGGCGAGCGAGGGGAGACGTCGTCGCGGTGACGCCGGCGGTGGCGACGTCGCCCTCCGCCCGCGCTCGCCGTCGTCGCCGCCACCTTCCGTCGTCCTCAAGACGGCGACGGCCTGGGCGCCGCCGCGGGGTGGTGGATAGGGCAGCGGCCACCAGCGAAGTCCGGCTGCTGGATGGTCGACGTCGAGGCCGAGTGCAAACTCGTCGACGGACGCGCGCCCAGGTAGCACAGCTGCGGCACGTCGTAGTTCGAGGAGGAGGCCAAGCTGCTGCCGCCACCAGCGCCGCCGCACTGGTGGTGGGCCCCCTCCGCGGCCCTGTGCTAGGAGTCGGTGCAGTCGAAGTGCAGCGGCGACTTGCGCATCTCCAGCATCTGCATGATGCCGTTCTCCTGCGCGTGCAGATCCATGGCACTCGGCACGTACGTGTTGGCGGCCGTCGTGGGCAGGCACTTGGAGCACTGGCGACGCAGAGCCGGCCGCTGGCGCGACGCCCGGCAGCGCACGGCGAACCGCAGCTCTTCGGCCATCTCCGAGCAGAGCGATTGCTGCGTGGAACAGAATAGCAAGTTCTGCGCGCCAGAAGGGCGTCCCGTTACGACCTGGCAGTCCGCTCGCGCGGCCGGGGACACGGAGGAAGAGATAAAGGATGGCAGCCTCGGCCTCGGCAACAGCAGCCTTCGACCTTAGTTTTGTACATATATAGCTTGTCTCAAATCTAGCACCTCCTATCGTCGCATCTTTTCCCTTGTCGCCTAGACTACTGTACTTCGTGCCATTTCGTCCAGACGATGGTTATTGTTATGCTTTGTACGCGTACCATGGTCATAGCATTAAAGCTGAATGTAACAAAATATTCTACAATGTACTACAGTGTACAATGCATTACATGGCACCCTGTCACGTTCCTGCTATGACATTGTACATTTCCTTTCTCCTCCACGTTAGCTGTACTAGTTACGCTTAAGACCAGACCCAGTGTCAGGAAATGCAAGGGTGCAGCGTGGTTTGTGGGAAAAGCATTACAGCACATGCGCACCTTGCGCCGCAAAACATAAGCGAACATGCGGAAGGGTAAACCAAGTGGAGGCTTGGTGTATATGACGGATGGTTGGGAGGACGTGGCTAGCAACGCTTTTAATTAAGAGGACATGGGCTTATGCAATAAGAGCGGCGTGAGTCGGCAGTCCTGCATATCTTGCTCCGTGGCCCTAGCTGAACGCAAGCAAGGAAATAAAGAAACGTGCAGCACATAATTTGTGACAGGGCATGGCCGTGCTTGGTCCATTTATTGATTTAACATTCAGTTGTTTCTCGTATATAATGAGAACAAAGCATGCCAATGTCACATGTTCCATGCAACTACATGCAAATAAAATTTTGCTGGAAATATGGTCACACGCATTTCCTTTCATAAATGAGGATGCAGCAAGATAAAATCACCTGGGTCATTTGCGGGGAATGCCTACTGACCTAGTGTGTCGGCCATGTGCCTCGTGTTTCCTAGCAAAAGTGATGCGTTGTTGCGCAGTTTTCTTTTTAATCGTTCACGAAATTGTTATTCTGAAATAGTTCTCACATTATCTCTTGGTGGTTTATTCGCGAAGCTCTTGCATGCAGGAAGAGCGTGCTTTTTTATGTAAGCAGGATCAATACGAGGGTTGTGTGCTTCATAAAATATAACAGAAAATATGCGGTGCCTATAGACAGTAGTCTCATCGCAAGTGAAAAATCGACGCAATGGTCTGTTTCTTTTTCGTTTCCGGGAGAAGTTTGGAGAAAACACTCCTTATACGTAATGTACGTAGCGCCGATGACGTAAAGAAACCTACATTTTCTTAAGGTATGATATAGACCTATTCCACCGGGCCTACGTCACGAAGATGCGGTGGCGCTGTCGTCGGGAGTTTTGGTTTCGCATGGTAGGCATCCGCCGGCGCGCCTACCGTAGCAGCCGCTGCGTTTTCGCTGGTGCGGGCGCTTCTCACCGCCGTGAGATGAAGAAAAAAGTGTTCACCGATGACCTGCGCCGTGCTTTGGTTGCTCAGCAACGCACAAGATATGTGCGATAGGTTTTTATCGGTTTCCTGCTTATGTTTATCTTAAGAAAAAGGAAGAACCTGTAATGCCCGCTGTTTGGCGCATCGGTTATGCGCCAAACATTTTCGTCACGACTAAGCATATGTGTAATTATTTAGCGTTAGTGCGGCTTGTTTCATTTGAGAGAAATAGCATTGTCACAAGTTTGTCAAATGTAATGCTCGACACCAAGTTTCTTGGCATAAGCAAAGTGCGGACACAGAGCGATATACCGCAAAGCGCGCACGACATTAGCTTAGCTCGATGTGCAGAAGTAATCGCGGTCGCCGTGTATTATTGAAGTGGGGAAGTTATAGATACGTCATACGAATTTCATTCACTCAAGTGAAGCAAATATATGAGCTTAATTCACGTAGCCGTGAGCGAAACACCGATTACAGCGATGCCTTTGCAAATCGCTTGCGGCTGCGATAGCATACACACGAGAAGTGTCTTTGGCAATGCTGTAGTGGTTATGATGCGCTTTAATTTTTTTTTCGATTGTCAGACTGCTCGAATGAACTACACGCTTCAAGTATGCCGCGTCGTTACAGGAGTTCACGCCTTCGCGATCGGAACTGAGCGTATGGGCAGAGCCGCAAGTCGCGGTTATGCGCCTTGCTGGCGGTTACTTGAGAGCCTTGTCCTTGGCACATTATTGCTTTTTTGTGTGTGTGCGTTATCACAGCCGTATTTACATAGGTTATAGCGTCACCAATATGGCATGCTTGAGTACCTATGCCCTTACATTTGTTTTTGCGCAAGGATTTTGTGTAGGGATTAGAGGCTTTAGTCCGAAACAGTATTTTAGCTGAGGCATCTTCAAGTCGTATTTAAACAAGTCTCGCTGTTGCAAGTGGTTCATCCTTGTGCTAGTTACCGAATTAAAGCATACGCATGAAGCGATGCCGACATGATAGCTCGCGATCATTCGCATCATGTGGCAAGGTGCTTGTCCTTTCAATCAGTTTAATTCTCCCTTCTTGTCTTGGGCGTCGGCACATTCTTTTCTACATTCATTGAATGCTTCCTACAGAGCTAACACAACTTCATCTCACGCGGCTGCCCCCTCGCAAACTGTTGTAAACACGCCGTCGGCGCTCCGACGCCCCGTGCTCGGAGGCAGCTTTCGCACACGCTTCGCCGGCGGCGGTGGCGCGACCGTGCAGGGCCGCGGCGAGCGGTGGGCGGGGCCTCCGCGCCGCGACGTCGACACAAGCCCTGGTTATATCGCCGGTGCCTACCACTGTTTACCAACATGGAATAGGTCTATATGCTTTCACAGAAGCTAGTACTAGGATTACCGGCGGTGGCATACTCTCGGTTAGGTTATGAAGATCTGTTAAATGCGTTTAATGTTCCATTTCACGGTTTAGTTTTCTTGATGAGTTTGTACGCTCAGTGCAGTTCGTTAACAAGATTTCTCAACGCATTCGTTCAAGCCTAACATGGACATCAAAACTGAATGTTACCGATGGAAATGAGGCTATGTAACATGAGTGAAATATCGATACTCAGTCCACGCGTCCATTTGTATTCCTCCCTCTCACTAGAGAGCGATAATCTGTCTCTTCATTACTGCAAGTTAAAAGAAAGTCAGACGCGTTGATTTGACAGGTGAAGTGCCTGACAGTGACTGGCTATTGAACTTCGCTGATTCGCCGCAAATGTCACAAATTCGCTTAGCCCAACCAAAACGACGATAATATGGAGATTGACCATACCCTGTCCGTTTGAGCGTGCTTGCGAGAGTTGATGCAGAACTCCATGATGGCGGTGAGGATGGCGACGGCGAGACCGCAGAGAAGCACTACGAAGACACCGCCAATGTTGGCGAGGCCCAGCGCGTTGGCTTTACCCTCCTTGTTCTTATCGTCTCGGTTGCAGGTGAGCCCAGGGCTTTTCCACCACTTGTTGTACAGCATCTGGATGACACCTTTCTCTTGTAGGTCCAGAATGGCTAGAGAGATCTTGTCTCGCCAGGGTGAGCCTGAAAACACGAGCCCAGCGGGTGGGTTAATACGTCACTCGTTCGCTTGTGTCCTAGAGCGCGCGCCCACACAGCAAATAAAGAAAACCCGAACTGACAGTTGAAAAAAAAAAAAGCATTACGGCACATATGAGAGGACCTATGCGGAATGTGTGAACGCCGTCATCAACGTTTACTATCTGTTGTGCTTTGGTCGGTGGTTTAGACAAGTAATTTAAGGCTGGTAGCTGTGCTTTTTTGATAGACGTTTCATGCATTTCTAGCGCTTGACGATCCAGCGTTATTATCTGTTGTCTTTCTTATCCCCACTTTCTTATCCCGTCAAACGCTCGCAATGCATCAGTAATCAAGACAAGCACCACGTTCAAAGGAACATTGAATTTTGAAGTTGTCACTAATAGCCCATACACTCTTAGCACGGTAACCTTTAGCTTACTTTATAGGTGCGCAAAAATGGGAAAATATGCTCCCTTATAAAGTTTAAAGTGCTTTTAACCTTTATAAAGGAGCATATTTTCACATTTTTGTGCACCTATAAAATAAACTAAAGGTTACCGTGCTAAGAGTGTATATATACTGGTGGATGAAAAGCTAAGGTATCGACAAAAGTACTTGCCTCTAAAAGTCCGCATCATGGTTCGCTTAAGACAAATCTTTCTTGAACAATCGTTCAGTATTCAAAGCGAGCAATGTTCAACAATGTTTACAAGCGATGTCTCTTTCGTTGAAAACAAACAAGGAAAGGTGCCAATATGACAACAATTACATATGACATGCAGTTTGATGCTACCGAAAACGACACGCGAGTTCTTGTCTACAAAGTGGTGCGGGCTGGTTCACTCATCCAACATCCGAATAAAGGCCGTGTTTTCACCTCTGAACACGCGCACAACAGTTCAGATCTCTCAGTCAGAAGTGCACTCTTGAAAACATTTTTCATATTCTTTACTCTAGAATAAGCTAAGGTCCACGAAGTGCGCCTATACCAAAAATATTCGGCATACAGACCCATGGGGGTGGCGATGCCGTATCCCTTGGAATCCAGCAGTCCACCAACTTGAGTGAGGTTGCAATCGCGCTGGACCATGAAGTCGAGCATGGTCGACTCCATGAGGAAGGCGTAGTTGCCCTGCAGTACTCGCTGTACTCCATCCTCGTAGGAGCTGACAAACACTCCGGGACGGTTTTCCATGAACCGCCACATCTTCTGATAGGTCTCGATTTTGGAATCCTGTTTGGATAAAGAAGAGCGATGTAACGCTAATGCTTCCTATTCGTAAAACAGAGCTACATTCGCTTAGATTTAGTTGTACCGTATTTAGTTGTACTCCTGCATGTTTAATTTAGAACTGTATGTTTATTCTTCAGTATGTATTGTTGAACCGTGTCGAGATGACTGCTGCCATCGCCAATGAGGGGGCCTGCGGCTTCGTCAAGCTGTCTAGACGACAGCTTTTATCGCCCGCCCCTTCGTATCATGTACTTGATGCGAAAAATAAATGTCATTGTCATAGATAGACACGACGACAACAGCAACAACAAAAGCTTGCTGTGAGCACCCATGTAACCAAAACAAAACACAATAGGCATTTAGTTCGTGCAAATGCATTATACGTACCTTATAACTGTTACCGCAATACGGCCATTAAACTTAAACGAGAAAGAAGTTTAAGGAAAGATGGAGGCTTGTGAAAGTCACAAGAAAACGGTGATCTGAGAGTGTCATTAGGCCCAACATTTTGACAAGACTATAGCTTGTATTCAAGACCTGATGAAGACAAGTCGTTTTCCGGAAACGTTGTCTCCAGCAATATTCCCAATTCAGCAATTTCTCGTTACTTGATAAACCTGTTTCATGGCTTTCCCAAGCCCTCCAATCGGTGCTTATAGGGTGTGTACTATATATTTCCAGCAAACATCAATCTAACTGACAGGCGACCATTTCGAACATCCTTTATACGCTTCCTTTATAAATGTACTCTAGAAAGACACAAGTGTGGGAGTACAGCTACAAATGCAAACAACACGCTGAAAGATGTTTTCATGTGTTAAAAATAATGCTCTTTTAGTGTATGTAGCTTTTTCTAGACCTTTTTTTCAGTAAATTAACAACTTTGGTACGGTGGAATGAAATGCTTTCAATCTGTTTACAATCCATTCGAGTGTACAAAATATGTGCATCGCGCATGTCAGTGGCTGTTGAATGCGCTTACTGTTTTTAAAAATAAATATGAGCGGAGAATAACCTAATTTAATTGCTGCGTACATATCCCGAAGCTCATTCGTTGATGATTGATTTATACATGAGGGGGTTTTACATCCTAAAACCACGGTATGATTGTGAGAGTCGCCGGGCTCCCGGAATTTTGACCATTTGGTGTTCTTTAACGTGCACTGATATCGCACGATACATGGCCCTCAACAATTCGCCTCCACTGAAATGCAGCCGTTTCGGCCGAGATCGTACACCGCGACATCTGATCAGCAGCCGAGTGCGTAGTCGCTAGACCACAGTGACGGAGTACAAGGCATGTTTTTCGATTCGATCAGATTAGGGGCTTATTGCAGTAATACATACAATGTGAAAATGAAGCTGTTACGATTCGTCGGTTAACTGGAGTGCCTTTCGCTCTGCCGATGCTGTTGATCCCTTAATTGCAACACGCGGCGCATTATGAAGAGGAACCTGTTTGTAACGTTCGCGTCCTTCGCGCAGTCCTCCAAATATTCTGCCAGCAAGCTGCACCTCGCTGAGACACCAGCGACAGTGTTCGCGGTCTGCGTTACTTTCCGCAGTCGCGCACGTCTCAACAAGAACGCGGCCGTGGAGACGACAGAGCGAGATTGAAATGTGGCAAGGCTGCAGCGTGTACCCACCCTGAAGAAGGTCATGGTGGAGCCCGAGTCCAGGGTTCCGTAGGAGATCTTGCTCTGCTCCGCCAGATCCTCGACGCTCTCGATGGGGGTGATCATGCGCTCGACGGTCAGGAAGGCGGCCAGGTTGGCCGTGTACGACGAGATTAGGATGAGGGTGAAGAACCACCAGATGGTTCCCACGATGCGCGTCGACGTAGCCTTTGGGTTGAGGTCGCAGCCCTGGTGCATGAGGGTTACGATGGTGAACCAGAAGCTGTTGCCCAGGCTGAACTGGTTCTCCATGACGCCGGCGTCGCGCACGCACGGGTGCGGCGTGCGCCACTCGTAGGGGCTGAACCGCGCTACGATGAACATGGTGAAGGAGACGAGCATGTAGGCTGCCAGCACATACAGCCAGATGTCCACGTCCAGAGGGCTCATGAACGAGAATAGCTTGACGGGCATGCCCGAGGGCAGCATGAAGAGGATGCCGATGCCGAGGTTCATGAAGGGCTTGGTGAAGTCGATGACGGACTCGCGCGCGTAGTTGATGGTCATGGGCGCTACGGCCAGATCGGCGTTCTTGTCGATGATCTCCCGCACCATGCCGTTCCACTCGCCTGTGGTGGTGTTCTCGACGCCGAACTTCTTGTCGGGCACCAGGTAGAGCTCGTAGTTGAACCCCAGCAAGTCGGCAATAGTGCGAAGGAGGTCGATACAGAAGCCGTCGAAGCGGTCGTTACCCGTCAGGTTTTTGTTCTGCTTCATCATCACGTACGGACGTGACTGCAGCCACCACGAGCAGCGTGAAAAAGAGACAACACATGGGGCCGTCAGTGCGCGGCACGAATGGCCGTGCACCGTCATGGTCACTGGACTGCTTAACCTTTATTTTCGCACGACTGCCATGCACAGGTCGCCAGGGCCTTTGTAAAGCCGTTGTCACGGCTTTTAGCCCTGTAAACCTTCCAGTTCTTATCTGGCAAATAAAAATCAATGACATTTGAAGCAGTCAGCGATCAACACTACATTTATTAGTTGAATCAATCGTATCATCTGGTAATGCATTCGACAATGTATGAATCCTCTCCAATATTCCAAAAATTAGAGGAAAGGAGATTATACTCTTCTCCCTCATAAGATACACTTTTGGGTGTAGCTTTCACGAAAATTGTTTGCGGCACCTAAATTTTAAATGCAGATTGTAGAAAAAGCGGCAGCACAAGAAAAGTAAGACACGCTTGAATATGTACAAGGTAACGCAAACGCCACGCATATTGCGTAGTCTAGTGGAAAATTTTCTGCACACTACGCTTTTAGATGTTCTCATGGTGGTTTCAGAAACATTTTATGTGAGCGAGTACTACAATGCATATAGGTCTGGCTGCGGATGTTGTTCAAGATGGGCTTCTAGAGCAATGTGGAGAAATTAAAGAATATCCACGACATAACAGGTCACGTTGAATATTTTTCAAACGTTTGTTAAATAAACGCAATGGTTGCAAATTTTCTTTGTGTCATTATATTTATGGATTTCGTCCGTTGTCCTATGTTTCACATATTTTTGTTCAGAGAAAACGAAAGACGGTGCGATTTCTCTGAACGTGTCCAACTACAAATCAAACATTTCCTGCGGGACGATGCGGCGGCACTCGGAAGTGTTTACGTTCAGTTTACCGATGACTGTAGCCTTTATAGCCAGCCACTTTAGAAGGCGACGCTGATTCTACTGGGCAAGTGGGCGCCAGCAACTTCGTTTTTCTCAGCACAGTGCCCAGCCTAACCACGCTGATTCAGGCAACTTCTATCAACAATCTGCTCCCGAGAGATGTCGTGCCTTATCACTGCATGTTCCCTCTACTACCCACTCAAAGGGTCGGTTTTGTGATAAAGCTATAAACGTGAGTGGCTGTTCCGTGTCCATACAAAGGGGCTAGGCTGGGAAGAAAAGATACTACAAACCCGCAGTCTCCGGTAAAGCAGAGACAGTGAAACATATAGTACACTAACAAATGACGACAGTCGGCTAGGACCAGAGATGTAGGTTGCGACATCTCCAGGGCGCTCTGATAAAACTACGTCGCGGAAAATTTATCAAAACCAATTTCATCTCATCGTCTCCCCGTGTAAACGCGCCGGCTATAAACAAAATTGAGGAACCACTTCAATTCTTCAAACAAAAGTCTCATGCAAGTGAATTGTCACTGTTTGTCTGTTATACATTCGATCAGCAATATTTACAATTTAATAACTGCATCTTTCGGTGCGTTTTCATGTTTTCTTTGTGTAGCTGCTGTGTTGCGTGTCTTCGTGCCTTTGCACCCGTTGTTTAATGCCCTCAATATCTTAAGGAGAAACAAAAAAAATAATGTATTACGGTACAAAACAACATGGATTCGAGTCATATGAAGTTGTTGCCACAGGCGGCCGCTTCAAGGAGTCCTTGAAAATACAAAAAGAAAACAAACGCTGGTAATTCTGGTTTTGTTTTCTTATTATCGCGCGTGTGAAAGCTTTTTCACCAACCATAATAGCATATTCAGGCACACATTCACAAACAATGAAAGATTAAGAAAATATCGTTTCACTTTCATCCGTCCTAGAAATGGAAGCAAGAATTCTATTACGATCTCGCAAAACCATGAGAGATATGGGCAGCCATTTGAGGTATTAACAACGTGCATGTGATGTACGTTTGGCTCAAAAATGAAATGACTCCGCTAAAGCTTTTGTGAGCAGCTCGCTCGAAAAGGCTTGGGTTCTGTTACTTCCTCCATGCGGAATGAGTGCGTCAAGTCTGCTCGCTCAAGTCCGTTAAAAAGTGAACAAACCGTAAACCTGTATAAATATCCTTCGCCACAGCTACTGCTCCAATTCTATTTTTCTTTGTTTTTTTTTAATTTACTCAGCATAAAAGGAACCTCTCGCACCAAAACAAACGACAAGATTGCAGAATTTCATTACCGATCTCCGTTTATATGGGATTTAATTATGAGAAAAGAAGTGCTGCAACGCTTTCATTTCCGCAACTCATCTTTAGAACTTACGCTGCGCCGCTAGTTAATAATATCATTTCTTTCGCAATTTCGAACTATGATGATATCTTCAGCGTCAGCTTAGTCGTGGAATTATATAGGAGGTTGGGCTGACGGGACTAAAATTACTGTTTCTAGTCGCCATTTCAGTTCCTAGTTTCCTACAGTCACGATAACCGAGGATGGCTTAGCAAAGCAAAAAATTAGCATGCTAACTGCCAATCCATCTGCAGTACTCTAATTAGACCGCGCGAAAAAAAAAAAGGAAACGAGAGCTAAAGTGAGTTTTGTTTTCGAGCAAAAATGTGCACGGCAGCATTGCAAACGGAAAATGAGGTTGGTAGACTTCAAAGCATAAACGTTGGAATATTAATAATACATAATATGCACTTCATATTACGATCGTATTTCCAACAGCACTGCGACTATGGAAATACGCCGCCCTACCAACACACCCCAACTGGCGTTTATTCACCACGCTGCAAGACGCATTAAGAGTTTACGATCATGCAAACATTACATTGATATGTCATTACATTGACCCATACAAAACAAGACCGCCAGCGGCAGCAGGTCCATTATTTTAGTTAACATCGATTATTATGTCGGCGACCCCTGTCTGTTCCGTGACCCACTGATCACCACCTTACGGAGGCAGATGTAATAAATCATCCAATTTTTTACGCAAGGGTTACGCAGTGCAGTACCATGCCTATATCTTAGCCCCGCGGGAGCTTTAAAAAGCTGTTAACTATTCCTTGCTATGCGTAAAAACCTGGACGAGTCAAGCCATCTTTCGACTCGAAGCCGTCGACGAACGCGACAATGTGCAAGAATCATTGAAGTGGATCAGATCGGTCAGAAAATCGCTGGCCCTTTTCCCTTTCGCGTCCTTCTTACGCCGATAAATTCTCCAGCAAAGCGGTACCCCTGGGACCTTTCGCCTTCCTTCAGGCCGTGCACCCCGCTGTGTACTCACATCTCGGCTTAGAGTTGAGGAGGCGCGCAGAGGAAGGGAGAAAGAGGGTAGGTTGGTTGGGCTGGGTCTATCCACCAACTATCCAACGATGGACCCGGCTCCCCTTTGCCAATTTCTAAGTCATACGTGGAGATGTACATATACTTCACAGTCACAGGCACACTCATATACACACAAGTTGTCCATATGGCTTGGCGGGCACACCTTGATCAGCGCTGTGCATCCGTTGATCAAAGGAAAGCATTGAATCACCGACAAACCCTCATTCTATCGTCTGAAGCTCGCTGTGCCACCAGCAAAGCTTGGGGATGCCCCCGCACTCCCCCTTGCTCCCCACTCGGCAATCACAAGCCCTACCAATGAGCACAGGGAGGCCGTGCTGCTCATCTTGGCACAGCAGGACCAGGAGCGGGCTAGTGTGGAATTCGGAACAGTAAGAGTACCTGGCTTGTATCGTTGCTTATTTTTAAGACATTTTTTTTCTCATTTTCCCCGAAATACAACATTCGTTTACCTTACTTGTAATGTTGAATAGATTTTATCGCATATTTAAGCAATTGCGCGGGTTGTTGTGATCCGCGAAGCGAAAGCAGGGAAGGCAGGAGCGTGTCTTGCTCACCTCTATGGTAGTCACTCGAAGCGTGATATTGGAGGTTCCGAAGTCGTGGAAGGCATTGTGGTTTGTGATGTTGAGGCCATCGCTAGTGGACCACTCACCTACCTGAAAAGTGCGGTTGATCATTTCAGTAAGAATTCCCGGAACCATGAATGTGGTAACGTGGCAGTGGAGACGAAAGAAGCATTAAGAACAGAAGACATAGTAATCACTGAGATTTTACGAAATGGGGCATGCCATAGTGGAGGGCTATGAAAATTTCGACCATGTGGGGTTCTTCAGCGTGCATCGAAAACGCGAAGGCACCTTCCTCTAACACAGACATCGAAAAGGCGACCACTGCGGCAGAGATCGAATCTGCGTTCTTCGGACCAGCAGCCAAGCATCCCAACAATTGTACCATTTGTACCACTGCGGCGGACAGGGGCAACAAATAGTGCTCCCGATGTCCGCTTTATTGCAGTGCAGTAAGGAACACGGGCCGCGTCAATCACCGATAAACGAGAACTGGCGGTGTCTTTCGGCAACTGTTCACTGCTAGTCTTTCTCCATACAGTACTCCTTGACTGAAAGTATAACGGGGAAGGCAATGAAAAAACCATAGAGAAGTTATGTTCGTCCCACTGACAACAGTTTAGTTATCTTTGCTCGTTTCCCGAAGGAGGGTCATTCTTCGTAAGCCTTGCTAGTTTATAATACACAAGACAAATGCCAATTTATACCTCATGCTTTCCTTGGCATAGGCTAGATAGTAGATGTATCAGTATAGAAATTAATGCTGTATTCGAGAATTGTATCTGACATTTAAATACAAGAGTTTTAACTATATTGCCGTATGACACCGCACCACACTCGTTTCTTTAAAAGGCAAGAAGAGTACGTACCCCGACTACCCATGTTGCCCTGCTCTAGCCAAGACAATCCTTCTAGCCAAGATCACATGCGTGTTGTGACGCGGATTTCCGCTATTATTGTGAGGAAGGTTAGCCCATATTTTGTATTGTTGACGAAGCGAAGATATTGTTTTCTTTTAACCTTATGACGGGCTCAAGGAAGAAATTAGATAAATATTACTAGCGAGGAAAGGTGGATACAACCAGCGTTTGGTCTGCTGCTTCACAATGGAAGAGGGTATTATACTGAATATCAAAGAAGCCAATACAAAAAGACGAAATCAGACGTAAGTTCAATTTTTAGTATGCTAAGAAAACACATCAGCGCATTGCTTGCTAATACACTCCGGCCAAATCAGCCAATGTACTTACTATTGCAATGATACACTTGCGATTGACAAATAAATGTTTCCGTTAAGATCCGCACTAATGCGTGGGTTGAGTTTCTCGGTGGTGGTATATCGAGCACACATACTTGGTTAACTAAAGTCACTCCGAACCTATGGAAATAGCACTTTTCGCTAATCATTCACAGGCGCTGCGCAAGTTTCCCTCTTCGTTACTTACTTTTTCTAAGAAGTTCTGGCGAAGCTTGAGCAAATCTAATTTCAGGCTCGTCCGGTTTCCCTCGTTGAACCGGATATTTCCTGTTAGGCCATAAAAATCTACCTGCGTTGGAGAAACCAAATAGCGGGGTTAAGTACGAGGTTCCGTTTGCAGAGAGCACAAGGCTCGTGACCACAGGCTGTGACTCCACAAACATCTCGTTAACTCCCCAGTACCAGCAAGAGGGCATTGTCAACCATCATTATCATCATTCTCGCGTCTGCAGTGGGCGTACCCACTGCAGCCATATCAGCGTCTAAACTACGTGCGCAAGCATGCTTGCCACGAAGTTGCCGTTTAAATGACAGGAAATCGCAAAAAAAAAAAAAAAGGCGACATCACCAAACTGCAACATTCCCATTATCCTATTAACTCGTCGCTACCATGAAACTCTGAGATGAATCTACAGAACTCCACAGCAGACGGGAACAGCCATTGTAACTACCGAAAGCACTTAGCAGTAGCAAGGTCAATCTTGTTTTTCTAGTCTACTGCAGTCTCTGGCCTAAGCATGGCTACTTGCCGGCGCATGTGCAAGAGTATTTTATTAATGAGAGGAAGGCAAACGGCTGGACGGCGTGATGAAATTAATAAATTCCGCAGGCGGTGGTGGTCAACGAAGTGCAATCAACTAGCTCAGGGCAGGTTGAACTGCAAATCATTGGAAAAGGCCTTTGTCCTGCAGTGGACTTAGAAACAGGCTGCTGATGCTGATGGCAGGGTGCTGATGAAAGATTGGACCTTATTTTCGAACAGGGGCACTTTTTCTGGCTACATTTTACTTGACTGGTGGCTCATCTTGACACACACACACACACACACACACACACACACACACACACACACACACACACACACACACGCACACACGCGCGCACGCACGCACGCACGCACGCGCGCGCGCATTGGTACCACTGTGGCGCACGCAGCGTGGGTGCTCACCATGCTGATGAGGTTGAAGAGACTGGTGCCTTCGGTCCACGAGACCTCGTCCTCGCATGAGACGTTGGCCGGGCGCAGCGTGGCGCTTCGTTGCAGGTCGTTGAGCCCGTGGGCGAAGGCGTACACAGCGTCGAACATGAGGGCGGGTTCCGTCTGCACAGAGACGACACACATACTGGAATAGCACGCTCTACGCCAGAAGTTCTACCAGGAGTCCTACGGAGGCTACGAAGCTCTGTCAATAAGGAGTGAATTGCGGCTGGCGAAAACTTATGTAGAAATGGCCCTGAAGCCCTGAAGGCCGAAAGAGCCCTGAAGTACGAGCATCCACATCATATACTACCTCAGAATAATACATCAAGGCAATTTCACTGATTTCCTGTATTGTCTTTCGAGATGAAACATACAGTAAAGTATAATAAGCAGTTAATAGGCAACTGTGAGCAGGGCATATAATTGTTCCTTCGACTGAACCTATAGGTCTTAAAGTGAAATGCTTTAGAATTAGTGCCTTAAAATAATATGAGCTGAAATGTCATAAAGCAAGTCTACAAAAATATTGAGTCTGCGGCTAACAACAAGGTGTATAATTGTTTCTTCAATGGAAATTGGGGGCTTCTTAATAGAACACTTTAGAATAACAGCAATAACGTTGCTTATTGAAGCATTTCTCTAGCATAAAAGTTCTAGGCGTCGAATGACAGCAGACTGGCCGAGAGCTTGCCTATCATGCAATTTGTGCGCCTTACTTCCGCGGTCTATTACGCACTTGCGTCATAGTTCGACCTACACGTACATTTTCGATCATTCTAGAATACGTGCCGCACTGGTGAGTGTCGAAAGAAACATGCCGCGAGAAAAACAATTTTTTTGAGATATTAGTATACGTGGGAGCTGTTTATTATATCTGTCCGAGTGCAACCGTCGTGCGCAAATAAGCAGTAGAAAATATAAAGGCTGCAAACTGAGGGCCTGCAGGTGTTCTCGAAACGTGTCCCCATTCGCTCAGGAAATTTCAAATGGCCCGTCCACTCTGCCAAAGCGTCAAATTTCGTGAGAGAAACTGCCGCTGAAACTCTGCCACAGCTCAGAGTTTAGTGTGGGAATCCCACGGAATCTTTTTTTTTCTAAGTTAGCTCTAAATGAATGGTAGTTGTTGAACAGGCTTTCGGAGATTAATTTGACTGACAGCATGACAATCCGGGCGAACTGCGCCGCCAGATCCCCGGTGAAGGGTACAGCAATTATATTTCGCGAACTAAATTACCGTCTTTTGGGCTCTATTTGAGACGCTTTTTCGAAGTCCACATTGACGAGACCGAAGTGCCTTTCACGAAACTGTGGTGCAGTGAATGACCTATGATTATCCTCCGTTAGCGACTCGAAACTTGGCGTGCATAATTACGGAAAAAATTATTGAATACTGGAGCGCTCTATCTATATGTGAATGTCGGCGTTAGTTTCTTCTTCTTTTAGGCGTTCAACAATGCTAGATCCAACTCTTAGGTGTATGTGTGCATTTTCTTTTCTACGCTCTTCTATACCTCTTTAATTCCCTTTTCCCCTCCCTTAGTGCAAGGTAGCAAACCCGAAGTTTATTGCTGGTTAACCTCCCTGCCTTTCCTTCGTATCTCTCTCTCTCTGAAAAGTACGTATCAGAAGCGGACATTTAACAAGCATGCGTGCATGACAACTGGAGCCACAACTCTTGTGTTGCTTCGACGTTTTGTATAATCATGATAAGCATTCAAAAGTTTGACAGACGGGTGTGCACTTCCTTTAAAAGCTTCTTTTCTTTTTTTAGGGGGCAGAGAGAGAGAGGTGGGTGTGGGGTCAATCAATTCAAGCCGATGTTTTAGCTGCCTAAAATTTATAGAACATGAGCGTTTAAGATTCAAATGCTGAAAGGAATCCCATGAGTTTCCAAACTATTTTAAAGCACCTCGAATAAAGCCAAAATTACCAAAGATAAGGCATGTTCACTAGTGGTAATCGAGGTACTTTATATTTTTGTCTCGTCCACGATTTTCACACTCAAGCAGAAAAAGAAAAGCATTACATACTGAAGTCCCAATCAAAATAATTTTCATTTTCAAACCGTCTCCATATGTACTGAACAAACTAAACAAGACTGAAATATGCGAAATGAATAATAAGGCACGCAGCTACTTACATTTCGCATATCTGTAGTCTCTTTGCACGACACGCCATTCTTAAACCTGAAGATAATTGCTTAGGCGTGTGACACTGGAAAAGGGTGAGCTTACATAGACACGCCAGGCTACCGCAGCGGCGGGGTGGCAATAATCGGCTAACTGGAATATTACTTCATTTTTAGACCACTACAAGGATACTCCGGAAGATGCACATACATTCTCGTTGTATGCGTTTCTTGCGCAATTTGAGCGCAATGTAAACTTTACACTTTGCTGATACATAAAGTTTAACAAGATTATTCGGAATTAAGTTGTGGCGAATTTGTGGCGATAGTATTGCCTGCACTAAACTTGAAGCCTTAACGTTCTTTGTAACCCCTTTATAATAATGCCCACTCGGGCGATGCAGGTTGTATAAATAAATAAATAAATAAATAAATAAATAAATAAATAAATAAATAAATAAATAAATAAATAAACTGTACATCAGGAGCGCAGATTAAGTGTCTATTACATTAAAGTCGCAGGAGTCGGGGTACCTTTGCATGCATCACAGTACATGATCACGTAACGCTATGATTTACTGAACTATACAAGAATACTTTTGCAACACTGTCGTCGTGTTCGTGCTAAATTTATCGATTTTCCTTTAGCGAAAATTTGCCGCTCCCTTACCGCTTGTTAAGACGATTTTACGGCGAAAGCCATTCCGCGACGTCTCAAAGATTCGTTGACGTGGGTTGCTTTAAGTTTGGCCTATGTCTGACATTACGGGAATGTACGAAGATAGCCAGTAAAGGTTAACGTTGAATCACACGTTGCAAATAGCCGCATAACCCTGGCAGAGGAGCAGGAATTTTTCATTTCTATAATAAAGTTGTTACCACTACTCTGACCGAGGAATGCGGACATGATCTACGTGTGGTTGCATTACCGCTAATCGTCGTGTAAATGACAAGCACGTCTTCTATTGGTTTAATGACCAGTTATGATCAGTCATTGAAATCATACATTCGTATCCTGCCGTGCCAGTTTCGGTATATACATTTAGAAAGTGAACGAGACTACCACATCCGATTTTTGGCACTACTGCGCTCTCGACTACGCGCTTTAACGCGACATTTTTGCCTGAATACAAACACACTGTGTGCACTTACGATTATCACGTTGGTGCGGTTGAGAATGTTCTGCCCGAACGGTTGAAATTTCTCCATGTCTCGGAGTATGTTCCGAACTGTCTGGTTTTCCGAGTCGACCATTCGGTATGCAGTGATGTTGACGAAGTTGTACTGGAAATCTTCTAAGTTGTATGCTTCGATGTCCTGAAGAAAAAAGATAAATAATCGAAAGTGGTAATGACGAATCCTTGAGATGACAATACCGTACACTCTGAAGAGAAAGCTAGCAGCGGTACGCCTGACCGCACATATGAATATATTACGGAAAACCCGGCCTCATGTTTTATTCGCAAAGCCAAAGCAAGTTATTACGTGCCACACGCTGGGCCCGATTCTCGGTGAATATGGTTAGAAGCTTATTATTTACCGGGTACCTCACATTTTAATTCCCGAGTTCTCAGAAAACTCCTTTTTAAGGGTTTGTTACGCAATCTGCAGTTACGTTCAGAATCGCATCCCTGCTTTTCCTAAGTATGTTATAAAAATGATCGATATGCGGATAATTAATCGCGTCATGAGTTTTTACGTGAAAGCATTTTGAAAGCATTTTGAAAGCTTAGTGAAAGCATTTTGCTAGCTGATCGTCGTCAGCTAATCCCGCAAGCAAACAGACCATTTTCTTAATATTGTTATCACGCCGGGCTTCACCACGCAAGAGTCCACTTCGTAAACAGTTTTACGGGAATAAATAATAACTTCTCAGATAATGCATGCGAACTCGTATGCTTTAAAGAAGCAACACCGACTTTATACTTCTGCAGTTATTTTGAATATAATGCACTAATTCTTATATTGTGGAAGTCTGAGTGCGTTTTTTATTTGCGAAGCCTGAGCGAAACGTAATGGCCCTCGTTTTGTTGCATCACATGAATCAGAACAATAGAAATAGCATATGAGAAGATAACGGCTCATTTTTAACTAAAAGGGTTTCGGTGCGCTCCAATGGAAAATAACTACAGTAGTCCGCCTACAGCGGTCGTTCCACTTGTCACTTTTTACAAATAGCAATGATTACATGGCTCCTAAAACCAGCAACGCTTCCATGCGACTAAAGTAGCCGCCTTAATGACAAATACAAGTTTGTGCATCTAATGCTTCTCGCGTTCGTTATCGAATGATAGTTTTCATGTGGACTAGGGATTCGGCGAAAAGTTTACACGGAAAATGAAGTATTCTGTTTCCCAAGCAGATAATTTGAATAATGTTGCTCACGGCTATTACCAGTGGTTCTCGCCATGGAAGCGAATAATACACCTTCGGAAGAATGAGTTTAAGACAAATAAGTAACCTCAAATGAAGTCTTCGTATGTGCACAGATAGTTACAACTGCAGTGTTGTACATTGTGACAAAAAATCTTCGCAGCACACGCTCTCTTTAAAACACCGCGAGCAATATCACAGAATGGGACAAAATCTTTGCAAAAAAAAAAAAAAAAGGATATCCTTGGGAATTGGTAGGGCAGTTCGTACTGCAGTTCGCAGTGCACAAAACGTGTTCTTGACGTCAATCTTGCTGCAACCAACGTTAATACATTGTATGTATCAAAATGTTGATAATGCACAAGCGAGCAGAAGCCAACAGCAAGTGACTTCTCTATTACAAATTTTGTTAAGAGAACTAGAGAGAGAGAGAGAGAGAGATGATGGGCGGAAGGCAGGGAGGTTAACCGGAAGAGAAAATATCCAGTTTGCTACCCTGCACTGGGGAAGGGGTGAAGGGAGACAGAAAGAGATGGAAAAAGAATAAAGAAAGAGAGAGGTCAAATCGCGCACACACACAAGCACGGCATGTGTCACAGACGGTTCACGAGGCCCGTTGCGCGCAAAAACTTGAGCACAGCCTTCGTGGCTTTCTGCTGCGAGACACTGTCTGTCCGGCATTCCAATATGGTTTGCTCGGACTACTTTGATAAGGCAAGAAATAAATGTTTGTTTGCGCTTTTCAAATTTTCTTTTCGAATAGAGTTTTGTGTGCGCATTTTTTTTTTGAACCTGGGAATATTATCTACGTATATGTCAGTCTTGCTTGTTTTTTTTTTTTTTAAATCGAAACTGGCATATCAGAGGAGCACTCTTAGCCTTAAAAATCCTGAGTAGTGTTCATCCCATATTAGGCCAATTTTCTTCTACATACACGCATTTTGTAATTGAGAAAAACGTTACAAACACAGCTTTTTGACAACCGCTTGCAAGTGCGCGAGGACACGGACCCGTCTGAAAAGTTACATATTGTCTGCTGAGCTGTACCATTTGATATTTAATAAAAACTTGTTTTTTTATATTTTAATATTTATGATCCTGTGTGTCAGCCTGCTAAAAGAGCGGAGAACGGTTCATCTGTAGCTATCAAAAATTGTTGATTCCTTTCTTCTCGGTCTTTTCGGCGCTCTGCGTCTTGAACGTGCTTTCATCGAAACAAAATTATCTTTTGTGATCCCCAGCTCCTACGTCCTTTCCACAGAGTGCAACGCATGCTCAGGATTACTGGATGGGTCGAAGACTTGCTTCTCTACTTACGTAAGTAGCGAAGTGGTAGTGGTATTTGTAGTCGTTCATCTGGATTTGCAAAATCTGAAAAAGAAAGAGAAACGAAAAATGCATTGAAAGCTGACGGTGTGGAATTTGTAGAAATGACAACTGGTGCCCATCTTCGAGTAAAAACGCCCCATTAGAACGAAAGCTTTGAAGGAAATGGTTTTACAAAACACAGAACAGACGGAAGTGTTGGCAGCAAGCTGGCATTCGGTGTTGACTACTTCCCAACATTTTTGTTTACTTGTGCTTGAAGTATACTTTGAGGATTTCACACCTTAACGAGCTGCATTCTTTAAAGCGTTACCTTATGTCCCTAGGGGAAACTTGAGGCGAGCAAACAGAAACGCATGAAAGGTCCAGACAACACAAACAACCAACCACTATCACCAATACGAAAGGTCTGGCGCCGGCTCTAATCAGAAGATATAAAAGGGACCGAAAGAGTGCCGTCCAATAAACCTAGCACTGCGCGAAGCACAAGTAATCAAACGCACGTGATCCTGAGCTTGTGTAGCAGGTCAAATAAACCGGATAAGGCCCAGTTCAGGAGAAATACTCAACCCAATTCACTCCGTAAGAGCCTCCGGAACAGTGAAGCTGCTCTTTTATCGTCAATCGCGATGCAACTGGCAGGGGTGTAAAGCGGCATCGCAGAGGCTCCGGGGGTCGAACCTTTGCAACACACTTCGTCACACCTTCTCATTATCGCTATCATGTAGCAGTGGGCTGAGGGTAAGGGTAGGTCGAGCGCTCCCGTGGGCCTAGGGAAGGAGTGGGTCCTCTTTCCCTTACTGTGTGATAACCACAACTTGAACAGCTCCGCACTTAATAAAGCTTAACAGAGCGCTGTGTTGGTGATGTGGCGCGGGTTGAAATTTTCGGCCTAGCCATGCACCAACTAGCAGAACACAACACTCGGTGAAATCGTTATCAAGTTAAGGCTTTGTCTGTGGTGCAAAAGAGGGCATAGACGCAAACTTATCTAAGCGAACTAGAATCGTACTCGGCTTGTGTGGAACCCGTCCAACAAGCACACGGGTGGGCCCAGCCGAAAGAAATAGGGAGAGAGAGCTGTTTAAAATTTCGATTCTCGAGAATTCACGCAAGGTAATCGGAGGCGGCGGGGCATGCAGTCTCACCAGTATTTTTATGCCTAGCACCAATGATTGACCGCGTTCCTTCATTCCTGTGCATACATCGAATTTATTGTGCTATAATATAGCAACAGTGCAATGAAACATTATGCGCTAATTTTCCTGTCAAATAACCTGCATGATAAAACTATGTATTATGAAAACCGCCTGTATACCATGTACGCAGACTGACCGGCTTTAAAAAGAACCTTGTAAGCTATATCAGAACGGCAACCTTACTGGTGTTTTTTTTTTTTCCTTATTAAACAAATGTCCGTCCATCCGTTATACTTCAGCTGTTCACACATTCTCAGCACAGTGGCGGATATCCTTTCTATCTCCCCCGAAAATAATAAAATAATACTTAAGACCGTGTCTACTACTTACTCTTGCCTGTACGATAATGAATATGCGCAGCACTGGTGTAGTTTATAAAGTTGCTTTCAGCTGCACTCATTCGCGGGGTACCTTTAAGCATTTTTCACTTCAATGAAGTACAGCCAATACCTATGATTTAGACATAATGTAAGCACAAGCACTCTAGATGGCTTGGTCATGCCCCGTTTGAATACGGAACTGTTACCTGAGCCACTTCGTCAGATACGTCGTGAATTTCCAGAATGTCCTATTGAAGCTAGCCACAAGAAAGGACCTCCTTATAAATCTCACTTGCTTATCCATCGAGTTCACGTATCTTTAAGTAAAAGAACACGCTTGAACTTCACTGCTATAATGAATTCAACGACGGCATTCTGTAATCTAGCCTGCTGACTCATCTCAACAACCAAATCTAAGTACGTTGCTACACAGCGAATGGTTTGTAGCGAACTTAAAATCCGCACTAACACAGAAGATCTCACCGAAACGACGTTTAATTGAAGCCGATCATAGAGACAGACATGAGCGAATGCGCTTTTCAAGCACGATAAAGAATCTACACCGATACAAAAAAAAAACAAGAACAAAATATCAGTAACCGCACGACAGACTTCTTGAGCAGTGCGGTTGCCTCAGGTGCTTCCGCAAGAGTACGCTGTGCAGCCGTGGCCCCGCCGGCAACGACTTTTCAAGAAGCCCGCTCGGTCGTGGAACGCGGTTGCTTCAAAGAGCCGCACCTGGCCACTCGAGCGCGCAGAAAAACCGAGTGCGCTCAATTGATCCAGCCAATGGAGACGAGGAGGAAAGAGAGAAGGCGAGACAGAAGCAACAAATGTGGACGCAGTAAAGAAGTCACCAATGCTGTTAGGAAGTTTACAGCGCAGGGACCATAGCCATGGCGATGAGAAAGAAAGACTGTGCGTAGAGAAAACGCCTAATTAACTTGGCGACTGCCGTCCTAATTGCCGGCTATAGGGAGAATTAAAAGAGCAGACGAAGGAACTGCCGTGCATGTGAAGCAAGCCCAGGACTCGAAATGGCTATTGGCTTGGATCCTAAAGACGTAGTCTAGCGAGAGAGAAGACAAAGACGACGGAAGCATGAAATGAAAGAAATGATGTACGCAGTAGGGAGGTAGTTAGCATGAACAAAAACATGCGAGGTTAAAGTGAACCGAAGCGCCCCATAGGGACGAACGTGTACTGATGCTAACGTCTTTCGCTTCCTGTTATTCTTTTATTTCTTTAAGTGAGGACGTTAAATGCATGCGCCTGTCTACGCGTGCGTATTTCATGCTGCCGTCCGACGCCTAGGTTTGAAGGACTAAAAAAAAAAAAAGGAGTACAAAAGAGGTACAAAAAAAAAATAAGTACACAGAGCAACGAATAAGGTGCAATTAACGGACGCCCTACGATGCCGGGACTGGCAGATTAAGTTGCCTTTATTTATTAATGCAGGAGAAAAAGAGAGGGGGAGAGGGGGGGCGGGGGGGGGGACCGTTACAAGTTCTATAATATTTCTTTACCTTCTTTACGTCTACCGTGTGCCGCCGTTATTAGGGTCTGTCACGTAAACAAAGATAGAGAACTAAGGAAAGAAGAGCATGCTGAGAAAGCACGGGCGCAGAGTGGATACACGTGTAGTGCTGCTTTTAGTTGTTGAGTTCACTGTTTAATACCACCGTCAATGCGAATCCTGATATGTCTAACGAGGCTTCCCGAATAGAGCTCTCATTAGACTAATGCCGCTTTGCTTATAGCCATTAAACTGACATCAGCCGTAAGTATTAGCGGTATCTTTAGAGTGGTAGTCCGTTTGTTGCACGATGTTTTATTGCACTGCTCTTAATGTTTACTGTTTACCGCTTAATGTACAAGGCCGTTTTTCTTTCGCAAGTGCCGCGTGCCATTGACAGGTTGCCTTGGACATTTTGTTTTTGTTTATTTTCATGGTTTACTCTGAATTGTTCTTGAGAACCACCATGACAACCAGACTGCACGCATCGTGAATAAAGCCACTGATACACGCCATCAACTTAGTTTTCACTGTTATCCTTTTTGAGGCGGCTGTACTTACTGCACAAACGTATATGAATGGTACTTTCAGGTCTCTAGAATTACGAGCAGGCTTGTCTGACACCAGGATGTTTTCCATAATCAAAAGAAGAGGGGTGCAGGACACGGACACAAGGAGAGCAGTGAACACCACGAACGCCGACTAACAATTGATGCACAGCACAGAGGCGAAAAAGAAAGAAGACACACAGCTTATATGCGCATGCTCGGAATGGTAGCGCCACCTGTCAAACGGTTACACGTGCCGGTCTTCGCGATAGACAACTCCTAAGGCATTCTATCTCCTCTCTGTTTAAGCTTATCGACGGCTGACTCAGGCATGCACTTCCACTAGTACTGATATGCCAGGCCTCAACCAATAAACGCGTATCTTCGTTCTTATGCCTGTACAGGATCTCGGTTTTGTCTAACTCGGGCATGCAGCTACAGACCTGGCAGTGCAAGGATAGATTGGACGGCGTCCCACCTGATAGCGACCTTCTGTGTTCAATTAACCTTTGATTAATACAACGCTCAGCTTGCCCTACATAAAAACGTCCGCAGCTAAAAGGAATCTTATAAACCACACCCATGCGACATTCGGTGAAATTGTTCTTGGCTAAGTGCTTAACCGGACAGATATCCGTTCGCTTCTTACCTTCCATCTGCTCATTTCTTCTATGCACGGCAGCACAAACCCTTCCTAACTTATTGGGAGCCGTAAACACAACATTAACCCCATATTTACTTCCCACTTTCTTAAGCCTGTGCGAAACTGCGTGGATATACGGAATACTCACGACCTTTTTCTTGTTAATGTTACTCTCTGCTACAGCTTTCGTTCCGGTCGAAATCGACTTCTTAAGACGCTCAGCTACTGTGGCTATGGCTAGTCTAGGGTAACCTGCATCTAAGAGGCGCTCGACCTGCGCATTAAAGCTAATGGTCAAACGGTGCACGCACGACTTCGATAGGGCTGACTTTAAACAGGACAAGGCTATTCCGTTTTTTACTACTTTCGAATGTTTGGAGTCAAAGTTTAACAACGGCTTAGATTCTCTAGGGTAATACTGCCAACACACGTGATTCTGCTCAAATGACAACGAGATATCTAAAAATTGTATTACGTTTCTCTCCGGTAGTTCTTTCGTAAACCTTAGACCATCTCCATTAAGTTTAAATTGATCGCTTACATAGGTGACGACGGATTCAAAATAATCCTTACTACAAAGCACCAAGTAATCGTCCGCATACCGAAATACCCTGATGATGTGGTCCCCTAAGGCCTCTTTTAAACGGCAGTCAAACTTGCTCAAGTATAGATCACTTACAATAGGGGCGACATTTGAACCTATACAAATCCCTGATTTCTGCACAAACACGCCTTCTCTGTATCCAACTAATGTTGACGTTAAGTACATGGAAAGAATTTCGAGAAAGGTACCTGTGGAAACTCCGCATCTATCTATGAAACCGGACTCTTGCCCTTGTTCTTGAATACATTGTTTCACGCAATATAATAAACCTTCATGCGGCAACGAGTAATACAAATCTTCTACATCCATGCTAAACGCTGTGCAGTCGCCAGGATTTTCCTCTGTTAACAACTGAACTAGAGCCTGAGAATTACGTACACGGAAGGGGTCAGAAAAACTTAAGGATGTTAAGCACTTCTGCAAATAGCTAGCTACACAAACTTGCCAAGTCCCTGACTGATACAATCGAACGAAACAGAATTTCTGGCTTATGGGTTTTCGCCGAGAAAAATAAGTCTAAAGTAAGCAATTTGGCCTTTTTAACACGGTAAGCTACCTTATCTATATTATGTTTCAACAGGAGATCGACAGCTCGTTGTTTTATTACAGAAGGTTTCAGTTCCACAGGTCTGAAGTTCTTTTCAATAGCTGCTGAGGCTTTATCTGAAAAAGTGCTATTCGGCATTATTACAAAACAACCTTCCTTATCAGATAAAACAGGTCGAAGCTTATGTTCCACACAGTAATTTACCACCGGTCAGATAGGGTCAGAGGCCTAACGAGATCGTTCGAATGCTTGATGCTGGCGAAGCAATCTGAAATACAGCGAGACCGTTCAACTTCCGGTATAACTTTAGTTATAGATCGAGGTAAGCTTAAAACGTCAATTTCTTTTAGGTTAGGATGAAATCAGTACTTAGGGCCTAATGCTAGGATTTTCTTGTGGTTCTCATCCAAAACGGCGTCTCCGAGAATCATTACCTTTTCCGACGGCGATTTAATAGAAAAAGAATTCCTCTTACTTTGCAGTAGATCCGGTAGCTTCGTCCTCCACAAAAAATCCGCGTGCTGCTCGGAAACTCTCAACCAATTGGCGCAAGTGCGGTTCCTTTGACGGTCTCCCCGGGTGGCGCAGCTGGCTTCTAAACACTGGCGATAAAATCTGACTTGCCGCCATGCTTCGGCTGAAATAATCGCGCAAATCCTGTTCGCGTGTCCCGTCGAAGGAAGAAGAAAACCGCACATCATCTGAATTTTCATCGGAATGATATTAGTGTGTTTGAACCACGACATAGTTCTAGCGCGAAACATACAAATAGCAATTAAAGAGGCTAAAGAAGCAGGATTGCGCAGATAAGTAGGAGAACACGGAAAAGGGCTCAGGGTACTAGAAATGAAGCTCAAAAGGATAGAAAGTTGAGCGAGTTGGTAACAGTCCATAATCAAAAGAAGAGGCGTGCAGGACACGGACACAAGGAGAGCAGTGAACACCACGAACGCCGACTAACAATTGATGCACAGCACAGAGGCGAAAAAGAAAGAAGACACACAGCTTATATGCGCATGCTCGGAATGGTAGCGCCACCTGTCAAACGGTTACACGTGCCGGTCTTCGCGATAGACAACTCCTAAGGCATTCTATCTCCTCTCTGTTTAAGCTTATCGACGGCTGACTCAGGCATGCACTTCCACTAGTACTGATATGCCAGGCCTCAACCAATAAACGCGTATCTTCGTTCTTATGCCTGTACAGGATCTCGGTTTTGTCTAACTCGGGCATGCAGCTACAGACCTGGCAGTGCAAGGATAGATTGGACGGCGTCCCACCTGATAGCGACCTTCTGTGTTCAATTAATCTTTGATTAATACAACGCTCAGCTTGCCCTACATAAAAACGTCCGCAGCTAAAAGGAATCTTATAAACCACACCCATGCGACATTCGGTGAAATTGTTCTTGGCTAAGTGCTTAACCGGACAGATATCCGTTCGCTTCTTACCTTCCATCTGCTCATTTCTTCTATGCACGGCAGCACAAACCCTTCCTAACTTATTGGGAGCCGTAAACACAACATTAACCCCATATTTACTTCCCACTTTCTTAAGCCTGTGCGAAACTGCGTGGATATACGGAATACTCACGACCTTTTTCTTGTTAATGTTACTCTCTGCTACAGCTTTCGTTCCGGTCGAAATCGACTTCTTAAGACGCTCAGCTACTGTGGCTATGGCTAGTCTAGGGTAACCTGCATCTAAGAGGCGCTCGACCTGCGCATTAAAGCTAATGGTCAAACGGTGCACGCACGACTTCGATAGGGCTGACTTTAAACAGGACAAGGCTATTCCGTTTTTTTACTACTTTCGAATGTTTGGAGTCAAAGTTTAACAACGGCTTAGATGCTCTAGGGTAATACTGCCAACACACGTGATTCTGCTCAAATGACAACGAGATATCTAAAAATTGTATTACGTTTCTCTCCGGTAGTTCTTTCGTAAACCTTAGACCATCTCCATTAAGTTTAAATTGATCGCTTACATGGGTGACGACGGATTCAAAATCATCCTTACTACAAAGCACCAAGTAATCGTCCGCATACCGAAATACCCTGATGATGTGGTCCCCTAAGGCCTCTTTTAAACGGCAGTCAAACTTGCTCAAGTATAGATCACTTAGAATAGGGGCGACATTTGAACTTATACAAATCCCTGATTTCCGCACAAACACGCCTTCTCTGTATCCAACTAATGTTGACGTTAAGTACATGGAAAGAAGTACATGGAAACGCTAAGTACATGGAAAGAAGTCGGATTCCTTCATAAATATATGCAATACAAATCGCACACCTTGATATTATTTGGCAGAAATGGATGCATTGCGGTGACGCAGGAACTGCCGATGTCACACCATAGGACGAGGCGTTGTCATGAAAACGGTCGACTCATTATTTACTCGGAGGAGGATAAAACGAGGCTCGCATGAGTGATGCAGCTCTACGTACCGCTCTGAGGAATGCGGTGAGGTTCTCGGGTCGTACATCGATGATCATGCTGTATATCCCGCGACTCTTGATGTCCATGAGTGTCGCCGTGAAGTTCTCTGCCCTTCGAAACAGGTACTGCACGTTCTTGGGCGGAAATGGCCGCACCAACTCCTGAAGGCTGATTAGGGCTGCGGGTTCAGACAGAACAGCAGGCACGGGTATCATAAATTGGGGAAATTAGGAACACGCGCGCCGAATTGGCTTCTAAATCATGGACCAAATTGCAAAACTGACCCACGAAAAAGAAATACCTGTTCATTGCATTGATAGCCCGCGAAGATGTCTAGGTGGAGTATTATATGATATACGTTGGGATTCAGTTAAGGACACTTTGTTTTCTTTGTTCGTTCGTTGTCTCATGCGTTTGTTCTTTTGACCCCTCATTCCTTCATAAATATATGCAATACAAATCGGAATTCTTCTATATCAAACAACACAAGAAATTCTGATTACGTCAGACAGTCGAGCTCTAGAAATAATGAAACCCCTAAGTGTACCATGCTGCTCGAGTCTTCCTAATACGTCAACGCATTTTTGTCACGTAGTTTGTAAGTGACATCTATTGCAGGTGAGAAAGAATGCTCGATGTCTTTTTATTTAAAAGCAGCCAGAAGCTAGCTCAATCTTTCAAGAAAAATCAACACATTTTATAGTTAAATTACAAGGAGCAGCCGGATCGTAAAACAGTTTTTTTATCTGTCATATAAATATTTAAGCATATTCGGGTAATCACATAAGACCGCAAAGCCTAAATGCGTTATGTAACTTTGCATGCCATAGTAAGAAAATGTCAAACTGCGTCTTACGTGAAGGCGGTATTCTCCGATCAACACGCTCAAATTTTAAATTGACGAAGACGTCCTCTATTTCATGCGACTGGGCAACGCGTGTTAGATGAAAGGCGCAGCTAACTTTTTGCTTTTACCGTTTTATCTTCGCCGCCGCAATCTGATATAGATGAGATGGAAATAAAAGTTGCATTTTAAATAAAAACGCGTTAAGGTATGGAAGCTCACATTTCATTGCTCCAAACCAAAGCTTAATTCATGCATGTTGAGGTTAGTCTATTTAATCATACCAAGCAACTTTATCACAGCAGCTGTAGTAGTCCGACATTTGTCAATGTCGAATACACTTGTTTGATGCAAAAGTTGTTGAAATTAAGTCTTTAATTGTTATGTCAACTTCCCTGCCTAAGTTTGTACTTCTGGCGTTGCTGACTGCCAAGGATATCTTTCCGCCAGACATGCCGATGCACTTTTACTGTCCAAATCTATAATGCATGGCAAGTTTGCTACAATTCCAGAACGAAGCAGCTGGCTGAACAGCAGTTGTGACAATACAATACATGAAGGAAGGGAAGAAAGAAGATGCCGCCACGTGACAATCTTGAGGCCTAGTAACAAAAAATTTAAATGAGAGAATCATCGTAAACAGGCCTTGGTCACTTGACGGGCAAGAAGTAGATTAATGTGCGATCACTTAGCGCCAGTAAACGTTACCGCCTCCAAACAAACTCGAACGGTCCGGCAACGTTGTGGGCCTAATCTTACCCCAAAGGGACCACGCACAAAGCGTCACGCGAGTTTAGCTTAGTGAGGATAGCGACGTCACGTGAACTAATTTTTTTCACCAGTTTCTTTTTCCTCCATGATAGAATAGCATGTTTGACTCACAGATATCATCTTGGTAGAGTACAGCGATGCGCGTCCAGTTGAGGTACTGGATCAGGTCTCGCATCGACTTGCCGGTGATGTGCGGGTCCGGGTGTAGGTTCACGGAGCAGTCCTTGGCGTCAGGTTCGAGGTCCAGCCGACTCTCAATGTGTGGGATGTCCAGCGAGTCCGAGAGGGACTGGATGTGCGAGCCGATCATCGGATCGTTGGGCCCGAAAATGGCCGCCACGCCCGAGTTGATCAGGTTGCAGGCTGCCAAAGGAGAGAGCAGTGAGTGCGTGATCACGTGAGCGAACACATTACTATACGGGCAGTTTGATATCACTCGAATTACTCTTGTATTCATCCTGACAACCGACGCATAAATGTTCCTGTCAGTCCTTTGTGATGCCGAGAGAACCACAACATGGTGAGGTAAAAAATGACGGGATTTTACATTCCAAGAGACCACGTTCTCAGACACGCCCCGTGATGGAGGGTTCCAGAACGTACGTACGTACGTACGTACGTACGTGTGTGTGTGTGTGTGTGTGTGTGTGTGTGTGTGTGTGTGTGTGTCGCATTTCTCTCCTAGTGAAATGCGGCAGGTGCGCACGGTGATAGTAAGGATTGATTGATTGATTTGTGGGGTTTAACGTCCCAAAACCAGTTCTGATTATGAGAGACGCCGTAGTGGAGGGCTCCGGAAATTTCGACCACCTGGGGTTCTTTAGCGTGCACTGACATCGCACAGCACATGGGCCTCGACATTTCTCCTCCATCGAAATGCAGCCGCCGCGGCCGGGATTTGATCCCGCGACCCTTGGATCAGCAGCCGAGTACCTTAGCCACTGGACCACCGTGGCGGGGCTGGTGATAGTAAGGAAGCCAGATAGGCGGACGTATGGTTCGGCTATCACTGGAAACTCTTCACTGGAAATTAAAAAAGAAAAAAAAAAGAGCCAGCCTTGCGTACACACCGAAGGGCATACAGCATCACCAAAATTGCTCATTGAGGCCGATGAGTCTCAGCCACTGGTGCACACAGGTGTACTTCGGTGCCACCGACGGACGTGACCATCAGCGGTCAATAATCAGTATCACAAAAATATTCCGTTACATACCGTGTATGGGAACATTCATGTGATAATGATACTGATTGCTACGTTACATAACGTGTAATACCCAGTATGTAACGTAGAGTGTAGTATGCGCTGATTATGTTCACTGCACCCTGAGTACGCTTGTGTACTTGCCCTTGCTAGAAGATGAATACTAATTTAAAACGCGAGCTAGCCACACAAGCCTTTTCTTGTCTACGTTTAAGGGCTTATTTCGGACGCCCCATTACTTTCCATAGTCTTGCCTCATACATATAAAATAAACTCTGTTCTGCTAAAAAATCAATGAACACTGCATTTCTACAGCCTACTTTGTAAGACGCGAAACTGTTCGAGCCACCTCATAAGCTCTAGCCCAGCGGAGCGAGAAATTTTATTTTGCCTCTACAGATTGTAGGTCTCAGGCCGTCTGCCCAGAGATGCGAAGCAGCTGCTCGGTGCCAACAAATTCGAAACAACATTTATTAGTAAAATGATTATTGAATTTAAGCGCACAGAAAGTACAAAAGCTCACGGGTCATGAGCACTGCCCACAAGACTTCTCCCCGACGGGCCACGTAACACACGCGCGCGCACTTCACTGACTACACTTGCTGCCAGGCTGACGCTGACTGTCCCGGCAGCGCACACACCGGTCCGCCACCGACACCCTCGGGAGCGCATAAGCTGTCACTCTATCGAGCGGACGAGTGAGCAACGCGCATAAGCTTCCGATGAGTACTGACTTAGTCTAGCTCTACAATGACGGGAGTAGAGTGTTTCCGGTTCCAAATGCGCCCGGTCGCATACCGAAACTCACGACGAAGGAACACTGTACAGCGAAAACCAGTAACAGCGCTGCAAGCAAAGGGACATGATGACAGAGACGGCAGTGCGTCGCCCATCACTGTCCTGCCCCGTTGCTCGCGCGCTTGGTGGTTCTAGCGCGATAGCGTTATAAGGAGCTTGTGTCGCACAAAATGTGGTGTCGGCGTAGGCGTCCAAAGCGGAAATAACCGTCTAGAGCTACCTCGGTGTTTCCCGGACCACGCAAGCCCTCCGCCATGGCACAGGCACATCAGTGAACGAAATTCAATTCATCAAAGCAAATTCCGTCAGAAATATCGTAAAGTACGACTGAACTAACACCTACACACATGACAGCGCGGGCTGTAATTTGAGCGTGCGAAAAAACGCATTTCTGTCACGAGGAGGCGATGCGAACTGGGCCCAATGACGCTATAGCGTTCACACATAAAAGCGAAGCTTGAGCGTCCTCCAACATTTTTCCTTCAACATGCGCCAAGCAGCCCATGTAACCACACTAGTATGTAGAGCTCCTCGTACTCACAGGAAACCACGGTGTCCCGTGTGAATTAAACTTAAAAAATATCGACAACGATAAGTAGTTACAAGAAAATATTCATTCAAGCTACGGCAAATATTCGCTGCCACACCTACGCTAAACTTCAGCAGTCTTTTGTGACAACGAGCGCATAACTATAAACTATGTAAAATATACGTCACGAATGCTTTAGAGAAGAGGCTTCTCAAACTCCTCAGTTAAATAACTAGTGACAGCGAACTGCTTCTTTGTCGTTCAGATACTAATACAGTAAGAAAGCTACGCAAGCGAACTCCTACACACGTCTGATTGAGAAACGTATGGAATTCCAGACGCAACAAAACAGAAAACACGACTCTCGCACACCGCTCCTGTAGAGGCTGCTCTACAGGAGCGGTGTGCATCTAAACTGCTTAAAAGCTCTGAGGACTTCTGAAGATAGCTTCATAATCCTGAAGGCCATCGCGGTGGATTCAATAGTAGACTTCCATATACAGCAAAAACCAGGTTCGGCTTGGCAAAGTGACACCGACATCTATATATTTTCAGCGCCTGGTGCATGCGGCGTAGGGTTCTCTCTGCATTGAATGGATTGTCGTATGCCTCTATTCCAAAAAAACACACAGTTAGGTCAGCGAAGATGAGAAAGAAGTTAAATAAAGTCTGACGGTAAGCACTAGAAAATGGGGTGACGAACATATAGGATTACGCGAGGAAATCTGAAGAGCCAACAGAATGCGTGAGCTGCCGCTATCGCTATACCAGTGACGACGTGTAGCGCAAACTGCATTGATCCAATTCTCGGGACGAAAGGAGAGACGGATTAAGTCTCTTCCCATTTTCATGGCGCGGGCTCACTAACTGGCCTCCATCCACTGCCAACGCTTTGCTTTGCTTTTCGCCTTTCAGAGCAGCTAAAGCAACAGCGATAGCTAAACTCGCGAGTATGCGCTTATATGCGTTCCCTTACAAGGCTTAAAAAATACGCCGTCGCTCTGCTTCTTTGGTAGGAGAATGCTAGTTTCGCGATCTTGTTCTACGCTCGCACAATGATTGGAGCAGGAAAAAATGACAGCAAGGTAATTTAACTTGGCCTGGAGGGAGTAATTACTGCAGGAGCCCACAGGAGATGCACGATATGCGACTTAATTTACTCACCGAGAAAGGTCAGTACTAATCAGGTGCCGTAGTGAATTTAAAGTGCAGTGCTTATGTACAACACAACGGTATGCATGCAGCGTCGGCGACATGACATGAGAAGGGATATAACCCCTACGTTAACTGCACAGAATTACAGTTCAAATATAAAAAAGCTCCTACAAGCGAATAGGAGAAGAGAGAAAATGTGGGGGTCTCGTTTAGGAAAGATCTGAAACGTAACGATGGTATACAGAGGTATTATGCCACTCTATCAAACTCCTTAGGCTATAGCTCTGTGATCTGCTTTTGAAACAGCTTGTGCGTCTCCTTGCCCTCTTACGACTCGGCTAACGCCATTGAAATGAACTCATGGAGTTGCTCGCAGTGAACGGTCCCATTTGCCGCATTTTGCTCTTTCGGTAAGGCCGTCACAAAATCCTCACAAAATCCTCACAAATTTCGGTAAGGCCGTCACAAATAAATGTGTTCGCCTGTCTTCCTCGTTGAGTAAGCGAAGAATTTTCTCACCCCGACGCAGTTGACAGGCAGATTATCATATTTATTTAGGCCATTAAATGTTCAAACGCTGACCTCCTGCGCGGTGAAGTTGAGCATCCTGTTCGGCCACAGTTTCGTGGAAAAACTGACAGAAAGACAAATACTTACTACCAAGAGGAAGCGTAAAAAAAAAAAATAGCGCGAGCACAGGGCTTTGAGTAATAGTTGCATGTTCAATCGCAGCGGTCGAGGCGCCTGGTCGTGGAAGCTTTGAGCGGCACGCGTCACTGCACGCTCTTTTGAGATCCTTCGGACGTTGATATGGCTGAAAAATAGAGCTTCCCTTTCTCTTTGCTTGACATCCAGAAATAACAAAAAATTCATATATAGCGTAGATCCCTTCATATATTCTCTTGAGCTGCCGAGTAAGCATGCGTAGAGTTCACATGCACCCTCTCAGACGCCAACGAAGGAAGCAAAAGTACTCGCTAAACGAAAAAATAATCTACGTTCTTCTTTTTTGTAAATCAGAGGTCCCGTTAATCTACAATATGGAACCTAAACAACCAAAGCAATTCGTCAAAAACCGCTACGTAGCAGAGCTCACAAAGCCAGTCTGCGAAGGTCAAACTACCGGTTGCGCGAACGCGGCGTTATTCATGTGAGAGAGACGTGGCGCGCATAAGAACATCAGAAAGAGCCTCTGTAGAATGGAAATCGCCGAAACTTTCACGACCACGGGCGCACAGCGACAAATCTCAGTCGCGTTAAAAACATGTGCTTAGGCATTTCGTAACAACGACCCTACGTTTCTTTCTCTCTCTTTTCTTTTACTTGTTCTGCTTCCGAAGTCGGCGCCCTTTGGGTTTGTCGTTGCGTAACGCATTTCTTCGTGAAGCAATGCGATGCTTTTCTTATTATTGCCTTTCCTCATTTCCTTCGTAACTCCATACGTTCACAGAACTGAGCTTTTAAGCTCCCTCTTCAATCTTCGCTCGAGCCGCTTTCGGTTGTCAAAGAGGAGGCTCCAAAATCCTCGGCGAGGAAAAAAAAAATACAGCACCCTTAGTTGCGTCACAACTTTGCAAATCTCGGAGGAAAGGCGAATGCCAGAAAGAAAAGACAAAGTAGCTTACTCTATCTTCGGGGTTACACACATCAGCGCATTTCGATTGTGCACCAACTCGTCGCTGCCATCCCGGTGGCGTCTCTCCGCAGTGCTTCGCGTCGGGCTGCTCTTACACGATTCGAAAGGCGTTGCTCTCGATGGCGTGTAAGGTGCTTCAAGTCGCGATTTGCATTCGGGTTCCCCAGCGCAGAAAGGCCTGTTGCGTTTCCACGAGAGTCAGCTGCTCGAGTCCCCTGATTTCTTCCCGAAGGTTGTAAGTGCGACCTGGAAGGTTAATTTCTGTCGCGACTTTGCACGACAGGCCGTTAAGTTTCGCGAGCCGGTTAAATCCGGTGCGACGAGAACAATAATGAAGCTTCAAGTCACGCGCCCTCTCTACTTGCGCTGTCTGCCAGGTCTCACAATTTCCTATATTTCACCACGAAAGAAAATTGCGTGAGTTGGTGGAAATTGACGTTTGACAAACAACAGTGCTAATTAACGACGACGGAGGAACGAAGGTCACCACCATAAGCATTGCTGCTTCTCTATGCTCATGAGTCTCTAAGTGGAACATTCTTTGTGTGTGTGTGTGTGTGTGTGTGTGTGTGTGTGTGTGTGTGTGTGTGTGTGTGTGTGTGTGTGTGTGTGTGTGTGTGTGTGTGTGTGTGTGTGTGTGTGTGTGTGTGTGTGTGTGTGTGTGTTATTTGTTGTGCTTGTCTGTAATCATGTACCCTCTCTCGCTGTCATCTTTCTAACCTCCTCCCCCTTCTCCCCAGTGCAGGGTAGCAAACCGGAGTCTAGTATCTGGTTAACATCCCTGCCTTTCTCTTCATTTCTCTCTCTCTCTCTCCCTCTATGCTCATGAAACGTGGAAAACAACTTGTATTGAAAATGAGTGAAGACAATTCTGCAGCAGCGGGTAACATGAACTAGCCAACGCTGGAAGACATTTGGCATAATTTAGACAAACAGTCTATATCGCTCGACTGTGTCTCTTTCTATCAAATCATTAATATAAACAATGAACAGCAAAGAACCAAGCAATCTACTTTGAGGAACACCATGTTCGACTTTATTACAGGACGAGTGGCGGTTGTCGATAGCCACATACTGAGTACGATCACGCAAATAACTCCATATTAGATCCAATGAAACAGCTCGGACACCATAAGCTGGAAGTTTTAAAAGAAGGGTTTGCATTGGATATGGCGGTGTGAGCCGCACGCGATTGAACTCACCTAACGTCTGTAGACCTAAATCAACAAAACATTCACCAAACGCTAGTAGCCAGTGTCACTAAGGGCACCCAAATTGAACATTAAGGTCGTCTACCTCTTTCTTGACAGCATAGCTGTATAAGTTTTTCGTTGCGCTGTCCAATGCGAACAGAAAGTTATCATCGTGAAATAAGTGCGCGTGCACTTCTTTCTTCTACTGTGGTCATACCCTCAGCCCTTAACTACATAAAGGCGGATGCGCTCCATAGCATAACACAGATTGTTTAGTATAGCAATTATTGTTTTGTGGGGTTTAACGTCCCAAAACCAGCTGTGATTATGAGAGGCGCCGTAGTGAAGGTCTCCGGAAAATTCTACCACTTGGGGTTCTTCAACGTGCACTGACATCGCACAGCACACGGGCCTCAACATTTCGCCTCCATCAAATGCAGCCGCCGCAGCCAGGATTCGATCCCGCGACCTTCCGATCAGCAGCCGAGTGCCATAGCCACTATACCACCGTGGCGGGGCTTGTTTAGTATAGGAAGGAGGTCGGAGAAGGCAGAGGGAGAAGTGAGGGTGAGAGGGGGAGGGGAATAAAGCACCGCATAGGTTTGTATCCACCTTTTCACGGAAGGGTGCCTGGGCTTCGCCATAACCTCCGCTGGGCTGTGCTAAATATGCGTGAGACCCCAAAAAAGCGTACTGCCAAGGCTGTGATGCAGCAATTTGGGCGAGTTGGTAGACCTCCATTATTAAACAGCGCACACACGTGAGGACAAAGGTAAAAAAGACGGATGACACAAGCCCTTTTACTGCCGTGCCCATAGCCCGATATCGGCGGTGCTCCATTTCTCTTGTGAAAAGTCACGGCCTGACTGGAGAGGCGAGCGAGCGCTTTCCTTAAAAAAGCGCGCGTGCCTCCCCAGACCAGCAGTGGTATATTACAGTTAGGGCGGTATAGCACAGCAGTTTTGTTGAAAAGGAAAGCGAAGGTGAAGGGGAGGGAAAGGAGAAGGATGGCGGATAATTCATAGCATAGGCACGTCGGCGCGTGCAGTATAACATAACAAGGGGTGGACAACAGGGAAAGAAGGAGGGCAGACGGTAACACATAGCATAGTCTTGCACAGTATAGTGTAGCAAGAAGTGGGAAAGTCAGGGTGAGCAGAAGGGCGACGCCACCGGCTGCGCTGTATATCCTCAGTATTCGCACCACTAGTGCGTAGCTGACAGACTTTTTTTTTTTTTCCTTTTGCCTAAATATGTTTGCCTATAATAAAAATATCTGGCAATGCCAACAGCTGCGTAGAAACAACGGTAGTCGTAAAACAGCACGACCAATATTTTCAGCCCCATGACGCCATGGAAAAAGAAAAAATATGCCTTGCGCGATCATTGCATTTCAAACGGCAAAGCAACGGTGTTTTGCCACGTATATACCGCTTCCCAGAGGCTCCACTACGGCACCCCATACACGCTCGCAAGCTGATAGCGAAAACACCAAATATTTCGAAAAGAGCGCTCGCGACTTCCAAGGAATGCCGGTCGCAGTGGAAACGCGCCCACTCACTTCCCGGCTGCCAGAACTGACTGTACTTTTCAGATGCCTCAAAGAAAACGCGCCAGGCGGGGATTCTCGAGCGATGCGTCGAGAGCGACGTGGCGTCTTCAATCATCCATAATGGAAATTTTTCACCCCCACGCCGTGAAAAAGAGAAGAGTGAACGGCGCATGCCTTACTACGAAGAAGAGTGGAACGAATGTGCGTATGTAAGCGTGATAGGGCGAGAGGAGTGAGCGATAAAAAAAAAAAAGATAGCACAAACCGTACGACAAAAAAGTCGGTAAACAAAGTCATTCTGCACAATATAGCGTCCAGATCTCGGTAATGCGGAAGGAATGAATCGGGGTGAGCCACCAAACGACGAAAAATGCGATAATCAGGAAAGTGATGGGCAAAATAGCGGGGAATTTCTTCGCTCGGGGAAGTTTTGGCGTGCCGCTCTGCGTGATAGCTAGTGGAGGCCATAGCGCCTTGTTTTGCTTTTTCTTTTTTCTTTTACGTCCGTGGGCCAGCTCCATATACCTACGAAGTCTTGCCCTGACTAAATCATGCACCTAACTCCTATCCTATTCTCTTCGCATCTCTCCTTTCTTTATTGTATTTTTCGCTCCTTTATTTTTCTTCTTGGCGCCGACTTTTTGTCCTTCAATCGACCAAGAAATGGAGGCCAACCTCGGCTCTACTGAGCCAAGGGGGAGCGAGAAGCCAGCGCGGCGGCGCCTTTTATGGTCCGGCAGTTGGGCAGTAGTTAAGCGTCTCTCTCGTCTACCTCTCTCACCGTCCATAAACTATAGGCAAGCAGTGGTGCTCGAAGTTTCACGGGAACGCCTACTTGTAAGCAAGGATGCGATCCCTAATATACAGCAACGATAACCGTATATTCATATCGTGTAATGAGTGGCGCTTATGTTTCGAATAGCTCCCTCATTCTGTCATTCCCTTTGCACCCTCAGAACAATGGCGACGATCGACATTTGAGGCAGATATCTTTCAAGCCTTGCTCCTTGCGCGAAACAACCTTTCCACTAAATAAAAAAAAGGTCTAGACCCATGCGACATTTGTATTTCCGGTGTCAGCCTTATTATTCTACGCAATAAATGCTGCGAGCTTTCGCGACAAGCACTAAGTCTGCGCCAGTAACTCGAAACAGGACGGCCAGTTACTGGAAGTCCAGAATTTCACGCAAAAGAAAACGTTCTCGTTGAGAGTTGAGAAATGTGCCATTTTTGTGCGTCGCTGCACAGCGACTCTGGAGAGCAGTTCACAGATAACCAAGGTTGGCCTAATGCGTATTTTTCGTGTATTAAGGAGGACTCGACCTTGCTTTGTACCCAAATAATTTAAGCTATAGAGGAATGCGAAGGTACGATAAAATATGAACAATATGGCGATGACAACCACGCAGAGAGAAAGGAAGGCATAATATCACACAAGCTTACCTACACAACGGAGAGTCTGGTGTGGTCACGTGGTCTTAACCCTTCGTTGTACGTAAAGGATCACTATGTAAAAAAGTAAATATAAAAATATACCCTCCCATGCATTTCGCATCTAAATATGAAATTTACATATACATACATATAAGACCCCTGTAACGCGAAAGGAAGTTAATAGCAGACAGAGAGGCAAATGCAAGGAAGTTAGCCAGAATTAAATATCCGGCTTGCTGCCCGGAACTACGGGAAGGAAAAGAGGAAATAAAGGCGGAAAGAAAAGCTTAGACTAAGAAAACTTCACTTTCGAGTAACTTTCCTGTGTTCTTTCTTCTTGCGCTATGCCCCCGTCAAGTTGCGCTGTTGGTTCCCAAAAGTTGACCGAACTTCCTGCGGCCGTCGACGTCGACACGTTGATAATATTCGTAAAGTCGAAGCGAGTACTTGAACCACTGACTTCCTCTACGTCTTTTTTTCAGCTTCTCAGATATTACCGTGCCCTGCTCTGTTACTGGAAAACCTAGAACTTAGTTCTCGCTCGCGCCAACAGTAGTGCAAGAAACGATTAATAACGCATTGTTGAAAAGGTAATAGTCTGCTTGTGTCTTATGAATTTTGGCGTTGTATGAACAGCATATAACACTTCAGTGTTTGGTTTATTTTCTTGCGCTTAGAGTAATTCGTCATTTTGATTTCTCTTATTAGGATTACACTCACTAATATTGTTAAGTTTTCATACGGCGCTTTTGCCGCTTTTGCGTGGGCGGCCGAGCGAGCACCGGTAGCTCTGCACAAAAATAAAAAAAAAGGCAACGTAAATTTCTTTAGCGGTATCTCTATTATATTCCAGCTGCGTGGGGGGCAATTTTTCTGACCGGCTAGCCCACGATCATGTAATTGCCTCGAGCAACTCTTTTATTTGGTTACACAAAGTTTGCAACAGCATGGATGTCTTATGAGGAAAAACAGTCGACGATAGTCCTCAAGGAGAAAGTTACGAAGGAAGAAGAAACAAAATCTCGCGGGAAAACGCCCAATTCCGAGCATCAATCATGTTGATGAAAGCTAATGAAGGCGGAAATGCTGTCCCAACATTGTTTAAAACGTGTTTGCTTCAACATTGCTTCACTTCGTCAACAAAGAGATTAAAAGCCGAAGCAGGGCGGCTGCACAACAAGCCGTGCACAAGCAGAAAAAAAAAAAAAAACAGCATCTCCTCCTATTCTATACCTGTCAAGTACATATGCCTCTTTCACCTAACAATAGGAACAACCCGCACTCGATTTTGAAAGCATACCTTTACTTTTATTAACGGAGGCTAAGGGCGGGAAACACAGCGTCCGCTGAAAAGCACGTGGCTGCTCGAATTATACTCCGTTTCAGTAGTTCTGTGCAGCACTGTAAAAGTCACAGGCGTCTTAGACCATTCAGGAAGGTGGCAACATATGAGACGTGTCCTTCCGCGACCTGCCTTCCCCTGGCGGTTGTGCTGCAGCAGAAACGGCGGGCGTGTCTCCGATCACTGGCACTACATCTTGCTTCGCAAGAATCTGAGCTCGATGGTCGCGTAGCCTTCGCTGTGTTGCACGGAACTGTTGAAACAGAGTGCCTAGCGCTTTTTGGTCGCAAAATGAGCTTGGCATATAGCTCGCGCTTACGGAAGCGTACGCCGCTTTTCAATGCTCGCTGTTTTTCCCGCCTACATACGAAGGCCATTGAGGCGCTCACTTCGCAGCAACACAACGGGTCCCCTTATACGCATGTCAAGAGCAGCATGAGCGCCACGCGTGAGGAAGAAAAAAAAAAAAGAACCAGTAACATGCACTACTCGACATAGTGGGTGCGCGCTCTACAAACAATGATCGATGTGAATTGATGAGTCACCGCGTGTAATGGAAGAAAACTATGGCCATAGGAACGAGCGTGTTCCTTCACTTAACAAGTTTCCTTCATTTAGCAATTTTCTGCACTTCAGCAATATATGAATGTTCAAAAACGCAATAGCTGATAGCGTCGTATTATGCACGAATCTGATGAGTGCGTGAACGCTGAGCTCAGTTCACCTTTTTCTTCCACACTGTGGGTGCCCTCTTTAGTGCGGAATACTTAACCTACTGCGCATTTTCGACTGCGTTTCTGTCCACTGTTTGGCTATTCCTGCGACACTTGCGGGCGTATGTTATCTGTAATACCCGAGTATGAAGGGAATAGTTGAGAAGCTTTTTTTGGTTTTTTGTTTTTTTAGGCATACGACTATCCGGGAAATCTGCCCACGTTCTTTATGGCGCACCTAATAACTGCGTGACATGGGGCTAGTTGAGACTCAAATAGGATCGTGACACGACACGTATAGGAAAAGCAGACTGATAGATTGAAACAAACCAAAATGCGCACTTTCCTACACATGAAGCTTACAGGGGCCGTGCCCACTTTTTGAACACAGCCAGAAAACGCTTCCAGTCATTATCGGAGCCTCCTGTAGAGCGACATCAACACGCGCGCTTACGTCGCAAGCCACCGTTTTAACTCGGTCTGTTTTACCGTTGTCGCTATTGATGGCGACAATCCTCCTCCTATGGCGCGCACCCACTGACGGCGATGGGCCAAGAGTCGGGTGGCACGAGTAACGGCCAATCGCGTATTAAATCGAAAGTGGCTGAAAATGTATGCACAATTATTTACTTAACTTAAAGGCGCCAACCTTTCGTGATGACGATAGCTTTTATGTGAGCCGCACCACACGAGACATTTTGACAAAGTAGAGGCCAGCAGATTCGCTGTCAAAAATAAATGTAGGGCTGGCTAGTCGTGCACGACCGAGGAAGCTTTAAACCTCCTTGTGCACGACACTCGAGTAAACCACAAACACACAGGCCTTACCGCCAAGGGATTTGCTTTTCTTTCGCGCTCTGTCAGGCTAAAACAGCCGTATAATGGATGTTCTTATTAAGTTCCACTCCATCGTCGTCGCGTATCCCAGTGAAGCATAGAACATAAAAGAGTATTTTCCCTTTTCGATAATGGCGCACGGTGACAGAGATTAAGCCTTGAGCTGAAAGGACAGATGGGTTGTGATTTATATATTACAATGCGTTGCGTGAGCTTTATTTTGCCGTAATTTTGGTTTTCACTTAGCCGGAGAGTCGTACGGCTAAAAGACCCCAATCCATTTTCGTCGTTACTTTTGTCTAATACTCCATGCCTACTGTGGCATACAGCCGAGCGCACGAGAAAGCGAACCATAGCAGCGATGCACCGAGTTGCGACGACGGCAGGCGTAATGACGACGCGTGTGTTACTGTTGAGTACTTCAAGCACTATTCACAACAAAACCCAATTTTCGTTATTGTATGATATACGCTACAATTATTTGGCGTATGTGATAAATTGAAGGTACTTAATATATGATTGCCCCCTTACTCAGTGCCCCAGACTTGTAAAATAGCTTTAAGTGAAATCAATAAATAAAAAAATATTTAGAAACCTTGCCATGCACGCTCTTTATGGTACAGATAGGTATGTTGTAAAGTGCTCTTACGCCAGGAGGTAGGAGCCAAAACTATCAATATATACATGAGGTGGCGTTGCTACCGCGGTCTTCCAGCGCACTTTCTGCTTAAAGCATCATACCAGCATACAGCCCTTATACGAAGGACAAATAATAACGTCATGGAAGGCAGTGGCTAAAACTTAAAGAAAGTAAATAAATAAACGCACCATGCTGCAGTTGCGGCGTGACGAAGTGATTCAAAGGTTGGTCTGAAAATACTTTGACGGCAGGGGGCTTTCGCCGAAAACATTAACCCCGCGAGGACAGGTGACGTAGCTCCAGCAATAACACGGCCATAGTGTCCGCATCCACTTTCTTTACAAAAAAAGTAGAACCGAAGAACCAGAAAGACAAGGCAGGATCAAAATTCGGCCGTGAGTGCTTCCAGCACAAAGCAACAAAAAGAATGAAAAGAAAAACAATGCGTCCGTTTATACGTCACTCCTGGGGTGCACCGTGCCCATCGTAGCTGAGAAAGAATGGCAATTTAATTTAATTTCAAGACGGGCCGGATATCTCCATTGGTAGATCGTACATCACAATCAAGAACTAGCGGTGCGCCCCACTCCTGAAGTCAGCGGCCCGCGCAAAAACCAAGGGACAGAGATAGATGTCCGCTCTTTTTCCGGCTGGATGTGCCTCCTTCCATTTGCTTGAGTCAGCTATGTAACAATAAAAAGAAGAAAGGGGGGGAGGGGGAGGAGCTGGTAAAAAAATACAAAAGTAGGATGTGCACAAAGACAAGGCACACAGTTTGAGCAAAACGAAAAACTAAGAAAAAAATAAATCCTTCGTGGGGGAGTAAGCAAGTGTGCCGGAAAATTGCAAGCTCAGAACAATGTAACGAAGGTTAACGAAAAGAAGTAAAATAAAACGTTGGGAGGCGCACTACCCACCATTCCGCTGCCAACTGGAAGAAGAACGCAGATCAAGAAAGCAGCCAGCTCCAGTAGTATCCGGCCAGCGAAACAAGGATTTATACGCGGACAATGCTAAGCTGTGGAAGCGAGAGATGGTGAAAAAAAGCACCAGTGAGTATTTGTCTGTTCACGCCTGGCTAAAGCGTGACTTACGAACAATGGACAAAAAGGGAAGAACGGACAACTAAAGCGGATGTTTATGCTGTTTGTGTACACTGCCGAGATTTTCAAAAGCGGGTATACTTTTCTTTTTAGGGGCGAAGCTCCTTAAGGTTTGGGTCTGTCCGTCCTTTGTAGTAGCGCGTTACTTACTAGGAACGCGCTACTAGGAGGGCGCGTGTGGGAGGCGCGCCCTCGGCGCGTGCCTCCTGGCGCGCGAGCTCTCTCACTCTTCCATCTGCTGTCTTGTGAGAGAGAGAGAGACAGAGAGAGAGCGAGCGAAAGGCGCGCGTTGACTATGGAAACGCTCTTTTTTCGATGAACGCTCCACCAGCTCGCAAAGAAGGAGAACACGCCCTCACCCGCGAGAGACAACGTTGACGCAGGCAACGTCTTCTAGCGAGTTTCTTGATTGAAAAATACCGACTGCTCGCGCTGGAGAACCGTTCACCGGCCACCCATATATATATATATATATATATATATATATATATATATATATATATATATATATATATATATATATATATAGGCACAGGATCTTGACTTGCAATGAAGTGCCGGTGGAGAGATTTCACTTGTGCGTAGTTGAACCATAAAGATTCGTAGCGTGCGCGTTAACTAAATTAATCCGGAACTCGGCACGATCTACGATGAACCTCCGGAGCTTCGTCCACTCATCATCATTCACTCCGTGGATATGCTGTGAATTCTTTTTTCGCAATGAGTAAGTTTGAGTGCCGTGTACACACTTTACCGCAGCAGTATACTTTCAACGTAATATACCATACTCGTTCTTTCTTACTCCACGAAAATAACATCGTACTACCAGCGCCTCCTCTATTGCATCGGTTTGACTAGGTGTCGCGTTTGCATCGGTTTGACGCTAGCAGACGCTGCCTGCGTCAGCGTTGTCTCTCGCTGGCGAGGGCGCGTTCTCGTTCCTTGAGAGCTGGTAAAGCGTTCATCGAAGAAAGAGCGTTTCCATAGTCGACGCGCGCCGTTCGGAGAGGAGAGGAGGAATGCCGAGAGGAGAGGAGATGAGACAAGGAGAGGAGGGGGAGGAGGATGCGCATGCGCAGTGCGAGTGTGGACACCACACGGCCGAGGCAGGGCCGGACAAAGCCCCCGCCATAAGCTGCTTCGCATCTAAAACGCCACCCCATTTAGCATGGAAAATTTGATCATTCCCGTGACGTACAGTGGATAGAGAGGTTCTCAACGCAGCACGTACAATTGTGCGAGCGTGTGTGCGTGCGCAGGGCTATGGTATAGACAGCGCCTGGTATAGATATGGCCTGACTTTGCACGTGCAGTGTAGCGTTGCCACGTCTCCACAGAATTCACCCATGCTGAGCTTTGTTCATGTATCTACATGGAGTAATCGTAAACTGACAGCAACCACACTACTAACAGAAACCAGACCAACATAAAAAGGCAGGTCAATGTTGGAATTCTCGAATAGTCTTTCCATGGCCGGAGTTCAGATGTGACGTCATGGTACTATCACGTTTCCATAGAATACATTGCCAATAAAGAAGACCGTTTTCTGAATTACTCAGGAGTCATATGACATAGCGCCTCAACGAAAGCCGTGCTACATAAACATCAAAAGCTAGCGTAGCGCCAACAGGCGCAGATAGAAGAGAGACGCAACCATGCTCGTTTTCTCTTCTCCCACAAAAAATATTACTCTACTGAGGCTCGCTGGATCGCATCCTACAACTTACACACAACACGGTAGAAACACTCCTATTGAGTGAACCCCAACAAATGCATAAATGCACTGCAAGCGCCCGCTTCAAATGCGGGAGGTACAGGGTTCGAACCCCGATGCCGGCCGGACACCCGCCAGTTTTCCCGAAAAAGGTAGAGGAGCACACACCGGCCACTCGGTTGTTTACGTGTGCATATCTCTAAAGGTGGCCCCATAAGAATCTGGGCGCTCCTTAAGCACCACAGCTTTTGTAAAATATGTCGAGCATCCACCGCTGCTGCGGAAGGCATCCGCCACTGCCATCGAGTACCTACCGGTAGAACAGGTACAAGCGCACGTCTGGCCTGGTGCTCGGCAAAACGAAGGTTCTGTTCGCTTGGAAGGGCAAACTCCCCTTGTGGGAAACTAGCGGCATGGGAATGCCAGACCTAAAATAAGGTCACTTTTGTTTTTTTATGCATATAAAAAAACGTTTTTCATACACATACCAACTATTCCAAGAAGCCATACTCTATAAGTTGCCATCCAGACGAAGACAAGTCTTCTTGTCGAAATGTTGGCTCTAGCGAAGTTCCCTGTTCTTCATCGTTTGTAACGCCCTGTTCATCAATACTGTATAAACATACTTTCCAAAGCGATCTTTTCCACGCTCTCGCCTATTAAATTTTAGAATCAAATATTTTGTTTTCCGTGAGAGAAAGGCAGTATAGCTCAATGGAATGGAAAGGTTTACCGCCCTGTACAAGGGCAAAGGAAAGGGGGTCCCATACTATACCCACTAACTTCGTTGCTGGGCGCCCTAACTCCTCTACATACGCTACGCTGAAAGGGACTTGGACGGATATAACAGGCAGACAGAAAATGGAGTCCCGTAAAGCTCTGGCTGCGTCGAAATCCAGCTATATACTGCTTTGCGGAGAAACCACCTGTGCACTCGACCACATCGCCGTCAACGGTGCGTTACAGCGCAGTCAGGCTCGAAAACGCGAGGCTTGGCGGCAGCTCGATATTCGATTCTCTTCTAACCTCAGGCTCCTCTTGTATGCGCTCCTTTTGCAGCCCCAACTCCAGTTCACTTCGATAGAATTGTGCAGCACTGTCAAAGATGAGGGCACCATTTACACAATCAGAGGTCGAATTTTCCAGGTATAACTCTGGATCATGCGTATTTGTGCGGGAACCTGACATCGGCGTCGGCACCTTTATTCTCTTAGCACGCGTTTTCTGGCTTACAAAGCGTCTCCCTCTCGCAAGAGAAGTGCTTTTGTTATGGTGAGTAGGTAATTAACAAATATGATGAAAATGCTTTTTCCTTTAGTGCACATTTAAGCACCATCGTTAGCATATGTTCATATGCTGGTTGATTCTTATTTTTCTTATATTCAAGACGACCTTTCCCACGAAATGTGCGCAATGTGACAAAATATTACTTAATACAGTAGAATTTCCCCCTTCGCATTAGTTAAAATGACATACCTCATCAAATATGTGCTACATAAATCGCAAGATCTCACGTATTACTTGCTGTATCGTTCATTTATTTTGAAAGGGAGACAGGAGGATGGAATGTTGAGGCGTCGAGGTCGGGGCCAGTAAGGTGGTTTTCCAGTATGCTACCCTACCCAAGCTTGTTTCTACGGAAGAAATAAATGAAAAACATATATATATTTTTACTTTGTCAGTCTCTCATAAAATCGCATGCAACGGGTCTCGCAATTATGTTTTTTTAATCATTAGTGGACGTCAGCTCTCACCTTCGAGGAGCTGCACTGTTTCAATGAGGCCTAGGCAGCGTAACGGCTCTTCTTCGAACATTATCGACGGCAGGTAGAGGTGACGGCTCTAGGTTTCTCGATTCCCTCGTCGACCGCGAAGCTCGAAAGGAGGACAAAAGCTCTCGGCTCTTTTCTCTCTCAAAGAAGCGCGCTCGTCCTCTGAGACATCTTCTCCAGCGACAGGCTTTGCTAAGAATCCACAGAAGGTATCGAGCACAGAAAAGGTGGACGAGAAGGGACCGAGACTGCAGGGGACGGGTTCGGGTGGCGGGATGTATCAAGGGAAGGCGGCGACGAAAGGAAAAGCGCCGCGAACTGCTGGAAGCTCGGGAGGTGGGGATGGCGGCACGCGCCCTGCTCGACCGAACAGTCATTATCTTCAGGGCTGCGGTCGCGGATCGAGAGTTGCGGTGAAGCCGGATGTGACCGGTTTCGAGAGCCGGATCAAAGGACATTCGCCGCCCGCGTCGAGTTGGAGAAGCGCCGGTCTTCGCGTTCACTTCGCTGCCTTTTGTTTTTTCACCGTTCCTGGAACGGTTATGAGCAGAAAGTTTCTGCTCATAATGCTGTAAGCCTTCACGTCACATTCAGATATGTATGGCAGTTGTTAGTTCTGTGCAATTAAAATGGAAAACATTAATGATGGAATATTTTCTTTCATAATGGTGGATAATGGTAAAGTATGTTATGACACCATATGAACGCAGTGACAGCTCACATGCCGCTCGCGACCTGCAACTACCGGGCCCACGGTGATGGCATGCTGTGTGCCCGGTACAGAAACGTTCAGGTAATGCACGAGCTGTCTCCGGAAAAACAACGCTTATTCGAATGGAAGCCACAGGAGAAGCGAGGCTCCTACACAGAAACCCCCGTTGTCAATCATAACATGTGCGTTATGGCCGGTTCGAACAAAGGCGATGCCATTCGATAAGCGAGTAGGAAAAAAAATAAATAAAACCAGAGATCTTCCTTCTACTCCCGCCAGTCCAAGAAAATATATATATACATCGTCGCCGATGAGCTCTGTGGATACTTCGTAGTTTACTTTTACGTTGCTGTTTTGTGGGGTTTAACGTCCAAAAACCAGCTCTGATTACGAGAGACGCCGTAGTGGAGTGCTCCGGAAATATACACCACCTGAGGTTCTTTAAGGTGCACTGACATCGCACAGCACACGGGCCTCAACATTTTGCCTCCGTCGAAATGCAGCCGCCGCAGTTGGTATTATATCCCGCGACCCTCGGATCAGCAGCCGAGTACCATAGCCACTAGACCAGTAGTTTACTTTTACTGCACCCTCTTCTTCTCTGTATGAAATATCTGCGAAAGGAGTGCTCACTCTACTTTGCGCGCCTGCATATTTGCCGGCACGCGATGGCATACCAACAAAAACCAGTGTGCTCATTCGTTATGTAAGATCTCAAAGTATACCATAGGCTACATGTTGACACGCACGCAGCACTCCGAAGCTGTACAAGGGAAGTCGATGGCTAAACATCGTAAGAATCAAAAATAGATAAATAAAACACCTATTCTGTGAAGGAGAAAGCAGAAATAGAGGGACGTACAAGCGCCCCATATTTGAGCGTATTTGCGATGACCTTCGCATTTAGTCTGTTGGACATTAGATTGGGTTACGCGGCAGATATTTGGGCAAAAGGACTAATTATTGTCGTTTTTGTAATTTCCCAAACGCATCGATAATTAACAAGCGAGTGAAGTGAGGAAGGTATCATCTAAACGAAAACCATTGCATTACTAGGGTAGTAAAGGCTGCAACGACTGAGTGTGAAGCAGGAACTCTAATCTGTCACCATTGAGATTAGCCGTACCAGCGGAGAATGTGATGGAAATTACAGTGTCCTATTTTTACACCTTACGATAACATGTAACAAAATCTACTACAGTGCGTACAATACCGTGTGAAGAGCCAAGCCCGCATCATAATTTCCTGTGTTGTAGACCCGAGACGACACATTTCTCACTTTCACAGCGCCAGTCTAACGCTTCATAAAATGAGTGTGTTTGGTCTCTTCAACAGCGCTATCGCTTCCACCGCCTCCAGGCGTTACTTTTGTTGATTAAAGCAAAAATAGAAAGCGCAATTGCTGAAAGAAAACAAAATGCAATAGAAAGAAGGGGAGGAAACGAAGAAGCGAGCTATATTTCCTTTCTACCGTGGTACAAAAGAATACCCTGATTGCTGGATTATTCTTATCAGAGGAGGAACTTTACAGCACTCCTTATTATAGATAACTCAAATGGGCTACTTTTGTGGAAGTAGAACATTTGCGGACGAAAGGGCCGTACTCACAAAATCGAGTGAACCAGTGGCATGCCAGCAGAGCCATTGCTTTCGCCGCTCGTAAACCATTTCCGGAACAAAGTTAAACGCGCAGCATCTCGGCAAGAGCGTCGCAATTACGCGCCAGCGCATCGGATCTCCGACAAGGCAACGCAATACCGAAGCGAGGGGCCGCGGATAAGGCCTACCTGCAGTTGGCAGTAAAACACAAACGCGTACCATTAAGAAGAAACAGAAAACGGTGAAGCCTCGCCTTGGACAACACAGGGACAAGAAAAAGAAAAGAAAAAAACAAGGAAGAGCACAAAGCATGTGCAGCGACTCCAGTGAACAGGAACTCACTTTTTTTACAACTGCCCAGCCAACTAAAGGGAGTGATCCACGGAAAAGACGAATCGGAGAAGGACGTAGTCGTTAAGGCCGGAATAGTTTTAGGGGAAAGCGAGCGCGGCGTTAAAGGTGTTCGCCTGCTTTCTTTTTCATTCAACCTTCTAGCCTCGGCAAAGACCCAGGCTCACAACGGTGTTACCTCGACGGCCACAGCCGGCCTCTCCGCGCGTCTAACGCTACCGCCGCCCTCACCGCGATTCCTCCATATACGTCGCGACAAAAGCGGGATAGATCCTGCGCAAGCACAAAGAAAGGAAATACTGCTCGCGCTACGCGGAAGCGGAAAGGAGCGTGGAAAGTGGTCTTTATTTCCTGCCACCCTTCTGAGCACTCTATAAAAACCGTGCCCGCGGAAGCGGCCGGTGGCCCACCACTAGTGCCCACGCCCGTATATACGTCGCCTTCTTGCGCAGAGTCGTAGGGTGTGACGCTTCTTAGGGGACACAAAGAAGGCAGCCCCAGTTACGAGATAGAAAGAACGTAACGAAAAGGAAACACAGAAAGAAGACCTGAGAAAGTGTAAATGAAGCGTCGAACTACTAAAGCGTGCCCGTGGCGTGACATTTAACACACGCGGGTGGACACTACGGTGCTGGCATGTACAGGCTGCGTCGAGAGAAAAAAAAAAAAAAACATACGAAAATGAGGGAGAAGAAGTATACGAAGCCAGAGCTGAGGCGACCGTATATGCCGCTGGACACGCGATGTTTGTTATACTACGAAAGACGGCGAAACGACGCGGAGCACTGCTCGGGAAGCGCGAGGGGACTCACTGGAGCCTTTCTTTGTTCGGGACGATGTATCGTAAAGAGCGGCGCGTTTTCTCGCTATGCGAAGGTGGCAATAACGGGCCACAAGTCGCCCGCTTTTCCTCTCACAGCCTGACACCTTCTTTACTGACCCGCACCCGACCTCGCACCTCTGACCTCGGGAGGATGCTACAGCTCGTATCCTCGGGCCAGCCACTGAAGAATACCTCGGAGGGGCGGCGTAATAAAGTGAAACGCAGGGCCTCTAGGGGTGATGTCCACTTCGGTTTTGGTGGAGCTGCCTCAGGCGACGAAGATAGCCTAGGGGACTCCTTCCTTTTTTTTTTCCAGGAGAATCTCGCTTTGGTTTATTGGTCCTCTGTGGAAACCTTCTTGTACTTTTTCGCCCCAGGCGAGGTGCCCCCTGACCTGCGCTGAAGTGGAGAGCGATTTCTTGCGTAGTTTACGAGTAGCGTTACGCCATCACACACTCCCGCCTGGGTTGCTTCGGATCCGAGGCTTCGAGCATTACGTACCTTGTGTGCGAAGGAAAACGGCTTTAAACTAACCGACGCTCGTCTTTACGTTCGTGATGCCGCTTACGGGAGCTCGTATTCTTCGCGTCCTCATCTTCTTCGCTTTTGTGACTCCCGCGCCAGCCGACGCTTCGAAGTACAGCCTCTTGTACACTGCATACGTTGTGCGCGGACCGGGCGCTCCTCGCTTTCCACTGCGCACCTAAACAGAATTTACGCGCCCAAATCCTGCGTTGAATACGATTTCGTTTCTTTTCCCGAGCAGAATGACCCGGATTTGCGACCAGACGCCTGATTCCCCTGAGGCCTGCAGAGAACGCGCCGTAGTTGCCTAGCATGCAGGTAAGTTGTCGAACTCTCCAGCTCAAGGACGCTGGTTCGAATGCCGGCCACAGCGGCCACATTTCGATGGGTGCGAAGTGAAAGAATACTGGTGTACGACATGGATTTAGGTGAACGTTATACGTCTGGTAGTCTAAACTTCGTGCCCCCACCTCCCACCTGGCGTTTAGCACCTCAAGCCTCCATTCCCCGATAACCGTGTGTTCGTGTCTGCGCTTGAATGTTGTGCGATTGTCCGTGGTACCATGCAGTCTGCTACCCTGTCATGCGTCCATCCTCCTCACACCTGTTCTTGCACATTAAATGCTCTGGCCAGTTTTATGTTCATCGCTGGTGACCATGTACGATAACACTACGACAGAACTGTGCCAAATCAAGGTCCAAAATACCGCTGTTGGTGAATAACAAAAAAAAAATGGCCATACGATTTTAATGTTCATTTATACTGGAAGTAGGAATCGCCAAATTCCCTTTTGTTTTTCTCCACGACCTATAATGGATTTTTCTTAATTAGGGTCACACTACGAGACGTTCGTGATGTAGCTCTACATATAAATGGAACAGCCTCATAATCAGCGGCTGAATGCGTTTATCCCCACCCAAAGTGCGCTCGACTCAAACGGGCAAGAAAAACAGACGCTCGTTTCCGCCGTCATGCCTTAACTCCGAGCCGCACTGTTTCTCCCGATTATCAAGTAAAGACATGGAATTCACATTAGGCTTCTCTTCATACTATGCTCCTTTTTCTTTTTAACTTTGCAGATAAATTGATAAAGTGTATCGTACCGCACGTACAGTGACTCCATGGTATAAGAGCAATTTGTTGCACTGTGACACAAACTAAACAAAATAAAGAAGGATAGAGAAGGACAGACAATAACAGCGCAGAATTGAGATTAGAAAGCGCGGGTCAGGGAACAAGAAAACGATGCAAGTATAAATGTAGCGACAATAAAAAAGAAGACAACACGGAGAGCACAGATGGCATGCCCTCATTATGGCTGCACGCAGAGCTCTGATACGCCGACAATGCCAGGAATTTGTGCCCTGTCAGGGACTGATCTCCCGGGGGTGGAATGTCGCACGTTAATCTCTCGACCCGGCATGCTGGTACTGCGCAACCCACGTTCTGTGCGTGCGTGCACCTTCGTTTCGCGCCTGCGAAGCAATCCGCCATACCAGACGACGTGGTTATACCGCGACAGAGCTACGCCCTCTCCTCCTCTTGGCCCGTCTTTCAGTGCCTGCCTCGAGACTAGCGAGCCGTGTGACAGGTATATAACTGCTACGAGCATGTCAAGGGGAGAAACGTCACCTCGAAGGACACAGAATGCCGTCGAAATGTGGTACGCGTAACGCGCGCGCGAAGTGAGCGCGTTCGAAGCGAAGTGGCGACGGAGCATAACGACGCGGCAGTCACACGTCGCGGCCTCTTCGAGCGTTATTAGCACGAAATTCGCGACCGTTGTGTCAGAGTTTGTTACGCAATCAAGTTCGTCGGTGTACACATCTGGTTGGTCACGCCAGTTGCAGCAGCGACTGGCGGTGCTGGGCGACCGGGCGTCGTTGCTCGGGAAAGCAATTTGAGGGTGGCACGCTCAAGTCATCATTTCAGTTCCCACGAAAGACGGCCGCACTAAAGCAGATGTACGTGCTCGAGTTCAGTATTGGGATATGTATTACGTCAGGTGATTATGTACAGATGTGTGATGTATACACCGAGTCGAGTTTGTAGCTCGTTTTCTGCTTTGTCCTTCCTCGAGAGCTGTTTACACTTCTACGTGTGCGTGTTCTGCGCTTTATTTCGCTATTTTTGTATAATTTATATATGCTTCTATACGTTATGGGGGAATGGAAAGCGTCATCAAACCGTCCTGTCTCTAAACCCTCTGTATATTCTAGTTTGAAAGTACGGCTTTTTGAGCTACTTGGTTCGATGCATTTGAGGGAAACATAGCGCTAGAACACACGGATGAGGAAGACAACGACACGAGCGCTCGTGTCGTTGTCTTCCTCGTCGGTGTGTTCTAAGCGCTATGTGTCCTTCTAGTCTGAACATTTCTGTCTCTTCACCTGGGGTGTGTTGCTGTCCCCTTCAAAGTTATACATCCAATGAAACTACATGTTTCATCTTGCTTCTTTTTTTCAGCTTTATTGTCCGCTGCTAGAATATTAACATTGAGTTAAAAAATATCTTTTCGTTTGCGCTTAGCTTCATTATGCCAAAATACTACGGCAAATTGTATGCTAAAATTTGCGTCAGTTCAGCTACTCGTCAGTCGTGGCGTAGTATACCATTTAGAAGTTCTTTAAGCTACGTAGCTTGCAGAACTTCGACATGGTACACTACACATGAACTTTCGCTGGCAGCCGATTGCATTGATGGTATGACTGTACCCGTATTAAAGCACTATTATACTGTACGTACAGATCAGTGCGGCCTCTCTGCATGCTATCTGAGATGTATCATAATAAACATACCTGATTAAATATTACTAAAAAATGAAGCACGAACAAAAGAGGCATATGGTTCACAAATGAGGTAAACGACTACTAAGGTGCAGGATGACAAGAGAGGAAGAGAGATAGATTGTGTATTCGGCACTCAGTAACTCGCTCGTAGCTGTAAATTCTCGTATGTATGCTTAAAGAGCTGTTAAGGGACGCTTTTTAAAAAACGGAGAGGTGAAACCGGTTTTGCATATAATGCTCCTGACCAACATGATGGCTACTTCACCCCTCAAATTATACCATCGTCAACACGGCTTCACATACGCCTCTATCAAGCTTCCCTTTTCAGAACGTCGCGTTCGAGCCATTCGCATGAGATTAGCTGTACAGTCTTGTCTGATGACGCAAACCAATTCCTCGGGAAGCAAGTTGCTTTCGAACTTTTCCCCAAAGCCATTTACGGCCACAGCGTGGATACCGACTGTCGGAGCTCGTTTGTCGATTTCCTGCCGAAGTGAGACTCCTGAGTGACTCACCCATCTTGGCCGCTCGGAAGCTGTTTCCCTTGGGTGTGTGCTGGATGTCGAAGTTGAGCGTAATGTTGGGCAGCAGGTTTCGGTCCTTGTTGATGCGTATCACGGCGTACTTGAAGGCCAACTCCATCGCCGATGAGCGCTGATCGTCGGTGAAGAGTGCTCCTGCGAATCAAAGACAAAAAAGAGCCGCTTGAGTGGGGTGATAGGCTTCTTTGTAGAATGCTCTGAACATAGCGACACAGAGCTTGTTATTAAAGAAGTACATAGATAGATAGATAGATAGATAGATAGATAGATAGATAGATAGATAGATAGATAGATAGATAGATAGATAGATAGATAGATAGATAGATAGATAGATAGATAGATAGATAGATAGATAGATAGATAGATAGATAGATAGATAGATAGATAGATAGATGAGGGGAGTATGGGGAAATATATGCATATATGGCTATATATGCTGACGGAGTGACAAATACCGAAACGCTCAACAAGAATCTTGCCTTGTTTCGCAAAGGTTACTGATTCTTACATACATACAAGTTGAGGCTTTTCTTCCGCATCCAGTTAGCTATGCTCGTCAGTAAGACACTTGGTATCAAGCGAAATACTACTGCGCACCTTCTCAATAGCGCTACAACATATTTAATTTTGCAAACACGAAGTGTAGTGAAGGCTTCACAATTCTCGCTGCAGCACACATGAGACCAAGAAAGAGACAGCCTGTAAAAACGTAGATTCACAAAGCGCTGATACCGTGGTTGTCACATTGAGTGAGGCGCCTTCTTCTACACAACGCGCCTGAGACCAAGCGAAAGTTTAGCCGGAAAGGCCCCTCCAGAAGAAAAAGAAACGATGTTGTAATAACACTCGATGAAGCGCTTGGGCTCTTGCTAAAACTGCTTCAGACTCTCTCAAAACTCAGCGAACCGCGGAATTTCTGCGCCATCGTCGTCGCCATCGTCCACGACGTCGTCTTCGGGGGTTATCTCAAGCGTGCGCTTGGGGACAAGCTATCGTCCGAGGCGAGTCCGAAGGAGCAGCCACACACTTGACGCTGTCACCGCGAAATAAAAATTGCCCCAGGCACCGAGCGCGGAGAACTACAGAACACGCAGCTGACGGAAAACAAGAACGAGCTAAGGAATGGGAAGAAGCACGAAATGAAAAAAAAAATAAAAAAAAAGAAAAGAAAAAAAGGAAGCACAGTCGCTGCGCCTTTTTCTCGGCGAGATCGTCGCGACAAGAATTCGCTCGCCCATCGGTAGAGGATCGCCGACGTCAAGACACCGCCGCCGCCGCTGTTCGTCCTGCGGCACGGTATTTGTGATTGCGTCGTTGGAGCGCGAAAAAGTTGTATTCGAACGGAGTTTGCTTTGATCGCCGGCTGCTTCCGAGCTTGTTCCATCGCTCTAGCGTTTATGTAACTTTGTAGTGTCTTGTTATTCAGCGCTGCTGCTTTTCCACACTTCCTCACGAGTGCACTTCTATAAGTGAAATCACTAGAAGAAAAAAAAACAGCAACGTTTCGCAGCGTGACTAGAGAGAGGGAGAGAGAGAACAAACACATATACGGAACTATGGCAGCTCAGTAGAGGGAAGGGCTTGCTCCGGTTGTAAGACCTGTTCTATATATGAGACAGGTGTATAGAGCTACAAATTTTCGAATGCACGATTTCCGTACGCATCCATTTCCTGCTCGTACTCAATCATTCCGACATTCCATTTTGTATCCAGATGTTTCGTTTCAACAGCGTTTGATAAAAGCGTCAGCTTTCGTGCGTCACATTTTGCACTCCCTTCTCTGTCAGGTGGCTTACTGGGGACTTATACGTGATGCCTACACAACAACATTTATCTCCCCTATGTCGCATAAAAGAACTACACCACAGGTCCTTAGTTTAGAACGAAGAGAACAAGGCGCAGAGGTAGTTTGATGAAGTGCATTTACTAGGCCCCGCCTTTTTCTGTCGTGCCGTATGAAACCCCACTAAAGTTGACCTACGGCAGACTAGGCTATTCCTAGCATTGTAGCAAGGCTTTCATCGATCCGTAAACACCGTCGTAATACCTCTTCGTAGTAGAAGTCGGCAGAGGAATCATATCCCCGTCTTTCTACCCGCCGTTCAGTCACATCAGCGTTACGAATGAGACCGCATACAACACGGGGCCGTTGATTCATTGATCTTCGTATACGCGCCACAGAGAGGGAGACAAACAGCCTGCCACCACGGCATCGCAGCGTGTCACCGTGCGTATAACAGCAAGACGCAGGCGCCTTCTCATCCCTAACCGCTCATGAGGGTGCTATCAACAGCCGACGGCACAGCACACCGCGTGGCCCCAGCCGACGTGGCCGCGCACAAATTGATGATCCACCGCGGCCATCTTTTCATATAACTCGCCCCTGTGAGACAAGACGGTGGTACATCTGTGCCTCGCAGCGTCTTCCAACGTGTGTGCGTATATATATATTTATACATGTATGTACACAAGAAGGAGAGTCCCTGCGACAGATTCATGCGGCGCCCCGTCGTTGTCGCAGAAAGGGACGGATACGAATTCCACGGAATAGGACAAGAGCGTCTTGGCGGTCTTTGACTGCGCGACGCCAGCCCCGACGTCGCCGTCGCGAGACATCTTCGCCACGACGACACCCATCAATCGCGTGTCGTCCTCCGTACACGGTCTGCTGCGTTCGAGGAGTGTTGCCGATGTTGCGGAAGCGGCTTCTTGTGCCAACACAACGTCGCGCCGAATGATGGGCCTGCAGGCGTGAGTATATATTCAGGCACTACAGGGAGGCTTGAAGGTTCCCGGATTCTGCTTTCCTGGTACCTTCGGGGAAAATAAAGGATGCATCCTCGCCGCAATATATCTGTCAGATTCTCTTTCCGCGTTCGAGCATGTAATGGGAGCGGAACTTGTCCAAATATGAGGCTCGTCCAAGAGCAGCTGCCGAGTCGCCGGACAGTGTGCGTTCATTTTGAAACCGATGTACTCTTGTCTCCCTTACGCGTCCTCTAAGACACACTGGAACGCAGAGAAGCATTAGAAAGCATAAATGAAAGAAACTTGCGCTGAATTGTTTTACACCCGGGGATACACAACTTCCTACTAAACTTTGCGACCGCAATGTTATGCACACGGCCATTTGAGTACTGTACAAATAGTACTCAAATGGCAGTGTCGGAGTTAACTATTGTGTCGCTCTTGATTTTGGTTGAAGGAGGTAAAAAAGAAGTGTTTCGGATTAAAAGTAAGATGACCTGTAATGGCGTACGAGGTTAGGTACAACGCAAAGTCGGCTACAGACTAACTGGTTCCCCTTGGGACTAAGCACAAGAGGTCACTAAGGATCGATTAAGCCACGCAGCATCATCAGCCTGTCTACGCCCACAGCAGGTCAAAGGCCTCTCCCAGAGATCTCCAATTATCCCGGTCCTGTGCTAACTGTGCCCAATTTACCCTGCAAACTTCGTGATCTCATCTCTTCACCGAACTTTCTGCCGCTCCCTGCCACACTTACCTTCTCAATAGGGATCCGCTCTGTTACCCTCAATCACCAACGATTGTCTCGTCTTCGCATTACATGGCCCGCCCACTTCCATTTATTCTTCTTAATTTCTATTAATAGGTCCTTAACACGAGTTTGTTCCCTAATTTACTCCGCTTTCTTGTTGTGTCTTAAAGTTACACTTACCATTTTCCGTTCCATTGCTTGCTGCGTCGTCTTCAATTTAAGCTGGACACCCTTAGTTACGAAAACAGCGCAGGACACAGGACAAGGAAGAGCACAGACACGGGCGCTGACTAACAACCATATGTGTTTATTGCAACAATCGTCGTGCATAAGTATGCCGCCACTATCAATAAGACATGAACAACAAAATCAGCATGCGCAGAAACCAACTATACATATCTTCAATTTAGCAACTCAGGTACGATATCTCCTTCGAAAGAAGGGAAATGGAGGGTAGGCTAACGCATATGCTTCTCCACTACTACGGATGTGATAGGCTTCTGATATAAGACGAGCGCGTTCATCCCGGTACTCGGACAAGAAAATCACATTTTTGAAAGATGGCTCGCAACCGAACTCATTGCAATGTATTGATAGTTGGCTATCAGTGGCCTTCTTTTTAACTTTGTTCGCGTGCTCATCCATGCGTACATTAACACACCGGCCGGGTTGCCCAATATAAAAACGGCCACAAGTCAGGGGGATCTTGTACACAACAGAGTCGCAACACTTTTTTAGAAAAGGCTGCCTATGCTTCCTGCAACTTTTTGTGGCCCTGGCCTCACGGTTGACCTGTCGACACATGTTACCTAGCTTGTTACGGGCAGAGAAGACAAAACTAACGCCTGCTCTGCCGACAACTTTTTTTGGTCGGAAAATGGTCGCGGTCATTCCGTATGTCCATAAGGTTTCCCATAACCTAAAAATTCCATTGTCCATTCCATTGTCCATTCCTTGCACCTGTTGACTCAACTTTACAACATCAATTGTTGTATTTCCTTCCCGCAACCTTATCGTCGTACCTCTTCACGAGACAAACGGTTCCGCTGTTCTCCATACAAACTTGTTGTACACATTACTTTAAACGCCCAGTTGCACTATTTTCTTTTGTAATCTCTACCATAATAACAATTACCCGTGTTTTTTTTTTCTTTTTCTGCAATCCGTAGTTAACTCTATCGCCAACGTCAGGATTCGGGCGCTAGTGAGGCGCATTAACGAGCAGTTGTAGATGCGCGCCCAGAAACACGACATCAGAGCGTAAATCAACGCGTACGAAAACATGCGGCTCTCGAATCGTCAGAAGGGAAAAATGATAAGAAAATTACTTGTTTCGTTGACTTCCTCAATTGATTCCTTTCTCTCAACAAGCTCTCTATTCTTCCTGTCCCCTCCCCCCCCCCCCTTTCCAGTGCTTTCTTTTCATTCTCCTCTGGCATTCTCCACTTCGCGAAAAGCATCACTAAAGCACCAACCCCTGTTGATCTCCCCAAACAGCCACCAGCCTTCACTTGCCGGCAGTGCTGAGTGAACAAACGAGTTTGCGCCGCTCGAGCATCGCTCGTGCTATAAATAACGGAAACAGGAAATTCCGGCCCACCTTTTTCTTGCCGCTGTTATTCCCTTCTTCATATTGTTTTATTTTTTTTACATCCCTACGCTCTGCCGCGCTTGATGTCGCGAATTCGCGCCGCCCGCGGTAACAACCAACAGACGCGTATATATCAACACCGCGAGCATTGTTTGTCCATTCCCTATACACCTACACTGAACGCCGCCTCTTCCACAAAGCCGAACGTTTCGGGAAGTCCAAGCGTGACGCCCGATCGAGGTCGTCGTCGGGATGGAAGTGTCGAGGAAGGGTCAAAAACAAAGAAACCAAAGGGGACGACCCCAGCATGGAATGGATGATGGAAGCGGCTGCATGGCTTCGATACGGCATGGCGTCGATGGTGGAAGCGCGGTTCACGCCCATTTGTTTTGCAGATAGGAATGAAGAGAGCTTTTCACCTAGACGTACGAGTGCCTCTATAGCCCACGGTCGCCAGGGCGGCGTTCGTTCGCTCGCTCGCGGTCCGCGACCCGGGCGCATTCATCCCGATTTGGCGCCCCTTCGGTGGAAAACACTCGACTTCTCTCAGTTCTGGTGATGTGCCGCAAGGGCCATTTGCGTCCACTGAATGGCCCGGCCGCTTGTTTCCCCGAGCTGCGCCATCATAGCGCGCCGACGCCCGTGATGTATTCATGAGTTGAGCGGGAACGCGGCGGACGAACGGGCAGCGGAGTCAAGCATTCGGAATGTCGTGCAAGGTTCAACCGGGCTCGCACGCTGTCAGGTAGATTCAAAGCTTGTTTTGTTCAACTGAAAGTCAACTGGGAGGAATCCTAGCGTTTTCAGCAGTAGATATCCTGTTGTTGTTGCTGTCGTCGTCGTCGTCGTTGTCATTTGTTGTTGTTGTGGTCATCTTTTCTTTCTTTTCTTCCTTTTCTTTCTTTTCTTTCTTTCTTTCTTTCTTTCTTTCTTTCTTTCTTTCTTTCTTTCTTTCTCTTTGTGGTGCGTGCAAGGATAACGAACAGCGGGCTGGTTCTCCAACACTATGGAAGAGGATAGCCTCAAACCAAAGTTGGCTTGGTCGGTGTCCTAGGCTCCCAGCTGGGGTCTTTTTCTTTTTTTACTTTCCATGGTGTATGTGCGTGAGCCATGGACCTCGCGAATGCAGGAAAGAAGACAGCTAGATCCCTTTATTATATGGTGCTGGTGCTTTAGTTTTGTGGATCTACTGCGGCTGCAGAGCAAACCAACATTTCAGGCGTTGAAGGTATTGATGCCGAATGTTCATTCGAAGCAAATACAGTGAAAGTAAAGCGTGGTTATGGTCATGAGAGCTGCCGATTCATTGGTGTGAGAATTAATGCTAGCCGAAGCCGAGCGGAATAAAAAACGAGGTCGCCCGTGCACTAAGTCTTTAGATGTTGCTCGTCAGCGCACTGAGAAACATCCAGGCAATCTCAAAGAACCTCTACTACAGAATTCAACGATGTTCACAGAATCATATTGTAGCCAGTAGTGGTCAGCGATTTGACGATTCCAAACAGCAACAATAACAATAATGCTGGAAGCAATGTAACAAGGTAAAATGCCGAAGCTTGATGGCCTAAATAGTTCGTTCCAGCGAGTTGTGACCCGCGACGGTAGCTAAGACATTGCGCCGGTGAAAATGAGGCGAGTTCGAACCCAGCTACACGGGGCCGGAACGCAAAAGAATTCGTGTGCCCGTGCGTTTGATGCACGTTGAAAAACTAAACATAGCAAAAATTAATATGGAGACCCCTTGCATGGCATGCCCCGTAATCTGATAGCGGTTGTGCCCGTGAAACCTCAGAATTCCTAACCTAGCTCAAATCACCCGTGCTTAGCTTTGCGTATTATCTTCGTATGGTCATTTGCGACGCGTTCTCACATCAGCTGGAAATGCGCCCACTCTTAACACTGCACTACTCAATCGATGCAACAGGCTCCAGATCCATTTATTCTTGGTGTGTCACGTCCCAAAACCACATTATGATTATGAGAGACGCTATAGTGGAGGGCTCCCGAAATTTCGACCACCTCGGGTTCTTTCACGCGCACTGACATCATACAGTACACGGGCCCCAACATTTCGCCTCCATCTAAATGCAGCCGCAGCGGCCGGGATTTGGTCCCGTGACCTTCGGATCTGCAGCCGAGTGTCATAGCCAATAGCCACTAGGCCACCGTGGCGAGGGCGCTCTAGATGTATCGTACTCTTTAAAGGGACACTGAAAGGGAACGTTAAGTTGTGAAAGATGGAGATATGAAGTCTGTGTAGGAACCAATTCGCGACTGGTGACCAGGACAGAGCACTTGTGAGCGAGAAAACGACGACACTTAGAAATCGCAGTGGCGTCCTCTGTCCTGCTATGCGGTACGTTTCTTTGAAATTACGTCAGCTCATGTATTTTCAGTAATAGATTACCGGTCCATGTTATAAATGAAAAATCAATTAGATTGGCTTTTACAATAAACAGACGTGCAGTAAGCCACGATTGTTGCGGCATACAACGGCTGTGAAGTTGGCTGCACAGTGGTGTCAGCAGCCGAGATCGTGACGTCAAAACCTCCTTTGGACGCGGCCGATTCAAAGTGAGTAGCGGCACCGTGGACTTCAGAGGCTGTTTGCGAGTCGACGAAAAAAAAAAATTAAAATGTTTAGAGACGCGAAAAAAGGGGTGGTAGACTTCAACACAGGCAAAGTAATATTTTCCATTAGTGTCCCTGCAATTCAACGTGATGCGAGGGCAGCGCGATGCAAGCGCGATGAAAGTTATACGGGATACGGTTCTGATAACTGAGTGTTATGTAACAATTGTGAGACATCGCTGGACACCTCGTTCGATAGCAACTGCAGCGGTTATGACTCCATGTACACGGACGCCACAGCAATCGCGGCTGATATGGATTAGGTTGTGACACTCTATCCAGCCAGCGTCAAGTATTTCAAAGGCATTTCCAACCAAGCATACTCGTCACAATATCATTTCTTGTCAGCATTGAGGAATGCTGTAGAACATGTAACGCGCAACCGATATTTAGGGACGAAGATATATCATACCCCACACGAGAAAATTTCAATAACATTTCAGAGTGTTCGTAAGATCTGATAAAGGTGATCAAGTCCGTGCTTATAAGTAACTGGTATATATCTAGCGCCGCAACATGATTACGCGGAACGGCCGATGGCATAGTGGTAACGAACGTATTATCTGCAAATCCTCTCAAATTGCCTTCGATGCAAACTGGGTCTTTTCCGTAAAATTCCGCGAAGCAAAGAATCTCATTTGGTGAGTCGAGCGCCCGCTCTTGTGAAGTGAGTTTAGAGCGCAGGATACTTTAAAAATGTACTCTATGAGGTAGCGATAAAGAGTAAAGACAGGGGTAGAGTGTTCGCAACCTAAACTGCGCCCCCGATAATGGGGCTATTTTCAAGCAGATCATTTTACGGGGGCTATTCCATAGGCCTCATTTAGTTGGGGTGCTCGCAGTCATTACCGTGGGCACCTAAACGCTACAAGATATAGCATAGGCTTTTAAGCTGAGCGCCGCCAGGAATTTGTAGGAACTAATATAAGGCAATACAAGATAAGAAAGAAAGAAAGAAAGAAAGAAAGAAAGAAAGAAAGAAAGAAAGAAAGAAAGAAAGAAAGAAAGAAAGAAAGAAAGAAAGAAAGAAAGAAAGAAAGAAAGGAAGCTCCATTCTGGGCAAGCAATTGGCCGAATCTTCGCCTCACGAGTTCGCGCCATTTCGTCGTCTTGCCTCTCCCTTCGTACAAATTGTTTTTACCACCACGAGCTCGGGATACACGATTACAGCCGTAAGACGGGAGACCGGTACTATGGCGCCTAAGCTGTCCCTTTCTGCTACGGACACCTCGATGCCTTCTTCGAATGTAGCACGACAGAAACGCCATTAAGAGACAAATATACAAGAAATAAAACGGTCATTAAGCCAAGCTAACAAACATAAAAAAAAAGTGACTGTTCAAGGTAGAACTAAAGGCTAAAGGGAGAATTTCCGGCAAATTCCTGCTATTCGGCGAGCGATCCTTAATTTATTTGCGCTCAGACGCTTCCAGTTTCGCCCATTTGACCAGTTTCACCAAGTTCCAATTCCTTTCTTTTTCGCACTGCTGCCATTTTTCTTCCTTTCGGGAGCGCGGCTGCAATAGTTCAGTGGACGACTTGCGAATTGGTCCATTCCTACACGATTGAGCAGGAAGTCCCGGTCAAAGTGCCGCATTTTCATGATTATAATTCGTCGAAGGATTATAACAGTCGCTTTGCATATCGGCCGTGATAACAGTGTCAGAAATAACGAGAGTAAGTCATAGCATTTTTTATGATGTCACACAATAAAAATGAGCCAAATGTCACCCGCTACAAGTAATGGCAGCAGGCGCATATCTCAGCAGTTCTTACCTGCCTGCATTGCATTTTAACGCAACAGCGTTAAGGGCTCGCGTGGCTCATGTAGCAAAAGCATCGTCGTCTCGGCGTCGGTGTCGGCATCCATGGTGGGAATAATAATCTCGAGCTGCCGCCGTTTCCCGAAGCACCCGACCAAGCAAGCCTCTCGCCATTGCGCGCGTGCTCGGAACTCTCGGAACTCTCGAAATCACTCGGAGCAGTCGTAAACTAAGACTTAACTAGTACATATATATACATAAGTGATAGCTCGGGACGGTGAATATGCGAGAAAACGTAGTTTTGTTACGAAGAGGTGATACGTGAACAGGGCGCGACGGCGCTATGGCCTTGAAGGGGAAGCACCAACGTTTCCCGACTTTCTTGTAAATAAAACCATATCAACTAAATGAATAATTACTCAGACAGCAGAAAGAACTTTACTCCGTGCTTGAATTTCGCGATAGTTCTCTGAATGCTGCCCTGTGTTTGCGGTATAAAAGAAGCTACGTTATTTTCTTGTTCACTTGCATTTGACTGACTGTGGTACAATGCAAACGTTTCTTTTATTTGTATCACGCACATTAGCAGAGATACGAAGTTGAAAGTGAGGCTGGTGTGCCTGACGAAGAGCTGAGAGCTGCGTTAACTACAGGAAAACAATATAAAGCGCGTGGAGCAATCATCCAAATGAGAAAAGAGCTACGCAGTACGAAGTTCGGCCCCACTCAAATGATCCACGAAGGCCGTCTCTCTCTCTCTCTCTCTCTCTCTTTCTGTTCCTTTTTTAAAGGAATTGGGGGTGTGAAAGATGGGGAACGGAGGTAATCCTTCTTCGTTTTCTTCCTTAGAAGTCGCTTGACCCCAAAGCTTGCCTAACGTCGGCTTAAAGGCTAGGCACACCCGAAGAAACTATTTCCCAGGGGGACGATGCCGCTAAGTCGGCAGTAGTGGGTACGTATCAATCGCCTAATGGTCTAGAGGGGCGAGCAGGTTGAAGGATGAGCGTGGTGGCTGAGACGAGGAGTTGAATTCTGTGAGATACTTATGTGCGGTCCCTGTTTTGGGAATCGCATAGGCGCAGCGCCTACCGTAGCCCACGTACACATGTGGATATACGGTTCTCAAGGCCGTCCTGAACATTATGATCGAAAAGGGTTTGCACAATTGTGTGTGTTGTGCTTTTATACCATTGGGCAAACTTGTGTATTTCTATAAAAACATAAAACACATAGGTTGCAGGCGTATCTCTCTCACACTTTCCTGCAGCACGCAAACGGACCAATAAGCTTCGAAGTTCTGCCATTTGGAATATGCGTTGGATATGCTATGTTCCAACTATTGATTTCATGTCGTACTTCGCTCGCGCACATGCTATACAAACATATAAGCGTGAGCACAAAACACATGCAAATATATGATTGATTGATTTAGGGAGTTTTACGTCCCGAAACCAGGATATGATTATGAGAGACGCCGTAGTGGATGGCTCCCGAAATTTCGACCACCTTGGGTTCTTTGACGTGCATTGACGTCGCACAGTACACGGGTCTCAAGATTTCGCCTCCATCGAAATGCAGCCGCTGTGGCCGGGATTCGATCCCGCGACCTTCTGATCAGCAGCTGACTGCGATAGCCACTAGACCACAGTGGCTGGGCGCAGATATATAGCAGGTTAATAAGACACGACGGTACAGATTGATCAATGGATATTTCTAACGGTGTTAAGAATATCGTGTTATAGGGATTAGGGTAAGGCCTAAGAGTGTGACACAGAGGTTTCACGGCGTCTAAAAGTGGGTCTGTGCTGTACTGCACACGAAAAGGCAGAGCTTCGAGTGTACCGAAAAGGTTTCGCGGCAAACAATCAGAACAACATGTGCATTTTTATCGTACTTGGAATTAATATGTCTGCTGAGTGCCATGTATAATTCATAAACATTTTCGTCGTTTTCTAATAGGTAAGTTATGCTTCTTTACGACCACGGAAGCACACTGAACTCTACAGTGTTTCATGAATATCATTTGGATACCTACAATGATTATCAATGTTCGTATCACATATCAATAATGTGGCTGACATTTTTTTCTCTTTAGAAGACCGCGGCACTACTAAGCCGGCAGAAGACATTTCTCAACAGCAAACAAATGATAAGCGATTGAGATCAACGGAAACCCAGACTTCATCCTTCCAGGCCATCGCGAGTATATTGACTCGCTTTCTGCACTACGCCTTGCGTGCCCACGCTCATAAAAATGCCTTATGCTAAATATGTTAATTAGAAAATATTTCAGCCAATCGTGCCGCAGGACACGTCACCAGGGAAGAGGGCAAGCCAATGGCGAAATGTGCTTAAGCATAGAAGTTTTGCGAATTCACTCCCTGATATTTATTACATTCTGGTACCACCTAGCATGCGTAGCGACAGGCACACAGCGCCGTTAATGGAATATATCATCATACCACAGTGATTTAAGTGGTGAACAAAGTACGTTATCGAAGAGATAAGCACACTCCGAAAAATTGATGACGAGAAAGCAGCATTTTTAGCAAACATTTACGCCCGAAAATGCTCAGTGGCCGGAAACAAGATATTTCCGTGCGTCGCTAATGATTCCTTTGCGCTCCTACTGGATGGATTTGGATAACAAATGCTTTCTGTTCACAGATGACTTTGTGTTAAAGCACGTATCACATTACCACTACGAAGTGTTCCGGAAACGATAAGGATTGGACTGACGATGGTAGGGCTGGTCATTACGGAACAATGTTTTCATAAAGGTCCGGGGAATTCGATTCCGAAATGGAGACATGATAAGCGGGAAATTTAATAGAGGCCAAACGCCATCTGAACGAACTATCTTGTATATAAAGTTTTATTTGATGTTCTGATTTCACTACATCTAAATAACTGACGCGAGAAATGGACTGAAAACACAACTTTGCTTACTTTGGCCATACGCACGCAATTTGCTCTGTCTACAGCAGCGGATCGCCGCAAACTTATCTTCTGCCAAAAAAATATGAAGAGAGAAATAACGGCCTTAACTCGGCATCGAAGCAATATTGTTCTTGCACTCGCCGCGCTTACATTTGTATATCTGGCCCACACTTCCTAAATCGAGTAAACATCCCAATAAATAGCCGCCTCATTCAATCGCTGTGCCGCTTATTTACTCAGAGTAGCATTTACGGACAACTTCACCATATAGCAATAGCAACAACGATTTTCATTTTTTTTTTTTACTGAATGTGAGCCCTACTTCGGTACATGCCGCAATTAATCTTAACTAAAAGAATTGCCAACGTTCAGAGCTAGACCTTTGGTGTTTATTTCGCTATATCATTTACTGTACAGTACCCTTCTTTTTTTGTGGCCCCCTTTGCCGCATCCTTCGCCGCATTGCCCGTCCCGCTTTACATACTAATTAGCAATGATATGTCGCACCACTTCATCCTTTCCAATGTAAGGCGTGCCACCGAACCTGACTGCTCCGAGACGCCGATAGAAGCACTCAGGTTCATGCCACGAACGTGGTACGCTTACCTCTCCTGGTAGATTTTTTTTATTTGCTTCTATGCTCCTTTTTTTCTTAAGCTTCGTAAGGCTGACTAGTGTTGCTCATTCTTAAAATTCACTCGCAGCCTGTTGCCTCGGTATGTTATAGTTTACCCTCATTGTTTCAAGCGAAGTTTGTATTGCCTGGCCTGTGTCGGCGTAGTAGTAGCTGCATGCTTCCACCATGCTTCTAGAAAGGGGGAACTCCTAGGCATGCTATGTGAAGTTGCAGAAGAAAGTAAAGCATTGGAGTGAAAAAAAAAAAGAAGTGTGCCCGGTTCTGGGTTCTGAGACAGGGCACCTGCCCTCGGAATGCAAGCGTCTGAACCACTAGACTGAACACCCAAGCTTGCGAGATGTGAACTACGCCTGATCCATATGGATGCCTTGGATTTTCTACCCCCAAGAAGGAAAGAAAGACTGTAGGAAAGAAAGAAAGTTTGGGCACGCACACGCCGAGCTTCGTTCGCCCCATTTTCACGACACGGGAAAAGGCCTGCAAATTTTCAACGCTGCCCCTTTGCGCTATTCTTCAGAAGACACGTCATTCACCTTGGTCGCTTAGTGGCGAAAATGTTAATCGGCGAGGACGTAGATTTGGACTAACGGCCGCAGGTGGACGCGTTGTTACGGTGCCAAATGCAAAAAGAAAAAGAAGTGTCTATACGCGTATTTACAGTTTGGTGTAATTTAAATAACCCCAGGTCATCTAAATCAACATGAGGGACACACAACGATGCGCCTCATACTCATATTGCAGTTTTGAAACTTCAAACCACACTAAGTTTACCTCGGAGGGCATCCTTATTATCGCTGTCAGTATCACTATAGCAATTATAAAGCTCGGGCAAGCGGCATATACCGAGCACGCACTCCCTGATATACACAGAATATAAAAGCTCTTTCTAAATGTTCTGTGCCGGTTGAGTGAAAGAGAGCACGTGTTCCGCACATGTGTCATGGAAATCAGAGATAGCGATCAGATTGGATTTCATTATCATCTCTACGCCTCATTGTCTCCGCACACCGGCACAATGCCGTTAGAAAGTTCCCTCACTCTCTACGCTATTTCCGCAATCATATATTCTTCAAATCATCGTGAAAATCACTCGATTTGCCTCGCACGTCGTATATTTCCGTGGCCAAAGCCATGTCTATCAGGCAGCGACCGTTTTTTAAAAGCCATCACATCATCTCCTTTCACTCCACGTGAGACAGCATTTTTTTCCCGCGCTTTTTCTTGCAACATAGCACATTGTTAGTGCAACAGCCAAGTCACTTGGGCAAACATTGGAAAGCTTTCGGCAGAGCGTGTTTTTAGCGCGGTTAATGTGACCTGCAGGAGATGCAAGCGAGAACGCTTACCATAACACTGATTTAGGGAGCAAAACATCAATCGAAAAGCTCCAACACGGGATGTGACGCCATATACTTGGACTTTCCAGAGACGTTTCACGCCTACGCGATGACTATAGCTCGTTGTTACAATCATGGACGCACCTTTAATCAGGTCCTCGGTGATTAAGATGTCACAAAACAAAATCCAACTCAATCTTGTCAATCTGCGCGAAGAACTCTAATAAATGTTAGAGGTTATTTCTAAGCGAGAGAAAGATCAAGATAGGTTATATTGCGAGCAATGTTTACACACGGCGCAAACGGCATCGTCGGTGGCGCGTAAGCTGCGATGCGTGTACGGACGGCTTCCTCTCTTTTAGCAGCGCAAACAGGGGCGATTGGGAGCACGCGAGGGCCGTGTGTTTGTGTGTGCGGAAAGGGGAAGGCGGCACAGAGTCATGGTATCGACATTGGGGAAGGGTTTGTCAGCGGTGTGTTATCCCGTTAATTCGTACGATCATCGTGCACCGATCGAACCCTCTCTTCGCCTCGACGGGAGGGCGAAGGCAGTTCGTCGAAAAGCGAGGAGCATGAAATAGGCAAGCGCGGCGGATCGTCGGCACGCTTGACCCAAAAGCGCCATTCCGATCGGCAAATATTGTCCGAGCACTCTTGCGGAGCGAGCTGCACTTCCCGCTTGGAGGGAACTCAGAGCAAAAGCTCGTACCCCTCCCCCCTCCAACCTCCTTTCCGAACACCTTAGTGTACTTCTCCTTCACTCATCTCCCCCCTCCCCAAAGCACCGCTCCCGAAATCGTTGTAGATCTCTGGAGGTCGACTCCCTGCTTTCTCTCCTCTGCTTTCCTTCTCGACTTTGACGATACCATTCGTGTTCTTCATCGACCGACTCTGTGCCCCTTGTGCCATCACGTACCACGCTCGAGATCACTTAGCGCAGGTGCGGCTGTCCCGTTCAAGTCGGTGCCGGTCCGGTTAAGAACGTGTCAGCAGCGCCCTTCTCTTGACAGCCGTCTGCTGGTGCTGCAAACGCTGGTGTTTAGCAAACGTGTCTACGCATTCCTGCGTACGTACCCATAAAATGCTTGACCTGGAAGCCCAACCTATATTGTCGCCGAGGAGAGCGTTACAAAATAGCTGCACTGTGTTTCGAGATAATGCGGCTTGGAAGCTGTACTGCCGGTGCTACGTATGAGGATCACGTTCATGCGAATTTACGCTTCTCCGCATGCACCGCGGGCTCCCATCAGCGCCAGTTCGTACTTAGCTGAGGCTGAAGTCCGGTCAGGAGTGCTGCTTAAAACAGAACATCACTGATAAAAGCTAGTCTAATTGCTCACTGTCATTGTGACACACAGCAATAGTGTTACAGTGACCCTGCAACACTTCTTGAACATACTATAGTCATAAAATGGTGCCGATCAATCGCGGAGGCTCCTGCGTACGTGAGAACCAAACATTGTTGCACTGCACGCACCGGTGAATTTGCAATATCGTTTCAAACAGTGCTTCAAACACTCCTGCTATGCTTTCAGCAAATGAGGTCACTCGGGACACGGGCTGCATCGCCTGATATATTTCGGTATTCTTAAACATGGATACACACATTTTCTTCGATTGTTCAACTCAAAACGAACAACCAAATAACTGCTGAGAACTTTTCGGGATCATGAAATCAGCCGAGGCTAGTTCTGCATCAAGGGATGTGCTTGTGCCGTCATTTGTTGAAATAAAGATTTCCAGCGGTATTTGAAACCAAATTTCGAATTTTATGACGCTTGCAGTACAATTATATTTAACCCATGTTTTTAGAGGAGCCTCCACAACTGATCTCCGCCATTTCTTGACTGTGTTAAATATTGTTGCAGGGTCTCCTTAAGGAAAACAAAACGCGCTCATGACCAGTGACGTATCTAGAAGACGCACCATCCTCGGATGTTCCTCCAGTTTAGCCTGGGATATAATGAAGTTTCAGTTTGCCCAGTTCGTGCTTACTAGCTTCCATATCAAGGCCTAGTTCTTCTGCATTGTGACACAAGAATGGTTGCGATGTCGTCTACTTCGTCATCATCCAATGACGTAGCATTTGATCATAGTTCATGTAGATTGACTTGCGAAGTTTATCAATGTGTTGCTATGTGAGGTGCAACGCTCATGCGTGACGCCTCTGAAGGACAGCACTACAGGCCTCAAGGGAAAAAAAACAAACAAACAAACGAGAAATCCTGAAAAGTGCGTATTTGCTTGATTGAGCACATTTGACTGCGCAGTGCTGTAAGCACGCTTTTCCTGTCTCCTTTTCTTCTAGTCTTATTTTCCCTCCACAATGTAGGGTAGTCAACCAGAAACGCTTCCCGACTAACATTCTTGCTGCAGTAATTCTCATCAGCCAAGCTTCACATACTGACATCATAAAGCCACGCTACGCGTATTCACAGCAAAAAACGACAGGCCATAAGCATTGAGAACATGTTTTAGGCGACTACGTGACTGCAAACAGCTTTACGTATTTATGCGACACAACAGAAATATTGAGTTGATTTAAATTATTGCTTTATGGAGTTTTACGTCGCAAAACCACCATATGATTATGAGAAACGCCGTAGTACAGGGCTCCCGAAATTTCGACCACCTGAGGTTCTTTAACGCGCACTGACATCGCACAGTGAAATTTTCAGTGGTAGTTCGTACTTTTATCATTCCTTCTCCCACTCTCTAGGCGAATGGCTTGCTTCGTTCATCAAGCTTCACTGTCCATAAAATGTTACCTCAGTGCCATGTCACTGATACCCCTTCCCGGCTAATCACATCAACCTGCGTGACGCGAAGAAATTCGTGAGCGCTATGCGACGTGCATAATGAAAGTGTCGTATCGCCAGTGAGACGCGAAGTTCTTACCGCGCCAGGATTTTTGCGCCACAGATATGGGCAAGGAGTGAAACAGCTCAGCGCGCATACAACTTGGTCCACATGCCAAGCGCCCACGTCACGGCTGCGGATTTCTGGGGATCTCCGCGCCCATGCTGCATTCGCGGTGTAAGCAGGTAACGGAGGCACACATAGGAATGGCACGAATGCCTGCGGAACCCTTTTCATAGTAAGGTCTGCGAAAGCCGACTGAGAATAAGGCACAAATCCTTCTTCGCCTACGCAGTGGGCGCATCTTTCAGTGTCTCACGTTTCGCGCTTGCTCTGCCTCTAAGACCGCCGCTTCTCCTCGCTTCCGTGTTTGTTCTTCTCAGCGAATGTATCACGCGTTTCCTTCTCCGCATGGGAGGCCTCAATGGGCTTGGGGAAAAAACGAAGAGAGAGAGCAGAGAAGGGATGGTCGGGAATTCCCTTAGGAATAGCTGCAAAAGCAAGACAAAAGATATAAGGGGGAGAAAACAGAAAAAAGGACAGAATGATCGTCATGGGTTCCGCAGAACCAAGCGGTCATCTTCTTTTTTTGTTCTCTTTTATTTTCTGGTCTGCCTTTCCGGACTGACCACTCAAGTCCTGAGTAGGGAAGAGCCGACGAGACAGCCAGACGGAAGGCAACCAAACACCATCCGTCCTATCGGCTGCGAATGCGACTCCGGTGAAAGACGAACGCCCGTGCTCAGCGCCACAGCAGTAAGACTTGAGACTGAAGATGGCCCGGTCGGTGAGAAAGCCAACAACACTAAAGTGTGAGCGTAAATACAGAGCCACTGCGTAGTGTAATACGACGAACTGAAAGTAAACATTCGACCTTCGAGAGTAAGGGAGCTTTGGAGAGCGGGGCTTAAGGTGCTCAGCGGATCTCCGAGCAAGAACGTATCAACTCGCTTTTCTTTTTTTTTTTTTCCGTTTCGTCTTGCTTCTAGGTGCCACTAGCACTCGTCTAACAAGCTCAAAAGAAAATTTGGTAGGAACGCTAGCTCAAGTTTGTTGACTGAACTCACGAAGAAAGCAGTATATAGAGCACGCTATGGCCTTGAAGAACAAAAGATGACCGACAAGCAACGTCACTTGTGTGGAACCGTCGTTACGAAGGTCCGTGGAAACGATCAATACCACTGTGTTTCGTGTCGCTCATCTTTCAAGACCAAGTAAACCTCTCCAGATATTGCAGAAAAATGTTTTCTTGCTGTTGGTGTCTCAGTCAGACAACATTAAAGACTACGGACCGCCGTGGTTTGGGGTAATTAGCAGTTAAGCACATATTCTTTTCTTTATGGCCCTCAGAGTGGAGTGAGTCGAGTAATGTGGGAAAGTAACACTGTGCCTAAGTGAGGGGCTAGGAAATGGAGCAGAACTAAGAGGTTAACAAAGACATTTCAAAATACGCTAACGTATTATCTAGCAGAGCACTTCAGTAAGATAAGAAAGAAAAAGCAAACTTTGAGAGGCAACAGAGACAATTTAAGGAGAACTAAAACGCCGATATATAACAGTCTCCGTAGGTTAAAACAAAACAAACGAAGAAAGAGCTCGCTTGGTCCTTATTACATGAGATAGTAACCTCGGAGCCCCCAACGAAACAATTCCACAAATACGCGAAGCAGAAAATTGGCCACTATACAGCAAAATTATCGGCAATAACCATTCCATTGGTGTAGGAATGAGAGAACATACAGGCGCAGATACATAATGTTGCAACAGGGGTGGAATATACAAACTAATAAAAGCGATGCTGGCGGTGTTGATACCGTTAATGCGTCTTCAACTTCTCACAGCAGAAGAGGAGCGATATGTCCCGCATACTTGATCATCAAACAGAAAAGTACGAAAGCGCCAGACCCACAGCTGGGCAGGATTACACGACGCAGTATAGGAGATTATTTGCACTCGCTTCCGGTTACGAGAAGACGCACGAAGTGTGGAAAGCCCGAACACATACTATGTGCGGTAAGAAAAGATGTTGAAGACGCTGTCTTCAACAGAGGAATGCCAATGAGCACCGGCTGGCAGGGGACGCCTCTGGATGCTACGTAAACAGTCCAGCCAAGGGCGCCAGCACTGGTTCGGTGTTCCGGTCTTGCCTTAATCGAAATCAGTGAGAAAACACAAGTAGACGAGGGGATGCCGGGCGAGCCGCTTCCTGGAGCCGATAACTATGTTTTGATGCATAAGTTCTGCCACTGCTTCGTTTTCTTTTTTTTATCTGGCGCATAACTTAGTGAAGTGTCGACCGTACCTGCACGGGAGGGTTCTCAAGAGAGATAAGCTAGACAACTCCAAGCCCGCCGTACATCCTAAGCGGACGAGTTTGATTATTCGAACTTGTCACATAACGGCGGAAAACTTCGCACGAAGATGTGGCTCACGTTCTTGATATGTTCAATTGAACGTCAAGCCACAGATAGCTCAACCAGCTTATAAATATCGATTACTACACAAAACAAATGTTTACTCAAGCACCATTTCAGTACATTTACGGGGAGTCGAACCTCGACCATAGCATCGCGAGGAATAGCTATTATGGTTCGGTGCCGACAAACTGTGTTAGGCCGATGCTGAATGAAAGTTCAAATCTCCTGAGGCATCGCGACTCTAACTCAAATCGCCGGTACATGCGCGGTTGAATGCGCGGTTGCGCCACTGCGCTATCGGGCAAAATTCAGGCTAGGTAATTTGTGCTAACACGCTACGCGAGTGAGAGACGCGGAGACCGCAAAAGCGTTCCGGAGGTCATGACAGGCGATGTAGCAGCGATCTAGAAAATCGTTGCGTGTCTTGTTAAAAAAAAAAAAAAAGGAAGTAACAGCGTCACCTGCAGCTACTTGCTGCTTGAGTAAAGGATTCTGCGATGTAAAGCGTACATCGCAAAAAGGCAGCTAATTTTTTTTCTCAGTTCCGTACGATAGAGAATTTTTTGCAACGTGTATTGTTACAGCTATCTTTACGCAGTTATATTTATTTGTTTATCTGCTTATTTCTTCTTCGCTTGTGTCGCAATATTCTGTGTCGACCTCGCTTTTAAGCGAGTCATCGGGCAGACACTGCTGTTTGCCGAACACCGGCACTGTGGTTGTTATTCTATCATTGTTCAGTTTTATTGCTCCGAGTCGCACCAACGGGCTTCAGTAAGAAGCTGCGTTTGAGACAAGTGCAAAGCGTGCTGCCCATCTCCGTTCTCGAAGCGACAAAGATGCGAAGGGAAAACAAACTGTCTTTCTTTGAGGATTAGAAGCCTTCGTGTCCGCTTAATCCTTACCCCGTTTAAGCTCAATTTCCAGCCGCACTAATCCTACGTAAGCCCCTGTCAAAATTAATTGAACAGTTGCACCGCGACCGCTTTCTTTGGTGCCAAAGAAAGAAAAGATAAAGTATTGACGACAGCACAAAATGAAAAAGAAACCGCCAGAGATATATACAAAACAAGCGCAGCCTAGACAGCCACAAACTCTTCGTTGCCACAGTATATCGATAATCTGCTTTTCTGCGTACGCTCTCAGGTGTGCATAATTGCCGCGGTTGAATCCTGTGAGCTTGGTCGCAAGTGGGAATTAGATAAGAGTATTTCCTTATAGCATGATTACGGCGCTCATTCACCACATTATGCAAATATTTCGAACTAGCAGGCAGAGTTATGTGTAACTCAACTGATAAATTGGTCAATCTATCGATCACCTGATTAGCAAATTATTTTATTTATTTATTTATTTATTTATTTATTTATTTATTTATTTATTTATTTATTTATTTATTGACAGAGCACGCAAGCGAACGTAGTGCTCTAGGCGCGAGAAATGGCATTTGATCCTCTTTTGGCGTTTTCACGTGACTATGTCGAAGTGCTTTTCATAACAACAAAACATGATAAGCTTTTCACCGAATACAAAAATACACTAGGTATCAAACCGCGCAGTAATATTTTAAAATATATACCACAGGTCCATATTTACGTTTCGATATGTCGACGCATCTTCAAGGTAGAATTTCGGAATCATTTAAAAAGTGACGGGACGATTGTAATTGAAAAAAGTTATCAATTTAAAAATACTGTTCGGTAAGTATCGCAATCCACTTCTACTCCCAGGGGCAGCGGCCGCATGCTCAAATAATTTAAACGCAAGAAAAAAAAAGTTTCTATAGATTTTGGTTGAAGTTAAAAAGAACCAGGCGCTAAAAATTTCTAGACAAGCATTCGCTACGGCTTACCTCACCATAATTCTGGGACGAGAAAGCCAAAAAACTCAAAGCTTTTCTTTTGTTTCTCCCAAAATTATCGATGCGGCTGTTTACCACCTAGATAGCATACGATCGCAGCTATATATACCCATCAGGCGTGCTCTATATTGGCGCAGTGCTCTATGTATTCAAGAGTTCCGTCGTGGGGACAGAAAAAAAAAATCACCTGCGTCCAGCAACGCAAGAGTTTCGTCTCAATACCTCCGTCTTCCATTATTAAGAACTGTGCATAAATTTCGCTTACCAAGCATAGCGCCGCGAAATAAATACGCTTATGGCAGCATGCATGCGCTTTCAAAAACCGGTAGTTAAAATAAAAATGTACGCAAAAATGGGCAACAGAAAGATGCAATCTTGGACGCGCAACTTTCTTCGTGTTTGCATTTTACTCTTTTTGGTGTTTTATGGCTATTTGGAACTGCTGTTCTTTGGCGCGCAGCCATCAAGGATATCGCCCCTCGATAACGAAGTAATTACTAAAGCTTCGCAGGCAACACCTCGACCCTCCCTCCCCACCCCCCCTGCTCCCCGAAAAAAAAGAGCAAAGAGAAAAGATGCCCTGTTTCACGAAATACTCCCGTCATTATGTCCCCTTTTTATTCACTCTTAATTTTAAGGAAGGCCCTTCCGGTCCAAAGGGAAAATATCACTGTTAAAAAAATCTGCGGCGAGGGCGCTTCATCAAGCAATCTAGGGAAAAAACTCGTTTCTGTCTTGTTGCACGGTGACGTTTAATTTTAAGAAACTATACTACTCGTACAACTTTATTTATCGCGAGTGTAAATTATGCGCGAGCGATCCTGTCTTGATTCGGTGCCTTCGAGCGATCGCTCCTTGTTGCACATTAACGGCCGGGCAAAACAAAACAGCTCTGCCTGATGGTGCGGCTTCATCAAGAAGCCCGCCATTTCACGTGCCGTTCTGCCAGTTTCAGTTATTCCACCGTTCATGCTTACGGTGGAATAACTTAAACAGACTCGCAAGTATTCCGCCAAAAGGCTTTGCTTCTAAAGTTTTGGAACGAAGTACCTTTTTCCTTTATCTTGGCTGATTTTCTCGTCTTATACGCGATATATCCCGTGTGTATCGACGTCGCCGCCGCTCCTCTCGTTAGCATCAGCGCCAGACTTACAGCAGCGGCACCTGGAGGACGATAAGCGCTTCTCGCTCAGCGTGAGTCAATTCATAATATTCGAGCTTCCGACGTCCCAGGAACACGCGTCTATCTCGACCGTTAAACGAGGTACCTCGTCCACACCTAGGGGAATATACGGGCGGAGAATGAATAAAAATGACTGTCATGTTCACAAATATATTTAAATTTCAAGAAACTTATTTCACGAGCTGTCACTTTAATTTTTTGTGAATAATCGCCTGTACATTGCGTCGTTCATAAGGTGAAGTGCTTTAGATTGTACCGCGAATGGAGTATTACGAAGTCTCACGCTCCATTAAAACAGTTTATCTTCACGCCTCGTGGCATGGATGACAAAGTTTGAAGCAGAACTCAAGATTATCAGCACGGAAATTGAGTAAATGAAGTATAAATGACAAGCACTGCAAAAAAAAAATAATAAGAGAGAGTTCAAGCGCGCAATTGTGTTCGAAGTTAAACTATCATGTGAAGCGCAGCCGATGCTGCTTTGTTGACGTTGCACATTTAGTTTTGCTGTGATGCAGCAGGTGGCCTATTCGACAAAAGTGTTGCAGACGACTTCCTCACATGGCATGTTCTGGCTAACAATCTTTGAGGCAAATTTATTTCCGAAACGCAGTTTTGGCAGCTCCGAGGCATCTGAAGCTAACAAACCCTTTTCGTATACACTGCATTGCTATCTATACGAGATCATCTGAAAACAAACTTTACCACTCGGAAAAAGAAAAGTGAGAGCAAAGGCTATTTTTCTCCCCGTACATTCCTGCAACAGTCGCCTTCTCTCATACTCCCACTCAGAACAAGACTGCGGCGTGTAAAGCCTTGGATGCTCTAATGGGCTTTCACTCATGTAGGCGCTTTCTCGAACGGCGTCCAAAATTAGAAGCATGTTTGGGTTCCGTCTAGCCGCACTGGGTGCCACGTCACGAAGACTGCATCGCTACCTTGTAACACCGAGTCCAAACATGACAACACCGACAGGGCGGGGCGTAAAAATCACAGTTGACGCGCTTTGTTCGCGTCGAGGACACACAACAAAGCAAGCTCCGCCTAAACGTCGAAAGCAACGACGTCAGACGCATGCGCCTGTTCAAAAATGAGCGGGCTGTTAATGTTTTCAAAACAGGCGCGCGAAAGCGCATCCTAATGAAACATGACAGAAAGCAAACCGTACACGATTTGCGTATGCGGAAGTAGCTGCAGTTTACATGTACTTGAAACGAAGGCCCTTAGGACGGCTTAACTTGAAAAAAAAAAAATTGGGAAAGGGCGGGTGAGCGAAGCTCGGCATGTGCGCTCCTCTTTCTCTCCTCGTTCCTCTCTTTCTCTTCTTTGGTATCGCAGGCGCGATCCCGTAGGCATTCTTTCAAAGCGGCCTCCTTGCTGCCTCTCCACCTTCATGGTAGTGAAATAGGGATGAATTTTCTTTTTCTTTCTTTCTTTCTTTATGGATCTCCCGCTATGCAAATGCAGCCGCGGATGCGGGGGTCAAACCCACAACTTCTTGCTCAAGATCCAAAAACACGGACGCACACTTGCTCCTCACGACGCTTGAGCTTTTCTGCGTGTCACACGGTGCTTGGAACACCACCGACGACACCGACACCAGCTCGACAGTATAGTCAATGCGAGCTTCGATTGAAAAATTGGCCGCATCCAATGCATTGTTTTATTTCACGCTCTACGGCGTCTGTGACGAAAGCCGTCCCACTTTTTATCCCTGCGAAGTGTCCAAAATGGCAAAACAAATTCAAGAATACTGAAGTCGAATAAAGCACATCCACCTGCAAATAATTACAATGACAAGTAATAACGATAGTGCTTACCGCGGTAAAGGAATATATGTAACCACACTTGCAGCCGTTTCGAAAAGTTGAAAATCAAGACGCACGGCTAACTTGACGTGGGCCTCCACTCGAAAGGCTTCTGCGATTAAGTGGGTGGGACGAACATTTTCTTAGTCCTGCCATGTTAGTTGCAGTAACTTGTGACAAATTAGGCTCGTTTCTTTTGCTCTTTGAGCAACTGTAAAGCCCGACAGTCATATGGCTCGCAGCCAAGACTGCGCTGCATTATTTGACCATGAAAGCTGCTGAAAAAGCCGCAATACGTGAAGAAGTATAAGAAGAAAAATCATTGTCACTGCATATGGCAACATAAAACTCGTGTCACATAAATATGTACTCTGTGGAAAAAGAAAAGAGTAAAGCTCCGGCAACCTAGGTCATATTGATGGTAAGAAAACGTACGCTAAAATAACCATGAATAGGGAATGTACACCATTCTATCTACTTTTTCCAGGTGTTTGCCGGTCACGGAGTACGAGCTCCATAATTCCAGTGATGCCGCGGAAATAGCCTGAAGAAAAACCCATAGTTACCGCTTAAGAAAGCATTGATTAAAAAGTAATACTGAAAGAGTTTTTCCGCGATTCACGTCTAATACGGCATCCGATTATTCGTTGTAGGTATATGACGTGCAACAATGCACACAATAAGATCAGTTGACTTAAGGCCCGTCAACAGTTTTCGTTGTCCACCATAATGCTGTCGTTGGAACACGAGAATGTGTCTGCAAAGTCCCTCATGTGCAACAGCGGCGCGTTCGTAGACACGGCGTCCACCCCGTAGTCCGAGTTCTTGTTGCAGAACGTGTTGGCAAACATGAAGTAGAAGAACTGACCATGCGACATGCGGGTGCTCTTCCAAGCTGGTTTGACGACCCTCCATCCATACGGATCCTCGACGACCGCCCTGACGCTTCGCAGCGCCAGCGTCGCCGGAGCAGTGGACTCATACATGACCGGCGGTACCTCCTCCCACTTTTGCGGGTCGCCATTTTGGTTCCTGCTCCAACGGCCTCGAGAAGTGCACCCCTTGAATGTCCGGATCTTCTGGGCGGTGGCTGCGGTCCAGTTTTTGTGCTCCAGCAGCAGTGCCCAGAGGCTGGCCGCGAGCCGGTACACCGACACCGGCAGGTTCTGAAGATGGGCCGGCTCGTGCGAGGTGTCCAGCAGCCTGTGTGCGCGCGCGAAGACGATGATTTCAGCGGTGTTACGTGCCGAAACCGCGGCTATGAGGCACGCCGTAATGGAAGACTCCAGAAATTTTGACCACCCGGAGTTCTTTAACGTACGCTTTCAACCTGAATGCGCGGAACTCTGGCACTTCGCCTCTATCGAAATTCGACTCCCACGGCCGGGATGAAGCTTGCGAAACTGTGCCATAGCTGCGACCGTGCTAGAGACAGATGATGAGAAGACGTGAGAGAATCAGGTTTGCTCCACGGGAGAGGGAATTTCATTTTCCAGCGATAATCGTTGCTTAACGAGATAAGACACTAGAAAAAAATGAACTATTTCTCCCGCGTATGTTAAAAGGCATTGCGCGATGACAAAAGCACTACTCTTGCCGCGAAAAGACACTTCAAGAAGGAAACACAAGTGGGGATGCCTGCGTTCACCGCAGCGCATAAGGCATAACGTCGAACATTTTTACGGCGCCTAATAAGTATTGGTAGATTAGAATTATACTGCATTATTAGGGAGCCAGAGATTTAACATAGCAAGTTTCAGAATGATTTATTTAGCCGTCATGTCTCAAATAGCGAAACATAACCACGCTTCGAAATCTAATGCTTCACTGACCTCCGGGAGTATGTTTTCCAACGAGAAATTACGCGGCCATAGAGTTACTAATCTACTTGAATTGATTTAGTGTTTCACTTCAGTGTCTCATTAACGTATGTAGGTACTCGACGAAATCACCCTTATGCTCTAGCGATTCACAACAGCAGAGCAATGCGAGAGCTAACATTTTCATAAAGGCACCCGTTCACCCAAGTGTAATGCCACGTGTCCCTGTCGAAGAAATTGAAACAGTGACCTTGGTGGTTATCCTGCTGTTAATCAGTCCCAAATTAAAATATTTATGTGAACCTTTCTGCTTGAATCGCCATGTCGTATGACCTGGTTTGTAGTTTTATCGGTGGACAACTACAGGCCATCAGACGCGCAGAGGAGGTGGCGGCGAGGCACCGCCTGACCGCTATACCTCCGTGATTTTTTTTTATTTAATAAAGTTGTTCTCTCTCTCTCTCTATCGGTGGAATCTGCATTGAAATTCTTCAAATTTCAAACATAAACAGCGCATACAATTGGACACGGACGCAGGGAGACTGGACAGGACGGGCGCCGTTCCTGTCCAGTCTTTCCGCGTCCGTGTCTGATTGTTTGCGCGGCTTATGTTTGAAATTTGAAGAATGCGAGACCAACTAGCCCCGCAACGAGTTCTGTTAAATCTGCATTGGCGTAGCTTCCATCACGTTGCGAAGGCACTAGTATTGCATTTTGCTTTATAAAAAAAATAAAACACCATTACAGGCTGTCCGTTGTAACAGGTTTTCGGATAACAAAAACAGGCAACTGAGAGGCAAGCGCTCGTGATAAAAATGCTGACGCAGACAAAGAACAACGAAGTTTCTCAAGCCTTATCTGTTTGCCAAGCCTTCTTTGCCGCAAATCATGATCGAAGTGTTATGCTTGAGAGTGAATGCAAAAATTGCGTTTGAAGGAAACCTCGTGACAAGCGTAGTCATCCTCGTAATTAGAGCTGGAAGATGAATTTGTACGCGGTGCTCAAGAGCATCCCGTCGAACACAAACGCTAGTGACGTAGAAAGAACGTATTTATCAGTACAGCTCCTGCGCCGTCAACGGGTGTGGAGCGTGCTCCTAATGCATTTCCTAACAGCCACATACGACGCATTGCAACTGTAGCAACAGTGAAAGCAAGCGTGGACCGGAGCCCCATTAGAAGAAATGAATGCAATACGAACAACCTCAATGTATGCGTCATTACTTTTGAACACTTAATCCGCTATTAAATATAGATTTTCTATGTCTTTACATGAATGACAGCGTATTTGTTTGAGTAACGTGTTAGTGGAACTAGCGTGTTTTACGTCATACGTGTTGTGCATGCGGAAGCACTACATTTGGCATCGCATGGTAACCAAGAATACTTTCAGGCAACGGCCAAATTGGCGCTCGTGCTCCTGTGCTTTAACCATATGGTGTTCTTATTTGCGACTGTCACGCACGCTCACTTCACGCCTGTAAGCGGATTTTAAGTAAACGTCATGACATTCACTGACGGTGCACCCTGATTTCGCGCTCTTTACAGTGTGCCTGCATATATTCATATTGGGAAGACGCCACTAATAATTGACACTTGAGAAGAAGACAGAACAAGGCGCTACTATCAAATCAAATGCCTTCGATTTGGCTCTCAGAATCTTAGGTTGCCTTTTTGTTTTTATTTGGAGGGAACATGAAAGTTTCTGCGTCTCGATGGTTTTACACGTCTCCCGTAGTTATAGCACGCGCGGTGTCTTCCGTTGTTTGTTCCTTTACCTTGATATCATGTATTCACTTTCCTGATTTTCAACAATAACGTTCGTTCATCCGATGTATGTGTCGGTGTTGTTTCCAAATAAACCTTTCATTTGATTGTAACACCCTGTCCTGTTTTCTTCTCAATTGTGTAATGGCGTGATCCTAATACAAACGTATAAAAACAAGCCCAACAGGCAGTTATTATAAGCGTACCTGTAAAAGTCGGTTTCTATCGACAGATACTCCTCAGTGTCCCAGAGAGGCGGGTACTCATCCACGTATCCCCGACGGGCCTGCTCCATCATAACCCTGTACACGAACTTGCCAACGGACAGGTAGTTCGCGATGAAAAGTTCGCGAGGTGCGGGAGGCTCGCAGTCGGCCACGTAACGTTCGCGGGGCAGCACCAATTTCACGCCGTCGAGTAGGCGGTCTGCAGTGACCTGGTCGCCGGGAGCCACGATGTCACCCGAGCGAACCTGAGACGGCCATGCCGAAAAAGACACGGAACGATGTTCCAAGCAACCGTAGCCCATCGTTACCTTCGCATTTTCGTGGATGCAGGCCGTCGGCAGGTATTGTATATCATGACAAGCACTGATACGATAAGAGGAAGCCAACCTAACCTAAAAGCAGGATAGCATCTGCGAACACAGCACCATGCAATAAGCACGTGAAGGCCTTCTGTAAGTCAAGGGTCAACCTCGACGGACATTAGTGGAGTAAAACAAAACAACGCAAAGAAAGCTAGCCACCCGCATATAACCTCTAAGGCATTTCCCACCAACGTACTACACTGCGCCTCAGCCAGTAAAGCTGACTAAGCTAGGACGACACACTGACCTGCGCTCGGACAGACTCCCGGGCTTCGGCGAATGCCCTTCGCAGGAACTGGTCCTTGGTTTCGTCCGTGAGTATGACCGCGTACACAATGTTCCAGAGGACCTTGTGGACACCCATGTGGTCATGACAGTGTACACGGATCAACTTTTCCCTCCAGGGCCCTGTGATGGTCAAGCCGATGTAAAAGCGGCTGTACACTTCCGCCGACGTGTACACGACCAGATGAGCCAGTGACGTGGGCTGGTGCGCGGGAGAGAGCAAGTACGCGACTACGTCCCAAACGGCCTCGTCCTCGACATATGACACGGTCATTGTGTCGTCTACGTCAAGCACCGTGTCGAAGAAGGCCTCTCTCAGCAGGCTCTCGTTGAGGAACGGAAGACGCGTGTACAGCTGTCCGATGGTGACCGTCTTCGTGGGTCGCTTTGGCTGCTCCGTCGTTGTCGAAAAAGGCAGTTGTCGCACGAACGACGGTACGACGCCGGGTATTTTTGCGTCGAACTGGAACAGTTCCTCTAGTGAGACGTTCGTCGATGCGTATTCATTGTAGAGACGCAAACTATGGCCCAAGCAGAACTCGCAGGAAGAATTCAGCTCCGTCAGGGTCACGTGGTACCGGTACAATTCGAAGTGTTTGCGCCCTTCGCTCAAATTCGACTCCGCGTTCAACAGCGCCGGACTCGGCCGAGCAACCTTGAATCGGAAAGCGTAAGGGATGTTGCGTTTGACGTCCATGTCGAAAAGAAGCGCGAAAATCTCTGCCGGCGACTTAGTCACGCGCAGTTCGCAGAACCGCAGCAGCACTTCGGTGATTTGGTAGAGGAAGTTCTGCGGCCGCGAGCAGTCCTTGAGGCACGTCTGATAGAAAATGCTGTAGAACTTCGTAGAGGGCTGGTTGTGTATGGTAGTACTACGGGTCAATGACTTTATGACCGCGCCCTGCGTATGTGGAAAAAAAAATAACGTGAGCGCATGCGCTTCAACCTAACGTCGGCGAAATCCCAAGAAGTATACATGGTGAATGTCCTAAGCGCATGGCCAGTACAGATAATTGAAGAATGTCAGGACCATGACCACCCAGTATGCTTCGTACCGCTGATTACTCAGATACAGAGAAATAAAATGGGTTTGGCTACTTAAAAAGGAACAGTTGGGCGCTATTACCGCAATATTCGCGTGCGGTCGAGCAATTCACGAAAGCGCCACCTAATAGTCGATTCAGTACTACTACGTACATGGCAGGCAGCGGCTTTTGCAAACAGAAACTGTGAACAAAGGTAATTCACTCCTTCGTGGTTAGTAATGTTTGACGTTCTAATCCGGCTCATGGACTATGCAAGGCACCATATGCTAAAACTCTCGATTAAGGTTACTTTCCTGACCTTTCTTGTTAGCGCCAGAATAAAAACGTGTCGCAGCTGATCTTTTTCTTCCTTTTTTTTTACACCGTTTTCATCGAACCCAATTGCATCAGTGTTAACGAACGTGCTAGGTTTTGTAGCGTCCGCTGGTCATTGATTCCTAATAACTTGCACTGCGCGAGAACCGCCACTGAAATAATCTTTTTTGTCACGGAATGTCGGTAGAATGACAAAGTTGGTGTCATTTCTCGCAATGTATAGGTCACCCAGCAGCACCTTCCAGAAACCCAGATAGAGGCGCCACAGCCGCTTATCTATGAAAAATATGTCAGTCGCCCTGTAACCTCGAGAACAAATTTCGATGTGGGAGGTATGGCAGCGCCACCAATTGGCCTGAATACACTCAAAAGGTTAGATGGAGCGATGAAATTAAAAAGTTTGCGGGCATAAAGTGGAACCAACTCGCTCAGGATAGGGTGCATTGGAAATCGTTGAGAGAGGCCTTCGTCCTGCAGTGGACCTAAACAGGCTGATGATGATGGTGATGATGATGATGATGATGATACTCAAAAGAAGAATACGGGGAAAATATTGTGCACGCATGGAACGAAACTGTCTACTGTTCCAAGTGTAAGCAATTTTTACAAGTCGCAGCTGCTTTCGCTTTTTTTCTGTTAGAAGTATCATTATCTAGCGTTAGCATATGGCTAGCACCTCCGTGGGAATTGCTGTTTTGCGGCGTGGCCGAAGAGAACGACGACGTCAGTGTACTGTACAGCTCGCCTGTGTGGCCTATCGTTGCCTGTGTGGCGCGCCTCTGCATGTGTGGCTGTGTGGATGTTGTCCTTACATGAAATGACCTCCTTTCTTTCTACTTATTGGATGTACATCTGTAAGTGAAGACAACAGTAGGTACATAAACGTACATAAGACCGTCACATCAACGTGACAATATTCACTGTTACGAACAATGACATTTCCACCTTCCAGGTGAGTATGCCTTCTTTCTATCAGTACATTTGTACTATTATTGCGATAGAAATCATATCGACACTCTCGACGGGTTCTTGCCGTCGCCGTCATGTCCCGTATAAAGTCCAAACTGATGACAACCCCATGTGCATCGTACCTTTTACCCGCGGGTAAAAGTACATAGCGTGGGGGGGGGGGGGGGGGTGAGCGCGGCTGGAGCCGAGATCAAACGAGCCCGGCCCATCTCCGTCACTCGGAGCGCGCATGCGATAACATCACGCCGCTCGAGAGACCTGCGTCGAAGCTGAAAGCAAATGCCTCGCCCGTCTTTAACGAGCATCAAAAGAAGCAATAGGGGAGGGGGATCTCGCTCGAGCAACCGCTGTGGACTTCGCGCGGTCGCCATCGCTGGCGCGCGCGCTATCTCGGCAGCCATCAGACGTGCAGCGTACTGTGTAGCAGCGCCTTGACCGCGTTCTCCGCTCCATGCGCCTCGCATATAGTCGCAACGACGGCAATGCCCTCACCACGCAGCGCTCACGCGAATGCGTTAACGAGTGCTGGAACGAACGTGCTCGTTTGATGCCGCTGTGCTGGGCCAAGTTTCTCGATGGTATGAAGTGCACGCCGCTTAGCGCAGTCGCGCGGTGTGAATCGCGGACCGGGAGACATAAAGACAACAAGACTTAGCTCGCGGCTCTGCTGGGCCCTTGTCTCTGCCACTTGACCATCACATGGTACATTACGCAGCTGCATGCTTACTTAATAAGCCCATGTTCACTACAATTCAGGTTGCCCCTTAGTATGCTACTTTTACTTAGTATATTATATCATGCATTGTTATTCCATTCATTGCTTCGCCCTTCTAGTGAAGCTGTGAGTTTACTTTATTTGTTTAAGGTAATGCTAATGTCTCGCTTATCGCGTACGATAGGTAGAAATTTGGGCATCACACAGCTAGTACTATCTTCGCCCTCGTGCTATATTTATATGTGCCTAATGTGTTTGCCGCACTTGTCGTGGGACGCCTCACTGCCTAACGCCATGGAGAGAAGGAAAGGCTATATACTCGATGCACACGTGAGGGAATTAAGTTTTCGGCGAGCGTACCGACTGCGAGTAGATGTTTCTTAACCCCATGTCGATGCCCGTGCCGCAGGCGTACTCGAAGAAGTCGTTGCACGGATCCAGGGTGTTGTTCATAAAGGCCACCAGGACGGGAACCTGCTCGGGGCAGCAAAACACCTCTGAGCTTGGGCCGACCGGAGGCGGTTTGTACAGGGCTCGGCTCAGCAGCCATGCAACCGAGCCGCATACTCCGGCAGCAGCAGCGAGCAGGCCGAACGCCAACGCTGTACCACTTTCGCGTTGACGGACCGGCCCAGGCGGCAAGGCGTCGGAGGACTGATTTGGAAGCGGCTGCGGTTGGCAAGCTTCCGGCGTCGTACTTCTCGCGATGCTGAACCTCCCGGTGCAGCACTCTGGAGACATGAGCTTCCACGGCTGGCACCATCCGATGAGGCTTCTTCTTCATCGCCTTCTTCTTCTTGCAAGCTGAGTGTTACGTGACAGTACACGTTCACGAGCAGGGATGTTTACCCAATAGGAAAAACTCGCCAAGAAGGCTGCTGCTCATGATTATTATTATTTTTGTTGTTTTTTCTCGTTAATGTAGTAAATGCTCACTAGAAAGGTTTACTACAAAAGAAGAGGTGGACCGAATATGCAAGCATAATGAGCACCTAAATATCAAAAAAGGAAAACCTTTTGGTGAGTAAAGGTAGCCCAATGAACTGGACGGGGGGGCGACCGCCTTCGTAGCTCGGCGGTATGGAGCATCGGACGCGTTATCCGAAGACCGTGGGTTCAGTTCCCTACCAAAGACAGGTTTGTCTTTTCATCCACTGTAATACCTTTCTACTTACTCCACAATTACAATAATACAATTAAGAACTTCCCCTAAGCTTTTGTAGGCTTCATTGTGCGTTGGTTCATATGTATACATATATATCAAGATCATCCTCGTAGACATAATCAACCAAAATTGTATTAATATGAAGTAGTACTTTATTCAAGTAAAAAAAAAAGTTCGACGAAGGGCGAGCAACGAAAAAGAAAGCCCGTCGATCTATAAAAAGAAACGCAAGCTCTCTCTGTTGTGATAGTAAATGCACCATCAGTCTATGTAATTTTTTCCTCTTATTTTCTTCTTCCTTTATTGTTTCTCCCCAAATTCATTTTCTTTTTCTTCCATTTTTTTTTCATGAAGTAGTACACGCGAAATGCAATATAAAAGTCATATTATCAGGCTTGGCCAACCCCCGATATGCGTATCCGCCATTTATGTAGGATCATTATCATCATCACCGCGCAGTCGCGTGAGATTTCCAGAGCGTGGCTGAGCATTCTCGAACGCAAGAGCGAGGTTTGCAGCTTCCGATCCACTAATGCCGAAGACGACGGACGCTGACGGCTACCAAATGGACGGACATGAAGCAGCACCAAACTTTGACGTCAAGGCCAACAACGTCCACCACCCCCACGGCGCCGCTAAGATTAGCAGCACTGAAAAGGTCGTAAGCAATGATGAGGAAGACCTAAGCCCCACTGATATAAGAATGGCCGCCGTAGACGCGAGCAAGACTGTTTTTCTGATCGGCACATCCGCCACTCTACTCGTGGTCATCGTGCTCTCCATGATGTTCGTGTTTTTAGATCGAGCGCGCGTGGTTGCGGTACAGGGGAGGAGCAGCATATGCTGCGACATGGAGGCTCGACAAGTCATCGCGATGCTAAACACAACCCTGGACCCTTGCGAAGACTTTTATCAGCATGTGTGCATGAGAGCTACCGACATCCAGTCCACGTACGTGTCGCCCATGTTCAAAGTGGCCATCTACTGGAAGGAGGCCGAGATGATGGGAACTGGAGGCACGCCGGCTGGTCTTCTCATTTCGGCCCTCAGACCCACAGCGGCGTCGGGAAAGCTGATGGAAGCAACGGACGTGGGCAACTTCACTAAAGCTATAATGAGCCTACTCGGACAAACCCTCAAGTCGGCAACTAGCGCAGCCGCCATGGTCGCGTTCCTGGCAGAGCTGAGCGTGGTCTACAGGGTGCCCGCTGTGGTGTCTCTCGGCTTTTCGACCAAGGACCCCGAAGTTTCCGGGACAGTTCTCGTTCTCGAGCGGCAGACAGGCTGCTTCCCAGAAGGCGGTCCGGGACCCTCGGCCCAAAAGGCGCTGCATGTTTTCAACGAGGCATTTAAAACGGAAGTGACGTTTGAGCAGCTTGCGGCGTTCGCCAAGAGACTTTCCTCGACGGGTTCCAAGAAAGCGGTCTCCAAGCGCGACATGCAACACGTCGAGAGCGCACCATTCCAAGGAGTCTCTCAACACCAGTGGGCCCACATCCTGAACCAGTTTGTGTTCCCCGTTCATCCCGAAGTCAAATATCTATCCATGAGACCAGGTGACGGCTTGTCCGAGATTGTAGGCGAGTTGTCCAAGCAAGACAATCAGCCCGCAAGCTTAGCGTATACAATTATATGCGCTGCGAGGACAGCATCGATGGACGTCACCGACGCCATTTTCGACTACCATAACAGGCTGTCCCTGTGCCTCCCAAACAAGCTGCAACTGTGCGCTCTCGAGGACATCGTGAAAGCCCAGATGGTCTCGAACCCCGTCGACGACGCCCTCCTTCGCGAAATGATGACTCGTGTGCGCGATGCCGTCGTGAGAGACGCCGTCTCGTCGCATGTATTCCGCGGCAGGGACAAAGAACTAGTGACCGCTGAGCTGTGGAGGCTGAAGCTCATGCTCCCCAAGGATTCGACGGGCGCCTCGGAGGTGCCTCTGCCGGATGGGGTCAAGTCTAACAGCCTGGCCCTCAACGTGCTACGGGGTCGTTCATACGTCTTCAACATCGCGCAAACGAAGGTGCAACGCGACATTCCGAGTCGCGATTTCCTGTCCGAAGTGAAGGTAAAGAGGCGGAAGGATACCCTCTATGTTCCAACCAACCTCTACGTGCAACTGAGGTTCTTCTCACAGGAAAAGACTTTTCTGGCCCTGCCCCTTGTGGGAGTGAGCATGGCCTCAGAGATGTGGTCTTTCCTCCTGGAAAGCACTATCTGGTCTAACGACACGCAGGGAAACATCGCGTCCTTCTACGCCTGTTTCAGGAACTCGTACTTCGGCACTAGACACGACGGCGGCATGGCCACTGAGATGGCGCACACGGCGCTGGGACTGGTTTCAGCTCAGAACTCGGCCGACAGGTCGGAATGGGACTCTTCGCACAGAATCGATTCAATGGACTTGACACAGCAGAAGCTCTTCTACTACCTGTTCGCCTACAATCAATGTTCGATGGTTCCAATGGAGAAACCTGGACCCGCGCTTAACGTGGCGCTCAGAAACGACCCCGAGTTTGTGCGCACTTTCAGGTGCGAGGCAAGATCTCGCATGTCACAGCGCGTGAGTTGCATGACTTAGCAGAGTCGGTTATCTCCATGAACCAGTGAGCCCTGTTTTTGCAACTTCTAGCCGGGCATGGGATACCTAGAAGCATTAATTGTAATGAAAAGACGGGTGTCACAACCACGTGTTTGCGCCCCCTCGCTGTCATTTGTGGTGTGAAGTCCCCGTTGTTGATTTCTTTACCGTTAGATTTGGACGGATGAGTCTCTCATGAAACACACGTTATACTATAGCACACGTTATACTATAACCTACGCGGTCATGTAGTTGTCATGAAACACGGTTTTGTACTATTGCAGAACAAAGCGCAGCGAAGGTATACTGAAGGAATACTGATCAACCGAGCGTGGTAAAAAAAATTCACAGCGTATCCACGGAGTGAATGATGATGAGTGGGCGGAGCTCCGGATGTTCATCGTAGATCGTGCCGAGTTCCGGATTAATTTAGTTAACGCGCACGCTACGAATCCTTATGGTTCAACTACGCACAAGTGAAATCTCCCACCAACTTCATTGCAAGTCAAGATCCAGTGCCTATATATATATATATATATATATATATATATATATATATATATATATATATATATATATATATATATATATATATATATATAAATGGGTGGCCGGTGAACGGTTCTCCAGCGCGAGCAGTCGGTATTTTTCAGTCAAGAAATCGCTAGAAGACGCTGTCTGCGCCAACGTTGTCTCTCGCGGGTGAGGGCGCGTTCTCCTTTTTTGCGAGCTGGGACAGCGTTCATCGAAGAAAGAGCGTTTCCATAGTCAACGCGCACCTTTCGCTCTCTCTCTCTCTGTCACAAGACAGCAGATGGAAGAGTGAGAGAGCTCGCGCGCCAGGAGGCACGCGACGAGGGCGAGCGCGTGCCTCCCGGCGCGCGCTCGAGAGCTCGCGCCGGGAGGCTCGCGCGCCGGTTACGCCTTACGCCGGACGCGTGACAAGGTTAGACTAAGAGGAGCTTCGCCCCTAAAAAAATCAATGTATCTCTGTGACTAAACGTGAAGTTACGTCTGAACCGGATGATAGCAGACGACTAGAAAAGGCTTCATGTATCTCACTAATGATTTTGAGGGAAGGCTCTACAAACCACGTTCACCAGGACCTAAAATAGTGTCTTATTCCTCCTCTCATTTCCTAGCCACTCTTAATTCTCAGCACTCTTACACGTCAAATCATCTCTGCGTAATCTCAATAACTGCTATTAGAACTTCAGCTGGCAATTCTGCTAATATACCTGTACTAGGCCACCTGTACGTGTTACCAATATTGTTCTTTTGCTCTTGTACTAAGGTAACAATAATTACAAACACGGTTATGAAACCACATTCTTCAAGGTCGTCTGAGGAGATTGCAAGGCACAGAAACACATGACTGCAGCTCCAGTATTTACCTGAAGCACTTTCATTTCTCCCGAAGAAAGCGTACGCCAATAAAAAAATGAACAGCAAAGCGCTCTCGGGATCATATTTTAGGGAGACGCATCCCTCTACATCGCCATAATGATTCGCATTTTTTTTAGTCGCATTAAACTAGCAAAATCGCTTTGCGTCGTACCTTATGTTACGAACAACGACAGACAAAGGGAGCACACTGTTACTCCCTTTGACCTCAATGCCCCTTTCGCTAGCGACTTGGACCTGCCTCGGGACCCCTTTAATAGCTCCGGAGGCCAGCTAGCATAGGCGAGCGGCGTAACTTGGTCCAAGAGCGTCGGAGCTCAATCGGCGTTTTTCCAAGCGAACCCCAAAGCTGCCGTAAAAGGCGAGACGTAAAGGAAGGCGCAGCTCGGCTTTCACCGGAACTCTCCCCATGACGCCCCGACGAATGCTCTGGTGAGGCGTAAAAGAAATTGCCTTTCGTTGAACGGCTGTCCTCTGTTCGTTTTGTTTGTTTGTTTATTTGTATGTTTGTTTGTTTGGCGGGTTGGTTGGTTGGTTCCTTTGTTTGCCGATCTTTCAGCCGCTGGACGGTCATTCTACGTATTTGCTTGCTCGCTCAGCTGACAGTCTTTCTTTATAGCACTAATTAATTATTTATTAATTAATCGATTGATCGACGCCCACTTCAAGTCGTGCTTTACAAACTGACTAGCTTCGACGCGCCTACACTAGGCTACCCCGTATGTCGCAATACATCTTACGCGGTTCCACTGCTTCAAGGCTGCGTTTTAGAGTCGCGCATGGCGCTCCAAGAAAAGCTGCAGAGAAAACACAGCACAGGAACAGGCCCAAAATTCATTGAAAAATAGAATGCGTTTATTGGGTACCGTCCTGCTCCCAGTTCTCAGAGACGTAGCCACAGCACGCGCGGACGAGCGCTTGTCCTGCGGCCTTTTCGGTTTCTTCATCCTGACAGGGCCGCAGTGCTGCCAGCTAGAATGTGCGCACGCACACCCCGATTCCACGCTGCGAGGGAGCTGAGATATTTATGCGCCATAAAAGTTCCGCTCCTCGCGAGCGACCGCCTATACCCCGCCAGAACCTCCGATCTCCGTTCAGCTCGAACGTGTGTATAAAGGTTTAAAATACGCGAGCAAGCAAAGCCCTCGTATAAGCGGTTTTATGATCTTACTTCCCGAGGGTGATCGGCACTTTACGTCCAAGCGCGTTACAACTGCACATCTAGCTGAGCTTGAGGGATACGTGTGCCTAGCTGTGCGCAGTCGTATTGCAACGAATCTGAATTTGGGTTGTGCGTTGGAGACCATGATTTTTTGATAAATCAAAACGCCGTAATAAAAGATAATGTGTACCACGCTTAAACATTTACGCTTTGATTTTTCTTTTTCGTTTACGAATATATGGCAATACACGGTATATTATCTGTTGTCTGCCAATGGCACGTATCTGACAGCTCACAAATGACCAAGAAGAGTTCGCGCGTTCTTCAAAAGAGTAGGAGGGGAGCAAAATTCCCATGCACAGATAATAAATAATTATAACCGCTCGTACTTTCGATGTACAATATAAATACCGTATTTCCAAGATATGTCAAGAAAACGAGCAGTGATGTGGATGTAAAATATCTGGAGCCCTTCCCCTGTCGACAAAATACATGGGGGAAAACGAAGCTCCGCGTATTCGTGCCTGACCTAATTTATTTATTTATTTATTTATTTATTTATTTATTTATTTATTTATTTATTTATTTGTTTGTTTATTTATTTTATTGCGATAGCAATTATATGAACAGTATCGACGGGTTTTTTTCCGCCGCCGTCATGTGCCGTATAAAGTCAAAATAGATAACAACCTCCCGCGCATCGTACCTTCTACACGAGGGTAAAGGCGCGCGGGCGCAGGGAGGAACACGGCTGGAGCAGAGATCAAATGAATCCCGGCCCATCTCCATCGCTCGGAGCGCGCATCCGATAACATCACACCACTCGGTAGGCCTGCCTCGATACGGAGCGGAAGAGCCCCGCCCGTCCTTAACGAACACCAAAAGGCGCGGCGTGGAGGGGGGGGGGGGGGGGGATGTGCTGTCAACTGTGGACTTCGCGTGGTCGCCATCGCTGGCGCGCGCACTATATCGGCAGCCATCAGACGTGCAGCGTACTGCGTAGCAGCGCCTTGATCGCGTTCTCCGTTCCAGGCGCGTCGCAACGACGGCAATACCCTCGCCACACTGCGCTCATGCAATCTGCCTACGCGTGCCGGAACGAGCGCGCTCGCTAGGTGCCGCTATGCTGGGCCAAGTTTCTCGATGGTGTGAAGTGCACGCCGCTTAGCGCGGTTGCGCAGTGTGAAGCGCGGGCCAGAAGGCATCAAAACAACATGATTTAGCGCGCAGCTCTGCTGCGCCGTTGTCGCTGCCGCTCCACCGTCACATGTTACTTTACACAACTGCATACTTGCTTAATAAGCCCACGTTCATTACAGTTCAGATTACGCCTAGATATGCTACTCTTACTTCGTATATTATATCAAGCATTGCTATCGCATTCATTGCTGCGCCCTCCTGGCGAAACTGTAACTTTCTTTCTTTCTTTCTTTCTTTCTTTCTTTCTTTCTTTCTTTCTTTCTTTCTTTCTTTCTTTCTTTCTTTCTTTCTTTCTTTCTTTCTTTCTTCTCTCTCTCTCTCTTTCTTTCTTTCTTTCTGTCTGTCTGTCTGTCTGTCTGTCTGTCTTTATTTATTTATTTATTTCTGTCTGTCTGTCTGTCTGTCTGTCTTTCCCGTTAGGTGCAAGAAATATTGAAGGCATTCATATGGCTGAGATAAGTTCACCTCTAGCAACCGTGGGCGTGTAGTCCAATGGTTAAAGACCCTTGCCTTAGGAAGGTGGCGGCCCAGGTTTCAAGGAGCTTCAAGATATTTTTTGAAGGGGTCCTGAACCACCGCTCGAGCTTGGTTTTGAAAACGGCTGGGTGTGTGTTGAATGCCTCTCAGAAATTCCCAGCCGAAAGAATTTTTCAAAACGGTTTGTTAGGAGCGAAGATATTGCGACCGGAAAACCTCCCTTTCCAGTCCTGTCTCAACTCTGCGGAATAGAGGGTACAGAGCTCCTTAGGGCGGTGTCGAAGGAGGTGCCCCGCCCACCGCTTTACGTCACCAGACTTCAGCGACGTGTCAGAGTGGCTGACGAAAAGCGCGCGACTACCGGGGGCTGTTTCTTCGCAGCGCGCTTGTGGCCGCCTGCTCGCTTCGCGCCTGGGCTCGGTCGCATGCTCTCGCGATCACCGCATTCTTTTTTTTTTTTCGATCCTCCGAAGCTTTGTTTTCGTTCATCACATACGTTTAGGCTCGCAGGTGTGAGCGTTTACTTTGTCAGTGCGCTGGTTGTCGTCGATATTGTGCATAACGCGGCGTCAGGACAAACAGCGCAACTACCAACGCTGCTCCACCTTGTCCTGTATAACCCCTAGTTAATTGTTGATTAGTGATTGTAGACGGTATAATCATGCTGTCGGGCTCGAACGGGACTACTATGACTCGAAATGACGACCTTCACAACTCGGACCCTTGCCGACAGGTTAATGTGGAATAAGGTGCGTTGACATGCGGTAAGATGGATGGATTAATTTAATGCGTGAATACACTAGTTCAATTTTAACAGTGAAGCTGTTTAAGCTATTGGTGAAACTGGGAAATCTGCCGAAAACTCCGCTAAGCTATGTAATGCTAGCATAACACTACCACGCTGTAGTAAAGACAAAGCTCCCTAGGACTAGTTAGGTAAGGCTAAGTCTCATTCAGTGGAGCCTAATTAAGATTCCTAGGACTAGTTAGGTAAGGCTAAATCTACTTCAAAGGAGCCTAATTAGGAATAATTAATTGATGCCTAGTTCAGACAGGACTAATCCAACTAAGCCAAACCAAGCCAAACTGAACTAATTCTACCTGAATTGAGCTATGACAAGTAAATCACACCTAATTAAGCGGATACTAATGATTTATAGTTAATTAAGCCATTATACTAATAAACCATGTCTAATTAAGGTAAATCTAATTATGCGAAGCCTAATTTAGCTGACATGAACAAATCTAGTGTAAGCTAGCTTCTAATTAGACCGTGTTTAATTAAACAGTACTAATTAAATCACGCATAGCTAGGTTATTACTAGTTAAGTCAAACCTAAGCTAGCACTTATTAATCGAAGGTAAATTGTGCTAAGACTTCAAGGTCAAGCTTCATTAAGTTGAGACTAAACATTTCAGGACTAATTAGGCTAACACTGATTAAATCAGGCCTATTTCAGGTAGGTATTCATCAAGCGATACCTAATCAAGATAATATGTCAAAGAACAGCGTAACTAGGCCTGTACTAATTAGGCCATGTATAATTAAGATATGACTATTACCCCCAAGCATAATTATATCATGGCTAATGAAGACCAGCATATTAAACAATGTATCATTAGGATATAGGTTAATTAGACCGAGTTTAATTAGTGTAACGCTAATTAGGTCCTGGCTAATTAAGTTAAGATTAAGTCAAGTCTCAATAAGCTCAGATTATTAAGTTATGCCAAATTAAGCCAAATATTACAGACGTAATGATTTCATTCAAAACTAATTTACCTTAGTCAACCCTAATCTGCTGTAATGCTTAATTCACCCTAATCTAAGTCTAGCATAATCCGCTCTATAATATGCCATAGTCCACCTTAATGCACCTTAGTCTGTCTTAATCCACCCTAATGCGCCTTAATGAGCTCTAATCCACCCAAGTACACCCTAATCAGACCTAGTCCTTTAATCTACCTTATAGAAGAAATATTTTGGGTTCGACTCCAGCCATGTTATTGAATACGAGTACTAGAAGGTGGCGCATTGGAGTACCATAGGGAATAAACCCATCTACAATCGCTGATGAATTGTTAATTAAGGTTTGGGAATAATGTGTGATTTATTACAGGCTGCAGGCATGCATTTGTTGGCTTCTTGGAAAACTATATTTATGGTGACTTATGCACAGCACCGTTCGCGTCCACGCCGAGGTAGTTTACGGACGCCTTCCAATGGCATCTGTGAGGCTTGCGAATTAACAAATATATTTTTACATATTTCCAGCAACTATTTTGCCTATATAGGTGCTCACAACGCAAGGAAAAGCGAGCGCACGGCACGCACGGCACGCACGCGCTTACGGTTTTAAAAAAGGCGCGCTGCGAAGGGCCCGCACAGAGCCGAGGCGGGCGTGTCTGCCATCGGCCAATAGCAGCGAAGCTCCTTGTAAATGCTCTATGACGAAACAGAGCATATTCAAGGAGCGTGAAGAGAAGCCGCTTTTTGAGTTGAGGGCTCCTGAAGAAGTGGAAGCTTTGTGCTCCGCTTGTGAACGATACGCTTCGCGGATGACTACAGCATTTGGCTGAGATGTTCGTTACAGCGTAGGCAAACCGTAGAATATGTTTTTTCACTAAGCCCGGAGGGTGGTTCAGGACCCCTTTAAATCTCCGTACTGGGTTCAAATCCCAGCAACGCTAACAGCCTTTTTCGCTCCAGTGCACCGTCCATGCATGACGTGGTGGGAGAAACTAATGAGTTAGTTTCTTCCATGATGTCATCCGCCAGGATGCCCAGCATATTGGAACCCCTGGGCGCCCTCTATGGAGTGGTGGAAGAGCCTACCCAGTGGATCAGTTTTCTTTCCGCCACTTTACATATGGCGCCTAGGGTTGGACTTTTGAGGGAGTTTTGGCGTAACGACCACAACAACGGCGGCTACGCTGACGCAGGTTAAACAATACAAGCTTCGCTAGAAATATTGTGTTTAGTCGCATCAGCGATGTGCTATCGAAGTACCAAGGGTCGTATACAAATCATTTTCGTACTTTAAACATTGAACTACCAGGTGTTTCTGTTCCTTCAAGAATGCTACTTCATTGTTGACTCACGCAACTGCAATAGATTGGTAGCAGCCGCGAATGCAATTTGCCTTTTGCGGACGTTAGTAAAACAGGCAATATATTAACGCGAACTACGAAACTAAGCGGATACACGAAACAAGAGTACTGGAACAATTCCCCAAAATTATGGCTTTTGTTACTGTGCATTGCTTCACGTGCGTGTAATAATTTGTTTTCTTCTAAAAGACGCAGCTACTGCTATATTATCCGCCACGACGGTCTAGCGGCTACGGCACTTGACTGCTGACCCGTAGGTCGCGGGAGCGAATCCATGCCGCGGCAGCCGCATTTCGATTGAGGCGGCGTGCTAGAGGCACGTGTAAGGAGCAATGTCAGTGTACGTTAAAGAACACCGGGTCGTCGAAATTTATGGAGCACTCCACTATGGCGTCTTTCTAAGGCGTGGATCCAAGGCGAGACGGTGGCTCTAAGGCGTGATGATGAGTATGTACAGATGAGAAGATGAAGTGGATGTATAGTGCTTACAATATCTATACCGTGGTTTTAGGACTTAAAATACCAAAACTTATCGTTTTTACTGCTACATAACTAGGTACGAAAAAAAAAAAAAAAACCCTGTTCCTACGCGGTTCACTCTTGCTTCACTGGCCATGCTAGGTGTCATACCACAAGCTCGCCACCAATCTCTTGCTTTCTTTACATCTGCTTTCATCGTAGGAATGTTGCCATTGCCCTTGTTCTTGGCTCGGTTTGTATTCGAATTCCCGAGCCACAAGTTCCAGTAAAGACTTTCTCATCATTTAAATCACGACGCGCAAGAAAACGTTGCCCGTTCACGTGAACGGAGTTGACTTTCTGAAGAAAAACTACATTGTGTTTATGTACATGTACACAATGTGAGATATACAGCTGACATTCGTTTTTAACATTTTGTAAGCATGCTACTATGTCACCATAAGGTAAATCGTCAGACCAGTTTTCTTTATCTGGTACTCCTTACTAACGAAACATAGTCAAGAATAGATGTACCTAGAAAGGAAATCAAAAGAAACGCTGCGAATACATCTGATCTTTTTTCCGGAATAGCCCTGGCATCCCGCTTCCCTGTGCGGTTTCGTTCCACTGACGGCGTCGAAGGAAGTGGGGAGCAGCCAGGCGTGCTGCCTCGTTTCAGGCCCGTTGTAAGAGCGACGCCAGAGTACATTTTGGACGCGTGGATGGTCTCGAACGGAGGGAGAGACCTTGAAGCTTTAGCGCCAACGGGTCGGCCTCACAAAGTTTGCGAAGAAATCTAGGCGACGGCCATGCTTCGCTGGGCAAACTTTGTCCAATGAACACGAAGGAGAACAAGAAAACTGCAAGAAAGGAGCATTGAACGTCATTGTTAGTGCATTTTCGCACCATCTTCTTTCTTGACTGAACAGATTAGTGCTGGCGTATACTGTTTGAATAAACGTTCGAAGCAGTGTCGCCTCCTGTATGCATAACGCATCAAATGCACGGTCGCTGATTACATTATGAGCTCTAAACTTGCTCGTTGCCATACTTTCATTCCCGAAGAAGAATATATGAACGGTAACTTATCTGCTCTTGGGAGGTGCTCAGCGAAATCAGTGAATAAATAAAACTAGATGGGGCCGACCTTTCGTTCCCGAGGTTAGCATAGCCTACTAATTTTCATGTAATAAACATGCCAACCTAACTATAGTAGCAGGGCAGCATTGCTTGCTTTAATCAACATTTCCAGCAGGAATTGCCTATGACATGTGGTGGTCATTCTATAGAGCAAGTTTCCCTTTCTATGTCTCTCTCTTTCTCTCTCTCTCTCTCTCGCTCACACACATACACCCGCGTCGGTTGGTTGATTGATCAGTCGGTCGGTTGACTGATCAGTCAGTCAGTCAGTCAGTCAGTCAGTCAGTCAGTCAGTCAGTCAGTCAGTCAGTCAGTCAGTCAATAAATCAATCAATCAATCAAAAATTCAAGCGAGATATTGTGACAAAAGCATTTCTATTATCTCTTCGACAGTCTTCAGCTGCTTTATAACTTATCTGGATGATAGGTCTCCTTGTGCGACTGGAGAAGCGCGATTTGGAGCGAAGACCCCATAATGTAATTGGTGTATAATGTGATTGAAACGTCCTCCGAAAAGAATGTTCTATGATCGAAGAGGCTTATGCAATGACAACTTTCTCGAAAAACAGATTTCAAAACGATAGGCGATCATGTGTTGCCTTCCTGCCATGGGTGTTTCACTTAACATGAAATCTCACTTACCAGTCGAACTTACAGGCTTTGAAGATAAAATACAGACAACGACGCCGATTAGAGGCGATAAGGGAGGATGAACGCATAAACATGAAGGTACACTACAACATCAAAAACTCATATTGCTTTGTCCTCCTTATAGGGTGCTAGAATGCGGCAGACCGTGTCGCAACCGCAGTAGCTTGTAGGCGTTCATTAGTAAATTCGAACACACAAATGTGGGCACTCACTCACTCACTCACTCACTCACTCACTCACTCACTCACTCACTCACTCACTCACTCACTCACTCATAGTCGTGCGTGCTCACTCCCACTCAGGCATACGTGCACATGCACGTGCGCACGCTGGGCCTCAAACACATAACACAAGCAAAGTCACTCGTGAAAAGATAAGATTTCAAGGCAGCACCTGCCATACCGTAAAGATGAAGATATGTTAGAGAAAAGAGATACAGCGCCGTGTGTGTGTTTCTTTGTCTTCGTCCCGTTTTGGTAGCGCTGCTTAAACTATGCGATACGTTTATTGGCAGGCAGAGAGGTTGAAATGAGCTAGCACACCCTGGCCTGCTACTCTGCACAGGAGGGAAAGGGGAAAAAAGAGTGATGAAGTACGATAATGCGGACCTGAAGAAGTGACGTGTATGTACCGCATTTACAACATACACTGCAGTGCCTTCTCTGAGGTCATACATAGTCCGGTATTTTTGAAGAAATTAAGAACTGACTGCCTTTCTAGCAGTTGTGGAAACTGTCCTATGGAAAATTACAGACAAAATGCTTCTTTAAATTAACGTTCCCTCTCCGATGCCTGCCATCGCCGAATCCAATGTCTTCCGTTCAGGCAAGCACAGAGGACAGCTCGAAAATTTTGCTGCAAGCGTTACGTAAGGACGCCCTGGACACGTATACAGAAGCATGCTAAACAAAGAGCCAACTGACAGCACATACTCTTTAAAACAAAATGAGATCAGCCGAGGCGACGGCTTGAGAAGGGCGAAGGCGGGAAGGCTTGAGTAACCCGTCTCGCTAGGCGGCGTTGTACGCCTGTCGAGGGTTGTTACCAGCGGCGGCCAAGCAGCCGCCGCGGGATGGCGGGATACACCTTCTTATCGCCGAGGCACAGCCCGCGAAATTAGGGCGTGCTTTGAAAGGCCGAAGCGAGGCCTTTTGGTCTTTTATTTCAAACCGCTCTCGAAACACGCGATCGGTGTGCCGTGTATGTGCCGAGCCTGCGTAATGGAGTGGTGAAAGGCGCCCGTGGCCGAGTTTATCTTAGTCTTCGCTTCGCAGGGCACATCGCGAGGGTGTACAAAGCGGCGTTCTGTTGCGCAATGGTAGAAATGATTACTTGGCTGTTTATAACATCCTAGCGTCGTTCGTTTCGTTCTCTACAAGTGAGAAGCGCATTATTTCTTTGTTCGGATTCGGCAGCGCACACAAATTTCAACCGAACGAGCGAGTGTTGCGAAATTCGTAATAAAGAACGGCCGGGATAAGATCAACTGCGCCGCCCTCCCAGATCTCTAGTTTTTCGGGGGGGGGGGGGGGGGGGGATATTGGTGGGGTGCTTGCTTCGCGGATGAGTTTGCTATTCTCGCTGAACAAACCTTTTTCGGGAGATGCGACGGAGCTTCTGTGAAGAAAAAAGAAATGTGTGAAAATCGATGTGATGCTCCTGTAAGAAAAAAAAAAAAAGGACATTGGCCGCTTTTTTACATTCAAGCACGTAGTAAGACAATACACGAGTCCGTCAGCTGTTTCTCTCCACATATGGCTCGTAAATACTGAAGATACGCAGTGTTCCAGTACAGGTGCTGTGTAGAAACCATAAGTGCCTGTTTTAATTGGCATGCTATTCGTGAATCCCGACAGCGACATGTGAAACCCCAATCGTTAACGGTGTTTTAAGAAGTATTTATTATATTTAGCAAATATAAGCGCGCCTTGCACTAATACAGATGATGTCAATTATAGTTTGATTGCATCTTATAGCAGCGTTGAGAGAACAAATTTTGTATGCTAATCATCTTAACACTGCTAATACTGTTTTCCTAGGCATTCTATACCGCAGCTTTGTGTCAGTAAAGCAGCAAACCTATGTCTAAACGCCAAACGAAGAACAAAATGCTGCTTCACAACACAGGAGCAAGAGCATGTTTTTTATCGCTTATAACAGCGTAAACAAACTATATATAAACTTGAGAAAACAGCGTGAAATAACAGAAACGCAGGAAACGTAGTACACGGGACGAGCGCTGACTTGCAAGTGATTTTGTTGAATCAACCACAGCCATTTTGCATTAATCTTCCATGCTTTTCTTTTTTTGTTGTTTTTGGTCATGCTTCCCTCACCGTTTTAGTATTCATTGAACACTGCGCGCGTGTTTTCTCGTTATTTTTTTAATTGGCTTGTCATTTCCCTTTTTGTTTCGCTTGTCTTCTATAAATATAAGGCATACTGATTGTTAACCTTGGGAGCAACTATTTCTTTTTGGTAATGTCTTTTCGCACTTGAGCATCACTATGATGTTTGTGGTTCGAGAGTGTGCGCACACGTGACACGTGTTAAGAAAAAACACTAGCAATTGCTGTGTGATTTAGAAGTTGTGGTGGTGACGCATTGATGACGAAGACGTATGGAATTGTACTGTCACGTTGTGCACTATAAAATAGCTGTGGTTGGTGCACTAAAATCAGTTGCAAATCAGCGCTCGTACTGTGTACTGTGTTTTCTGCGTCTATGTTACTTCTCCCTGTTTTCTCAAGTGAACTATGAACCGACTCGCCCGAACCAAAATCCCCCTCAAACTATAAACAGCATGCAAAGACATTATATTTTTCTTTATTTGAGACTTCATGACGACACTCGCTGGACGCTCTTGAAATGAGACCCCCGTGCCGAAGTATGCAGCTATTTCGCAAATACAGACGTCATGAGCAGATTTTTGTCCCTCCAAGAAACGGTCATTTCCGCAAAACATTCAATGCGATCGAGTGCAGGATTCGCTGCAGCCAAAGGCTCTTCTGAACGTAGGCGAGCTCTTTAGCACGGCTTCCACATTAAGGCCGCGCAAGCGACTTTTCCACAGGTGACACTGTTTATACGCCCAGGTCAGGTAGAACATCTTCGCCGCCGACAAAGGCATGGACGACACTTCGTAGGAGAGGAACCACGACGACTTCTTCGCCATTTGTATCACCGTCTGGAGCCCAAGCGGTATGCAAACTAGCATCGTCGGAGCCACGCTGTTTGAGTCGTTTCCTTCGAAAAGAAAAGTGTTTTCGAGACACGGGGGTCCGAACTCCAGATGGCCGATGGACGCGTTGGACCATCCTCCGAGCTCCAAGACAAACCGCCACAACTGCGCGGCCATTTCGAACCCAAGAGTCGCGAGGCTGGGCCCGGCGCTGTCGGGCGAATGCAGTTGCGTCGACAATAGGTAAAGGCCACCAGGCACAAACAGCTTGTAGTCCTTCACCAGGACACTGTGCTCGGCAATGGCGGCCAGAGGCGGTATCCTTCGCTTCACCTTCACCCGCAGTACCTCGAACTTGTACGCGCGCGCCGCGAACAGGCCAGAAGCGAACGAGGTGAACGGCCCGATTTCGGGAACGGCCACATCGGAGACGGCGATGTGCTTGGGGAGCATGAGCCTCACCTTGCGAAGAGCGCTCCGAAGCGAGGGAACGCTGCCTGCGCCCGCCGTGTAACTTGCCAAGGTAGACACCTCTATGAGTATCCGCTCGCGCACGCTGCGGAAGAGGTTGCGAACGCGCTCGTCCTTGTCGCGAGAGGACACGACGTCCGCCATGAATGCCTCGTCCAGTTCGCAGACGTCCAGCGCGCTACAGGCGAAGCCCAGCTGAGTGAAGCCGGACTCCTCCACGGAGCTTTTCACTGAAGTGTCCACGTTTACCGCCGTGCAGATCGTGGCGTATGCGACCGCCAGCGGCTGATTCGACGCCTTGACGAGGGTGTCGAAGAGGGCGCTCAGCCGCTCCTCAGCCGCGTGGAACAAGGTCTTCGCGGCCGGCTCTACGGCAAGGATGTATTCCCGGACCAGCTCCGCCCACTCCTTCTGCGAAAGGGCCGAGAACGGGGAACGTTCGATGGCGATGCTTTCCGTGTTTCCTTGTTCCGGAAGGTGGGGCTCGGTGATGCGTTTGTCAAAGTCGAAGAGCGCCATCGCGGGCAACGACAAGTTGAAGGCCCGGTTGAAGACGTTCAGGGCCGCCGAGATCTCCTCCTGCGATGCTGAGAAGAAACAGTCCGTGCGCCTCTCCAGCGTCAAAAAGCTCGCGGTAGGTTCCACGGACGTAACCTGCACAAATATGGGCGGCGCCGCCGAGTACTTGAGGCTCATCTCGAAGAGAAAGCGTGCCGTCTTCGCAGGGCTCATCTGCACCGAGACTGCTCCCGTTTCCACGATCGCCGAAACGTACCGTGACACGCTCCACGAATGCTGGACTTGACGCTGGTAGCTCTCCAGGAGCCTCGTTCGGAAGCGGCCCGCTGGACTATGAAGCAGGGCTCGGTTGAGTAGCTCGGTGTACTTCCAGCCTAGCGTGGAGCTCCAGAAGAAACCGGAAGCTTGGCGCGACTCTGCGGACCTGGCGCATACGTACTCGTAAAAATCCTGGCACGGGTCCACGCTCCTGTTGAGCAGCGGAACGATGGCTTCAGCTTCGACTTGGCAACAAAAGCCCGGACGCTCCCGGAATGTCGCCATTGGACGAGTGCATACGAAGAAGTAGATCACCGGAGCGCCTACCACCAACCCAACGGCGGCCAGTGCGCAGGCGCAGCAGATTCGGCGATTGGCAGCGGTGTTGTACTGGTGGGTCGGGGTGCACCTATTGGCGTCGTCTCCGACCAGGTTGGCTTGCACTTCGATGGTGGCTGAGCTCTGTACTCCCGAGCTCATGAGTGTGTCGCAAAAAAAGCTGCACTTGCGAATGGTTTCGGAGAGCCGCGTGCGCTAAACGGCTCTGTTCTTCTTGAACTTCTTCTTTACCTCCGACGTTTATTGCACGCGCTCTCGGCGGCTGCATTTCGGTCAAGTCGAAATGTTGAGGCCCGTGTACTGTGCGAGGTCAGTGAACACCAGGTGGTCGAAATTTCCGCAGCCCTCCGCTACGGCGTCTCTCATAATCATATCGTGGTTTCGGAACGTAAAACGCAAGAAATCATCAGCAAACAGCACGCGCTCTCACCGCCAAAGTTAGCGAAGAAGTTGAATAGGCGTCTAAAACTAAACCATTTTTAACTACAGTGTGGCCAATCTCCTTTGTGGGTTTGTACCAGTCATACGGGCAGCAACATCACCATCAACAACAGCAATAACGACAACGACAAGCTCCTGGCTAACAAAAGCAATATATGGACACACTAATGTGAAATGCATGCTGCTTGCGCTGATATCTACGAGATCAGCGCGAACAGCACACCAAGGCTGACAATAATTACGGCAGTCAAAGCTGCGCCCACGTTGCAAAACATCACCATATCTTGTAATTAACCGTTGACAATATAAAGCATTTCCCGTGTAAAATACTAGCGATACATTAAAAGAGGCGCACTCGGCACAGTAGCAAGGACGAGGTGGCATAGAATCCGCAGAAAAGAATTTTATCCTATTGTTTACGTACAGAAAGCACACGCGCTTAAAATTGATGGGCCTCGCATATATAAGACAGGACTACAGGCAAAGCGTCTATGGTCCTGTCCTGTATGTTAATTCACTCATTACAAGGTCGGCATGCGCGCCTGTCGGCATTCATGGCCCATTATTATAGTTTCCGAGGTGAATCCTTTAGGTGCTGGCCTCGAGGTACGCTAGTAGCGCCAATGCATAATCCGGGCGTTTATGAGTTGGATTGGATATTGCCTTGTTTTTCTTTCTCTCTCTCTCTCTCTCTGCTCCTAATAACAAAACGCTCGCCTCGGCAGCTCCTACTTTCTCTCAGTCGATTCTTTGGCCACCTCTTTCCTGTTGCATAATTGGACACATTGCATCAGCACGTTAACCATCACACCATCTCCATTTGTCCACGGAATTCCCAGATGAGCAGCAGCACCTCAATGCTCGCTGCCCAGACGATTTCAAGCACGAACAGCGGTGCAGTGGCAGCCACAAAACGCGAATTAGCACTTCTGCAACTCAAGCTTAAAGAATAAAAGTAAGAACACCGCCAAACCTCCGCTTTCCTTCAATTCGAGCATGCAGAAAGCGCGGATACCATCTGTCGCCTTTCCCAGCCAAATCACGCCCGGGTTACCCACGCAACAGCCTGCTCACGTCAGCGCATCCAGGGGAAAGCAAACAGTGTGGGAGGGAATGACAGAGCAACACTCGGCAGGGCCCATCTCTCGCTGACACGGAGGCGTTTGCATAATAACCGCTACCACCGAGAGAACCGCAGGCACCCGAGTGGGAAACGCAGGCGTAAACGAAACGTGGGGCCGCGGGGGGTTCGGGAAAAATGCCGTGGCACGGTTCGGCTCGCACCCATCAGGGGCAGAAAACGGCTTTTCACCTGCTCGGTTGGTTTGTGCCGACTGCGGCGATCGAAGGCCGTACGCTCGCTGCCGCAACCGCACCGTTTCCATGGCTCGACCCTAATGAATTGTAACACGGTTATCTTTGCTTCGGCGGACTCGAAGCATTCAATGCCTAGCCACACCTGCAGCGTGTGCTAGCAGCCGCCCCTGTATATGCCCTGACGTGCTACTACGCCAAACTGAAGTTCTTCTTTTTTTCTTTTTTCTTCTTCAGGTACGGACGTACGCAACATGTTTGTCCGCTGCTTTGGTTTCAGCGCAGCCTTGCACGCCGGGATTTTGGTTGCGTGCGTCCATGATGCAAGAGGTGCATTTGAAAGCCAAAATAAAAACACAAATTTCGGCGCCGCCCAGGAGTAGCGGGCTCACAGAAAATAGATTACAAAGCCTGCGCTGTGAGCAACTTTTGCTCGTGTTGTTAGCCTGCAGAACACCGTACCTTTCTCTGTCCGTGCCTATATATATACCACCTAAACAGGCACACAAATCTGAGTACATAAGTGCTTTTTTTGCACCCCGCCCTCAATATAAACGCGGCCGCCATGGACGGTGGTCGAACCCGCGTCGTCGAGCTCAGCAATTCAGAGGAGGAGGAGGAGGAGAAAGGTCACCTATATTTCCGCTCTTCAAAAAAAAAAAAAAAAGACGAAATCGTGCCGTCAGGTCCGTCTTAGGTCGGTACGGAAGGAGGGAGAGCTGCGCTGCAATGAAGGCAGGATGGGAATGTCTCTCTGATCGCAGCTGTAAACAGAGATTAAAATTTCTTTATTTGGTTTACTATAATAGAACTGGAATTAATACGAAAATTTGCCGACATAAACCTCATTACAGTTCAGAGCGCTTAGATCATAGTTGCAAAATTCTGGAATATCTAACTAAAACGAACATGTATGCAAACTTATCTTTCCCTAGAACTATTAAAAAGAGGAATAGGCGCTATCCGAAGAACAAGTGCATTGTGTGAATGAAGATGTATTTTATTCTATACCGGAACACCCTGCTGTAACGTGAACGATGACGTATTTATGTGTGATCTATTTGTGTGGATTTATGTATTAATTGTATATGTACGAATGAAGAAATGTGTCATTGAACGTTGTAACCGTCCTGCTATAACGCCTATGGGCGCTGCTGGCTATCTGATGAATAAAGAGTAAATAAAAGACGAAAGAATAGAGTTAGCCAGGGCTTGGACCGGTTGGTTAACCTGTGCAGGACAAAAGGAGTACATGGAATAAACGATAATGGAAAGGAGGCACGACAAAAAGAGGAAAAGGAATATAAATAAATGCGACACTGCTTATGTATTTTTCTTCGTCTTCTGCTATTCGCCGACAACTTAAAGCCTGTCCCTCAGACCAATCGTCCGTAAAAAGTTCAGTAGCGCGTTCAGCACTTTCCATGCTGACGATGGTCCCTGCCAGTGTTTCAAGACTCGTTCCTCCTAAATGAGCGGCTGTCGAGTATGTCTAAAGCAGCTGTAAGTTCTTGGTTGGGTGCATTGAAAGGAGACACTCACATAGAATATGGGCAATCGTTTCGTCTCAGCGGCAATTCTAACATTCCAATGCGAAATGAGTAGCCATTCATGAAAGTCACGCCAAGTCACAGGCGTAGCAGACGCGTCTCTTCAGCCACAGAGAGGCTCCTGACGGAAGGCGGAAATGACGTGGATCCAAGCTACGGACACGAGAATTGGTGAAATCCGTCGAATCCCACTGCGCACGTGTAAGGTAACGTGTTAGGGATCGAAGCCTTGTAATGCGTCGGCGCTGGACAAATTAAGAGAAAGATTATACGTTGTCCAAATGAGTAAAACCATGCCAGAATGGACGGCTTCTAGGCTACTGTAGCCCTATATGCTACAGAATATAAAACGGCGCATCAATTACTACGACGTATGCAGCTCAGGCGTAACACGAGTAGTCGCAATTACGTACTCATGTACAAATTCCACGTACCTCATCTACGGCTCAAACTCATATGACTTTGGCATTATCATAATCATCATCATTATCATCATCGTCGTCGTCACGTTACTGTTCGTCTTTCTTTTTTCTTTTCTCTTTTTTTCTTTATTTACCTTTATTTATTTGTAAACATGATCCTGAGAGCTCACATTTGTTAGCGGACACACTTTGATGTGTCGTCACGGCTCTCCCCTAGCGATGACCTTCGATAACCTTGTGCTCACCTCTACTTGCAGTTTATTTCTGCTTTGCAATCACAGGCTTATTTACGATGCTAAAGAACTCCGCTCGTGCGGCTACTGACCAGCCATCGCAAAACATTGATTACACTCCTAAAGCTATGCCTTTGGTATAGCCTTCATTCTTTTCTTTCTTTTTTTTTTTGGTGCTCAATTGAAGACACAACTGAACCAGCCCACAGAGGAGCTGTCGGTATTGGGTACGCAGAATCACTGAATACTCCTTTTATCGATCCAATGATAACGGTATGACTTACACGTGCGATTTCTAATGCGCGCGTGCTGTCTTCTGCAAACCGGATAAAACTGCAAAAGTGGGCTTCTCCTCAATATTACCCTTAGTGCGGGAAAGCGATGATTGTCGCCAGTTCGGGTGCAAACAGCCGTCATCTGAGCGACCATATACTGCTCCATCTATAAAGATGGAATGCTTTCTTTTTCTCCGTTTCTTTTTTAAACTCAGCTATCGGGTCTGGTTGCAACAATTTGACTGACTGACTGACTGACTGACTGACTGACTGACTGACTGACTGACTGACTGACTGACTGACGGACTGACTGATTGATTGATTGATTGATTGATTGATTGATTGATTGATTGATTGATTGATTTCTGGAGTTTTACGTCCGAAAATTGCGATATGTGTTTGCATCAGAGTGCGATTCAACAGCGTTCACATTAATTTTTGTCGCCCGGCAAAAATTAATATGGCGAAAGGAGAATGGGAGATCTTGCTAGCGAGGCACCTAACTTCGAAGTATACTCTGCCACGGAGGACCTTGCTACTTCCAAAGTACTACATCGCATGCCCCTAACCAAGTGTTCCACAGGGCTCTTTTTGCCTTCGCTGTTCGCGGCGACCGAGAAATGATGATAAGCTCCCACGTCCGCCGCTAAGCGCACACCTAACGGTCTGTTTTACGGCGACTTAACCGATGGGATCCGTGCAGCGCTTCGCGCCTCTCTATTGCCCGACCGTCTTCTCGGAATTTTCATCGGCGCCACGACTCATTAACGGAAAGCCATCGCAATCATCTCGGCCTCCTCCTTCACCGAGCTCCGTCGGCCGATATCTCCACACGCGGAAAACACCTTTCGCGCTGTGGCCGCCTCCGCACCACCTACATCGTCCCACGCGTGTGCGTATAAGCCTTTGAAAAAAAAGAAAAGAAGAACCGTCGTTTCATTTGTAACGGCGCTGCAAATCGCGTCGCTCGCGAGAGCTTACACGGTCTTTACGTATTCCTCCCGGCTCTCCTTTCCCCCGTGAGATTACCTTTCCTCGATCTGTTCGCTCCCTGATCTCGCACGTTCTTTAACGCCTGAACGAAGTCGCTGTGGCGGCGGCCGCGCGAGCGTGCAGCAAATGGTGCGCGAGATTGCCTCATTTTCCCGCAAGAGGCAGACACTGCCTAAAGACTACCCGCCAGCCAGCAGCTCCACTCCGTCTCCGTGCTTCGCTTCTCCGGCAATGACGATAGAAGTCCTGTGATGAGGAAAGACACACCTTCGTCCCGGTAGCCTTTTCGGGACATTTGATAAGTGGGCACGGCCCAAGCCAGCTGTTCGACCTAACTTCATCTCCTGTATATGTTATAGTACAGACAGCTGTCGCAAGGAGAGAAGCGAAGCCTTTGTTCTCCTTTTAATTACTGAAGTATTGTAGCTGAGAAGAGTTCCACGAAAGCGTTGCACTGATTATGCCTATCTACTCACCACAGAGCATGTATATAAAGCTCTGCGGTTAGCAGGACCAAATCTGCACCTATTTATTTTATACCTGGATTTAAACAAAATTAACCCACTGCTCGGCTAGGTATAGTGAATATTTAATTAAAATAGTTTCGGCGCACTACAAAAGATCAACGAAAACAAGGGTATGTTGAAAGGGAAAATTAGCATCCACCCAGCTAGTGCCCCGGTCAGGCGTTGGTCCCGGGTTCGAACCCAGGACCAAGACGAATTTTTCGGCAACTAGGAAGCTTTCATTTCTGAGAAATCCGTATGGATTTCCTTGTAGCCTTGTGCTACTACACGGGTGGATGCTAATTTTCCCTTTCATAAACGTTACTCCACCTTGCGCGTTTCCGCAGAAGTCATTTTACCACAAGGGTATGTTGTTCACCTTGTCTGGGGTTGATTGTTGCGACATGCATGTACGTCGATTAAGGTAAAAACCTCAGATACCTCATCGTGTGCTGACCATGAAAAATGTGGTGGAGCAGACGGTTGGGGCAAAAAACGAAGTCACTCGTACGGAGATGCGCGGAATGGACTATACCCGATCACGCATGAAGCTTACTCGCATATAGTTCTAACCTTGAGAACATGCAAATGCGTGCACCTTGTTATGTGCTTCGCATAGCCGTATGACCCAGCCCGGCGGGTACGCAACACAAGCGAGCTTACTTGTAGCCAAAGTCTGCTGAACATTTGGTAATGCATTAAAAAGGCATACGTTCTCGAATATGCCATTGAGATGACAGACCTAACTGCCAACACGTGTACTGCCTTGTTGATACTCACTAAACATCGTACAGGCCTAGGCGAAAAACATGTGTGGAAAAAGCACGACCTTACTCACAAGTCAATGAATTACCAAATATCTAGAGGAGATTCACCTTCAAGTGACACAGAGGTGTAACATAAACAGAATGCAAACATTTCCTTTTATTATGTGCAATCTGTAATGATAATTTCGTCTGCAACAAAACGAACAAACAAACAGCGAAACAGCTGGCTATCACATGGTTATCGACCAAAGGCAAAATCTGAGTAGATTGGCTACTGATGACATGAGAAGCAAGCACATTAACCCCTCCCCCACAATGCGTAATCGCGACGGAAGAAAGATTGCATATTTGAACCATCTATTTTGACACCCCTATAATAAGATTAAATTATATTACGAACAAGTCCATAGTGGAGCGCTCAGGATTAATTTCGATCATACGGGGTTCCTTGAAAGCGCACCTATGTACAGTCGACAGAAGAATAATATACGGACCACGCGAGCTTGTGCCGAAACTTGTCTACGGCGTCCGTAGTCGAGAGCATTGCTGTGGCCCAATGCTCTGCACAAGAACAATGCTCTCGGCAGCATACCGTTCGCCACTATAGGCCGCACACGACAGTTTCGACAAGCACTTGCACATGCCATGTTATTTCGCAGCCTTTGGCACTTTCGGGCTGACTGTATGGGTGTGTTCTTTTTTTTTTTTTGTTCTTTTTTTTCACCTCCCAACAAAATTTCTCCACCGAGGTTTAGAATCGAAACAGTTATCTCACGCTCAGTAGCAGGATGTCACGGCTACCATGTAATCAAGGTGAGCCGACAGCGCGCATGAAAGCCCGCGGAAATGATACCGAAGAGATCGACGGGAAAGTTTCACGGCTCCGTTTGCACCACTGCGGCCAAATCGAACCATTGTGGCGGGATGCAGGTTTGTCGGCCGCAATCAAGCGTCAATCTGCCCGAGCGGATCAATGCGACGGTCATCGCGGTAATGGCGGGCAAATGTCGCATCGAGCGTGACCTCCCTCCCACACGTCGCGCGTACGCTCACTGTTTGCGCTAGCGAGAGAGAAAGGAATGCACCGTGCAACCGCCGCCATTCCTGGGCCGCGCGATCGCTGCGACGCAGGTTCCGCTGCTTCTCGTGTGAAGATTGGTGTGTGCCGAAAATTTTTGCGCAACAAAAAGAAAAAGCAGGTCTTTACTCATGACAAATATTTGCTTGATAAAAATAAGAAACTTAAGACTGTGCGCAAGTATGGCGTGAAACATTTTTAGTCCCCATAGTTCTCCATTCGCCTCAATTTAACATGCACGCTCTCCCCATGCACTTGCATATTATGAAAAGCCGCGAAGTTGTTTCTGTGCATTTACGTCCCTTCATAACATCAAATGACTTTGTTAGTACCCAGGGAAATGTGACGTTTCCATGACAACTTACAGAAATAGGCATATTATGCACGCATTACGGCTATATATGGCGCGAAGGTCTAAATAGAGCAAATTATTATCCTTGTCTTTCATTGGCGAGTTCTTTCATTGTGTCTCTCTGGGTGCTGAGTTTTCGCTTTTCTTGATTTTTATCTATCATTCAATGGCACCGATAATTCTTCTGGCGCTACTGCGCCCTTGTTTGATATAATAATGTCTACGACTCAGTGACGCCCAGTGTGGCACCGAGAATATCCAGCCCCGACTTAAAATGCACAGAAAACAAATGCATTTTTTGTAGGGCTATCAGAGGGAGCACAACTGATTTACACTGCATCGTAGCCGATTTCTGACACCCCTCATGAAATATGCTGAATACACTTTATTTTTTCGTGGGAGTTCAAAAGTTCCTCGCTTCTCGTCATGGGTAAAATCTGCTAACCTCGGCAAAGTTAAGCTTTTGCCTGGTTAGCGCTTACGCTCGTATGAAGCTGATCCAATCCGAGTCCTTATCTCGCCACCCCTGTTCGGGGTCCGATCTCTTCCTGTCGCGAACGGGGAAATAACTTCCGGCTTTCGAGCAAGGAAACACACCGCCGCCGCCACCACCACTGCCGCCATAACTCAAGGCTGCCCGAGAACGCTCACTAAGGTTGCTTCCGCTGAGACGCCACTTCCGCCGCTGCTTCCGGAGATGGAGCTGAACAAACGCGAAGTAAGGTTGGCATCAAAAAGTGCGGATGCGCGGTACTAACGGGGAGAGGGTCACAAAGAATGAACGGAAGCCAGCCCAGAGACCGGAAGTAGAGTTGAACTGCCGAGTATTATGAGAACGCTTCCCCCGTGGAACACGGCGCAGCTGTTTCCCTACCGACAAGGCCCAACTTGCGTTGTTTCCCGTGCCGAGATGTCGTTTTCGATATCTCCCTTACATCTTCGTACTTTCTTTTGCTTTAGCATCCCAGCTAGTTTGTAGCAAGCGTGGAAAAGTAGGGCAAGTGATGAACGCATATCGTTTGCTGAGACACACGAAGCTTCAGATTTACGTGTCCTTAGAAAGACGGCAGCTCTTTGAGGTTAGCGCTCCTAAAGAGCCCAAGGTTATTGCAGGTTGCAGCCTCACTTTGAGCAAGACCACGGGTGAAAAGCAGCAGTCGGTCGGCCGACAACGTCTGTGTGGTTTGCGAGGATTATTGTTTTGTTGAGTAAATCTATACCTCTTTTCAATCTTTTAGTGGGTCACGATAACGCAAAATGGACAAGAAACATCAGGTTCAAAGGTTCAGGTTCACAAACCTGGTTTCTTGAAACAGAAATGATATTTTTTTCACGCTTAGGATCGCGGGCTTATTTTGCCAAAACACAAGTAGTTGTTCACTGGCCACTCCACGTTGTAAAGGATTGAAGGTCTTAGAGCATTCGACGCTTCGGGTTGCGAAACAATACGACGTGTTAATCTTACGTTGATTGATTGATTTGTGGGGTTTAACGTCCCAAAACTAGCTGTGATTATGAGAGACGCCGTATTGCAGGTCTCCGGAAATTTCGACCACCTGGGGTTCTTTAACGTGCACTGACATCGCAGAGCACACGTGCCTCAATATTTCGTCTCCCTCGAATGCAGCCGCCGCAGCCGGGGTTCGATCCCGCGACCCTCAGATCAGCAGCCGAGTACCAGACCGCCGTGGCGGGGCAATCTTTTGTTGTCTTTGTCTAAACAAGCAAGTACGTCACGACAGCAATCATTACAATATTGTTGATAGCACGCTGCCCAGAATGATGACATAACCTGTCAAGTTTGTCTTTTGCTACGATCTGTCTGTATGATAGAAAAGAGGCAGTAATGTAACGGACCAATGGTCTCGAGTGGTGTTTGTCGTAAGCGTATTAACATTCAGTCTGTTGTAATAGCATTTAAACTTCTATTTAATTTCAGCGCCACGCATATGTTTCTGGTTGGAACATATAATTCTGTTCAGCTGTAGATGACTTTCGATACATGCGAACAAAAGAACGCTTTTTGAGGGACTTTTTAGGGTACACTCAGTCGTGCGGTGCAGCCTCACTGCAGTACGTCACCGTATGAACCCACGGCAAAACGCGCTGCACGGCCGGTACTAAAAACCTTAATTTATAATGGCAGCCTTTAGACTTCGGTTTACCCCACAGATATTCACATTATTTGTGTCCCATGGCTAAGAAAGTTTCAGTGTCCATATGCTAGGGGTGTTTTATGAAAATTATGGAGCCGCAGCTTGTGCGATAATTCCCTGCAGCTTCTACATTTACCAAGGACGTATTTTGATTCGCCGTTTCGAAACAAAAACACTTCATTAAAGAATGAACGAGACAGATATAACGAACGGTCGTCAGGTCCTCTTAATCTATAACGCCATCGGCGTCCCGCATGACCGCTCGTCGAACAAATTGAGCTCCCGATCAGGGCGAGGTTAATGGGCAGCCGGGGCCATTCCCGAACGACGCCGCGCAGAAAGAATTTATCGGAGCGCACGGCTAGCTAGGCCACGGAGGGGGCACGTAAATCTTTCGAACGAATCAATACGAACCAATCAGGCAAATGAACACGCAGCCTCGATCGGCGAGCTTCCTATGGCATACGCACTCGGCCCACAAACAAGATGGCCGGCAAGAAAGCACAAAAATATTCACAAAGAAGCATAAACTGGCAGGAACGTGTTTGATGGTAGAAGCAAGATGATCGCGAAGTCCGAGAAACCTTCGCGCACTGGGGCATGTTAGCGATGGCCACGATTCCCCCGGGAAGGATGCACGCGCTACAAAACGCGATGGTCGACGCTGAAGTGTGGCTACAACTGCCACGAAGATACGTCCCCGTCGTAGTGTACGCTCTAGCGTCTGCACGCATATTCTCCGCAGCATCCGAGCCTCCAGAGGCACAAGGGGCCGTCCGACCGCCAAGACAGAGTTCGTTCGGTGTCCTATCTAACCGGCCGCATAAACACGGAGCGTCAGGGGATCGCGCTCTCTCTTCTTCAACGACGTTTCCTCGCATTTCTTTTGCCGTACATTAGCTCTTTCTGCAGTTCCTTTCTTCTTCGCTTACTGTAGGAAGGTTATAGACACATCGTGGCCGTCGTAGCCCCCAGCCCAAGAAGAACACGCCACTCTATGGTATTTCTTTTCCGTCCAGGTATCTCCGCGAGCGCGCTGCAAGGAGGGAGCAGCTCTGGCGATAAGAACGTAGTACTATGCGTCTCTCGGTATTCTGTTCGTCTCTACGTGGAGGCTCCATGTTTGCATCAAACAGAAAGGCATGATTCAATAAGAAGATGTGCCAGTCACGCAAGATGTTCCTGGCTGCCAGGTATGCCATCGTGCCAATGTTTCGAGAACCAACGCCACCGATAGCGTGCTCGGCCGCGCCATTCCTTCGGCTGCAGCCTCGATGCGCTATATGATATATTCTCGCACCTTGTCCTTTCAGATGTCGGTGCGTGCATGTCAGATGGTTGCCGATGTGTTAAGGCCTGCATGCATTGTGCCTGACAATGTGCTGCCTTCCTCCATGCGCTTGAGAACATTTGAAAATCGTCAACTTATGTGTTGGTAGAGCGGTGAACGAAGTTATAGGCGAGATTGGAAGAGTGTTACGTTCCGTTCGATTAGCTACACTGACAGACATATGAAAGCCTTGTAAAGAGGAGGCACTGTATGATCACCACGATCCAAATATTATTCATCAGGTATCCAGCTTGTGTGACACATGTGTTGCTCGTAAAACCACGTGGTGCGAAGGGAAGCTTTCGCTTCACGATAGCCTTTAATTTATTACGCTTCGCTGTATTCGCCCAGTCATAGCAATATACGGGAAGTATTTTGCGTGTCTTAGGCAAATGTACCGTTGTAATAAGCGGACTAGACTATTGCATTTATAAAATAAAGGCTGCTGCCCCCTTGAACTTAAACGCTCGTAGAGAATGCGTGTGCTGTGGGGATATCGGAGACTGATGTTTGCAGACGCGTTCGGCTTTCCTCGGCTCCCGCCACACTTTATTGGCCTGGACTGCGTAAGCATCGCTAGTCGAGGGGCCCGGCCACGTTTTTGCATGGCCACGTCTTGCCTGCAGGTCACCCGTTTAAACTCATGAAATAAAGTTATTTGTTTTCATAAGGCACTCTTACTGGTTAGAAGGCGAAAGGAATTTCGTTTTGCTGTATATTGTCTACAAGAAGACAGCAAAAGATGCTTCTCAACTTCCGCGAAGTTCGCCGCTTGCCGATTGGCTGCTCTCGCCCTCTAGTTGTCACATATTTTCGAGGCCGCCGTGTCACAAAACAGCATCCCCTCAAACAAGAGTGGAGTGACCAATATTGGAAACCAGTGCGGCACTTTGCAGCGCCAAATTCTCAGCGGGCACGAAGAGAACCGCGCCAAATTTCGTGACGTTGCAGAAAGCCAACGCGTTCTATTCCGAACAAGTATGTAATCACACCCCTGGTTACCCCGAAATGTGATTTCTCATTTTACCCCGCGGTGTCTTTGCAAAATTCGTTCATGTAGCTGATATCGTCCAGAATCTCCATTGGCATATGTGTTTACTTGCGCTCTTGTGAAGCTTTCCGATTACTACGTCGCTGACACATTTAATTATTTACTTACGCATGTACTAAAAGCCAGCAACAGTCGCACTTGTTTTATTTTCACGTGGCCATTACGATGAAAAAACGGGGCAGACCTCAAGGCGATACCAGTCGAACTGATTGTTGGGCGAAACTATAGGCCCATCAAAATCGTCGGTCCACGATAAAAACTGACTGCGGTAAAATGCTCCGGCTTTTATACAAATCGTCGCAGTGCGTTCTAATATTGACACCGATATTCTGGAAGGCACTCAAATGTGCGTGCCGGGCAAGCAAATTTGTAGAACGGTCGACAATATTGCCGAAGCAACATGCAAGACCAGCATAGGCCTCCGCTACGCGTCACAAGAAAGTCATAAAGGCGATCCCCGTGAACAAACCAAAATAAGTGCGTGCGTCAATATTGTATCGCTTTTACGCCAATAGTATTATATTTCCAGCAGAGTCTAACCGCACTGTACAACCAGTCCGTTTGCATTTTCACGAGGAAGAATATTGGTGTGCAACCAGCTTGAAGAACTGATTGTAATAAGACGCACCGCATTCGGTGCGCTCTCTCATATGACCTTCGTTTCTTCCACTATTTTGCGCGACAGAAAAATTTTCTTTGTATTTCCACTCTTGTTTAAGTTTGCATCTTGTGTTTTGAAATACTAGGAAACCATACTGGAGCCGTCCTCGACGGTTACAAAAATTTGAATCGTCCACAGCACAATTTAACGCGAAGCAAACGGTCATCCGCACACTCGCTTGTCAACTCTAAAGCCTTCGCGGTGGTGTTGTGGTTATGGTGCTCGACAGCTTACCCGCAAAGCTTAGGTTACATTACAACTGTGGCGGCCGAATTTCGGTGGAGGCGAAACGCCAGAGGCACGACTAGTGTACGACGCAAGCGCACGTCAAAGAACCCGAGGTGGTGGAAATATCCAGAGCCTTTCACAACAGCCTGCTTCCTCATCACAATGTGGTTTCGGCATTCACGTTATAGTTATTACTATAGCGTGAATTAATCGATGCTGTGTGCAGCGTCAAAGTTCAGTTCTCTCGTAGCTTCAGTAGAATGGCTGCAGATGAAGCCCTTTCATCTCGTTCGTTATCGTCATCGTCGCTTTCCATCAACTGCCTTCTTTTTTTTTTCTTATTCGCACCTTCTACGTCGATGTGCCCGGGATCTGACCCAGAGCTCGGTTGCGCAGTCGCACCTCTCGACCTCCCCTGCTAAACCCTTCCACCTCTCGTAACGTGACGGGATTCACTCGTCACACTCTCTTTTGTCCGGCTGCCGTGACGCTACCGACACCGAACAGGCGCCACCGACGAGGCGTGTCGCCAGCGTTCGCCGCGAGGACAGCCGCCGTCGTAGGAATCAAAGAGAGATTAATTGCCCCCAACGTGCCAGACGGCGGCATTGAGCGAGCCGCCACTTTCCACCCAGCCCAGCATCGATCGTCAGACTGGACTTTGCGAGAAACGAGTGGGCTGAGCACGAGGGAAGAAAATACATAAATAAGAAGGATGTGTAGAGGCACAGAGGCGATGATAAGCTGGAGCGTGAAATATGCGAGGCACATCGGCGGCGTAGCGCATTCGTTCTGTCAAAAGCTGACAAGCGTTGCGACATCCCAGCAGTCGCTCTGACGGCGTGCTATACATTACGCACGTGTAACTCTGTAATTTCTAATGCGAATGCGTGGGCACAGAAACGGTGCGATACGCATGCCCAGCTGCGTTTCCTGTGTAGCATGTTCGATGAATCTGTTGCTAAGTGTTAGCTTGTAAACTGAATGTTAGCTAAATGTTGCTAAAAACCAGCTTTTATTCGTCGTTCCTTTTTCTGTGTTTGATTCAGGTAAAATAAAGTTGATTGATTGATTGATTTATTGATTCGCGCATTGCCGATTTTTACGAAATATTGTCTTGCGTACCACAATTCACGGCGCTTGTTTAAGTGTGCGAAAGCGCTGCCCTCGGGCGTTCCTAAATAAGCGAACGCTCGAAAATTATAGAAATCCAAAACACCCCAACCTCCTTGTACCGTTACAAGTGCGCGTGAAGTCGCGTGCCCTAAAATCAGGCCCACCGACGCACAGCAGCGTCTGACCGCAGTGCCAGAGCCGCCAGTATAGTGGATTATATAGTTCGGAAACTGCGGATTTTCGATTATCCTTGTCAGCGTGGTATACCTGAAAATCAGAGCGAGCTTGTCAAACACACAGACTAATTCCAGGCGGAACAGAGTATTACTGTGTTCGAAAAGCCACATTGACAGCCTCGCTAAATACATCAGCGCTACCATTCCTCCGCGGCACCCGACACTGCACGCAACTTCCTATCCGTTGCGGGTAACAAAGTATACAGTGAGATCACGCGAGCATGCGGTCATCGGCGCCACGTCGATTTGGCCACGCCGCTCGTGACCGATCGACCGAGCGACCGACTAGCCTCGCCAGAGTTGACGGCAAGGCCCGTCTTCAGCACCGGCGCCGTCCAGCGCCAATGCACCGTGAAAAAAGCGACTACAGCGTCATTGCCTCGGCGTCGTCGGCACCCCTTGGACACGCCTAAAGGACCACACATTTCTTTCTATCTGACTTTGACAATCTACTAACGTCCTTTGCAGCAAACGCTCCGGTCTCAAGTGCCGAGCCTCTCTTATTGCGGTATATTTTTTTTTTTGTTTGCTTCGTTCGACGTCAATGGAATATCACTGGGCGCCACTTTAGTTCAGATTTCGTTTTCTATTTCACAAAGGAGAGAAAAGCTCGTTCGTTTCTTCAAGGTCCCTCTTTCTCAGACTCTGCTGTCAGAGTTCTTCAAGAACGGGTGCGAAGGAAAGGTAGGGCCTTCATCTACAGTGGCGCAGCCTCGGGCACTGTCTTGAACTGGAGAAGCAACTGCGGAATTACGATCTTTTTTGTATACCTCGTGTCTCAAGGATTTAGCGCACGTTTCTTCTTCGTTATTGTTATTTGCTGTCTTCAAAGCTTTGCCTTCGCTGATCCTATTGATGTCCGGCAAAGCGCATTACAATACTGACTCGCGTGTTAGCGTGGCCTGTACAAAAGTGATATTGGCTATTGTCTACGACTTCCGAAATTTTGCCTTTTGTTTTTACGTTTCTATACGTAAATAGCTACGAACAAAAGATATTAAGATTTGTAAGAGTTGTAACCGCTAGAACGTTCCTGCATTGTCTCGTCGTTCTTCTAGCAAAGTCTCTCTGTCAAGTCCCTCTGTTTCGTTTTGGCATTTTTTTGCGGAAAAGGGAACAACGGTCATCAAAACACCATTAACTGCCGACTACTTTCTGTAAGAACATAACTGTCTGTTTGCCTTTTTTCTTCCTCTCTATATCCCCCCCCCCCCTTTTTTTTTTCAGTTTACACATGGCTTGTACAGCTCGATATATTTAATTTGTCTTGAGTTCTGTAGCACCTGTCTTTTGTATCACCCACTTGTCACTTCTTAGTTTCTTACGCATATACCCAGGAAATGTTCATTAAAACAAACGGAATTTCTACTACTTTCTGAATTTGCCTTTCCCAAATGTAGTGTGTCTTTTAACCTGCATGCCGCATCGCCTTGTTTTCTGTACAGTCACCGTCTAATATAAAAAACGATAACAGGAAACGTATGATAACCTACAGTTTAGTTTCAGTTTCTCGTTATCTATCTATCTATCTATCTATCTATCTATCTATCTATCTATCTATCTATCTATCTATCTATCTATCTATCTATCTATCTATCTATCTATCTATCTATCTATCCTTTTCCTCAAGTGACAAGTTTCGTTTGGTTGCTCCCGGCTTTCCTTCCTGCATTGCACTATCAGTTATATTTCTTATGTTTGTCTAAATGTGTACCCAAAAAACTCGCATATGTTTTCCACAAAAGGAATGGAGGCTTTCTTAACGTAACTCGTACATGCCTTTCTTCTGTTTTCGCAACTTCCCATTGCCTCGTGGTTCTTTCTGCATTTTTGGGCAATTGTTTCTACTACTGTTTAACACTCACCTTTGTCGGTTCTGTTCTCCGATCTGTAATTCGCGATTTTTTCAAACTGTGAAATTAAATACAGACGCATTTGCTTAGGCCGACTATCGGAGTAGCCCCTATACTCAAAGCTGGAGATTTTCAGAAAAGAAACATACATTATCGCGCTTCAGAAGCCACGACACACAATAGGTTGTGACATATATTCACGCCCCAAACACTGCTGAAACCTGCGCTCGATCTTCAAATCTTCCTCTTGTTAGTTTCGAGTGTGATGAAGATCATCACAGACGTAGGGTTGCCATTGACACTGCTAGCAAGTAATGTAACAAGGACTACCGTTACGCGTTGACGCATGCAGCTCACGTATAGCGAACCAATTAGGTATCACATATTTATATCCGAAGCAAGAAGCAGGAAACCCACATTTCCGTCAAACACACTACAGACACACCACGATGAATTTCGCTTGTACGCCGTGAGACTCATGCCTTTGCACCAGGTAGTCGCCGGAAATTCGTGCATAGCGAAGTATATGGCAGTTTGCAAATCTAACCTTCCAGTCAGTTGAGCTACGTTGCTTTATTCCCAAAGGAGGCAGGCTGCTTTGCGTACTCACCTGCGAGTAAAGAGAAAAGGAAAAGTGTTATTTTGTATCAGGCACGCTGAGGCTACGTCATGGAAAACAAAGACAAAACAAAGACATCTTGAAAGCAGATATTCGCACGACAACTGCGCCATATAATAACAGCACATTGGCACGAATACATACTCTATCTATCTATCTATCTATCTATCTATCTATCTATCTATCTATCTATCTATATATATATATATATATATATATATATATATATATATATATATATATATATATATATATATATATATATATATATATACTGCCCGAATACGAGCCGATTTCATTGTTGCAATTAGAATACAGAAAGCGTTCAAGACTACACAGACAAACACGGGGCGACTTGCAAACACAAAGAAGGCATACGTTACAAGTGATATGCTTAGCGAAGGGAGCCAGCAGCGCGCCGCGAGAGATATTACAGAAGTCCAGTCAAGGTGCATGTGAATCGGCAGCTACGAGACGTCTTAGGAGGAAAGCAAATCAACGAACCTCATCGTATGTTTCCTTCGCTCGGCAGCGTCAGTGTTCGCGGCACGTGGCACCTTTTGTTTTATTTCATTGTCACCTTTTTCAGCTTTGTTTGCTTTCCTTACCACAACCTGTAGACTTTAATGGGACCAGAGTAACGAAATAACACGAACCTTTCGTTTGCCTTAAGATTTCGACATCTTATCTCGCAAACTAGAAAACTAAATTGAAAAGCGACTTCATACGCATCGTTGGACTATAGCTCAGACACTTTTACAAAAGGTAGGTGCTAAAGAGTGCCAACAAGAGAATGAGAGATGCCACAATGAACCACGTGGCAGAAGTGCGAGTGAGTGAGTGAGTGAGTGAGTGAGTGAGTGAGTGAGTGAGTGAGTGAGTGAGTGAGTGAGTGAGTGAGTGAGTGAGTGAGTGAGTGAGTGAGTGAGTGAGTGAGTGAGTGAGTGAGTGAGTGAGTGAGTGAGTGAGTGAGCGAGCGAGCGAGCGAGCGAGCGAGCGAGCGAGACCATCATCAAGCGAGGAAAAGATTGCACGAATCGGAAAGCGAGACCCAAATATTGATCACGCAACACAGACAGTGGGCGAGACAAGCTGTAAAATTGAAGTGCAGAAAACTGAAAAGTACAACTTTCTTGAATTTTTAGCCGAGCCTCAGAAGCCTGGCTAATGCAGGCCTCATGCGCCCCACACATTTCGTTCGATGAGACAATCAGGGTTCGCTCATGCGAAACTGGTTCCAGGAACGCTAGCGCAAGAAATGAAGGAATTCGGACTATTGCTAGAACAGAGATCGAAGAACGCAAAAATGAAGCAGTGAAAAAGAAATTGGGGGCTCTTCGTACGGAAAGAGAACCGAAAAAAATATTAAAGGAGTGGAAAACGGAACACGGAAAGAGAGCACCCAAGATAAATACGCCTGATTTCGGTGCGGCCAATCACGCATACGAGATCCGAGCAATTTTAAGAGGCTCTCCAAGATGCCCGATATCTGCCTTTTCTTGCCGCACCCCTAGGTTTTTCTTCGACGAAAAGCCGAGAAGCTCCTTTTTCTGTCGTTGTATATTCGCATTGAATAAGATTTTCTTTCCTTCTCATGAGGAAAAGAGCGCCGCCGTAAAACCTTCGGAGCACAACACAACATGTTCCCCTTTTTTTTTTCTTTTTTTTTTATTGAAGTGGTGAATAGGAGAGGTTGGTGCCTTTAGTGTGGCACCGGCTACTCCTTCTCACTTAGCAATCTTAGAAAAGTTTCAATGAAGAAAAAAAAAACAGCAAGAAAGAAAGTTTCACAAGATATACACATTTGTCACACTAAAAAGGTCAGCGCTATATACAGTTCGACAGTGCGTGGATTAGAGATCCATGCCGAAGTTCACATAGGAAGCGTGTGCACATGCGATCAGAATAGTTCATATGTACGTCTGTGCGAAACAAAATACACACAACACAAGTAATTAGACACAATCTGAAACATGTGAGAACAACAATGAGCACTGTTGAATACACAGGGGTGACATTATTCATTGGGTCTTTGGAATAAAGCCAAAGTTAATATTTCCAGAGGATATTTGTATCTTCTAAGAACTTTTTTAGTGCATATAGGGCTCTTTTCTGAAGGACCGCTGTTGGCCACGGACCAAGGATCTTTTTTAGGGTAAAAGGTCTTCTATCTAAAAGCGACAAATTGGCTCGCAGCACACTCCGTGGGGAATCGTGCTTTGTGCACTCGAGTAGAAGATGATGTATATCTTCGTCTGGGTGACCACATGAGCACTGCGGGCTAGACACCCGTTGGATCCTGTAGAGGAAGTGCCTCGTAAATGCTGTACCAAGCCGCAGGCGGTGTAGCAATGTTTCAAACTTTCTATTTTCGTTCAGACTTGTTGGAATCGAGAGTTGTATGCCTGGGTCGATGGAAAATAAGTCTGATGTCTTTGATTTTTCGTCAAACCAACCCTCTTTGCTGAGCTCAAAGGACATTTTTCTCAGGAGTAGACGGATTTCATTGCGCGAAATAGGAAGACCAATTGTCTCTTCGTTACTGTGTGCACGACCTGCTGCTGCATCCGCTGCTGTATTACCGGGAATATTGCAATGTCCTGGTATCCACTGAAGCGCAATTGTATGGTTCATAGCACTTGCTTTTGTGTGTTCTTTGTCTTTTATGTTTACAGAGCCATGACTTGTTTGTTCGAGGCACTGGGCATTTATTCGTATTCTCCATCACGCTATGCTGCATGTCGCTATCTCACCCAACCTCCATTTTTTGAATGTTCTGGCCTTTTAGGCCACTTTTTTATTGCACCTATATTATGCCGAAGACGGATACGAATGCATGGACACTGCTTATGCTATGTCAGTATTACGCAGCGCTGTAATGCAGACTGCAGATAGCCGCCACCGACAGACCATTTCCGACAGACCACTTATCCACGTTACCCTAGTATATATACGGTAGCTTGGTAATGGACGAGTGCTGGCTCGGTTTTGCAGAATTCTCGGAATCCACTAGATGAGCTGAACACGGAGTGACACTATTACGCAGCACCTTATAATAAGCAGGGGCCCGATAACGTGGATGCACGTGACGTTATACACGACACGTGTGCATCCGTGCCACTTCATCGACTGCATAGTCTCGTACGCAACACAAAGTGCCGCCTTCGTACTCAAAGTGTACTCCTCGTACCATCGTATACTCCTGTGTAAAACACAGGAGTACGATGGTACGAGGAGTTTTTAGCCAGCGCACAATACTGGAGGGCAAGGCTAATCTTCCACCCGAACATGTCAACAGCTGCTCGCGTTTCCTATGATGATCATAGTCTTTTACTAATTACAGACAGGATTAAAATCACTTTAACACTGAGTGTGCATTCTACTCTATCTCTGTAGTCCACTCTACTTAATGTATGATTGCGTTAAGCTTCACTATCTTTTTCACCTGTGCAGTCAAGCCAACATTATTGTTACGATGGCTGCTAACGTAACATCTAGCGGTCGAGCGTTTCTTGGCTCTTATGTTAAAGGTAGAACTGATGTTGCTGTTGAGAATAAAATAATCGCCGTGGCCATAGCGAAGGGCATTACGCACATTTCTTATTTATGCTAGAAACACGTCGACAAAGTCGAGAACGCAGAATGTTCTGTGAGAGGAAAGGTAAAGGTATAAGCAAACGACCACCTCCTATACACCCCTATATTAAAAAAATAACGATAAATAGTAATCCCCAGCACAACCTGCCGGAATTTCAGCGGGGCAGCGGCTCGTCAGAATGTCGTGCCTTTCCGCGAAAACAAACTGAAACTGCTTTGCAACAGTTCTTGGGCAATTCGTTTAAGCTTAACTTAATCACCTTACTCTACACGACGTTAACGTGCTCATCAAATTGCGCGCTACCCGCAACTTGCACGACTATACCGTAACACTCGCAACACTTTCACCGCCAGAGATTCGTTACGGGGAGAAAAAAAGAAGTACTAGCAGAAATGCGCCTACCCACGTTTTCTTCATTACTTATGCACTCAGTCGGCAGTTAGCGTGCAAGCTCGGAGTGAGTGTCCATTCAGCCATCCTCCCTGACGTCTGCGTGCACCTTTATGGCGACTGCCCGTATTGTCGCCTTCTTTCCATCCCGCCTACACGCCCGACGAGCTTCAGGAAACGTTCGCGGGGGATTTATCCTTTTCGTGCTCAGCCCGCGGGACGCCACGGCCCAGGCAGGCGGGGGAAAAGGCGACGGTTTCGTCCGAGGGCCAAGGAGAAATTTAGTGAAGCGACGCGCGAATGCGAATGGGCATCCCGCATTGTTCGCGGCTAATGCCGGAGCGCGGTAGTCAAGGCTGTCCCTCGCAGCAGCGGCTATAATGGCACGAGCCTGGGGTGAAAGGAAAGGGCGCGAATCGCCATGGCGACCTCCCCCGTCGCTGTGTACGAGCTCGCGCGGTCAAGACTGTCGACGGCATCGAATGCGTCGCTGGAACTGGAGTTGCGGTGATGCGATTTCGGGTGTGAATGCAGTATATAGTTCCGTAGCTGTCGAGAGTGGACAATAATGGAGCGTACAAAGCAATAGCGCTTAATAATAACTGATGCGGTTTTGCGTGCTAAAACCACGATGACTTGTGAGGGGTGCCCTGTAGTGGATGGCTCCGGAGTAATTTTGACCAGCTGGGGTTGTTTAACCTCCACCTAAATATAAGTGCACGAGTGTTTTCCTTCTTCTTCTTCTTCTTCTTCTTCTTCTTCTTCTTCTTCTTCTTCTTCTTCTTCTTCTCTCTCTCTCTCTCTCTCTCTCTGTCTGTCTGTCTTGTATTATAATCTTTTCTTTTCTTCCATTCCCATAGAAATTTGCCCGCTGTGGCCGGTATTCAATCCCGCGCACTCAAGCACCCCAAACCCTGCAGCTAGTCAATAACCTACCACGGCAAGTTAAAAAAACAAGAAAAAGCGTTATGTTGTGAAAAATAAGGAAAATACGTTCTTTATTTCCTGCAGCCCATGTACGGAACTTGGCTCCGCGTCGTTGTGGTTGGGGGGATAGAAAATGAAAGAGTGGGAACAAGAGGAACGCTGTAGAGGAAGGCTCCGCAGATTTTCCTCACCTATGGTTCTTTAATGCGCATCGGAATCTAGCCCTCGCGGTGGTATAATGGGTCTGATGCTTGGCTCCTAACCCGAGATGGGTGGCTTCAATTCCGGCTTCGGCTGGAGGCGAAATCTTTTAGCCCCGTATACTTATATTTAAGTTTACAGTCCTAAAGTCGTTCCGCTGTCATGTGGTTAACACCTTCACATTTAAGGCTTTAGTGCGAGCCCTAAGTGCACGTATGATGAGATGAAAACTTTGTAGCGACATTGATCGCCTGACGAGACACGAGGATTAAGCAGTGATAGCTAGGGAAAAAAAATTGTACATTTCGCGCCGTCTGTTGTAGCGTTAGCCATTATTACTAGCGATGAAATGTCGGTAGGCAATCAAACGGCTTTTGTTCTTTACCTGCTGTTCGACCTCGCCCATTAAACGCTACGTTGTTAGCCACGCCACGATCAAACATCCTTTATGCACCCATAAATGCGTTAAAACATTTAGTGTGAGGCCTAAATTCTGGAACAGATCGCGCGTTCCTGTAAGTGACTACTTTACAGTTTCCGAATGTAATTGCAGCCAATGAAAAAAAAAAAAAAAGGCATGACAGACAGCGTGCCGTTAACCATTACTTATAGCCAAGGTTTATATCAATTGTAAAAGCATGTTTAAACAATTCGTTCAGTGCCGCATTGGTTTCTAGATATGGGATCACAAGCATTTGGATGTAGCACTACGGTACGTTCTTAGCTTGCATTTGCCTTTGCTGCACGTTAAACATATCCAAACACCTGAAATCCCAGGTATGAACTACGTTTTCCTGAATCACAGATATTTGAAATCTTCTCTATCCAATTCGCTTTATATCTACGCAAAATTTGCTTGCTTACAGGCATCGACAATGTACCCCAGAAGGTTGCAATGAAGTGTACATAAACCGAAATGTGTACTTTATGCATCATTCGCAGGAGCGCAATGATCGCCGTCGAGTTTTCGCGCTAAACTCTTTTGAGATCCAATTAACGCAAACTTCATAGGTTAAAGCTACACAACGGTACACTTAAAACATATTCTATACTGTTTCAGGTGAATCAAAGATCAAACATTTGCGTGCCTGCCTCCACATTCGCACGGACGATGCCCGCAATCAAGGTCTATAGTGAGTTTGTAATACGTGAGCCACAATAAAAAACCACACCCACCTCTATGGATCTTGAGCTCTTCGTCAATATCGTCGTGAAGCTACAGAACACTGCAGCACTTCGCAAAATGACACTACAGCCTTTTCTCCAAAGTCTGTTTATTACTTCATTACCTCGTCGCAACCCGAACAGCTATGTCATCGAAAGACCCACCCGCATGAGCGCGCCACGAGGAGTCCGCTGTAAACAACAGAAAACTAATGAAGAAATTCTTAGTTATCGGTCATATTATCTTCTCTAAATCAGCCGGATGAGCTGGATAAATCTGGCCCAACCGACACATGATACAGGCACGGCCGCTCTCGGTAGAAAATATTCCCTATCATCAACGCTTCACGCCACTATTAATACCGGGTCGTCGCTGCAAACGAATCTCAGATTAGGCAAACACGGACGGCGCCATGATAATAAGGCACTGTGCGCGATGTGTTCTTCACGCAGGCGTTGTAACCTGACGCATGATCAGCACTACTCGCATAAAAACGTCACGTTTGTCGGCACATTACGCTATCCGGCAGCAAAAGTGGGAAGCGCGCTGCGTCGACTCCGACGTAGCGGACAACTCCACCGCAATTCCTTCTTTTTTTTTTCTTTCTCCCTCAACAATGACGGCGTCGCCCATTTGCAGCTCGCCGAATTACTGCGCGACAGACAGCTACACTTTCGCGCCATTATAGTGCGCCAACGCGCCGCGACTATCGAGGACTGCCTGCAGCGAAGACGACCGCACTCGGGGACTAACTCCCTGTCACTCGTTCGTGCGCCCTTCTCGACTCTCTCCGTGACGCCGGGCTCTGAATACCCGCTCCCCCTCTAACGTCGCGTGTCGCGCGATGCGCATTGACTTTCTCCGCTGCCAAAGCCACTAGCCTTTGCAACGAGGTTCCCCCTAAGCGAATGCTCCGTTTTGCATAAAGCTCCGCGTTCGTCCGGACAAACTTGCGCGTCTGTGGCAGTGAAACTTAACGGGTCTCTCTCTCTCTTGCACACTCCGCTAGTACACTTTGTTCGTTTTCTCGCGAAATGGGCTAGAGAAGTCAACATACTGTTAATGAGTCTAATTTGGGGGCGAATACTTTTGATGCACATCCGGTTTCCGCGGAGGATGCGCTGAAGATTCAACGGCGCATTATCGGCAAATGCGAAAAATAATCGTTCACTTTATGAATAACACTACCTCTAAGTACCTACAATTGCATCCATAACCAACATCAACTAAGAGCCGTTGACAATTAATAACGTTAGCTGAGACTGGCCAACAATGCGGGTATTATGTGAGCAGGCATTACACAAACACGAACACGTCGATATCCCTGATGCCAACGCTTTAAAATCAGAAGCTTTAAGCACTCCCAGGTAAAATTAACTGAGCTGGATGGCGGATTTTCCCGCGCCGAAGCTGCAAACAGTCTATAAAGGATCCCGTAATTGAGGGTGACAGATTAATTCTGGGGGTGTCAGCTTCATTAACGTGCACTGAATTGTGCATACACTGATTGCCTTTTTTTTTTTTACCTTCGTTAGGAAAATTCCGAACTATTCAAGAATTCCTTGGTGAACTCAATCGAAACTTAGCTGTACATTAGTTGTTCTCAGCAGCCAAATGCTCCATGGTTGAGAGCCACGAACGCAATTTATGTCAAGAATTTTCCTATCACGCACGCTTAAACAGCCGCTGAAACACCACGACATGACGCCTAATTGGAGGTTGCAACTACCGAGTTCACATGTAGCGAGAGTTACATACATATACATTTTTGTCAAAGGTCTGTGCGATATAGGACGAAAGCTTTGACTGACTCGGGCGAAGCGGAATGTGAACATCGGCATAGCCGCTGTACCAAAAACCAAGAACTCGCGTAACTTGCGTTTTGTTTAGTTGGTATGCATCGATAGAGAGAGAGAGAGAGAGAATTTACTAGGTATGCACTGAAACCGTCACGGAAGGGTACAAATGTATAACACGACTGATAGGACACGACATCAATACCCTGACATGATCCCATTTGCTTCACAAGTAATGATAATGAAATCGCGTGTGACCCGTGCACATGTACGTAGCTGCTTTCCATTCAAGCATCAAAATGAATGGCACGATAACAGTGCAACATTGTGCATGCCTCGTTTCATATACTACGAGCGAAAGTGAGAAAACAAACGTGACGCGTTACGAATGTGCAACCTAGCGTTCGTCTTATTGTATTACAAGGGTGAACACTCGGCGAATATTTTCATTGCCTCCCTTTGAGCATACCTTAGCGTCCCGTCGGGAATACTGAACTGAGTAACCACGGCTCGCCAGTTCCACGTGGCTCGCCAAGAACAAATGTGTTCAATTCTTCTCCCAGCGCTACAGTTTCAATTTCTCGCCATCCAACAATCAGCGGAAACCTTGTTAATACAGTCGTTACCATATGCTCACTCTTTCTCGTTATCTCCCAGGGACCGTAATGAAAGCATTCGTAGAGAGAAAAAAAATAAAGGGGGGGGGGGGGGGTGCCGACATCGCCGAAAACGTTGCTCGTTCCTTACTCGGGAGTGCGTCTTCTTTGAATGCAGGCAAGAATGGAGGGAAAAGATGGCGGTGCATGAACCCATCATTGGTGTACGGAATATTTGACGATGAATCAAAGCCCTCATCGCCTCCTTCCCTACCTCCCCCCCCCTCCTTTCCTCCTCTCCTCTCTTCTTTCTTTTTTCGCATTCCTCTGTTCTTCGCTGAAAAGCGGGTTCATACAGTGTCAGTATGATGACGGCCGTTCGATATGAACAATAGCGAACGCTCAATTTTCGTCTGGCAGTTTCCTTTATTTCCATCAAGTTTGCGTTGCGGTAATAAGATTTTGCCCTTCGTTTATTTATTTGCCTTATACGACAACCGCGACGCCAAGATACTCTGTTGAGGCGGCAGCTGAAACGAGGTTCTCTAAAAAAAATAAAGACAGGAAAAGAGCTGCGATGGATGTGTTTATATGTGCGTGCGTGTGGCGGGTGGGTAGGCACGGAGAGTGAACGGAAGGGGCTTGGGGGGGGGGGGGGGTGTCAGAAGGGGCACCAACCATTGTCTTAGCAATCGATTCTCCGGGGCCAAGGCAGCTGTTCGCGGTTGCCCTTTATGGGGCAATTCCCGGTCACGCTCAATAGTAAACGAGCCACCCGCGCCACTGCTTCGTCGTACGTAGTCGATACGGAGCGCCGCGCTTTGGCTTTGGTGTTTCCGCGCGAACTTCTAAGACGCCGTTCTCCGGCCGACACTTTTCCCGCTGCGACTCGTATATGTGGTTTGAACTGTTGAAAAGAAAAGCATAGGAAAACAAGCAGCCCTGTAATGCTGCTTCGGAGGCCCTCGCTACTGAATATAAATGCGCATTCTCGTGAGATTCAATATTCGTCCTGCGAAAATGACTGACGGACTAGCTTGGCTCGACCTCGTCGGGACGTCGTGAAGCTTTCATTCTTCTTTTTTTTTTCTCTCGCTGGCCCTTCGTAACACATGAGGGTCGCCATGAATGTGGGTAACCCCTGCGGACACGGACACAAGAGAACAGAACGAAGCAGCACGTCAGTGTTTCATTGATGACTAGTGTCCACAAGTTCATCATCATCAGCCTGTTTAGGTCCACTGCAGGACGAAGGCCTCTCCCAACGATTTCCAATCCACCCTATCCTGAGCGAGTTGGTTCCACTTTATGCCTGCAAACTTTTTAATTTCATCGCTCCATCTAATCTTTTGCCTGCCTCTGTTACGTTTTCCCTCTCTTGGTATCCATTCCGTTGCTCTTACTGTCCATCTGTTATCTTTCCTCCTCATGACACGTCCTGCCCAGGTACACTTCTTTCTTTTAATTGATATAATAATATCGGCTATTTCTGTCTGTTCTCTGATCCATTCCGCTCGTTTTTTATCTCTTAGCGTTACCCCCAACATTTTTCTTTCCATTGCACGTTGCGTGCTCCTTAGTTTTATCTCTAGTTTTTTCGTTATCCTCCACGTTTCTGCGCCGTACGTTAGTACTGGGAGAATGCAGTGATTGTATACTTTTCGTTTTAGTGAGAGCGGTAAGTTTCCAGTCATGATTTCGTAATGCCTTCCGAATGCGCTCCAGCCCAACCTTATTCTACGGAGAATTTCTTTTTCATGGTTAGGGGTTCCTGTTATTAACTGTCCCAGGTATACGTATTCGTTTACACATTGTAAGGGTTCATTGTTGATTTTAAATTTCTGTTCCTTAGCTAGGCTATTGAGCATAACTTTGGTCTTTTGCTTATTCATTCTTAATCCAATTTTAATACTTTCCCTGTTTAGGTCATCAATCATGTTTTGTAGTTCGTCTCCATCATTGCTAAATAGCACAATGTCGTCTGCGAATCTTAAATTGCTGAGATATTCTCCGTCTATTCGAATTCCCTTGTCTTCCCAGTCTAGACGTTTAAAGATTTCCTCTAAACATGCAGTGAATAGCATCGGGGATATCGTATCTCCCTGTCCCACACCTCTCCCGATCGGGATTTCTCTGCTTTTCTCATGTAGGAGTAGTGTGGCTGTGCAATCTTTGTATATGTTGTTGATGGTTTTCACGTATATGTCAGGTACCCCTTGTCTACGTAGAGCTTCTAGAACTGCTTGTATTTCTATCGAGTTAAATGCTTTCTCGTAGTCGATAAACGCCATATAAAGAGGTTTGTTATATTCCGCGTACTTCTCAATTACTAGGTTGATAGCGTGGCTGTAGTCCATTGTCGAGTAACCTTTCCTAAAACGCTGAAGTTAGCACAAGTTACCTCCAACTTTATATGGTTTCAAACTCAGTGTCTCAGCAGACTTCCTCGTTAGTACTATTCAGTGCGGCACAATTTGCGACTTCAGTGACTGCTCCACCACCGACCATATTAAAGGCTCATTGTATTGAGATCAACGTGTCAAAACAACAACATCCCTAAGCGTATTCTTGACGCAGCCTATCCCCTCATCAGCGCATACATTCCAGTCACGCAAGATAATGGAACAGTTGCCACAGCAGCATCTTTCCTCACAGTCTTCGGAACTTTTCCTTTTCACAGCAGCTAAGCCATCGCCCTACGCGGATCAACACAGGGCAACAGGGAAGTACCCAGAGCGGAATATACGCAGTTGTACTATGTGCGCTACCGTTATACAAACCTTCTGGTGGTGCGGGCTTCTCCCACTTTTATTCTAGGTTTTTTTTTTTTTTAGTCCACGGGGGGTACAGTTAGCTATACAAACCAACCCAATACAGGCGCATTCTCTACAAGTTGAAGCGACGAAACAACCAACGCAATTTAAATATATTTACTTCAACTAAAGAAGTTAGTTTCAGTAGCCGCTGTGAAGGTGGCTCGCGGTCACAGCGGTAATGCATCCTGAAAATGATACCAAATTACGCGACATCAGTGTTAAGTGTGATGATTAGTGTGATGCTATGTCCACACACGCGGCGTGACGAATACGGCGCCGTTAGAGTTATTGTACCCGTATGGAGCATATACAGTAACCCTAGGCGCCGTGGGCCCTTTGAGCTATGTCGCGGGTGACAGTCGACCCTCTGGCACGCTGAAGCACTTCCGAGAATCAGGAACGTATCAGGAACGGTAAATGGAACCGATTTTTTTTCCTTATTTCTTTATTCGCATCCAGCGCGCGATCAGGCAAGCCGCTCGCTTTTCTGAATGCTCGCTTTTAGGGGCGAAGCTCCTTAGGGTCAAGCCTCGTCCCCCTGTCGGCGTGACATAGTACTTAGAGCGCCCGCTAGAGCTGCTGCGGGAGCAGCGCTCGCTCCCGGCGCGTGCTCTGGGTTTGAGTGGAGACCGCTAGGGGCACTGCTGTGTCGCTCGCTTTAAATTTAAAGAGAGGAAAAAAAAGTTCTACGAGCCTGGCGGCGCACAAGTCACCGCCCCGTTACAAAGGGGACGCTCATAGCATCCATCTAAGGTCCCTAGATAAAAAGTTTTCAAGGTAGCGACACCCTCCCTTTTCCTCCTCGCTTATTCGCCTGGAGTGCCCCAAGAAAGTTCAAAGCGTGCATAAAAAAGGCAATGTTCCCTTTGAGTTATTATGCAGAATGGAAGCAATTATACTTCAATAGAAGGAAATGAAATATAGAATAAACGGTTACTTAGTTGAATATAAAGGGTACACCACAAGAAGCATGATGCGTGTTGCCGCACTGGCAACGTTGTGCAAGTGCTATATTTTACACCACTAGCCATGGTGTCTCGCATCGTACGTCGTAGTTCGTCCAGTTCTCTCAATGTCCTGTTTTGCTCGTGCATAGAATTTTGTACAAGTAACGTGCAGCAGCTTGTTGTGAAGAGCAATCATAGCCGGCTTTTGCGCAGACGAGGGGAAGCCACGGCCAGACGGGAACGAACGCTTGACTAGGGGCACTGCGATGAAAGCTTTTCTGGAAATATACGACCATTTTCCCAATCGTGATGCCAGGATGTTCCTGAGAGTGCGTTTGTTAAGCACCGCGGCTCTCTTCAACCGTACGTACGTACATACTCACAAATATTTGTAACAACGGGCTCGCAATAGACGCGCGATAGATGCGCGTTTCCTAGCGTTTCAACAAAAGCCGACAAAACTGTCGACGGCATTGCACGGACGCGCGAAATGATTCGTAGCCACACTTCATGGCGTGCTCTATTTCGAACACCACGAGGTATGTTGAAGAGAGCATAACCATCTTCCGTTTTGCGACTGCAACCGACAGCACAGCAACCGGCATTGTTAAAAAAATTTGCCAGCACCTAGAAGCAAGCTTGGCCAAGATGGCGCCAAATGGAACGCTTCTCCAACAGCGTATGTCTAGGCTAGGATTTTGTCTCTCGTCACGGCCGCAATCCGACCGGGACTACAGGCGCACGCGCACTAGTTTTGAACCTTTTTGCAGAAAAATAACCGTCACCACCAACCACTAACAACGTCACGTGCAAGGAATGCACCAATCACAGACGCGGATGACGGAGAAAAAGAAGGTGTACGCGCGAGAGTGAGGAGGTCGGCGCAGAGAATAACGAGTGTCGCTACCTCGAAACTTCTTTATCTAGGGACCTTAAAGCAAGCGCGTTCGCGGCGACACCAACGTAATCGAAAACATTTGTTTGCCAGCACGGGTGCAAATATGTACGAAAAAGAAACTTATGATTTATTATTGAGCATGTAAGAAGCCAGAGGCGTTACGATCAATGAGTTTGTTTTGTTTTTTTTTTCTGCGCGTCATAATATGCCTATGGGAGACGCCGTGACGAAGGTAGCCAAAACAATCCCGCCTGAATTCCGGAATCTACCCCTTTGTGTTTGCTTTTGACCGTTTGAGGTTTTGTCGTCTCGCTCAATAGTGTCCCGCCAAGATGCCGCGGGTCTGACGAATACGCAAGAGCACTTTATGCGACGTGACGCTGTACTTTGACATGTCAGGGAACGACCTAGAGGATTTATTCCTCAGATCTCGGAGTACGTGCTGTACCTAGGCTCGTCTTGGCCATGCCTGTGGCCCGAGCCCTCTCATGATTTCTCGCGCCGTGCGGGATCTCAAGGAGATCAACGCAAAGGCGGCTTTGGGTATTATGCGCTAGTTCCGAATAATAGCAAAGGTCCGCCCATTAAAGACAGTGTTTGTATTTCGTACATGGATTGGACAAAACAGCATGCATATTCTGTATTCATAGACGCCAACACCATAAGAAAATATATCAAGGAGGCGGGAACGCCGCACTGTCTACAGATGCATACAAGCAGACGCATTAGAAGCGCCAGCATTTTCTGTTTTCTCCCGTTTTCTTTCTCCACACTTCCCAAATCCTCGTGAAAGAGATGTTAATGTCAGGACCGTTTTGTTGTGTCGCTTGTCTGCCTTCTTTTTCGTTTTTCTGCCTTTCATATATATTCCATTTTTCAAGGTGCGCGCCATAGGTGCACCTAGAAAAGGAGGAAGAAACCAGGGAGTCTCAGTTGCCATAATTTTTTGCTTCGACTGTGCACTGGCCCAATATTATGGCAGTGTTTGCTATTTTCGCTATCGCCTCGTATCTGCCTTAAAAAAATGTGGTCTTCTGCCGTTTCCAGCCGCACCGTTTGCAGCACGAGCAAAATTGTGGTTTCGAATCGCCATATTTATGCGCTGCGCTCCCAGGGGACGCCCCCAGCGAAACTGCTGCAGGGACTGCATGTTTTACCATCTGCGCTGTAAAACGCAGAGAGCTCTATTTTTTATGAAAAAAAGCGAAATATGCTCCGGCAATGAGAGATTTTGACGTTATTTTTTTAGACGTGGAGATGCAATTATTTGTTGCGTCATAGGAATTCAGAGCTCCTGTGGCCCAATGGATACGGCGTCGGTCTCCGGAACCGAAGATTGTGGGTTCGAGTCCCACCAGGGGCGACGTTTCTTTTTATTCATTTATACTATTTTTTTTATTTTTATTGCTATCATTGTTATTAACGTTTACAGCAACGTGTATCATTTCCACGCAGTATAAGTGAACGCAGTTCAGACAACTAGGAAGCGTTCATACCCGTGGGCAAGCGAGCGTCGGCAAAGCGCTCAATGAGATAAATATGAGATGGTAAAACAACACATAAAAGACAAAGACGTTTCTTCATTTCCCGGAGATAAAACTTCGATGAAGACACTCCACGCACACGAACCACGATCTACAACGAGTACTTAGAAAACGATTCGCTTCTAACAGATACACGCTGGAAAAAAAAAAAACAGCAGACAGGCAGTAAACATTGCTTCCTCAGTTGAAAGAACATCCAATGCTACTTCTCCCCACTCTTCATTATATGTCCTTCCGCAACGCGTTTGCTGCATCCCTCTAGTTAGACGCTCCCTACTTGTTCGCTGTTTTCTGTATGGTTCTTCTTTTCTTGTCGCACCAAAACAAACCGTTCCAACTTTTCACTTATAGCTGGTGCGCTAAAGGCACGACTTAGAAATCAGACGGCCGTCCCTGGCACGAAATATAGCGCTGGAAACTGTGTTGTGTATCGTGAACAATACCTGCGCGCAGGCTTGTTTTTATACATCTTGCTGTGTGTGTGTGTGTGTGTGTGTGTGTGTGTGTGTGTGTGTGTGTGTGTGTGTGTGTGTGTGTGTGTGTGTGTGTGTGTGTGCGTGCGTGCGTGCGTGCGTGCGTGCGTGCGTGCGTGCGTGCGTGCGTGTGTGTGTGTGTGTGTGTGTGTGTGTGCGTGCGTGCGTGCGTGCGTGCGTGCGTGCGTGCGTGCGTGCGTGTGTGTGTGTGTGTGTGTGTGTGTGTGTGTGTGTGTGTGTGTGTGTGTGTGTGTGTGTGTGTGTGTGTGTGTGTGTGTGTGTGTGTGTGTGTGTGTGTGTGTGTGTGAGAAGGTCAAATAAAACTGGCCGTGCAAGTGCATTCCATAATGAGCTTTAATAGAACCATGCCTTCCTTTCTTGCTTTAAGAAACGGAAACACTTGAAACTGTACTCGATCCACGTATCTCGTGTCATTCCAGATAACGGGAGAGCCGAGCAGAGAAAGTAGATTGGAGTTGACACATGGAAAGAAATAAAGCGTGTGTGCACAAGTGAACGCTTAACGCTATAGAGAAGACGTACGTTCGAAACGCAGGCGAACTCTCGGCGTACCGCCAGAGTAGTCTCAGTTCGTTATTATCAAGCCGTGTTGCCACGCCGAAAGAGCTACACGAAGTGCCACAGCTACACAAACGTATACGCTCGGCATATCGGCTCCCCTCCCTCCCCCCCTCTTGTTTTGACACTGAGCAACATAAATTTCGTCTTGTGAAAGACAGCAGAAAGATAATGCGCGATGAAAAACAATAGACACTGCAGAGTAGCAGGAGACAGACAAAAAAGAATAACAAGAAGAGATGAAAAGTAAATGTACAGTTCTCAAAGCCGAGGTAGTACACCTTGTGAGATAGGCGAGGAGGAACGAATGCAGATGGAAAGAAAACATGGAAAGAAGAACGAAGAAAGTCGAGACAGTGCGCGTTCACGCTGACTTGTCGTACACACACTGCCGGAACAAACCCATAGCGGAGAGTAGCAGCAAGCAGGGAGCGCTAGTGTCAGCAGGCGTTGTTGTAAGGAGCGACTTCCCCTGGCTTTGGGCATGAGAAATGGCCGCGAAAGAAACGAAAGGGAGAGAGAGACAGCGAGCCCGGCACAAGCCGGAGACGGGGAGGAAGGAGTACGAGGAGGAGGCTGAGACAGAGCTAGGCTGGTGGAAAGCCGAACGAAGGTGCGTGTACTACTACTACCAGCATTACAATCGTCGAGGTAATACCGCCGCCAAGCGTTAGACGGTGTTCTCTCGGAAGGCTTCTCGCTTCCGCAGCCTCGACTTCTGTAATAAGAAGTGGCCCACGCGAGTCGTACCGCCTTGGAAGGCTCGTAAATCAAGCAAGTGGCCGATATGAATCACCTTCCACTCCCTCTGATTCCTCTCTCGCTTTCTTCCTGTATATCCCGTCTCCCTCCCTTTCCAGCGCACTTGCTCAGAGACGCTCGACTTTCGTGCTTGAGGTGTTCTCGAAGGCCGAAGAAGCTGTACCACGCCAGATATCTTCGGCAAGGAAGTGCTCGCTCGCATTCCTCATCTGTTCAAGCTGCTGCCGCGTTTCTTTCTCTTTTTCGACTTTCTTAGTGGTTGTTGCTGTTGCTGCTTACGCTCATAGACGTTATACATTTGAGCAAGTGCAGCGAAACTTACCGCTGTGCGAGAAATAAAAACACCTGCATGTACGCGAAGAGGCGCATTCACCGGCGTCGATTTTACGATTACCTCACGTCGCGCTCAAAGTGCGGTCGCTACTTACGACCACGTCTGCGCTGTATGGACGCTGCGCTGCTAAAATTTTGACGTTGGCTATAAAAACGTGGACATGCATTCACGTTCTTTTCTGTCCTCATTTCTCTGCGCGGAATCCAGGATTAGTAGCAACGCACTTCGTCTACTACTCACCTACCTTGTTTGTTTGCTTTTTGTTTTTGTTTTGTGTGTGTGTGTGTGTGTGATTGCGGGCTTTGACGATGATTGCATCCGTAATAAGTGCAAAAAGAGAACTTTCAGAATCCTGAGTGATAAAGAATAAGTGGCTTTTTTTTCAGTTATGCCATCATCTAAGAAAAAGGGAAGGGGGCGAAGGGAGGGTTATTACATGGAGTACGGCATCCAGTAAGGGTAAGTAATGTCTGTGTCATCTTCGGCGGCTCTTCGGTAAAATGTGGGGGGCATGAATCGTGTACGTGGACCGCCGCACAAAGCCTATAAAATCGGCTTTCAGCAAACGTTTGGCGCAGCGAGCTGGTGTATCTGAAAAAATAAACTATGAATTAGTAAAGGCAGAGGCAGGAGTGGTTAGAGTAGTAATGGCGAGTCGTTCGGAACCTCACGTTTCCCGCAAGTTAGGTGGAACTATTGCCGCAGACAACACAGCAACCTTAGCGTCTATAATTTTCTTTCTGTTATTTATTACCATATTTTCTTTTTTCCCCCTACAAATGTTCCCAGTAACTCAAAACAACATTGGAGTGAGCTTCTGCTCGTTCATTCCTCAGTTATCGCAGGACGCACTGCCATTACACCAATGGAAGAACTAGCGGGGTCTTAAGAAGCAGTAAAACCTACGACAAATCCCAATGCTTCCAGAGTTAAGCACAAAACAGAAATGAAGCGTAGCCATGTTATAAAGTGGCATCTGTGTCAGCTTGAACAGAAACAAAATATCTGCCATGCCTGCAGAAGAAAAGGGAGGAAAACCTAGCAAAAAATATCTTCAGCAACAAATAAGACTTATTTTTCAAAGGTTTCACGATTAGATAATGTGCCAGAGCTCCCCCCCCCCTCCCCCCCAAAAAATAGACAACCACTAAAAGGATCTGCAAGCAGGATCAACCCACACAGAAAAAGAATAAGCGATGTGTCAGTTTTCTAGACATTCCGGAAACGCGTGTTCGACGTCTAAACTCAGAAAATGCGATTAGTTTACGATGACCATAACTATACAGCTGCCTAGCAAATCTCCTCTTGCTCTGTCTCTGATAGACCGCTTATTCTGAAACATTCTCCTATGGAAGGGTGTATTCTTGTCCCCGACAAGGATGCTGCAGCAAAAGAAAGAAGCTGCTACATGTCGCGCCGGCTTGTTACCCGGAGAAGTGTGCCAGCTGGGCTATAAGCCATACATGTAAAGGAACTCCACGTCTGAGTGTCTGAAGGACCTTCGAGCATCAGTCTTTTCTTCTGCCTGCTTTCTAGAAACATTCTTTCACGGCGACTCAACTCTCAATTCTTTCTGCGACACTCTCTACGATCCCTCGCTGTAAGCAAAGGATCGCCGCCAGTGCGCCTACCTTGGGGGTATTGTGGTCATGGTGCTTTGCTGAACCGAAACACGTCGTTTCAGATCCCGGCCATGGTGGCCGTGTTTCAATGCACGCGAAAGGCTACAAGCCCGTATATTCTGATTCAGGTACAGGTAAACAAAAAAAAAAAAAAAACGCCACATGGTCAAAATGTCCGGGGCCCTTCACTGCGGCTTTTCTCTACTTTCCACTTTTGCATTCGCGTTACCCCACGGCTGCTGAGCCGTGCTCCCTACGAGTGCTGCAGAAGATAGCGTCCTTTTTCCTTTTCGTAAAGAACGAAGTCGTAGCGAATGACGCTTTCTTTACAACGTACGCTCCCTTGTACACTGCTCCCAAAAACCAACAAAAATAACCGAGCCACGAACGGAATATTGGAAGGAACGCACCCCACAAATACGTCAACATGCAGTCTCCTCACGTGGCAGTCGAAAAGAACGCAAGGCTCACTCTCTACCATAGTCGAGAGGGTTGAGGATGGACGAGAACGTGAGAGCGATCATGGGGAAGCAAGCGCAACGAGTTTAACTAGAGGAGAAGGGGTAGAATCGAGGGCGAAACTGAAGCTTTCGCTAACGAGAAGTAAGAAGACACGCGACTTACTAGAGTGTCATTTCTCAAGCCACGAGCCCGAGCTAAAGCCGACGTAATCTCTTCGCCAGAAACCGATCCCGGAGAGATTGGCGCTCTCGCGCCATGGCTCTGCAGCCTAGCGAGAGGTCTGCGTAGCACTGTTATTTGCTACCGGCTCGAGAGAAGACGTGTGTCTCTTCAAAGAACGAGGCAAGGGTGTCCTGAATTGGGCTGTCGCTTCGGATGCAACAAGCGCCCACTTTTTCAGTAAGGCACACGCGTAAACATATATACGAAATTTAAGAAAAAAGTGAAAAGGAAGCACGTCAGCGGGAGCTCGACTTGTTCTAACTCCCGAAACGATGAGCGAAAAGCTACGAGCGAATTTAGTAGCAACAAAATAAAGATACAGAACAGGTTGCAGCAGGCACGTAGTAAAAAGGCACCGGTAGCAAAACAAAAAACAAAAAAAAAATAACGGGGAAACAGCAACTACATAGAACAAAAGCGCGAAGCGCGCGCACTACTGAACGAATAAATGTTGAGCATGGAAGACTTACAAAGCTTTTTCTGCAAGCATATTCATTGACATTGGGTGGCCACCCTCGCTGTCCAGTATCAGTATTGGCTCGAACATTCCTTTACAATGGACACTAGCGTCAGAGCGATTATTTTTGAAACACCGCTTTGTGTATGGAATAGTCGGAGTGGATCTCATAGACAGTGGCTGTGAAGTGAAAGAGGCTTACGTTGTTTGCTGGATGAACAGAAATTGCCTCTTCTTCGTCTAGCTTAAACTGCCGTCGTTGTGAGCGACTACTGGGCAGGCGCATCTTACCAAAGGATGCACTTGCGATAATGATTAGACGTAAAGTCTTATACCTGCCTATGGCGCATTATTTTTGCCTGAATGTGTACTTAATCAGGCTGTCGAGGTAATAGAAAGGCTGTAGAGTCAGATTGCCAAAGCCCGTCACCTAATTGGTCGCTCCTCAAAACCATAAAAACATTTTTAGTCCCAGAAGGCTAACGAAAGCGTTGCCATAGCGTTTGTAGCAAAGCACTAGATGCAGCGATCGGAGGATTATGTAAGGTTATAGTGGCCACTGTTAGGGCTAAATGTAGCGCTTACTTCTGCGGCCCATAAGGGAATACGAAACTATGTCGCATGGGGCGGTGTAAAGCAACTGAAGTACGGAAATGAAACACAGATAGGACATCGGAGCGTGTGCGCGGAGCGGGCGTCTTTAATCTCCATCAACCGATAGGCAATGTCCGCTAATGATGGCTGCCACGGAGCGCTCCCTTACACAAGTCAGGACAAGCGCAAAACTGGTACGCTCTCTCTCTTTTAAAAGACAAGTAGCGGCGAGGCATGGCGATCGCAGGGTACGCCTCATGCCGTTAGTTCGCGCAAGTTCAAGAATGGTGTAAGAGGTACTTTCGAGTATTATCTCCCTTCAGATGCGCCCGCGGCGCAGGATAGTTAAAGAATCATGTGTTCTATGCTGGAGCACTGTCCTTCAGATAGTTATCAACGGACGCAATATTATATCAACAATCACCGTGTTGTGAATTGTCTTCCTCGTGCTATAATTTTTAAATCTGCCAGCGGCGTGTCGTGCATTGTCATCTCTATATTCATATCAGTTTATGTAATACACATCCAGCGAACATCATTTTCAAACATTGCTCGCATCTACCCTGGACAGTATAGCTTCTTTTTTCTACCCTACAGTGTACCCCCTTTAAGACAAGTAGGGCGAAAATCGGCCTTATTATTATTTAAACTCTAAGCCCTTTTTGTCCCATTCTCCCTCCCTTTCATCTATCACTCTATCACTCTTTCTGTTCCGTTTTCTTTTCTTGCGTTCTGGCAAGCATCATCTTTCAATTCCCTTTTTACGCGTCTGAGACAGGAAAAAATTGTGAGCTGTGGTCTATCTAGTGATATGTGGGGAGCCCACAAGAAGGACAAAAACACGAGCTGTAAGTTTCGGGCACTCAGCCAGAACAGAACCGCTTTTTCTCCCCCTCTGTGTGCCTCTTCTCTTTCGTGAGAGAAAGCAATTAAACAGTACAAGAGACATTCCTACAAAAGACATAGTTCGGCACAAAGAGACGCATTGCCAGCGGTACGTTATATTTCGGAATGAAAAGAAGGGAAACACATACATTTGGGAAAATATGTCGCTTTCCAGGGCGTCGTCACTGTCTTTTATTGCTGCCGAAAGACATACGCATCTGCTCTCCCAACCTTGGCCCCTTGTATTTTCACTCATGCCATAATGCTCTTTGCCGCAACAATCAAAGAAGAACCGTCGGAAAATTCCGTGCAGCGCTAGCTTATCCCAACGGGGGCACATACGTAAGTCACGTTATCTGGAATCGGCGTGTAGTTTTCCCTTGGTGCAATAATCCAAACGACTCACAATTCTCATTTTACGTGCCTGCCTTTCCAGTCGCGCAGCTCGCTGATGCTGCCATGTTTGCGTGTGTATGCTTAGCTATCTCTTTCCCTTTTCCTTTCTTACCCTCTGTCTCCCTTTACTCCTTCCTAATGCTGGGTAGCAAACTGGATTTTTCTTTTCTTGTAAAACCTCCTTGCCTTCCACACAACCTCTATTTGTCCGTGTCTCTCCCTCTCTCTGTATAAATTTATTGCATAAAACTCAAAGTTGGTTCTCTGTTCGATGAGCGAGCGCATTTCAGCTTGGTGCGTTGATCAACCAAATTTCAGACCATGACACTTTTCTTCATCGCGCAGTATTTTTGTCTATCTGGTTATCATAATCAGTTTTATCGAAGTATCGCATAGGACAACTTCTGGAAAGGAAGCTCAGCTACTCTAGTCTGGTTATCCCTGCCGTGTTTAAAGAACTGTTCTGTGGATATTACAGGAGAAACGATACATGTCGTTTCCGCTCACGTACCCCTATTGAAGAAATGGTAGTAATGAAATGCACCCAGGCCAAATGATAATAGGTGTAGTGTGCCTTGTACACTTCCATCGTGCTTGATAGCCAGCACCATGTTTCAAAGCTTGTCCCTATCAATACGTTAACGATACTCACAAGTTTCGTGAAACAATGCAAGTAAACCGCAATGTAACTGTTACCCGTGAGGCCGAACTTTACGTCCAGTGTGAAGCGCGCTACTTGAACTTGTTTCGCCACATTTCACATCATATCACAATTGCAAAAGTGCGCAAAACGAGCTAGAAGACGGAAATTATGGGAACACGTTCCAGAAGTTCCAACTAAGTTCAGAAAATTGTTGTGAACTATCTTGCGAAAGCTTTGGGGCAAGTACAGTGCCAACACGCCCCTCTAAATGCGAAAGCTGGCCTTCTCCAGTGGTGCCCACACTTTGCTGGGCCTACTAGTCTCCGGTCTTTGAAGGCGGTAGTGAATTTGTCGAAAGCAAAAAAAAAAAAAAAGACGGGAGTGAGTAACTACACGCGCAAAGCGACAAATACGAGTGCGAGTCGCGCGAAGGCCCACAAATAAAAGGATTCACATCCCTGAAAAGGGACGAGTGAAGATGGCCAGAAGAAACAAAAGCAACCAGCAGAGGGAAGATGGAGATGAAAGGAAGGAGAGGTGAAGAAGAGGAAGCCGCCGCTCGTTTCTTTGTGGGGAGCGACTCGAGCGTGAATGACGTAACAAACTGCCACCCTCTCGTGCGGCAGCCGCATGTTGTCGTGTGCGCAGAGTCCGAGGAGGCAAACTCCGTCGGCTGTGACGGCAAACAACGAGAAGTGATAAGGCCGAACAAGAAAAGAAGCACTGCGTTTTACAGCCACACAAACGCAATAACGGAAAGTGCTATAAAAAAAAAAAGAAGGTGTGCCCATAATGCTTCGATTTTTGTTGCTTTTTCAGCTGCGTTTACGCTATACCTTCGCAACGAGGTCATGAGGCGTATTTTGCCATTAATCTTTCTTCCTTATTTTCCTCTGCTTAACCAAACTCATCCACCATCGCTCTGGCCTCGCTGTCTTTCTCACACATCTGAGCACCAGCCGTGCTGCTTGCGTGCCTGCGCTTGCGCTGTGTAGTCGCCGTAATTCATCTACTCCTGACTATCATCATGACGCTGCGCATAGCCGAGCAAACGCTTATGGCTCTGTTTTTTTACTTGTCTCTTTCGCCGTCTTTTTCGCCTCTCACGGTGAGCGAGCAAAAGCAAATCAGACAAAGAGAGGTAGTAAGTACAGAGAGTGTATACACCTACTACGCTTTGGTCCTGCACTTTCACTCTATTTCGTGCCTGGTCCTTCGGGAAATGGCGAGAACAAACACACAGTACAGTGACGCGTTAGCAGAGGAAGTGCCATCGCAAGGGATGTCGTTGCTTTCTCGCTCGCAAGCCACCCCGGCGTGCTCTGTTTAGATACAGCGGATTTATATCTTTTTCAACCCCTCCTCAGGCTGTTCCTTTTGTATAGCTCGCCACCTATTGTCCTCCTGCATTTCGTGTGTACTGAGAATAAAACTAAAAACGCGGAACGTAAATATGCGGAAAGAGCTGAGTTCGCCCCCCACCTCCCAGACGCGCAACTTAGGTGCTGCCCGTATACATCATTAGGCAGGGTCCGCTGCGTTAGTTAGCGTGGGTTGTTTACAGCAGATTTAGCAGCAGGCCGCGTTGCTGCTTTCTTTTGCTCCGCTCTGTTCTCTCTCCCTCCATCTTTTGATGTTCGTCCCAGTCGCCCAGTCGCGTTCGCATCTTTTTTTCTTCCTGTCCTCCGGAAACTTGCGCGTCCCCGTCACCGCAGGAACAAATTTGTGAGCTTCTTTCCTTTTTCCTCGTGCAAGTCATTTAACCTTGTCCACAGAATACGCACTTCTTCCTTCTTCCTTCCCTCCATGTCTTTCTCGGTCACTTCCTTTCTTTCGTCTCTCTCTCTCTCTCTCTCTCCATATCGTTCCCTCATTTCGCTCACAGCATTTTACACCTCCCTCTAATTGCACCACACAACCTAAGCACCTCGCCGCGTCATTCAACACCGGGTGCAAGTTCAAGCTCGCCATTCGAACATTTAGTTTAACGCACAACCCCTCTCCCTACTTTGGCGACCTGGAAAACAACCCTCGCATTTCACCGTCCCCTCCAACGATGCATGGGCATCCTCAGGTCATTCACCTCTACGAAACGAAGTTCTGCGCCTCGACGTAGGTTCTCGCTGACGCCCTATGATGTCACGGCGTGCTGAATAGCGGCATGCGTGGAGTTAACTTAAACTGTCCCACTAAACGCATAAACTTCACTTCTCCCGACGAAGAAAAGATGAACTACAACGTCGCTAGAACGAAGAAAAACGGAATGGAAAGACGCGTACATGCTACCGCGCGCATTGACATTAAAGGACACTCAGTGACGATGTTTTCGGCGCCTGTGCGAGCGCCACCCTGCATTTTCGCCGTCCCGGACACGTATCGTTAATTTTCTCCTTGGCTGCCAAAAAAGAAACAGATGAACTGACTAACCTAAAATTTAAAAAATAAAGAAAAATACAGCAGCGGGGCATTCGGGGTATCACGGTGCGCGCGCTTTTAAGTACAGGCTGCGCAAAGGTAGACGCTGCGGCAAGATCTCATTTTTCTGTTTCGTTCAACGAGAAGGAGTATATGTTGTTTCGCTTATCGAGCGAGAAAAGCGCGGGACACGAGAGAACTGAGTCAAGAAAGAACTTGCGTAAACGGGCGTTGCAGCGGTGCAATTACGCGTGAATGCAGCCTGCTTGCGTCTCAAAGGATTTCTTTATATGCTGTTCTCTCGGCGGTATCCCGGCGAAATAACGCGCGTAACGGTAAGTATAGCGCTGAACGCTGGCCGAGTTGGTGCGAGTTCATCTTCTATCGCACTACGAAGCAGTACGGGGCACAGAGAAAGCAGCCAGACAGGCGAGAGCTATTCTGTCTCGATTGTTTCTTTGTGTCTTCTCATTCGGCGCAGTTTGATAGAACATGAGCGGAGCAGCCCTACGTTTCCAACGAAAACAGCCGAATTGCCGACGATGGTTCACGCGCGAGATCGGGCCAGAGCATTTCCTCGGCGCTCAGACACAATGGAGTGCAATTATAAGGCCAGGCTGGTCGCACTCGAAAGTTGCGGCGTGGCTTTGTTGGCAATGCGTATTGAATAGGCTTGCCATAGCTCAAGTAAAAGGCGGGACAAATGAACCCCCGCATGGTGCTAGAAAAATCGCAATGGCAAGTTACGCGTGCTTGGGTGTGCGTGTGTAGCCTTTGTCCTGTCCTTCGCTCGCGATGCGTAAAGCTTATTCAAAATTGACTTGACCGATCGATGACGCAGGCAACATTTCGCGTTAGTATCAAGTGCCATTTAATCATCGTTACTATTATCATCAACAACACCAACAACAACATTGTTGTCGCCACTGTCATTATTATCTATTAAGGGCCTCCTTTTTTATATGGATACGAAAAACATGGGAATGTTGGCTACGTCTGCGCCGCCAATCCCAACATCATTAAATTGATATGAAAAAGAGAAACATAAGAAAAAGAGAAAAGAAACTAAAGCAAAGAATAAGAAAGAAAGATGACAGTATCCCTGGATCACTGGGTCAAAAGAGGTCTCCGCGAGCGGAGTTCAGTGCATATAAGGTCACCCAGGTCACCATGGATACAGTTTGCACAAATAATGTTCATGCACAGTCAGACAACCCGATTATCAGAAACTCCGCTAACATCTTCGTGTGTTGGGCACAACATGTGGGGAGGACAGCCGAAGTTGATCAAACAAACTCTGGCACAGATTTCGTGACGCCGAATCAGTCAGGTTGTTCTGTAATATTTCAGTAAATATCAATTACAGAATAAATTATTAATTTTATGTTCGTACTAATGAATAAAGCCACGCAAGAGTTATGGAATCGCGTACTCCGGAGCCCTATACCGAATTGAATGTTGCTGCGGTCAAAACAAAGGCAAAATACTTTTTTTTCGAATCTAAAGAAAAACAAAAATTGCTGGTTGCGATCGGCATTGCATAGAAGCTCAAAATGAGCATGTACAATAGGGCCAATTAATAGAAAACCACGTTGATCAAACACAAAATCTAGCGAATAGCTGCAATTTGCCTATGAGGAGACGAAAGTTAGCGTCAATTCCGCATGAGGATAGCAAAGCTTATCAGCGACATCGAAGATGGTAAAACACTCGGGAAAGGCTAGTTATTTATTGATCGCGTTATAGCCTCATTAGAATGCAAGTGCAAGCAACAAACTTCAAGAAGAAATACGATATCGTTGCTCGAGGGCAAAACTACTCTCGTCAGCTGTCACTGCTGCTTCAAAATGGACTTCATTTCATTTTCCTAATGACCGCTCACAAACCCAGTCTGCAAATCTTATCAATGCGAAATTTCGTTCAACCACTGCCGCAGTCAGAAAAAAAAAAAAAAACGAACAGTTTATCACAGCCGCATCTTAGCGTGCAGCCATCATGTCAAGCGTTTAGTCCGCTTACGACGTCATAAAAGAAGGCTTAAGTGAAGCGTTGCTAACACGGCCGAGATTTATATATATATTTATAACCACCATTCGAAATCGGTCGAAATTCGAACAGCCAATCCTGGGGAGCGATGCGAAAGCTCGGAGAAAACCAGAAAAACGGTGCCGCCTCGGCGTTGATACTATCCGAGCGCAATGTTGCAGGACACGCACCATAAACCCCATTTTTTACCATCTAATGACGCAGACGTGAAGCGAGATGTAACGGCGCAGTTCATCGATTCGCTTCCCTCCGGGCACCGAACTCCTTTATTTGCGCTTTTCGTCAATGCACTTCGTTGCAGATAAGAAAAACAATCGCACCAGAGAACACAATTTTGGTATTGTAATATTTTTTCTTGTTAATCTAGTGCGGAAGATATCAAGCCCCGAAGGAGTCACAAAAGTGACTTGATCCAAGCTCTTTTTTTTTTCTTGTTGTGGAAAACGCAAGAAAAGATATGGGATTTGCAGTGTCTTTTGATACTGACGTGAGCGGACGTTGCCAAATAACACTGAACGTCATTGGCCTTAGCGAAGTTAGGAGACCAGGTGAAGCTTACATAGTCTTAAACAATGGACACGTCCTCTGCTATAGAGGATTACCCCAAAAGAGAGAATATGGCGTCGGGTTCCTAATTCACAAAGATATAGCGGGTAATGTGGATGAATTCTACAGCATTAACGAAAGGGTAGCATGCGTCGTAGTAAAGCTAAATAAGCGGTATAAACTTAAGATAATCCAGGGATATGCGCCAACAACGAGCTACGACGACGAACAAGTGGAGCAGTTCTACGAGGATATCGAATTAGCAATAACGAAAGTACGCACGCAATACACTGTAGTCATGGGGGATTTCAACGCTAAAGTAGGGACAAAACGAAGTGGAGAGCAGGCGATTGGCAACTACGGAGTCGGCTGTAGAAATGACCGTGGGGATATGCTCGTGCAATTTGCCGAAAGAAACCGACTCCGAATAATGAACACGTTTTTCAAGAAACACAAGAATAGGAAGTGGACGTGGAAAAGCCCTAACGGGGAAACAAAGAATGAAATCGACTTTATAATGTGCGAACAACCAGGTATAATTCAAGACACAGAAGTAGTGGGGAAGGTAAAATGCAGCGATCACAGATTAGTAAGAGCAAAGATTGTACTCAACCTATAGAAAACAAGAACTAAATTATTCACTAGAAAAAAATGTAATCTAGAGGTAATCAGATCCAAGAACGAAGAATTTAAAGTCGCCCTAAGCGACAAGTTCGAGGCCTTAGGCGAAAAAGGTGACGATGTAGAAGAAATAAACGAAACTCTAACGAAAACAATCCTTGAAACAGCGATAGAACTCGGGGGCAAAACAGCAAAGCAAACAACAAATAAGCTGTACCAATCTACCAAGGACTTAATAAAAAAACGTCAACAAATGAAAGTAACTTCGCCCATAGATAAGATTGAATTCGCAGAACTATCAAAGTTGATCAGTAAAGCCAGGCAAAGAGATATAAGAAACTTTAACACGAGAGAAATAGAGAAAGCAGTAGAAAAAGGCACCAGCATTAAATCGGTCAAAAAGAAACTGCACTTAGGACAAAATAAAATGCATGCGCTAAAAGATAAACAAGGTAACGTTATCAATAATTTCAACGAAATAGTAAAGGTAGCAGAAGATTTCTACTCGGAACTGTACAGCTCTCAGACAGACCATACAACCTTAAAAGAAATAGAATCAGAGGAAGATACTGAAATTCCATGTATAACCACTGACGAAGTCAAAAAAGCTGCTAAAGGCATGGCCCGCGGTAAAGCAGCCGGTGAAGATGGTATAACAGCCGACTTGATCAAAGACGGAGGAGATGTTGTACTTGAAAAACTTGCATCGCTCTTCACGAAATGTGTCAAGACATGTAGTATACCGCGCAGTTGGAAAAATGCTAATATAATCCTTATCCACAAGAAAGGTGACATAAAGGAGTTAAAGAATTACAGACCAATTAGCCTACTCCCAGTAATATACAAGCTATTTACAAAAGTAATTTCTACAAGGATAAGAGAAACCCTCGACTTTAACCAACCGAGAGAACAAGCTGGTTTTAGGAAAGGTTACTCGACAATGGACCACAGCCGCGCTATCAACCTAGTAATTGAGAGGTACGCCGAATATAACAAACCTCTTTATATGGCGTTTATCGACTACGAGAAAGCATTTGACTCCATAGAAATACAAGCAGTTATAGAAGCTCTACGACGACAAGGGGTACCTGGCGTATACGTGAAAATCATAAACAACATATACAAAGATTGCACAGCCACACTACTCCTACATGAGAAAAGCAGAGAAATCCCGATCGAGAGAGGTGTGAGACAGGGAGATACGATATCCCCGATGCTATTCACTGCATGTTTAGAGGAAATCTTTAAACGTCTAGACTGGGAAGAAAAGGGCATTCGAATAGATGGAGAATATCTCAGCAATTTAAGATTTGCAGACGACATTGTACTCTTTAGCAATGATGGAGACGAACTACAAAACATGATTAATGACCTAAACAGGGAAAGTATTAAAATTGGGTTAAAAATGAATAGGCAAAAGACCAAAGTTATGCTCAATAGCCTAGCTAAGGAACAGGAATTTACAATCGACAATGAACCCTTACAATGTGTAAACGAATATGTATACCTGGGACAGTTAATAACAGGAACTCCCAACCACGAAAAAGAAATTCTCCGTAGAATAAGGATGGGCTGGAGCGCATTCGGAAGGAATTACGAAATCATGACTGGAAACTTACCGCTCTCACTAAAGCGCAAAGTATTCAGTCACTGTATCCTCCCAGTACTAACGTACGGTGCAGAAACGTGGAGGATAACTAAAAGACTAGAGATGAAACTAAGGAGCGCGCAACGTGCAATGGAAAGAAAAATGATAGGGGTAACGCTAAGAGATAAAAAACGAGCGGAATGGATCAGAGAACAGACAGGAGTAGCCGATATTATTATATCAATTAAAAGAAAGAAGTGGACCTGGGCAGGACATGTCATGAGGAGAACAGATAACAGATGGACAGTAAGAGCGACAGAATGGATACCAAGAGAGGGAAAACGCAACAGAGGCAGGCAAAGGGTTAGATGGAGCGATGAAATTAAAAAGTTTGCGGGCGTAAAGTGGAACCAACTCGCTCAGGAGAGGGTGGAGTGGAAATCGATGGGAGAGGCCTTCGTCCTGCAGTGGACCTAAATAGGCTGATGATGATGATGATGATGACTGAACACAAGTCGCAGTCACGCTAGAACAATAAAGGAGTAACCTATTTCGTTCCCTATCTATCTATCTATCTATCTATCTATCTATCTATCTATCTATCTATCTATCTATCTATCTATCTATCTATCTATCTATCTGTCTGTCTGTCTGTCCGTCTGTCTGTCTGTATTCAGACACACGTGGCCACCGTTACGAGCAACTCGGGCTAGTTGTAAGCCATATAATTCATGTCATGCTCCGAGGACGAGGACAAAGCAAGGTCCACGTGCATGTGTCTCATTCTTCTTGGGTGCGACGCTTGAAATTTGTTGTCAGCAAATAACCTGAATAGATAGGCCCCATTCTCATCATAGGTGCACATAATTCGACTAACCTTTCTTTCCAGCTGTGGCCAGGACAAGATCAGCTCGTTCTCAGTAAACTTACTCGACAAATAAATTTATTTTTGTACGCTTCGTCCCAATCATTTTCAATGGGAAAGTGCATTATTTAGTCTTAGCAGAACATTGCTCTGAAGCCAATTTTATTCGTTCTTGGCTCAATGTGAAGACCGTTATCCACGCACGTTAAGCTGAGAAGATTGTGTGGTGTGAAACTTCATCCACTCAAAAGAGCTGAGAACGATGAAAACGTTTTACGGAGGTTATTTATTTATTTATTTATTTATTTATTTATTTATTTATTTATTTATTTATTTCTCAGGCAGTACTTCGTTTCGTATGTAACGAATGTATGCTCAGCTTAAAATGGAAGTTGGCTCTGACCGAAAAGCTACGTAATGTCACTAAATGAACCATATGAAGTTCGCAACACAAGTAGTGTAGAACTGCCCGTTCCCTAGGACTTTCCCGTACAAATGCAGAAACGGCATTTTGCAAAACAGCTCACAGAAATATACTACAGGGATCTCTTGCTCCTAGAGCTTATATATGGAGCAAGATGTCTTAATATGTCAAAAAAAAAAATAATAAGGAGTAGGCTTTGCAACGTTATCGCGCGATTGCATGAATTTTTCAGTACTTTAACATCACCGAACATGCACTAAGTCGTTTGCGAACTTACTCAGCTCTCTGCGTTGAGTAAGAGACGCAAAACTTTCCTCTGCGAGGGAAATGCGGAACACCTGGTACTAACATTTGCGCCTCTGTAGAAAGAGCAACGCCTACTTACGAAAGAAAAGAAATAGAAAAGAAAAGAAGCCTCGGGATATTTTGTTCCACTATACGCCTCTTCGCGTGGGTTGAAAGGAACAAGCGCGCCGGAAATGGTAAATAAAAGAGTGGCTTCGAATAAGTGGGACGCAATAACCTATTTCGCAGGTATAAACATGTACAGGGGTAAAAACAAATGCATAAAACTAGGTTACACGCTACACCGTGAGCTTGCGAGGGCTTGAAAGTTTAATCAGTTAGAAAAGTTCGTTTACGATATTGTAAAGAAGGAACTTCCAGAGTTGGTGAGAGACAAAAGAAAAAAGCAACAATGAAAGTACCCCGCACGAACTAAAGGTGCAAAAGTGAGGAGTACTGCCCGTGGAAATTGGCGGTAATTCCAGCCTGAGGCCCCACTAAAGGAACCTCAAAAGACAAGTACATTTTTTTTTTTTTTTAGTCTTTAACGCGGAAATCAACTGCGCAGGGACATCCGGGCCAAACAACATTCAAGAAGAAAGCGATTCGTTGTGACGTATACGGCGAGACCAACCTTATTTATTTATACGCCTTAAGGCACAAAGCCACTTCTCGACTACCGACGGTCATTGTGTAGGACCTCCACTTTCACCCTGTCTACGTCCAGCCACACGTGAGCACACCAACACATGAGCGCTTTCAAACAAACGGGAGCCTGAACGCTACTTCTGTCGCCTAGTACACACTTTCACCTACAACACATTCTTGTTATATGGGCCGCCACTTCGGTTTCCGCTTGGACGCCAAGGCGTGCCGTTCCGCCATGACGCTGCACGGCGTTCAGGTAGTACAGATAACGTTTCCTTCCAAGCGATGTGCTTGCATGGGGGCCTTTACCTTACGCCTATCGTGCTCCTCGTTAGACGTATGCGATGGTATACAGCTTAAAAGGTCGGCTCAATCAACGTACGACCTGCCACTTACTGACATGACTGCTTCGCATGGCATCGATTTCCAGAACGGATGGGATCTGCCGGATTTCCCCTTCTTTGAACAAATTATGTCCCTAAGATCAGTTCCTGATTATTTTAGATGCTCTTAAAGATAGACCAACACATTTTTATATTTATTTATTGAACCCAAAATGAAGAAGTGAAGCATTGCTGGGGATGTTTGCGCTGTTGCAGAATCAGCCGATGCTACTTCTGCCTCTTGGGACCTATTTGCTGCTATCTCAGACGTGATTTTGCTGAAAGAAGAGTAGACGATATTCAGCTATGTTTGAAACCACATTCCAAATTCCCTGTTGCGTACAGTGCAATAAAATTTCGCTCACACGTTCGCAGGAGCCTCCATGACTGATTGGCACCGTTTCCTGACTGTGTTCTCAAAGTGTTACAGGGTCCTTTTAAGAATAATACATAGACGACAAAGGTCCGACCAAGATTCGAATAGAGCATCTTTATTTTATAATTTATAGGGTTTAACGTCCCAAAACCAGCTCTGATTATGAGAGACGCCGTAGTGGAGGGCTCCGGAAATTTTGACCACCTGGGGTTCTTTAACGTGCACCGACATCGCACAGCACACGAGCCTCAACATTTCGCCTTCATCGAAATGCAGCTACCACAGCCAGGATTTGATCCCGCGACCTTCGGATCAGCAGCCGAGTGTCATAACCACTAGACCACCGTGGCGAAGCTATAGCATCTTCAGAACGACGATAGTTTATAAAAAAAATTTTGACAGGTATATTCTCAATGATTAACTTTGTACGGCTTATCGCGGCCACCCGAAAATATTTTGCCGAAATAAATTGTGTGCAATCGCCAGTTAGGGAATGGGCAAAGGTTTCTTCGTTCTAAGACCTTAAACTTGATCGGTTCAGTGGTATGTCATGAGCCACTGCCTGAATGAACTCTGTGTGCGAGCATTGCACATGGAAACTGCGCGATTAGCCTACGCAGTACCCAAACTTCTTTTTAACATGCGTGTTCAAGTATCGCTTTCATGTCATGACGCCTTTCAGCAGAGCTAGTAGTCATCGAAGCATGAAGTGGCTCACGTAGGTGCTTAACCCACGAAGAAAACAATTGTCATTACCTGAATACTAACGGCAAAGGAAGTGTTCTAATCGACAAACATTTTTGCAGCTTTCCTCAAAGTTTACATCGTGATTGCAGTCTTCTAACGAGCCGCGTAGAAATTAAATTCGGCGTGCCACTCGGTGATCCGGCCAAACTGCCTTCTTAGTTCAGGAATTTCTCCAGCAAAACTTATTGCCTATCTAGGAGCATTCGGGATAGCTACAAACTTGCTGGCCCAATTTCCTTTCCTCTCACGCGATGTTTCTCGCGAAATCTCATTCTGCCTGCAAAGCCTCGTCGCTACCGCCATGGAGCGAAGAACGCGTCAGCGGTATGGCGAAGGTGGGAAAGAGAAAGATAAATAAAGGCAGTCGCCATATTGTATCTTGCGAACTCCACAAGTATCACATGTTTTCTTCGTTCCTTTCGTTTACGTTACCCCTTTCTCGGAATACAGTGTCCTCACACACCGAGCTCCCCGCTCGCCTCCTGTGGCCCGTCGCGTCTGCGTCGGGTGATTTCGTGACGTCACACCCCTCTCTCGCCACTCCTCACTTCGCCCCGTGCACGCCCAACCGTTAGACCGTGTCGCGGCTAATGGCGGCCTAAACGATTTCGACGAGGAAAGATCTGCTGCTGGCGCCCGCATCGCGATACGCCGCAACTCGCCACGGCTACAAACCGTACAGCTAACGTCTGTGCCGCGCACCGCGCACACATGGTTGCCAGCGAGGACGGTTTCCATCGTCTGCTCCGAGAACTGAGCTAGGCCTACACACAGCAGACGACGAATGAAAACACCGAGACGTTTACAAAGAAGCACCGCAGAGCCAAAAGGGCCAAGGGGGTAGAAGACAACTGCAGTCATGTTTGTCCGAACGCCCCCTTATTCCCGCGTTCTTTGTCTTCGACGCGGCGCTTCTTCCTTTGGTAGCCGTCTCACGGACGCGATGCGATGGCTGCCACATCAGTTGGGGCACTCGCTTCTGTGCTTCTCTTGCTTTATTGCTTTTCTTTTTGCCTTTCCCTCCTCCTGTGCCGCTGAGGCACCACCATGTTTCGTTCCGTCCACTTCCATTTTCGCTTGTGCTTGCGATGGTGGCGCCAGTTTCCGGCCTGTCCTCCGGGCTCTGATTACGCCTTCTGTTTAGATTGGGCAGCAATCTGCGCAGAGGCCTCGCAGCAGAACCTCCTTGTTAGATGGCTTCATTAGGGCTTTAGTGTCCGGCCCCATCGCCAGAGTGTTCGTAACAGCCCTTCTTGTTTGGGAATTAGAAGTTCGGTTGCGAGCTGGTGCGTGCGTCGAAGCCGTCGTTTAGCAACAAATGTAGCAATTCTGCTAAGAAAGTATAAATGATTTAACTTGGGCTTCCACACCCCGCCCTGCAAAGAGAACCAGGCCTTACTTCCCAAATAAATGACACAAGTGCACCGAGTGAACAAGCCCTGCCAAACGGTTGCTTCAGTTTGTTTAGTCACCGCGCAAGGAAGGCACCTCGTCACTGAGAAGCAGAACGGAAATGTGTCTTCCTCCAAATTTAGTTCCTTTTCGAATTTTACTGGCGCTACATTAAGAGCAATGTTGTATTTTGTTGCATTGCCTGCGGGTTTACTTAAAACTATGCACTTCGCTGCCCTGAACTCGACGTTTGCCAATGACGCCTTTCAGCCGCGTTTTCTCTGTCAATAGAGCTGCGAGAAAAAAAAAAAGCAACATAATGTCGAGGACGGGTATATTTCGCCTGCTTAAACTATTGTTATTCGACGAAATAAACATCGTCGCGGAAGTAACGCTTCCCCCAGGAAGTGATTGCTCATGTCACAGGACTATAATATTATGGTAAAAATCATTATTGTAACCTACAGCTCCTCAGCTTGTCATCTCAAAGTAATTACCCGTAGCTTGTCCTTATAATTCAAAGCATGGCGTTTTAGCGTTCAAGAAGAAGAAACAGCTGGAGAAGGTATGTTCGTGCAAAAACGCACATTGAAATTCGTTACCTCTGCAGAACAAAGCAGGCCTACCGCGGTGTGTCGGGATGCATATTGAGCAAAATGCAGCGAATGCTACGGGCCTGTCGACATTTAGAATGCGCAGCTGATGCTTTCCTGGCTGAGCACGCCCTAACCAATGCTCTTGATTATCATTGTATACGAAAAACAAAAAAAGGGGGCAATTCAGTCCGTTACTAGTTCCGATGCCTCTTCCTTTATTTTAATCGGGGTGAGCTCATGCATTTTGTCGCAGTGAAGCGCTCTCTGCCTAATTTATAGTAAGATAAATTTCGCTCTGTAATGCTCTAAAACCACAGACATAATTACAATGGCCGCCGCAGTGGACACTATTAAGGTGAATTTGACCACTGGTGGTTCTTTAACATATACCTGTACGCAGAAACCACCGTGATGAGTAACTTGAAACCCGCGCACTCCCGAATCGCAAAAACCCATCTAAAACCCACCCTAGCCTTAATCTTCGTCAATGCGACTGCCGTTTCACGCGACCCTCTTCTGCACGATCTTACTGCAGCAGTCGCATATCCATTCGGAGCAAGTCATGTGGAAATGGTGCCCACCGAGTAGAATGGATGCGATATGTTCCAAGGCTATCTGTTCATTACCTCATGTTTACTCTAGCGCGGGCCCGTGGACAACCTGCCACGGTTGTGCTCAGAATATATGAGCCCTCTGGTACGGCATTCCCAATCGATCAGCTCTCCGCCTATCAATTTCAGCTTACGGATACTGGCCAAGTCGGGGAGGGCGCTACTGTAGTGTCTGCGTAGACATGCTTGGCCGTCACCGTATTTCTCCTATCTTGCCAATGACAAGCGCTTTGACAGCATCGGCACGAAAATAATCATGACGTCATCCCCTTGCAGTCGGCAATGTGCACTGCGGCAAAAGAGAGACAAACAATGCCGGGACAAGACGCTCGACGAGGAAGGAGATGCGCGGTTCGCTACACCCCCATGAGAGACAATAAGCTGGAGATTAGACTGGAGCACAAGGCAAGAAAGGTGGAACGGGCAAGAGGACAATATGTGAGCCACTATAAATCAACATAAAACAGCATCGTTTTACGTGGAATATCGTGATAACGAAAGCCTTTCGGTGAGCCGATAAAGAAATAAGTGGGCATGACAAGTATATGTTTGAAAGCAGCAACATCGACATCTTGGACTGAACAGAGGCACACGAGACGCAGTAGTCGCATGCAGAGTAATTAAACACACATTAAGGTGAAACAGCCCTAATCTAGATTACTGAAATCTAGAAGAGAACACACAAGCCCCTCCTGACCACATTTTCATTTCATTTCCCCCACTCCACTGACGGTGAGCCACGCTCTTTGCAAGAGCTGCAGATATAGCGTCATTTACTTAACAAAATTATTAATATTATTATTATTAGTAGTAGTAGTAGTAGTAGTAGTAGTAGTAGTAGTAGTAGTAGTAGTAGTAGTAGTAGTATCAACACCACCCTTTCACTCCCAACCCTCTTTCCATTGCAAGAAAGGGTCGTCGGCACATCGACGGCTGAAAACCAATGCCCTACAGCATAACTGACTCTGAAATGTTTTTGGAGGGAACTGTGAATCTTGTGCCAAGTATATCGCGTTTCCTCGCATCACACCCGCACTGGCTGATGTTGGCCACAATTAGGTATTATTGGCAAACTGTTGGCTAGTTTCGTCGGCTATCGACTAGTTGTCAATCCGCTCTTCAGACAATGTGTTAAAGGTAATGCAACTATGCTGCTATATGTATACTTCAATGCTGTAAATGTTTAGCAGTCTACGACATTTCCACTTAGGAATATTCGGTACAGTTTCGAACGCATCTCTTTGGTCTTTACCACCCACATTTCGCAACGGTCTACGATGCGAGATTTCTGAAGAGGGGAACCTCATTTCAGACCAGGTAAGCAGCAAAGTCAAACAAATCCTCAAAGTCGTGTTACTCCATCATGCTTAAAGGTTCAGCGCAGCTCAAAAGTATAAAAGAAGAGTGGAGGGGGTTGTCAAGGGGCACAGGACGACAGGGTGAGACCATGTTGTCTTGTCCCTCTTGGCTACACCTTCCACCTTTCCGAAATAAACTTGCTCTGATTTGCGCTGAACGCTTGAGCGGTGTGGCACACAAACTTAACCAAGTTGCTCTACATCTTCCCGTGCCGACCCGGGTGGAGCCACCGACCGGGTGAAGAGATGGAGCCTCTTCGCTTCCACCCCTGATCCCGATCCCTTTGGTCCTTTTCAATAAAGTTCCTCGCTCGCTCGCTTCGACTACCATACTTATTTGAAAGCTGCCAACACTCCGTAGCATTTGCCTTAATTGGGTAGCATTGGTCATTCATTCATTCATTCATTCATTCATTCGTACTGCAAACCCTCATTTAGGGTTATTACAGGGAGGGTAAAAACAAATACAGACTAACCATATAAAAAGAAAAACCAAGTGGCAGCGGAATCACAAAGCACAAGTTTAACAATTTTTCAAATTCATAAACATCTCTGGCGTTTGCCACAAAGCTTGGTAATGCGTTCCAAAATTCAATCACTGCTGGGAAAGAAGAATAGCGGAACATATCAGTGTGAGCAAACAAAGTATGGTCGTAAGATCTTAGTTTCCCTGGAAGTTGCACATACGTATCTTCGTTAATTTTTAGATCTCCACGCAGTATCATGAAGAACACTTTGAGCTGATTCTTCTGACTTCGCGCTTCTAGTGCTTGCAGTTCACAGGAGTGCAACATTTCTGTAACAGAATCTAAGCGGCGGTACTTTGCGCATATGAAGCGCATTGCACGACGCTGAACTTAAGGTTGAAGTTTAGGGTAATCACCAACAGTGTGCAAAATATCGAATTCTTCTAACGCAAATTGAGTACGAATATCCGGCTTCGGATATCGAATCAAATATTAAAACAAAACTGCGCCTTCAGTAATCATATATTGTTTAGCACGTAATCATGTTAAGAGAACGCCCTAATAAACTTTGAACGAAAAGTGCATTCGTGTTAGAAGCACACTGCCTAAACTGGCCTGTCAGATAGTAAGTATCACAGTGTAAAGCAAGCGATAACAAATACGAAAGGCTGTCATGGATCAATATGAGTTGTGATACATGATCAGACAGCTGCAGTGAATGCCGGAAAGGTCCTGCACAAGGAGGCGGCTGCAAATGGCAGGTCAGCACTTTTTGATTGCTCGCTAAAAGCGTACGGAGCACTAACATGGTTACACGTGTGCCAACAGCGTTGCCAAGAACGTGGCTGAAGATTTCTGTCATAATAATAAATAGTTTTATGGTTTTACGTCCCAAAACCACGAGATGCATATCGTGATAGCGCATGATGGCGGCGACTAGTCGCACGGGCTCCATGACTCCTCCATGCACAATGTAGCGTAAATGCGGAAGATTATTCACTTTCGGCAAGATATTTGGGTCGTATATTCGATCGTTACGTATATTTGAACCACTTTGAATAGTTGAAATATTTTGAATACCTTAATTTCAAATGAGTACAGATATTAAAAGTAATATTCGATGAATACTCAAAATATTGTAATATTCGCACGCTGCTAGTAATCACAGCTAGTATTTGGTGAAATGACGGCAAATGTTGGCTAGCTGTGACTAAGGTTGCCTAAAACCGGCTAAATGGTTGTTGCTGTTAGCTATCCTCTTGTAACAACACCACCATTGTCTTCATGCAATATCAATTAAATTATTGAATAGTTTCCCTCTTCTAAGTCCTTTCCGGGTCCCATTTGTTGTAAGCGCACCAAATTCCAACTTCCATACTCGACACACTTTCTGAGCCGAGTCATGGGGGACTCCTTTCCGGGAGAGTATACAGACGTGATGAATGGGACCTCATATTCGGCGGGTCTGCATTGAGAGAAAGCGCCGACTTCATATAGCAGCTCCTTTGAATGCCGTCCGAAGGCATTACGAGTCCTTCAAAGAGACCCCACCGCTCCACCGCCCGAACATTTGAACGCGTATGAAACACGATATAGCTCTCGGCTTCAAGTACTCCCAGACTTGCTAACAATTGCGCCGCGCAACTCCGCTGCGCATTATGCGAGCACAAAGGGAACCGGTGACAGCCAGGTTTTCAATTCGACTAGGGAGTTCTCGCGGAGCCTACGGGCGAGTCGTGAGCTATGAACCTTCCGCGTTCATCGGTTACGACTGACAACATTCGAAACTTCTTTCATTGCTCAATTTCAATTCACGGGGCGTCGGGATTCATTGGCTCTCTCGCTGATGGACAAGTCAGTTTTACGGTTAAGGTATTTTTATTTAAACTCCTAGAGAATTTTCGCAGATCAACAAAGTTACCGAAGCACTGAAGTGCCCCTGCGTGCATTGAATTCGAAAGCACGATGTATCTGGAAGTGACGACTATTTCAATGTCCATGCTACTACGGCGTTTATGGCACGTGACATTATCGTGCGACGGCTTGGCTGACGTCATCACATGGTGTCATGAGTGACGTCACGCTGAGGTAATCGCGTGGCGCTATAACCTGGTCACATGTCCTATGGTGAAATCCGCCGTGGACGACGCCGGGTATTTCATCCGATGGGGCATTTAGTGCTTTCGCAATAATAATTCCAGCATTAGGTGAGCGACTAAATATACTGCGCGTAACAGCAGCGCTTCAGTGACACAGAAATAAGTTAGCCTTATGTCGGCTGGCCCCTCTTGCAATATTTAAGACTTGCTATCAAAGGATCCAAGGTTTAAGCGATTCTTCACTGTATGCACTACAAAACTAAAAAAAAATGAAGTGGAGAGGAGAAAAGAGGGAGACGTATTCACGCAAGAAACTTGCGACAAACAGAGCAAATGAGAAAATTTCAGCCAATGCCGATGCCGGACACATCTTTCGAGATGCCGACCAACGAATTGCAAAAAGCACTTAGGCAAGAGAAGCTTTTTTGAATTCAACCCGTGTATGCTATTTGATTTCATTCATGCTACACATAATAGTACAAATGCCTCAGACACGTGCACATTTTTCTGGACCATCCCCACCATTACTGAATATTCGAAAGTGGCTTTATTATACGGATATCTTATTTCGGTAAATTAACGGAATTCAACATTTTCGCAGGATTTAATGGTATGCACTTTCTGAGGCAAGCGATCTGGGAACGCTGAAAAAGCTATATGCAATGTATTTATGAGCAAATACAAACGATATGTATGTCTTCCACAAATAATAACAATTTAAACAGCGTCATTCCAGGTGACGGCGAATGCGGAAATATCCACCCAGGTGTACGTTTGGGCACCACCCTACATGAAGCCTTGGGCTTTAGGGCAAACAACGGGAAGCTGAACATAGCCGCGATTGAAATAAGTAAGAGACGGTTAGAATACTGGTGGCAGAAAACTAGAGAGAACGGACAAAAATAATTATAGGGAAAAATATGGAATTTCTGCCATAAGGGGCAGGGAACTGGGCTATGAAATTCCGTTTTTTATATGGCATGATCGATTTGATTGAAGTAAATTTAAAAGGCATGAGGAAAATTAAAAGAGAGAAAAAAAAAGTTCTTAAATCTTCTTACGAGCCTGGTGGCGCACATGTCACCGCCCCGTTACAAAGGGGAAGCTCATAGCATCCATCCATCCATCCAGAAGACAGAGGTGCTCACACAGCACCTCCGTTTCTTGCGGTCCTTGTCCAGCTCCCTCACCTGATACGACGCTGTTTAAATTTATTCTCGGGAGACATTAGCCCCCAAATCGTAGTTTAGTGCATCTCGGCTTATTTTTGAAAGGTTATTTCTTAATTTAGCTTTGTCAATCAAAATTGAAATAACCGTGCGACTTTGCTGACCGGAGACAAGGTAACCTGGGAGAAGTTCGTATTGCGTCCATTTTTTTTTCATTGTCACTGTTTCCATCGTTCTCAAATCATCGTTACGCTGTAGATTGCAATATGTATGTTCATGATTATCATCTGTCCTTTCCATCATCATCACCGTCTTCCGCTGTATTTGAGAGCAACCATTCATTTCGTTAGCATGGCTTATTTTCTAAGCATATAGAAAATTCAAGCCAGTTCGACGTCGTGAAAACCGCCGGAATAGCGAAGCTGTTCTTTTATCGTTGCTCGTGATGTAGCTGGCATGGGCGTCAAAAGGCGTCCCCGCGGCGTCGGCGATCGAACCAGCAACTTCTAGCTGAGCATTTTTTACACACATTGGGCTTCACATAATCACTGTCATCTGATGGAAAGAATGGGTCGAGAGCGGCAGTGGGTCGAAGGCAAGCGCGGGTTTGTTCGTTATTTGACTGATTTGCTCTCTTTTTTCTTTTTTTTCTTTCTTTGAACTCATTTTCTTTGTTTGTTGGAACTGGGCGCTGCAGGAATCCAGCCGCGGCTACGGGGATCGAACTGGGAACTTCGAGCGAGACTCTTTCTACAGTTTATCGCACATTGGCCATCGCAAATCGCCATAATGTAGCAGTGGGCTGAGAGAAAGAGTAAGTTGTGTGTGTCAGTGGGAAATGCGTCGTGGGCAAGAAGAGCGTGTTCGCTTTTCTCTCCTGCGTGACAAGCACTACGAGACCATCCGACACACGGCACAGTCAAATCATTGGACAGCTCCGTTGTTAAAATTATTTTGCTAGCGTACATCCAAGCTCACAGAAGCGGAGGCTCGAATGTCACTTTTGATCAACAGAAGCAATAGTCGCAAAACAAAATCGGGCTTTGCCCTCGTCGATTTGCTGCGCAACAGACTTGTCAAGCAGACAACAGAGGCACCTAATTCGCAAAGCGCTGTTTCGAGTGACACGCTGCACGGTGGTCTAGCCAGCGACTATGCCACTCGGCTGACAATCCGAAGGCCGTGAAATCCAGGTCCGGCCGCGGCAGCTGCATTTATATGGAGGCGGAATGTTGACGCCCCGCGTATGCTATGCGATGTCGGTGCACGTTAAGGAAACTCAGATGGTCGAAATTTCCGGAGCCCACCACTACGACGTCTCATAATCATATCGTGGTTTTCGATCGCAAAATGCCAGAAATCAATAAATCATATGCTAGGAGCGAAGACACGAAGCCTTGTTCTGGGAACATTGCTTTACAAAAGGGAACGAGTTTGGGGAGTTGCTACTACATGTTTACGAAGTGAAGAAATGACACGTAGCCCCGCCACGGTGGTCTAGTGGCTATGGTACTCGGCTGTTGATCCGAGGATCGCGGGATCGAATCCCGGCTGCGGCGGCTACATTTCGATGGACGCGAAATGTTGAGGCCCGTATGCTGTGCGATGTCAATGCACGTTAAAGAATCCTAGGTGGTCAAAATTTCCGGAGCCCTCCACTGCGGCGTCTCTCATAATCAGGGATGGTTTTGGGACGTTAAACCCCGCATAACAGCAACAACAACAACAAACAACACGTGCAGCACGAGGAAAGAAATACAACAAGAGCGCCGACTAACCAGGTTAGTCGGCACTCGTGGTGTCTGTTTTCGTCTGCATCGTAAGCTCTCTTTTGTCGCTTCGTAAACATTACTTTACAAGCACCCACATGGATCACTACAGAGAACACCGTCCGACTATAATCTGTGCGAAACCAGAAAGGTGGGCGGCAGTAAAACGAGCTTAGAGTGCCAGCGAATGCGCGCACTCAGTAAGCTGATGCGGGTAAGGGTACAACAGTTCTTCGAATGGCTCAAGGACGAGCCGCGTTAACGTTCCTTTCGAAGCTGCAGCGATAACGCAGAACAAGCGGCGTGACGAGCACTCCAGCGATAGCAATCAGAAACAAAACTAAACAGCAGACAGTGATGTCCTACAGAAAGAGTGAAGACAGAGGAAGAAGCCGCTTATCGTTCCAAGACACGTATACCATAGCAGGACGACAAGGCAAAAAACGGCCAAAGAAAGCAACAGGCCAAGTTCGTCAGTGCGCCCTCGCCCAACTTCAAATTAGGCAATCATCCGGGACCCTTAAGCGACATGCACGGACGCACGCAGTGAGCATTTTCTCTTTCGCGTATTTGCTTTGTTCCATCGCTTATTTTTGGCTTTAGTTGTGCGCTAGCGCTTTTCCATGTCCGCCGTGCAGAAGCAGCGCAAGTAAACATGACGACCCGCGCTCGGAACAAAAATTAATTCCCCCTTAGCGAACCGAGCGGGCAAAGCAAACAGAAACGCGCGCTAAGCGCGAAAAGAAAGGAGAAGAAAAGAGTAAAGAAATGAACGTGGGTGATCAAGCCAGGGGCAATGGAGTCCGGCTGCACAGATACAGCTAAGCCGCACGGACGCGTGCCGCGGCACTCCCCGGCTCTCTCTGGGTGTCCGCTCGCATCAGCCCGCCGCCAAGGCGAACGGCACGTACCGCTGATCATTAGCGCGACGTGATCCTCCTCTCACCTGATTTCTCCCCCTCGCTCATCCCATGCAGCCATTTCTCGGCCGTGCACCAGCGGACACTGCCATTGTTTTTGGTTCAGCGACGCTCATTGTTATTATATATATATATATATATATATATATATATATATATATATATATATATATATATATATATATATATATATATGTACGCACGCACGGACGTGTACACACACTTTCATGTATCCCCCTCTCCCTCCGGTCGGGCCAACGCGCCGGCATCAGGGCTCTCTCAGTAAGCTCATCATTCGTTCTTCGTTCGTTCTTTCGTATGCTCGGCGTTTCTTTTTGCTGTCGCTTCGGCGGCTGATCACGCTCGCCGAGCCGGCTGCCGCATGATTGGTCCGGCGCGCTGGGAGCTGCTTACGCGAGCTGGATTTCGGAAACGACGGACGGTACGCGTCCTCCACCCAAACTTGCAGCGGCCTCCCCTTTCTTTCAAGCTCTGCGACCCGGCTATAACACCGCCCGTTGCAAAGCAACTTACGCTGGGCTCACTATTTTCTATGGGAAGACGCTGCCTAACTGCATTAGCAGCGGTGTCGCTGTCGTCGCTCATCAAGCTATATGACCTCTTCCTTCCCCTCGCCCCTCCATTGCCTTCCCTGTCGAGCTACTGCCGTCGTTATACCACCCTTGTCCTTCGACTCCCCTTCCACCTCCTTTCTTAATCCTCCAGCTGTCGTTTTTCTCGGCGTTTCCTCAAACTCACGTTCTTTCTCACGCGCTAGCCGATCCCGCATAGCTCGTTAATGCAGCTTTTCCTTTTTTGTTTGCCAGTCCTGATTCTCAAGCTCTGTCATAGTCCGCCGTTGCGGCTTTATTATTTTACTCGTCAAACTTAACGTTCTTTGTTTCTTTTCGTTTACCTCCATAATATCCCGTTACGCATCTACGTATATCCAGTGACGATGGATCGCCTTACTGTGACACGTGGGCAACGTGGCGTGCGCGTGTGCGTCATATAGAGAAAGGCCACAAAGAAAGTGTGTGTGTGCGATAGTTCGCCATTGATAAAGTACAGACGAAAAAAGCTCAGAAAGGTCAATTCCTTCTCTTGACAGGCATCTATTAACAGTGCACTATCGGGATGATAAACCAGTGTGTGGTAGCTATTCAACTAGCGAACTCAGCCTACGACATTCATTCAGAATTTTCGTGTTTCCTATTCGCGTGCGGTAACATTTCCGAACATTTCATGTAATAGCCGTTTACATCTCCAAAATGCTTACGCATGCCCATTTCTTAACGAGAATGCCGGTGCGAGAAATAAGGATGCCACTCCTTCAGTGCACTAAAGATAACTCAAGTTAACACAACGTAACCTAACGTCATAGGGAAAACAACGCGCACGCACTAAGACAAACAGAACAACACGCGTTTTTCTGATCCTCCTTCGTGTTTGTGTTTGCGCGCTGTATTCACAGTGGAGTTTTACCAACTCGCCCAAATTGCTGCCTTGCTACAGTAACCTAACGACCGCTCATGGTTGTTTGTTTCAACACAAATGAAAACGAAGTCTACCGCGCTACTTACTGCTGTCTAGGCGAACCAATGCTGTGAGTATCACAGCCATTTTCATCAGAACCCTGACTTACATCGTCATCATCACTGTCGTCGCCAACCTGTCTTATGTTCACTGCAGGATGGATATTGCAGCATCAAATCCTCTGGCTTTAACACAAAATTATTCGAGGTCGACGATTAACTATCTCAACACGTTGGTATTATCGATAACATTGTGATACCTGTCCAACTGCCCATTTTTGCGTCGAACCCTAACAGCCGTGTAACAACGCTGCATCACACTTTATGTGAACAGCCTGCGTTCAGCCACGTTCGTTTACGAAGATACCGTTAAATGCCACCCGGATCGACTATTTATAAGTGCAAAGAGTGAGTGGCTCTTGGTAAATAGAATGCTGCAGAACACAATTATAACGTGCTTGTTTTATCGTGCGCCGGAATACTACGCCCAAGTTCGTGCACAGTCCCACCACTGTCTCTCTCCCGCTTTCTTCTGCTGCTAGCCCTAACTGTGACTGCTCGCCTCAAAAAACGTGCCAATGGCATCATTTCGCTCTAGCGCCTCTACTGGCAACCGAACTTACCACCCAATTTCTTGTAGCACGAAAACAGTTTGGACACGGAAGGTTCCTCAATTATTTGAGGGTGACTAAGGAATAAAGGTGGTCGCTCCGCAACTTAAGGCAATGACCAAAAAGATACGACGGAATGAGAATTGTGAAACAGCACGAATCCCTCCTGCTTCTATCTCTCTCTCCACACACACACACACACACACACACACACACACACACACACACACACACACACACACACACACACATATATATATATATATATATATATATATATATATATATATATATATATATATATATATATATATATATATATATAATTCGGGGAAGAAGTTCTGTGGGTCCGGTTCAAAAGTAGTTTAGAGACAAATTGCGCACTTGCGAAAATCGCACGTTTATTATTCAACGTTTCGGCCGTGGCACGGCCTTCGTCAGAATCATTCTGACGAAGGCCGTGCCACGGCCGAAACGTTGAATAATAAACGTGCGATTTTCGCAAGTGCGCAATTTGTCTCTAAACTATATATATATATATATATATATATCGGAGCAGGTCACCAGAGCGAGTGGGTAGTGGCGGCGTGGGTGCGGGTAGGCAGACATAAGGAGAAAGAAGAGAGAAACCCGGATGAATTCCGCTCAGAATCTCCACCCTCCGGCCCACTTCGATGCCGATGCTTCCTTTGCCTATGCGCTGCGAGCTTTCCCGCAGCTCGTGTCAGTGGTGCTCGCCCCATTCGTGTAGTAATCAAAGATCGATCCCTGGTTTGCTCGCTGCCCGGTCGAAGGGGAAATAGATTCTATCCCGGGATCGTTATGAGTGCCTCTCCCAACTGAGCGTGATGGACTGGTCTGCTATTTTTAAATTCTTTTTAGTATCACTGACGTTCCTGCGCGGCCACGTGAGACTTCGTTTTCTACGACGCCCCTTATCAGAAAAGAGGGAGAGAAAGACAGGGACGAATGACTAGATGTCGGAGTGGAACCGCATCAAAATGAAATGGAAAATTTTGAGCTCGTCTATTTTAAAAACTCACTTCCTAGTGAAACCTAAGAAATGCTGGAAAACTGGAAGAAAAATAGCAGGACTCTTTTACTGAAGCTAGCTCCACGTTGGTGTTGCTCTGGAAACGACTATTAGGTCGATCCAGCTGCGTTTTTCCAAAGCAATCGACCAATTTTGCTGTGACCGACCACGATAAACTGAAGCCTGCTACTGGAAAGCAACTTAGACGGATGTGACAAAGTAATTGGAGTTCTCTTCCACTGAGACTCTTCCATCTTCTTCAAAATTCAGCAATATTCACTAAGCAGAAACTTGATTTTTCGCGACGATGACTTAGAGTAAATATTGACAACAGAAACCTGATGACTTTAGCTCAAACATTTACGTCAACCAAAATATTCAAATTAAGATTTATTTTAGTGGGATTTTTGAAGTGCTGTCGATAATTGCTACGGTATGAACGCGACATATCTTTACAATAAACCAACCACCCACAAAGTGAGTACTTCGCCACAATAATACACTAAATCCAGCGAAGTACCCTCTACAGGGGATGTCCTAGTCAACAATGGGCGACAAATTATTGTTCACGTGTACAGGACACGTATAAAATGAAAATGGTCTCGTGGCACTAGATACCTCCTTTCGTATATGTCGAAATATGTAATGTTTTGTGTTTACACCAAACTAAATTTTGGCAATATTGAGTGAGAATCACGCGATCAATACAGTGTACTGCGCCACAATCGCCGAAGCTGTTAGAAGTATTAACGCGACAGCGTTAAGGAGCTCGTATGGCAGAAAATAAGGTGTCGGTGTCGTCGTAGGCGTCCATGGCAGAAATAATCATCTCGAGCTACTGCCGTGCTTCCCGGGGCACCCCACCACGCAATCCCTCTGCCATGGTACAAGTGGGTTAGTGAACAAAATTCAATTTCTCAAACTAAAGTCCATCATAAAAACCGTAAACTACGTCGTAACTAACACCTACACAAGCGATAGCTCGGACTGTAATCTGAATGCACGCGAAAACACAATTCTCCTACGTGGAGGCGATGCGAACGGGGCTGAACGAAGCTTTAAAGGCGAAGCTCAAGCGTCCTCCACTTTTCATCTACCTGAAGAATAACATTCGCACTAATGTTTCCATCAGAGGTTTGAGAATGGTTACTTTTCGACGCACACGTTATTCCGAGCACTGACGCTCTAGCCTCTCCAGAAGTAGCGCGCAATTAGTGCTATATCCTGGGGGGACAACAAGAAAGAAAAGGGGGGGAAGGGGTGACAAGCATGCGAACATGGAAAAGAAATTTGTTCAGATTGCATGGTCCTGTCGAAGCATGTAATTAATATCCGTTCTCGCCAGCCTGCAAGCACTGCAAGCACAGAACAGGACCTTGCCACTCGCGCATGGTCTGTATTAGGAAAGAGAGCTCTAAGCATAACGTGGATTTCAAACAGACTACCACGTACTGTAGCTGGACATGCTTACCTAAAACTATGCCAGCTAAATAATATTCCAGCCCCGCCACGGTGGTCTGGTGGCTATGGCACTCGGCTGCTGATCCGAAGGTCGCGGGATCGAATCCCGGCCGCGGCGGCTGCATTTCGATGGAGGCGAAATGTTGAGGCCCGTGTGCTGTGCGATGTCAGTGCACGTTAAAGAACCCCAGGTGGTCTAAATTTCCGGAGATCTCCACTACGGCGTCTCTCATAATCAGAACTGGTTTTGGGACGTTAAACCCCACAAATCATCATCAAATAATATTCCACTTCATCGAAAGATTATTAAATATTGATCTGAATCACGCACATACATTACTGACTGGTTATGCGATCTTCATCTATATCGGAAATATCTTTCAGTGTTTCACTTTTTCGTCCGACTGAAGCCTGCTTCTTTATTCTGATCTGAATGCGAAAGGCAAGAAATGCATGGCGTAAAATACAGCAGTCACGGCGGGCACCCAGACATTTGGACTGGGTGTCAAATAAGGGTGCCTGCTCTAGATCACTGGACACCTTTGAAACAAAAGTCAAACAGTAACCCTCTGCACTTGGAAGTACTATACTCACTTTCACTAAGACTAGACCATAGTCCTTTTTTCTCTGTTCAGTACATTGAAAGTATTCTGTTCAGTGCTGATTCCTCTTAAATAAACTTCATTACACAAATATCAGTGGGCTTCTACCTGGGTCAACAACCTGGGAACATTATTATAGTTTAAGCTCCCCACTAACCGGGAAGAAAATTGCCGGTGTGTCTGAGTGAGTAATGGTAATCTGCATTTTACAATGTTAATGCTCTAGGAGTAATTAGAAATTTACTAAATCTAAAACGAGTTACGCACTACGCATATTTCTGACACCTTCCTGTCTATAAGCACATATGTGTGTAATCGAATTTGTTGCAGCCACCCCGCCATGCAGCATGGAACACTTATTGAGTCCTGGAGCCTTACGTTCCAAAATTGAAACAAGATTATAAAGCCCGCTGTAGCAGGTGACTCTCAGTTACATTAGTTCACCTGCAGTTTTTTAAGGCACACTTAATTTAAGAGCATGGGGCATTCTTGCATTTCGCTCCCATCGAAATGCGACCGCTTATGCCGGTAACTGAACCCCTGTCCCTGTGATAAGGAGAGCAATAATAGTTGCTCAGCTACGACAGTTGGTATATACCATCTCTACCTCGCTCGGTGACGCACCCGACATTGTATTATTGACGACAAAGCACTGAATCAAAGACCATCATTTCCCAAGCTTCCGGCTGATGCCTGAAATAAATAAGAATAAAGAAAGAGCAAAACTTCTTGCAACGAACAAGCGTCTAGAAGAACTCAGGGAGGCCGTAAGCGAAATTTCTCAGAACCGCTCTTGCACCGCCACGTTTATGTTTTCTCAACTACTGAAGGCAGGTAACGCCTACTGGAGACGCAGACACAAAACAAGAAAATGAGACAGCGAGCCATGTTTAATGGAATCGCCAACATTACCACGCGTGCACGCGCGTGTGCGTGCGCGCGCGCCTGCACTAAACAACTTGAAAGGCAGGCGCTTTGTTATAGTCGAAACCATGCCACGAGCAGGCTCCAACGAGAAACAAATGATTAATTATGCGTCGCATTCTATAAGGAGTCTCTGTAGACCCCGCATTTAAAACAGAAACAATGCTCGCAAGAAGCCCACTGGAGGCAAATGAGATTGTCCCTAGACGCCTTCCCCCCTACCCCATCTCTGGCCTTGGCTACCAGCACGGACAAATCCTGTTCTTCGCGTCAGAATCAATTTAAGCGACCCCGGCTGGCTAAGCGAATTTCGGAGGCCGTCTCGTCCAAGCTCAGTTCATTACTGTCGCTACACATTTCGCGCTGAACTAGCTGAAGACTCTTTAGAGCTCTCTGACTAGTTGTTCTCACGACTACTTTTGTTTCGTATCTGGATTTTTCCTGTTAGATAAGTGCAGGCTAAGGAGCAAACGGGAAAATGTCTTTTGAAGGAATGGGTTAAAGAGGAATAGGGTGAAGGAATACGGGAATCAAGTGAGTCCGTATCGCAACCGTTTTGAAGCGAGGTGATTACGACTTACAACTAACGTTTTATGTGTTAAAATAACTTATTTGGCAGCTTGTTCAGTTATATTGGTAGCCGGCTACCTAGATTAGTATTCGCTACTACACTACTCTTCCAAATCGTAACGCTAACAGACGTACTACTGCGTTTCCTTCAGTCTACTGAGCCCTGCAGGACTCTCCTGACCTATTAGCACGTGTTCTGCATTTTAAAAATAACTTGACCATCGTTATTTCGGTATTATTTTCCTCCGTCCTATCTACCAGTACCCCTTTATTCTTCCCCAGGCGTGGATTAACCATCAAAGCACGTCCTTGGTTAGCCTCCCTGCCTTTCCCTCTTTCTTTCTTTCACCTTAGAAGAAAGCTTAGCAAAAAAAAAAAAACTCCAGCGTTTCGCTGCCTGCTCACGTGTCTCTGCCTTCAGGTAGCCTCTAAAGCATCACTACAGCCACTGAACTTCTTTATTTACGAAAGAATCATCACCAGAAGAACCGCGAACAAACAGTAGCGAAGTAAAACTACTTTTCAGCTCTGCGCATGCCTTGTCGAAGTGGGCCACAGCCAGCCACGCTTGCCGAGTCACTGCTAGCTTCTTTTCACTTTTTTTTAAGCTACTCAAGAAGTTTGAGTGTTAGTACGGCGACTTAACAAGCAGCAGTACGTTCACACGGACATAACAAAACTGATGTTCCAAAGCAAAGCTTCAGAAAGGAAGCAAGAACGCCTTTCCCTATTAGCCAGAGGAAGCGCCCGGGGACCTTTTTCCACTTTGCCAATGACCTACGACGACGTTACTGCAAAAGGGGACGCCAAACTACCACACTTTTTTTTCTGGGGAAAGTGATATAAAAAACGCAAAAAAGAAAAAAAAAACAACTTGCCGCACGGGGAGGAAGCGACACCCCAAAGCATAAGCGCGCGCGTCTCCGGACACAAACTCAGAGCGAGAAGAGTCTCTCAGAACTGCCTTAAGCCCTGAAGTGCGCACTTGAGTTTGGTGACGACGGTCCGCGAAACAAAGGAAAACACCGGCCCAGCGGTCTCCTTTCTCAAAGAAACACAAGATGTTTTCGGGTAGGCGACAAAGCCAGCGAAGTCCAACTCGTGAAGATAAAACTTGACTAAGCAGTGTAGTCACCTTTATTTTTTTCCTCACAACCGCATAGGTGGCCCCGTTTACCTTACCCTCAATGGTTGAGACAGTTCAAATCGAGAGAGGGTGTCGCAACTTGGAGAGAGGGAAGGCCCAAAGCAACGCAGCGTTCTCCATAAACGACATGAGGAAGCGTGAAACGAGCAGAAACAACGCTTTGCTTTTAGGCTGCGCGAACCATTTATTTAACGCCCGTTGAACCAACGTGCTCGCACGCTTCCGACATCGGGGGTTCGCACGCGTGCTAGCGCGACCTCCGTGTCTGCAGCCGCGTCCCCCAGGTCTCGGAGAGTTTCAAACGGTATCCTCCAAACGCCCTCTTCCTCCGCCGCCGTACTCTCAATCTGAGCGCGCAATGTTTACTCCCAGCTGGCACTTCGGGGGCCCCTTTTCTGTCAGTCCCCAAACGCCCCTTATTGGGGGCGACGCTACAATCGAGACCTACTGGCCCAACTTCGCCTCTGTTTTCCGGAAACTTTGCACAAAAGAGAAATATAGTTGTGGGTGCGTTGCTTTTTTTTTCGCATTTTTACTGAGCACTCCTTCTTTCGCAAAGCGACACAACGCAGTTTGGACCAAAAATTGGAGAAGGCAAAAGAAAGAAAAGGCGAGAAATAAGATAGTTTTGCGCTTGCGCGACGTGTGTTCGAATGAGAGAATGCCACTAGAGACACTAGAGTATAGCGATCGTTTCTGTATCGCGGGAAGAACCGGCGGCGGCACCCCGAATGGCTCCCCATGGAATCGCGCACACTGGAGACCGTACATGGTTCCAAAATTCCCCAGCTGCGTAGGCATCTAACTCGAATGCGGGCGGAACCCATTTCTTCCTTTGGCTTTTGTCTCGGTGAGCGAAAAAGTTTCTCTCCCCAAAACCGACCGGCCTCACCTTAAACCCTTTAGAGCCGCACTTCTTTCGTTACTTCGTCTTTAAGTTTGCGTACGGGCGCCAGGTCGGGCGCACGTGAGTCGAACACATTGCGCAAGCGAGCGAGGCAGCAGAAAGGGCAAGACGTAGCGGCTGACCCGCTTTAGGTGTTGAGTGCCCCCACGCCAGCCCCATCGCAGATGGTCTGGAATCAAAGCTCTTCTTTACGGTCGAATAAAACGCCCGCTGCTTCGGCCAGTGCGACTGCCACCGAGTGGTGATAGCTGATGCAGTAACTGCTTCTCCGACTCGGAACAAGAAGGTGCACCAAAGTAACGGGCTGTGGAACAGATAGAGTGCTTTGGGCTGTTGCGCCAGGCTGTAAAATACCTTGGGCAAAAAGGAAAAAAAAATAAGAATCGCACGTTTCGTAAGCCATCGACTGTAAGAACGCTGACTTGAAAGAAACTTGGGGGGAGGGGGGGGAAGAGAGTTGAGAAACGAGATATTGTGGGGCGATTGGTTGGGTTACGACTAATTCGTTTGCGCGAATCCTTTCTTGCAACAGTCTTAGTGGACGAGAAATCCTTTAAGGTACTTTTTGTTTTAGTTTCCCTCGATCCGCTGCGGTAGTCTAGTGCTTATCGTGCTTGACTGAGAACCCAAAGGACATTGGTTCAAGCCCGGCAGCGGCGGTCGCATTTTCGATGGGGGTAAAAATGGGGGCACGATGGGTTGCAAAATGGGGAACGATGCGGGCACGACTGGCTACGCATATACGTGATATTTCAATGTGTGCGCATATTTTTTTATAGTCAAAGCTCAGCTGATGCAATTGTATGAGTGTAGTAAAGCGTTTCCCAAAAGACGGACCGACACTTCTCACGATAACCTTTTCACATACCCCTTTTTTCTGCAACCGCTAGCGCTCTGTTCCACAGAGTGATGTACGCGTTCACAGCTATACAGTTCAACACTCAAACCTTCGCACAACTCAGCACATTCTCGCTCTCTTTTTTTCCCGCCTTCTCATTCGTTTCTTTTTATTTCTTTACGGCTTCCAGCAATATTCTATATACCTGTTCCTTAGACTTGAAACACCCTGCCTTCTACGTTCGTGCTTCACTGAGTTTCTTCGCACAGCCTTTAATTTTAGCCAGAGTGTCGCGGGCGGAAGCAAGCGCGGCAAATCCCGAAGGCACGGCGTTAAATTAACGAGCACCTTCTCTTCTTATTTTTCTAAGATCACTTTTCTTTTCACGAGCTTGTGCTTTTCGCAGCATCAGCTCACGGCCCCGAATTCTGAAGAAGCTAGGACAAGTCTCAGGAAGTGAGTTAGCAGCAGCACTGTTTCCGTTCGAACCAAGCGAGGGAGGTATATTACCGAAGAAAGAAAGTAGAGTAATTAAAGAATAGTGAAGGCCAAGATGGAAAGGAAGTGAGAAGGGGGCGCCAAGCAATGACGAAGACAAAAAAAAAAAAAAAGAAAGAATAACATCGCCCCGGGACGAACGAGCCCAAACGAATCACTTCCGCCGGTATAGCTGGAAGGTGTCGCCCGTATGCGCCCTCCGCTGACTCGGCAACTGCTGTCGCCTGGTGTTCCTTTGAGCCACCCCGTACCGCAGTGTTCGGCTAACGTTAGCCCGAGCCCGGAATCGGCGTTTGCCGAGGCAGGCAGTAACAATGGCCGGCGCTGGAACGAAAAGAACCAACAAAAGGGCACAGTCTGATCGTGAAACAAAGAGGGCCCTCTCGCAGTGCGGACCGAACCATGGCAGCGGAGCGGTAATTCGCTTATGCTCGGTTCGCCGACGTCAGACGCGCAGCCGAAGACGACAGTGAGAAACGCCGGCGTCCGCGCTGTTAGTCCACGCTAAGTCAATTTGAATCTGCACGCGGCGGCGGACAATCGCTACACTGGGTGATGCGCGCTCCCTTTCCCAGCACAGATAAATGTGTCACAGCGAAAGTGTTCCACGCACGCATCCTATGTCCCCCCAAGCGGACGTGTGGTCCGACTGTTGTACTCTGTACATCCGTACAATGATGACAGCGAGCGTACGGCACAAGCGGCAGCTTGCAAAGATATTTTTTTTGTCTCTCCCACCATTTTCTAAGATCAGTTCAAAAACCTTTGATACTTTCGTGATGACCTCGTAAGGAACGTCGCGTGCAAACAAGAGAGCCACGACGCGGTTTTGCCTCAATCATATTTTCTTTTTCTTTTTGCTCGAGCTGGTTCAAGCGCGACACTTGTTTCACTAGAAATCAGTAAGGATCCACGCATAGGCATCCTTCTTTATTATACAACGCCCATTAAGACCCCTAGCGTACAGTCTCACCGTACCTTGCATTTAGGAAGCGGCAGCACCACCGTGCTATCGTCAGCACTGAACAGCGGCGCCGCATAGCATCATAACACCACCACAGCGAGCAGTTAATTCTTCATTACTCTTTCGAAGTTACGACTTTCCTAATTTTCCGTCCCGGCCAATAACCGAGGGAACCTGTTATAGCGCGGCCTATTTTGGGCGAAAATTCTGCAAACCACCCTCCGCCCTCGCCGTAGCGGGCGAAGGAAGCGAACAGCTTCCAGCAACGAACAAGAAATAAACGATCCGCAACGTAAACACGCCGTAGACCCGACTATCCCTCAGACCGGGATGCCACGGCCCGCCGCATCCAGCGTCGCCGCCGCAAAACCCCGCCACTGGCCGTCCGGGCGGGTTTCGGAATATGAGCCCGTAATTATTCAAAGGGCCATCCCGAACAGCCTCGAGGCCTGGAAACCCTTTTAGCCCTTCGGCCCTTCCTATAGCGCCCAGGCACCGCCACGTTCCTTGCCCTGCACGTAATTGAGGAGGAGGAGGGAGGGCTGTATTCTCATCTCCCAGTCATTACTAAAGCCCGGAGGCTTCACCTCCGGTGTGCCAGAGACCGACTATTCATCATCGAAGGGCCTAGCTAAGCCTAGGCCGAGCCATTGGCCGAGGCACGGGAAACGAGGAAGCCGAGAGGGCTGGACGAATAAGAACAGCAAGAACGTGAAAAGAAGCTAATGCGCTGGGCGATCCATTAGGATGCCGTATACAACCAAGACCAGGGCAGGACTATCTCTTTTCCTATTCTTCAGATTCCCCTACACATTTCTTCTTTTTTGACACTCTCTTGCTTGGGCCTTGATACCCAAGGCATTGCTATTCATCCCGGAGAGCGACAGCATGCGGCAGAAAAAAAATTATTAGTTCAACCGCCAGTGGTTACAATGTATGTGCAACTGGCGGGTGTTTCTCAATAAACGTATGGCTAAGCTCTGTTCGTTTGCATCTTAAGGGTATCCCGACTGTCTTGCTTACTTTTCTACAGCTGAAGTTTTTTTACTGAGCCGTTGTACATTTTAGCTAGTGCTCTCACGCAACGCATTGCAGACTTTCTTTCTTTCTTTCGTTCTTTCTTTCGTTCTTTCTTTCGTTCTTTCGTTCGTTCGTTCTTTCGTTCTTTCGTTCGTTCGTTCGTTCGTTCGTTCGTTCGTTCGTTCGTTCGTTCGCTCGCTCGCTCGCTCGCTCGTTCGTTCGTTCGTTCGCTCGTTCGCTCGTTCGTTCGTTCGCTCGCTCGTTCGCTCGCTGGTTCGTTCGCTGGTTCGTTCGTTCGTTCGTTCGTTCGTTCGTTCGTTCGTTCGTTCGTTCGTTCGTTCGTTCGTTCGTTCGTTCGTTCGTTCGTTCGTTCGTTCGTTCGTTCGTTCTTCCTAGCTTCCTTTTTCATAGAATACAGAAAAAATACTCTTGCCCATCCCACGCATTGTGGAAATCGGTTTCATGCGAAGCAGTTAGCGAAGGAATTGACTATGACAAATTGTGTGGCATTGAGCCAAGTGTTACGAGTACGATCGAGGTCCTTGTGCAAAGCACATGAATACTCACTCAGGAACATGTCTCACGTAAGCTGACCAGGAACGCTGACAGCACCGTGGCGACTGATTGGTAGCTCATGGGATGACTTAATGTTGGCAATCACTTTAGTCCAAAGCACAGACGTCTGTTTGGGCGAAGAAAAAGGCACTGTACTGGGCGCTGATGCGCTATCATAAGCATCGTTCGCTAAAGTAGTCCTACGGGATCGAGCAAAGTTGCACAACAGCATACCGAGTGGTAGCAGAAGATAATGTATTGCTATAACAGTCCTTATCACACTTTAGAAGTCAGAAGCGCGATTCACATTGCTCAAGCACCATCGTTACAATAGCAGGTGCAAGAAGTCTACTTACTCTATATACCGTGGGGAGGAGCCGCTGTAGCGGAATTGTAGCGTTCTTCCATGGGACCTCGAGGGCGCAGATAGATAGATAGATAGATAGATAGATAGATAGATAGATAGATAGATAGATAGATAGATAGATAGATAGATAGATAGATAGATAGATAGATAGATAGATAGATAGATAGATAGATAGATATGTTGACTTCAGTTCGCCAAGAAATGCTTCGCATTTAAGAAAAGTGGGCTATTCAACGAATCACTGCTGTCTGTACTCTTCTCTTGTTCGTGCCTTTCTGTGTCGCCTAACCTTGTTTTCTGTTCCTCTATCGCGTACGCCTGTCTTGTTTTTCCACTTTGTTGTTGTTGTTGTTGTTGTTGTTGTTGTTGTTGTTGTTGTTGTTGTTGTTGTTGTTGTTGTTGTTGTGTTGTTGTTGTTGTTGTTGTTGTTGTTGTAGTGGTGGTGGTGGTGGTGGTGGTGGTGCCGTGGCTCCGAGGTGCCACAAGAACGCAACAAACTGCGCTTGCTCTGTCCTCCATGAGAAAAGCGCAGAGCCGCATTATTCGGGTCTGAGCGCCTGCTTGTCGGACTAGCCGGCCAGCGCACGTGGCCGTTGGCGTAATGTGCGAACCGTGGCTCGAATAGCCTTTTTCGGTGGGGGACGTTTCCGTTCATTTTTCCTCGCCGCCTCGTTTTCTCCACAGACGGTCAGTGCAGCCGAGTTCGGCGTTTCATTAAGGCTCTATTATTAATGGCTCTGCGCGACGCAGACGTACAAGCGCAAATACACAGCGGGTGAGCGAAGAGATGGCCGTGTGTGGGAGAAGAGCGCGACGGAGGACTCATCACCCGCAGTCGACGCAGCCCATTCGCAGCACTGGCTTGCCGGCGGTATTGCGAGAGTCGTGCGCTCGCGCAAAGGCGCTGTCGCCCGAAAACTTGCATCTCGCTCCCGATGAATGTAGCTGGTGCGCGTCCAGAGCGAAGCTGCCGCTGTGGTTGGCAAAGGAGACCCTGGAGAAATTTTAACGCTCGAAGAACTTTACGTTCGGCATGACCGCAATATGTCTGACGGGAGGACAGAAAAAGTACAAGGAGAAAAATAAAGATTGTTTATCGTTTAACTGAGAAAATGACAGCAATCGTCAATCAGTAAGCGCTTGCTCACCAGGGCCTGTTTATTTTGGAGGACAGCTAGATTCTACAGACAGCAAAGAACTAAATAACAAAGTCTCGAACAAAGAAAACTCACGGAGCGTCTGCGTAAGTGCACAACACACCTCTGACAAATTGTGTCAGCAATGTGTATGTTCTCTGGTCGCTTACAATACGGAGATTACATGAGCAATCCAAATCACTAGAAACTTGACATCCCCCCCCCCCCCCCCCCCGAAAAAGACAAAGACGAGACTTAAAGGAGTACTGACACGAATTTTTTACATCCTCGTATTATTGCTGTAAATGAAAGCACTGGCATGTAGAACCCCAAAATTAGTATCATATGCCTCGCGAGGCAATGAATATATTTTTATTACTGCTTCCTTAAAAGCCCACTTTCGGTTTCGATTTCGAGGGGGCGGTTTCCTAGTGACGTATCAACATAGTCGGACGACGTCTGAGTCACGTAGTGACAGAAATTCGTGATAGCGTCGCTGCAACTCTGTCGTCTGTGGTCAATTACACGTGGGGCACGCAAACAACGACGATTTCACGGTCGTCCAGTGATTCTGACAGCGATTTCGGCTATTTTTTATAGACTGTGCTTATACGTCATCGTAGTGTCCATTGCGCTGGGGCTGGCTTGCAGTGCTTGGCGACGAAAACTTTAAAACCAAACTAAAATATTTTGTACGTGTTTCCTGGCTTCCTTGTTTGGAGGACGTTAACAATACATGGCGAGGAAACGAAAAATTCACATTTTGAGCAGCCGCAAAATCGTGTCAGTACTCCTTTAACCGACTGCGCGTAATTCGGAAAAATAAGGTCGCGCTATAAGGCGCGCATCGTATCAGATGTTAACCAGGAGACTAAAGCATTAACACGTGAGTTCAGTTTGAAGGTGCTCGAAACGCATAAAAAAAGCAATCGTGTGTGCTATATGAAAAAAAAATTACTTTTATAAGCTGACCACTCGCCATCCAAGAGTGGTGCTGCAAGCGGTATACAGTAACTGCGTGAGATACGCTCAATCGACGGTGTCCTAATCCCGATTGAGCGATCCCAGGCGCCGGGGTCATAATCAATAAGGTGTTTTCTTACCAAAACATCCTCCGATCATTAACCTCCTGTGCACGTGCTCAGGAATGCGAGGCTCTCCATGCCCGGGATGCTAGATACATGCAGGGGTGCCGGAACATTAGGCACGCCATGTGCACACCGCATTCGACCGTTATGTTTGGACTCCTCGAGCCTATTGTGTTGCCCGGTACAGTGAACAGTGAACGCGTGAGCTTACCGCAGCGCATAAGCGAATGTAGTAAAACGCACTGTCTGTGTGTACAGGTATCTGATCATCTAAGCAATACATCCAACACAAAAGATGACCTTATGCTTCCTGAACTAGAGCATATCCGTGGAAGAACACGATCACGCATGCTTCTATTATTTCTCTAGACATGACCCTCTGCACAGTTACGGGCATGGTGTCTGACGCTGATTGCCAAAGAAATACTCTCGGTGAGCGTAGCGCAATTGCCTTTGACAATACAGTTCTTAAGATTCTCCACGAACAACCGCCGCAAAGCTTGGTTGTCGTCTACGCTGTTCTTATCTGGGCGTAATAAACATCCTTAATATGCAGCGCATGTCCCTATATGAAGACATATCTCTGCCTGCAGTGTATGTCAGATACATTCCACTTATATTAACTTTTATTTTCTTGCACACAGCTCTCACATGGAAAATAAATAATAATTAGCATTGTCCTTTTTCGTTATGCTCTTCGCACTGAAGACCGACCAATTACACAAAAAGATTATCTGTTAAGTGCTCCTTTTCCAAGCAAATTTCTCCAAGCTGAACTTCATTTTGGTGTAGCGCATTTAAAGCAGTGAAATAACGAGTATTGTACAAACAGCTACCAGTGAGCGTACGTGGAGAAGTAATTTGTGCGAGCATTAGACATGCGTCTGCGGGTACTTAATATGCACCAAACAAGGTGCCACGAAATCCGCTTCGCACTATTCCCTGTTGCGTGATCAACGTGCCGTCACAGAAAGTCACGCTATTCCCGCATTAATCCGTACGTCGCATGGGAGGAATGTCTAATGAAGGAAAGCTACCACGTATACTGCATAGTGATGACGAAATGTTTATGCCTAGACAAGCGATTAATCAAGATTAACGATGATGTGAACAAAGTCAGATTAGTTGTTTCTGAAGCTTCTGCATTAAACTACAGTTCTGAAAGACGAAAGGCGAAATAACGAGCATTTCTTGGTGTGGCACATTGCTTTCCAAATGAGGACCTCCCGCGCAACATACTGAATGATATATATGGATGGATTATATCTCGGAGCAAATTGCTCAATTTGCAAATAACCATTTTCGTACTTACAGCATCTGTCTAGGGAAGATTGACATGAAATGTGGGAGGAACTGCTCAGTACGTGGCTGAGGCGCGGTAAGTTTTAATTCATATATCCATATGGGACTGCGACCGGAACTGCAGCATCAAGTGAAACCATAAGTCACCACGTAAGCTCTTGTTTAAAACCAAGAACATATAAGTTTTAAAGAAAAAGTTGGCGCAGCTACGCATTAGCAGCGCGAAGACTGGTGAAACACCGGAGCTGTGACTTTCCTTCGTTCAACTTTCATTTCATTTCATTTCTCTTTATTTTCCAGAACAAAACGAAAACATACTTTCTGGATGTTCACCTGGGTTTAAAAGCAGCTTGACGGGGGCGCAGGAAACCATTTGCACGGTAACAAATGACAGATAAAAAGCTTTACAGATAATATACACCATTACACACATCGTAGAACTACTTCTTGGTGGGCGAGTTGGTGCTTGAGTTATTTTTCGAGTTTGTTGCCCGAGGAATGGACGATCACAGGAAGAACAAGGCAGACAGAAAAAGCGCTCTTTCTGTCTGCCTTGTTCTTCCTGTGATCGTCGATTCTTCGGGCAACAGGCTCGGAAAATACGTCATTACACACATGGTAGATAAAGTATTATGTATATAGACAAAGCATATATAATACCCGTGTAACCATAACAGGGAATGATATTTTTGTTGGATGAACAACGATAACAAAAAAACCCTATTCTAACAAGAGGCCATACTGACAGAATGTTTAGATGTATTTGCAGAAAAGTAGTGGTAAGACTGCAGGTACAAGGGGAAAAAGGCAGCAATACAATAAACTACACTTTTAATTCTGACAGTAAACTGCACCAAGCAATAATACGAAAACAATATAACAAAAGAAAGCATGGTACGTTATCATGCACTCCAAACACAGTGAATTGCGTGCATGTTTATGAATAATTGAAATATATCGATGCATTAGTAATTCAGAAGTATTTCACTGATGTATTACACGCAGGCTTGCGTAGCTATTTATGATAATTTAGAATACATGGGAGCTTATGTTTCAGTGACTGTAGTTTACAGTCAGTGTGAGAACGTGGCATAAGCGACTCTCCTATATTACCAGTATAGATAGTGAACTGCTGCGTTGCACAATTGCAGTTAACTGAATAAATTCTTTAAATGCAGAAGAACATATGCAAAATGAACGCAGTATACGGAACACTTACATATATAATGGATTGTAATTATACTGTGCTTGCAAAAGTATGTCGAGGTTGAAAATAAATAGCGAGCGTTGGCAATGTGACGGACAGCTTTTCTTCTGCAAAAGCAATATTCTGTTGATGTTAAGTTGAGTTGTAGTAAGATAAACCAGACGGAAGTAGTTTATATGCGATTGAAGCGCAGTTAACTTGGTTTCTCTTAGCTTACCTTGGCTTTCAGTTGCGTTAATTTGTTGTCTCTTAGATTATATTGGCTTTCCCTTATCTTTAGCTTTAACTTGCATTCATCCAAGCTTCAAATTTTATTTTTCGAATCACCCCATAAAGGCGCCACATTTCGAGTTTTCACGTTATTTATTAAAACATCCATTCGATTTCTTCAGCTGCCTCGTCTCCAAAGTCATCTCGGTCGTCATCCCAGTTACAATCTCCAAGAATTTCTTTATCGTCTCTATAGACTCTGCATGTCTTGCTGAGCTGAGACACCTCGCCCGATAGCAGAGAGTCTTTGCAAATTTCACACACCTTCATTTCTTTCACACTCGGTTCCGCGATAAATGCGTCGCGCAAGATTTCCAAAGCTATCTCACGCTTCTCCTCGCTTTGCACACTGCTTATGTTTCCCGAGGTGATCTCAAACCACAGGCGATCATAAACCCCACAACTACGCCCCAACTCAACATTACGTAACTCACGCCTAAACCACCCCACTCACTCGGGGCGGCGGAAGTTTTCCACGACTCGTAAACCAGGGTCGGATTCGTTTCGTTGCTGGGTAGCCAAGCGATTTTCATCCCGGTGAACAATGTCATGGTATATGCGGTCGTGACGCGGCCTCCCTAGATCCAAATTCAAAGTCGCCGTTCGCCGCCACTTAGCCTCGGCCGCTCTTGCTCGAAACTCGGTGTCGGCAGGTCGTCGCTGAGGCTATTCTCGATCAGCTTCCCGCCGCCTTTCCTGCCGCGCCGCTTCTTCTTCAGGAGACAACTACAGGAGATAATCGTAACGGAACCCAGGAATGCTCCGCGCCGACAGTGCACGCCTTTTTACACCCGTGGGCACACTTTATTACGGAACGAGACGGATGTCATGGCTGCCCTCAATCTTCTTCTTTGAACTATGATGATGTCTGGGTGCCACGTCGTCGTCTTCTATATTCAACACACCTCTCCCCTACTAGGAGCCGCGATTCCGCTGTTAAAAAATATTTATCTCTCTTTCTCACGATCTCTCTCTCCTTGTGTGCATGCATGCGTGCGTGCGTGAGCGTTCTCTCCGAACGGCTGAAACTCGAGCTTCAACAGCTACGCTGTTAAAACTGCACTTAACAATGATGACAGTATTACGTCGCTTATAAGTGCGCTTTATGTACACGAGCATTCAGGGAAGGTGACAGCCCTTTTTCGCTGCATCTTATCCACGTCACGAAAAGCGAGGCCTTTTTCGCGCTGTAGTAGAGATAAGCAAATTTTAAAAAATCTCTTTCAAATGAACACCGTGAATACCCGAATGCAGTCAGACATACGTATAACGTGGCTCACAGCAAAGACCACACTCGTTCTTTCGTTACAGACACTGTTTTCTTCGTGACAGGCTGGCGACGCAACCACAGCCTTGTCGGACAATAACAAATTACTCGGACTCAACCCGCACTGCTGTGGAACGAGTCGTACACAAGTACCCGGTGCTATCAGAGCGTTCCGGAGCATCGTTCGCCATTCGCAACCGAATAATCCCCACTACCTCTGTAAATAAGAGCGAAGTGCCCATCCTTAGCTCAAGAAAAAGCGTGCCCCGATGGAGTCGAAAACGTCTTGAACGCCAAGTTGTAAAAATAAGAGGAGGTATTACGTTTTTCCATGTGGGATCGAAGAATCCAGCGGCGCAGACAAAAGGCTACTGTAGTGGTGGGCACAACAAAAAGGTATGGCCATCATGGAAAGAAACGAAAACAGAAAGGAAGAAAGGGACACTACCGAGAGGCCATGAATGGCAGGCTACCACATAATCCTCTCTTTCTCTCTCTCTCTCTCTCTCTCTCTCTCTCTGTTGTACAAAGCTTTCGATGAGCCTAATCACGCCGAACCTTCCCCTGTTGCAGTCGAGGAACCTCGAAAACTGTGAGGTAAGCGGAACGTATATCTGTGTATGCCCGTATAGGAAGTGTACCTTTTTCAGCGATTATTTCTAGACCTCACATTTGTTCCTCTGTGCGCTCGCTGATGTGAGGGAGACGTGGCAGCTTCGGTCAATAGAAACGGGAAGAAAAGGAAAGTGGAGTAAGCGGTGGAGGGGAAAAATAAAAGGGGGGGACAAGAGTGGAAGGTCTGCGCGTATACGAGACGCGTGTCTGATTCGCAGAGCAAATGCCTCGGCTCCGAGATGTAGACGGATCACTGACGGACAAACAGACTCGGTTAACATAGGGGACTCGATCGGGGTTCCCTTCTGATCCCTACTCCGAGCTGCTTCGCCAAAGGCGAGAGACGTGTCCGATGAAGAGGAAGGATAGAGAGGGTGAATGATTTGACGGAGACGCGTTACACGGGGAACAAACAACATTGTTGTGACCGAAGCGAGCAAACGCATGCAGCAGCGACGAGATATTTGGTTCATCCGTCTCACGCTAGTTTTTATTCCTCGTAGTCTATCTTTTCTTATTATTTATACCTTCATCGCTTGCTTATCTGTGTCGTTCCTTTGTTTCTTCCCACTTCTGGTTCCTGACCCTAGCTATGGTTCCGCACTGGCATCAAGAGTATCGGTGACGCGTAAGGCTGGCCCACGACGCAGAGCTCTCGGCCAAGACCGGCTAATGGAACTTCCCCCCTGTCTCAGAAGCGGCCACGGTTGGCTGCCGGTATCATTGCAGTCCCGCATTGGGCCTTCAGAGGATCCCGCTTTGCCTGCATAGAGCTTCGTCCATAACGCAGCGGTAGGGGCGGCTTCCCGCACGCGTGTCTTCTATACAGATCGCGGGTCGGTGCATCGGTCTCCCCTCATCGGCAGGTCGTGCGGTTAATGATCTTGAGCCGACCTCCATATGGGTTCAAAGGAACGCCCGGCAGTTGTACGTGCTTTATTCGAGTCTATGTTTGCCTACCTCCCTTATTGCTTGCGGCCCTTCCTTTTCTCAGCAATTCGGCCTTTCCATTTTTCTTATTTTTTCCCCACGAGGGTCCTAGACGATTTCTATCGACATAATTCTAGACGAAATACACGACGTTTTTAAGTAGCCGATCGGTTCAACGCAGTCATGGTTCTTCTGTTGTATTTCCTCCTTGATCTATTCTTTTTTCTTCTATGTAGCTTTCTCGCATGGAATTTTGGGTATCCGGATGTTTTGTAGTAGTTTTTACGCATGTAGTTTTCTTACATCAAATGTTGTTATTAGGAAATAGAATATATATGTTTACTTTATTGTGTACTACGCATCTTGTAAACAGTGTCGTTGTCCCTACAGTCTTGTAAAGAGTTCGTTGGCCAACTCAAGCTGCCCAAAGCCGGCTTTTAGCCAACGAACTTCTTCAGAACTTTTTTCTGGGAAATAAAATGATTTCATTTGATTTTACTTAGTACGCAGCATCCGTCCTGCCCTTGAACTCCGTGTGGTGGCTTGGCTGCTATGGTGCCGCGCTCATAAACACGAGGGTGCGCTTTCGATTCCTGGCTCTACCCGCGATGGTTGCATTTCGATAGATAAAATGAAGAACACTTATGTACATAGATTTGGGCTTCCGTTAAAGAGCTCCGGTGATCAGAGTTAAAACAGTCTTCCACGCCGGCGTGCTTCATAATCATATAGTAGTTCATCATCATCAGCAGCAGCAGCCCATCTTATGTCCACTGCAGGACGAAGGCCTTCCCAATCCTCGCCATCCTTGCCTGTCCTGCGCGAGCTGATTCCATTTGACGCCTGCGAAATTCCTGATTTCGTCCCCCCATCTTACCCTCTGCCGCCCACGGCTGCGCTTACCCTCTCTTGGTATCCATTCCGTCGTTCTAACTGTCCATCGGTTATCTAGCCTTCTCATCACGTGGCCTGCGCATGTCCATATTTACTTCTTAATATCGTTCATTATGTCGGTGACCCCCGTTTGTTCTCTGACCCACTCGGCTGTCTTCCTATCTCTTAGTGTAACGCCTATCATTTTTCGTTCCAGCTACACACGCAGTTTATCCAGCTTCGATTACCAAGCCGTTGTGGCGAGTCTGAAGCGCCCTCGCATCGTGTGCGGAGACGTGTGTTGAATTGAATTTTAATAACCAAGGAAGATGCAAAAGTGAAATCTAAATACTTTGCATAAAGCTAGGTTGGATCCATACGTAAGAATAACACTCACCTGTATGCACGCAATAGCGATCTTAACAGTTCTCATCCCGACACCGAATTTATTTTCTGTCCAATTGAGTTTTGTTTCTCTCACACGTTTTAAGTTCTGCAGTGCTGCCGCCATTTTTCAATTACGGTCAACACCACTGAGGACTTTTTCTGTGACACGAGCACTTTAACGCTGTCGCGTTAAATTTTGTGCGCACAGTCCACGCACAGTTCCTGGTACATAAGTCAGCTCTCTCTCCCTCTCTCTTATTTTATTTTCTTACTCTGTCCGTTCTCATGAAGTGCAGGAGCGGAAACGCGCCGCTAGCGGAGTAGCAGATTGACGCAATACGATTGAACAGCGGAACATAGCAAACACACCCAAGACGCGTTGGTATGAACTATCCAGACGGGTCTAGATACGGTTTTGAGGTTTCATAATTACCCTAATTTGATTTGGAAACACCGCCCTGCGGATCGCTCATCAGAACAAAGTGACTTTAGCGTCGCCATTTAGAGCTGTGTCGCATTCCCATTTTAGTTTTCCCCAAGCCGTTTCCTTAGTTTAAACAAAGCGCCGCGAACGAGACAAGGAAAATAAGGCACACAGCGACTGCCACCGCTTCGAGTGTTATTTGCTCAAGGAAACGTGGGCGGAAGGGTGGACCTCTCGGTGCATCGCTGATTAAATTATACGCCGCGAGGCGTTCTTCTTAATATATGTACATAAAAGTGCTTAAATAAAAAAAAATATTTGTTATTCCATGCTACACGCAGTGCCTTATAGAGGTCCTGCCTCTGGATGAGGGACCCCAAATCCTCCCTGAATGCGAAAAGGAAAAAAAAAATGCGAAAGCCGCTTATGCTCGCACGCTCGTTTCTCGTGAAGCGTGAAGGAGACCCTGTCACGATGTATAAATGATTGGAGAGAGAAAGATGGCAAAGAAAGGAGCGCAAAAACAAATATACGGACTTCCTCTCTCACGTTCTTCTGAAATACTCTCTCACGTCTTTCGCCATTGACTCGGCTTGACTTGATTCGACAGAAAAAAGAGAGCGCGTACGGCGTCTAGACGGCGAAGGAAAAGAAACAAAGAAAGAAAAGGTTAAAGGTCAGCACGGAGATCCTTACTGTCCGCCCAATAAAAGTTAGCGGTGGATTCCTTTTCTCTCGACGGGAAAACAATGACTGATGAACAAGTACACGAAAGACTAAAAACGCTACGCCTGTGGAAAGACGAGTTCCTGAAGAGGTCGCGAGTAATGGATGAGGAAGGGGCTCACGAGAGAAGAATATCCGTTCGAGACAAGCGGAGCTTTAGCAGAAACGTCAACCAACCGCGGAAACATCCGAGCGCGCAGACATTGAAGATGGAGACACGAATATACACCTCTCCTTCACCACCACATTTATTTGCATAACTTGTTTCTTGATCTTTCTCTATCCATATTACTATTTCTTTCTTTCTTTTCTACTTTCAACTTTTTCGTTTACCGTCAAGCACCTGAAACGGGAGAATCGCGGGTGAGCAAGGAAGGGGAAACAAATACGGAATGGGACGGAGTCGGAGGCGGTTCTCGAAAATTGAACTTTGCCTTCATTTATGTTTTTTTTTTCTTTTGATTAATTCTCGTACTTTTTATGCACTCTCAATGCAAATGAGGTACAGAACTTCCTTTAAATGGGCCAGTTATGGGTGATTCTCGAATATCCTAGCGTTGAAGTATGTTTTCTACGTTTGGGGGATGTGGTTGACGCTTGATTTATAGCTACGTTTCACTATATATATTGTATCTGCTTCTTGTTGCTACCGCTGTTTGGCTGTTATTCGTTAGTCTGTGGGGACCACCGCTAGTCTGACACAATATGAAACAGAGATAGTGTGGAAGTGTTTATCCAATATAAAAGTTCCTATACGGTCACGAGAAATGCTTAGAATGTAGGTGAGCGGATCTTCCGATGTTTCTGAATAGTTTCAGCTTATTCGCATGCCTCTCTGGAAGCTCCTGTAACTAGTATTGCTATATTGCAAGTGATAAGACAGAAATATCTCAAATAAATAAATTCGAAGATATTGCATGGTAAAAGCGTGATATGCATATGAGGTACGCCGTAGTGGGAAAGCTTAAATTAATTTTCGCGACCTGGCGATCACAACATGTGCCTAAATTTATGTACAAGGCTCTTTTTTATATGCGCACTGGTAGGAAATCGAGCCCCTGAATTCGATCTTAGAAGTGCAATTCAACAGCCCGTTAAGACACCACGGCGGGTAGACACAGAAGATATAAGGATTTCGTGCGAAACGTTCTTTTTGCATTACTTGTATTTTTAAATGCGAAGCCTCTCTGCCTCTGTGCAGCATATAAAAAAAAACTATCGTTATCATTATTTCTGGTCCCCAGAAGTGTACATGCACTACTTCTGTGCAAGTGCCGAATGTGCGGCATTGGCACGCGCGCTTCTCTTGCTCTCATACCCTCGGCGCTACACAGGCAGAACCGTGCCGACGGGCGCACGTGTTGCACGTGCAATCAGAAGAAAAAGAAAAAAAAGACAGTGTGCGTCGATTTGTCCGCTGAACAGCGTCTCGCAAAGCTAGGCGTTTGTGCGTAGCATCGCACCACGAGAGCATGCGTCCTCTCATGGCGCGAAGCTATTTACGCTGAGCTCGGTGCGAAACTTACGAGAAGCGTTCGCTGTGCCTCGCAGTGCTTTGCGAGGCGTTTCCCGAAGCCTCGGACAACGATGAAATGCGGGTGTGCCGGAGTCAAACCCGGACGAGCCAAGTGTTCGTCTGCTTCGCTGCTTCACTAGCCTTGCGCCACTAGTGCAAGTTTCGCTATTTTTTAGATGCGAAGCAGCTTATCGCGAAGTTCAAGCCGGTGGTGGTGGTGTGCGGCGTGACCACCCTTACTGCGCATGCGTCAACCCTCTCCACACACCTCCTCTCCACGTGACCCTCTCCACACATCCTCATCTCTACTCCCCCTCTCCACGTGACGTTGGCGTTGCGTACGGCGGGGTTTGCTTGCTGACGCTACCGTTGCGTTTCGGCATGTCGAGCCCGCCTTTCATCCGTAGCAGTTTCCCGCCGACGTTGCCGTTTGCCCTGGGCTTCAGCTAGCCCGGAGCTCCGTGATCAAGACAGTGTCGTGATCATGACAGTGTACTCGGAACCCAACTTCTGCAAACGGAACGTAGAAGTGTACCTACAAAGAGCAATGGTGGAATACGACAACGTGTGCAAGAACGACCCACTCATCATGGTGGGAGACTTCAACGTGGACGTCTACAAGAACTTTTGGATAGTGCAACACATAATAAGCAGGTACTCAGTTAAGGGAAACACCTAGTCAAACCGATGCAAACGCGGTGTGCACCCCCCGTGCTGCTTCGCATCGCCTCAGGGTCCCCTTTAGAGGGAGATGGCTTTTTTTTTTTCACCGTTTGGACGTAGAGCTGTTTTTAGTTGCTCCTTTGAAAAATGACGTAACGCTCAAATGGGGTTGGAAAAGTTTAGCGCAAACACCTACACTGTTTTCTTTGCCCTGACTGGTTGAATCTCATTTATCTCACGTACCTTCGCAACTATCCTCGGCTTCCGATTGATTTGTGGGTTTTAACGTCCCAAAACCAGCTCTGATTATGAGAGACGCCGTAGTGGAAGTCTCCGGAAATTTCGACCACCTGGGGTTCTTTAGCGTGCACTGACATCGCACAGCACACGGGACTGAGCATTCTGCCTCCATCGAAATGCAGTCGCCGCGGCCGAGGTTCGATCCCGCGACCTTCGGATCAGCAGCCGAGTGCCATAACCACTAGAACACCGTGGCTGGGCATCCCTCAGCTTCCCCTCCTTTATTTTATTAACACATCACAATCATTTTCTTCCCTGTCATACGCTCAGTGTGTTCATCCTACAAGGAGGTACATCTAGGCCCGCTCGACTTCTCGATATTTGTAGGCCCTCATTGTCAGTCATCGCCTGTCACGCCGTCGGCGGCCCACCGACTTGTATACGTATACACTCACTTAGATCCAAAATCGTGTTCTGACGGTGCAGGGACAATTCGCAAAAAAGGAAAAAAGAAGAGGGGGGTAGCGTTTCTGTGTACGGCGTATTTGGCAAACGAACCAATGAAAAAAAAAATAAAGGGCCGAGATAGAGAACTGAACCCCAAAATGAATAAATAAAGCTCACGCACTGAACGGAAGCGTGGCAGCTGAACAGCCCGAGACGTGGGCATACATGAGCCCCGGCGCGGCCATAACTCAATAGCCCGCCGCCTCGCGACCTCGCAAACGGAAGGAAGAAGTAGAAGAAGAAGCCGGCAACGGGGCGATGTAGGCGAAGGCGCTGGAGAAGGCGCTGCCGAGGAATTCTCGCCACGTACGCCGTTACATCGCCGAGCCGCTCTTTTCATAGCGGCATCCTCCTCATCGTGTCGCCGCTGCTTCTTCCTCTTTGCGGGACAAAACTGCGCACGTGAGTCGGGAATGCCACGTAGGCTCCGGTTCCGTGCCGCCACGTTGTGCGCGCTCCGCGGAGAGAGTGGAGGGAGAGGGGGTGTTCGTAGACGACGAGACGCCTACACTGTGGATGCATATTTCATTGTTTCTCTCCTCCCCTCCCCGTGTGCGTGTTCCTGTGGCGCCCATAAAGAGTTGATACGTGACGCATTTCCTCCTGGCGCCCTTTCATCCCACGTCGACTCACAATGCAGCGATCGAAGCATATACCGCATCTCAAACAGTTTCGCCCGCCGCCCCTGTTTGCGTTAGCCTACCCGAAGGAGGCCTTTCACGTTTCCTGTTCTGCTGACCTGACCTATGCTTCGGTGTCGCCGTATCTTTGTTGTTGTCACTGCTGGGCCGTTGATGTTATCTGCCACGGCTGCCCATTGGCCGCATATATGCGTCCGTCGGCAGATAAGCAACAGCGGAGAGCAGTTATTACGCTGCCTCTGGTCTTAGGCGGGGGAGGGAGGCGAGTATAGCGTTGCGTGTATAAAGGGAGGGCGGGAGGTGCACCCTGTCAATATTGAAACGGAGGAGTCTGACAGGTCAGCGGGAAAGCGAAGTGCAGCGCCTGGTGCTAGTTACGCAGCGATGTTTATCGGTTAGCTGGCTATGGAATGATGCAAAGATCAAAATAACAAAACTTGGTTAATGTGATTTTTCCGGTACTCGAGGCAAACAGTGCACTGCTATGTGCCAACTCAGATTCGCGCTGTTGATTTAACCCCTTAACGTTATCAAGAACACCACGTTATGTTACGCAGCGTTTGACCGCGTTTTATTTTCCTTGGCACCTCTTATGCGCTTCCCGTTGACTTATCTACACTTTATCCGAACTGGCAAACTCCATTTCTTGCTCTTATTGCCAACTAGAAGTTAAAGTGCGCCGATTTGGTTTAACTCATGAAGTCATCTCGTATTTTAACGAGGAGATGACTCTACTTTTTCTTATCCTTATTTGAATCTAGGAAAGCAAATATGGGCCAAAGAGAAACCTTCCGCGAGAGTTTTATATTAGCTATGTTTTAGCCAAAACCAACAAACATTATCCACCATTTAGCCAACGCTATCCCCAATCATATACCACTAAGCCAACATTAGTCATCATCAGCCAAAATTAGGCCAACCCTAGCCATCACCAATTGACATTCGCAAGTTCGTAACAAGTCACGAAACACCAACAACGGCGCGTCACCTCGTTGCACGATGATCAACCAACAATTCCACATTGTAATTCTCTAGCTAACAATGACAGCCCGCAGATTAAATAACTAGCAACTGCGATGCTCTCTAAAAAACGGTTTCATACTGAGTCTCTTCGAATGAACGAAAACATTGCTGCTCCCCGAATTACGCAAACCAAGTGAAAGCCGCACTGCGGAGCCGACATGGGCGCACACATTATGAGCCTCGCGAGACGACCTACAAACCGGAGATGATTCCGCTCGCTGCCCGCCGAGCCGTTTCGTAAATCCGCGCTGGGCACCAGAAGCCGCAGTGGCGGCGATGGACGGGTAGACCCCCATTCAAACGCAAAGCAAAGAAGAAAGATCGTATAACCGGCCCGTCCTGTAGGGGAGCTTCTCCGCACAACGCGAGCATGCCACCGAACGCTTCACCCACGTAAAGGCAATAACTCTTATTAGAGCCGTCGCTCTGTACGAAGAACGGGGCGAGCGGAAGAGCACTCCGAAAGCGAAGCACAGTAATAATCACTACCGCCACAAACACCACCAAGCGCCGGACGCGCAAAACCAGCGATAGAGCACCACGAGTCACAGAGGATAGAACGTATACTTTCGCTGAGGGGGAGGCTGAGGCGGGATAGGCTTATTAATAAAGAATCTCCCTTGGGAGTGCTACAAAAGGCGTGCGTGTGTACTCTGCGCCAAAGATTGTTTCGCCCTCCTCCTCTTACACGTACGCACGCGCCCACTGACTCCGCCTTATAAAATATTGCGCGGTGTACGCGCTGAAGTTTGTCCGTCGTCGACGGAGCTTCCACTCAGGTTTATTAATATGCCCACGCCTCTGACCAACGCACAGCTGCTCGACGCTGCAGCCTACGCGGACACGTCTTGGGAGCACGTTGTTGTGGTGGCGAATGACTTGGAGACGCCGTCACTGCGTCGTGACTGAGACTTTTGTCGCCTATATTACCACCACCGGTGTGCTTGCTAAACCGTGTCGTATCGAAAATGCATTTCCGATGGCAAGAAGCCGAAGAGGAGAAAGCCGAAAAGGCAAACGTGAGTGGGCGTCGCGAATACATAGTGGAATATACGGCATCTGCGATGTGCACAATGAAATAAGCGACGAAATGGGAACTTATAGTGCACTTCACTACTACAGACTGCAAAGAATGTTTATTGTAACTACTCGTTTGTCGTTGTTGTTGTCTAGCAATCTCGCAACAATGCTAATACACCGCTTTTAACTAAGTTAATACGGATATATCGCAATCAGGTGATGTTCTATACCCTACTTATCCCATGCAATCAGTTCTGCCGCAAGATTGTCATCATTTTTTTTCTTCTCTTTTCTTGTACCAGTACGTTGTAACGCATGATTGACGAAAGCCATCTAGTGACCGATAAATGAATGCTGTAGAAGAATATAACCTCGTCATCACGTTGACAGCGAACGCGGAACTTTTGACGAATGAGTTGATGTGAAAAGGACGTTGACAGGTATTTCGAACAGTGCGTGTAGAAAAGGCAGTGCTCCTCTGACAGACTGTATAGAATGAAAGCTCTTAAGTAGTCCGAGGCTCTCAGGTCCAAATTAAAGAAAGAACCTGATTAAGACAGTCTAGCACACTTATGAGTGTCTTTAATGCGCCAGCACTTTGTTCTAAAACTACTTGTTTCGGTTCTGCTGCCACACTTACGAGCACAAGTGTCGAGGAGCATTAATATCCATATATCGTACTTCCAACACTCGGCATCTTTATTCATCATCACCGTATCATGCGGCGAGCTTGAACTTTGCCGAGTGTATCAACCGATTTGTCTTCCTTCTGTGCGTAAATTGGACGCAGCTTTTTCTTCGCGGCAGTTTGAGAAAGAACAGTAAGTCACTCTCACATCTATCGCCCTCACACCCTCCTCACTTCGCTCGCCTGACGTCTTCAATGGGAGTCTAGGAGTATGTCTACAATAGCGCCTCGCCTCCAACGCTGTACAATGTTTTACTTTACCCCGATGCGTCCTTCGCACATGATTTACGACGACTCGCGTCAACGTCGGCTTTTTTATTTATTTTATTATTTTTGTTAGATCGCGGTCCTCGGCATTCTGCACCTTAGTGCGAACTTTTTCTGGCTACAGGCTACACGCAGCTGCTCGTATTGAAGCTGGGACTCATGAGACCGAGTGAAGTACAGGGACATCTAGAAAGTAGGTTCTGTGGAGGGCTCCTCAGGAATGGCACAAAAAAAAAAAAAAAACATGAATGACAAGGGGAGAAAATAGTCACAGCAATTATTTCAGCGAGTATCCCTGGAGTCTTAGACTTCAAGTTCAGCAGCAGTTATTCGAGTATAGCATCACTTCCATAGTGGAAAAGGTTCATAAACCGTTGAAGCATGGGTCCCGTCGCTGTGGAATAAAGGAAAGTTTAGGAAGCCCAAAGAATGAAATGTTGATTGATTGATTTCTGGGGTTTTACGTTCCACATCCAGCTGTGACCATGAGAGACGCTGTAGAGGAGGACTCCACAAATTTTGACCTCCTGGGGTTCTTTAACGTGCACTGACATCGCACAGCACACGGCCTTCAACATTTCGCCTCCAACGAAATGCAGCCGCCGCGGCCCGGATTCAATCCAGCGATGCTCGGATCAGCAACCGAGTACCATAGCCACTATACCACCGTGGAGGGGCCGAATGAAATTTTAAGAATAAGTTAGTGCATCAATCGCCACGTATGGGGCAATCACTATCTTCATGAGAATTATTTTTCGAGAAAGGCTTACAGCTCTCTATGATATTCTGAAAACATGCTAGAGCTTCTCTCTCCTCTTTAACGTATATCTGACAGATGTGATCGTCCTCATATGAAGGAGCATCGTAATCGAGTACTGCATGTTACCTACTTCCGATTGAAAATACTAAAACGCAGAGATAGGCAAGACGCTCTCACCTACATTTGTATAACCTTAAACAGTGCCTATCTATTCCTTCTTCACTACTTCCGCATTAATTTCTTTATTCTTAAAACCACTACGCTGCGTGGCAACACTTGCGACATAGCTTTCCAGTCTTTCTAATATTATTAGTACAAATCGGTGTATTACTCTTTATTTTCCGCTCTTTCGCCGTGAAGCACCTCCAGCTACGCGTATGATCGAATAACGTAACGAAGCTTTAACACGTCCAGGAAAGCATGATGAAGCAACAGCACGAAACAGAAGCTGGAAGTCTACAGATGCCCAAAGAAAACGCCTTCCTAAAATGATGAACATAGCCTATGGTGCGTTGTCGGCTACGTCAGGACAGCACGGATGCAATCCATCACGTTTGCAGCGAGGGGGGTGTGAACACGCGTGAACTTTGGAGAAACGCAGCTTTTTTACACGAAGTAGGGCTTCTGAGCCCTCTCTTCCCACCTTAGGTACACAGAGAAAAAAAGTAGTACCGCCTATATCTTTACTGCATATTTTTTGAGCATATTAAACGAAGAGCAGGAACGAATCAGTTTTTCTTACTGTGCAGAGAACGGTATTGCGATCGTTATTGTTATTACAAAATGTAAAGTACTAAAACGAGCGAAATAAACTGAAAAATCTCCAGCCTTCACATAGCAGTGAACAGCCTTGCCGTTGACGATGGAAACGTACACCAGCGTATCTCACGTACAATCGCAATCACTCACGCCTTGACGGGTCACTCGATGGGCTTCGGCATTCCTTGTAGAAATGAAACTAAGAAAATTAAATGATGAATCTTCAAGGGATTCTTGAAACAGTATTTTATATTGAGAGAAAACTAGGGGAGCCATTTGTTGGGCATTCGCGACACGTCGACGGCTCCCTTAAGGTTTACGCCCGTGAATGCAGACGTAGACCTTGAGCCCTTTTCAGCATGCAACCGTTCTTATTAGTGTGCTCCAAAACACCGCTGGCATATTCAAGCGTAACTAAAGAGAAAAACAGTTGCGATCCGGCTTGAAGCAAAATTAAGCGCTACGGAAAGTACGTTGGAAGCCCCTACGTGAGTTCCTACGTGAAACAGCCGTAAGAATAATCATCAGTGTTGAACACCGTTAAATGTTGATTAAAAGAGCAATAAGTTTCACATGACTTTATGAGTACTAGAGAGAGAGAGAGAGAGAGAGAGGTGAGAAGGAAAGCAGGAAGCTTAACCAGAAGCTGGCATCCGATTTGCTACCCAGCGCTGGGGTATCCTGTATTTCATATTTTTTACGAGTACTTAAATGCTGCCACTGGTAAATAGCTTGGCTTCTACGAAGATTTTATGCACCAAGAACTGGCTGGACGACATTCCATATTGACAGTGCGCCTTAAAAATTGACAGAGTAACGATTCAATTAGTGTGTTTATGTTAAATAATAATACTGACTGGTAATTTCCGTACGAATTTGTCCTTCTGTTGAAGAGTCATGACAAATCGAAATGTGATGTTGCCTCGAATCTTTAGCAATCTGTGTAACAGTCGTTCCTTACATACATGCTCCACGAGACCTCCGGAGTAGTTCTAAGCATACTAAGAAAATTTGATTGATTGATTTGTGGGGTTTAACGTCTCATAACCAGCTGTGATTATGAGAGACGTCGTAGTGGAGCTCTCCGGAAATTTTGACCACCTGGGGTTCTTTAACGTTCACCCACATCGTACAGCACACGGGCCTCAACCTTTAGCCTCCATCGAAATGCAGCCGCCGCGGCCGGATTACTAAGAAAATTTGCCCAAACACAATCTTTTTTCCCTTCTCGGTATTAAAAATAGACTTGCCAATGTCCATATTTACTGGCAAGGCAATGGTGCGGTCTGCCTGTCGAAAGAACTAGTTTGCTTAGGCCAGAACCGTTTTGAGAGCACCATGAAATAAATAAATAAATAAATAAATAAATAAATAAATAAATAAATAAATAAATAAATAAATCCCGGTTTCTCAAAGTGTGTTCTCCGGAACTCAGGGGTTCCATGGTCCCCTCTTTAGAGTTCCGCGACCCACCGATGTATTTTCTTCGATACCGTGTTCGCTAAGTGGCTAGGCCGGCGGACCAAAACTGCACGATCTAGACGCCGGCCATTACGAGCCCGAGTATAAAGAAAAAAGTATGAACAGCGCATACTACAAGCTGACCAGTCCACCTGAGGCTGGCCCTGAGTATGACAGAGCCAAGCACCGGTTCGTTGGTGCACAAAAATTGTGCTTAGCTGCGCGCTCATGTGCGTATAGTGCTCAGCGATTGAATCGCTATACTCTGTCTTCGTGACAGCCGGCGCGTTTTCCGCTGATGGAGTGCGCTGGTTATGCACAGAAGAGCTAAATGAAATCACAATGCTTGACAAAGTTTCTCTCGCCTTCATCGAGTACTCCAACGAATCCGCTCCGTGGCTCCAGAGCAAGGCAACGATGCAGAAAGCATCGCGTTTCGGTCCCTGAGCACTGCACTCGGTTGAGGTGTCTCTCTTCTTTTTCATACTCTTGCTTTTCAGGGGCGAAGCTCCTTAGGGTGTGGGTCGTTCCCTCCTCTGTAGTAGTAGTAGTAGTAGTATGTATGTAGCCACTTCCCGCCGCCGGGAAGCTCGCGCTTGAGAGCTCGCGCGCCGGGAGGCACGCGCCCAGGGCGAGCGCGAGCGCGTGCCTCCCGGCGCGCGAGCTCTCTCACTCTTCCATCTGCTGTCTTGTGAGAGAGAGAGAGACAGAGAGAGCGAAAGGCGCGCGTTGACTATGGAAACGCTCTTTCTTCGATGAACGCGCTACCAGCTCGCAAAGAAGGAGAACGCGCCCTCACCCGCGAGAGACAAGCTTGACGCAGGCAGCGTCTTCTAGCGAGTTTCTTGATTGAAAAATACCGACGGCTCGCGCTGGAGAACCGTTCACCGGCCACCCATATATATATATATATATATATATATATATATATATATATATATATATATATATATATATATATATATATGTGTGTGTGTGTGTGTGTGTACTGGATCTTGACTTGCAATGAAGTGCCGGTGAGAGATTTCACTGTGCATGGTTGAACCATAAGGATTCGTAGCGTGCGCGTTAACTAAATTAATCCGGAACTCGGCACGATCTACGATGAACCTCCCGAGCTTCGCCCACTCGTCATCATTCACTCCGTGGATATGCTGTGAATTTTTTTTTGACTCACCGACACACAGGTGTGTCATTTCTTATCTGAATGGAAAATGGCGTGCGCGGAGAGGCGAGGGAACAATGAGGGGGTGGGGGACTGCATACGTCGCATCTCTTAGGAGCATAGGCAGTGTCACTTGGGGCTAAGTTGCTTGAGAATACATGAGATAGATAGATAGATAGATAGATAGATAGATAGATAGATAGATAGATAGATAGATAGATAGATAGATAGATATAGATAGATAGATAGATAGATAGAATGCAGGAAAACAAAACTATAAATGCTTTGTCGGGACATGCGCATCTCCATAAAACGGGGCCGCAGTCACCCCACATATGAATTGTATAACCTCATACAAATTGTCCTTGATCGATGGCCTACGCGTTCCTGCACGCTAAACGCGGCAAAACTGTGTGTCCTTCAGTGAAATCGACGGGTCTTCACGAAAGCTTGTGAAAGACGCGCCCGTGCTAGTGCTTTGGCACTTTGTGCATGTCTTCTTACTGACTCTTCTCCTGTTTATATTTTACTGCTCTTCCTTCCTCTGCGACTTCTCCGAGGAAGAATTTTATTCTTTCATCAAGGGTCCGGTCCTACTACCACAAATCAAGGCTGTTCAGAAGGCCACGACGCGGCGGTGAGGCTAGGCCTCCCCGTCCCTACGTGGGAGCGGCCCGCGATCCTCCCCGTTTGAAACGAAGGCGGATTCCTTCAGGACCTGAATAAAGTTTATCTATCTATCTATCTATCTATCTATCTATCTATCTATCTATCTATCTATCTATCTATCTATCTGTCTATCTATCTATCTATCTATCTATCTATCTATCTATCTGTCTGTCTGTCTGTCTGTCTGTCTATCTATCTATCTATCTATCTATCTATCTATCTATCTGTCTGTCTGTCTGTCTGTCTGTCTGTCTGTCTGTCTGTCTATCTATCTATCTATCTGTCTGTCTGTCTGTCTGTCTGTCTGTCTGTCTGTCTATCTATCTATCTATCTATCTATCTATCTATCTGTCTGTCTGTCTGTCTGTCTGTCTGTCTGTCTATCTATCTATCTATCTATCTGTCTGTCTGTCTGTCTGTCTGTCTGTCTGTCTGTCTGTCTGTCTATCTATCTATCTATCTATCTATCTGTCTGTCTGTCTGTCTGTCTGTCTATCTATCTATCTATCTATCTATCTATCTATCTATCTATCTGTTATTCCCCTCTCCCCTTCCCCAGGTTTAAGGCAGCCAACCGAGCATGCACTTGGTTAACCTCCCTGCCTTTCTTCTTCATTTCTTTCTCTCTCTCTCAGACAAATTTTCGGATCAACGAATATGTTCATCCACGCTTTGTGTATACCGACGTGAACTTTAGACCCCCCCCCCTCCCCCCGTATAATAAAGTGGGCCTTTAGGGTAAATGAAAAAAAGAAATTAAATGGCTGCCAGGCGAAGAAAACGCGTCCGTCTGCGTAATACGGCGCAAATTAAAGCCGCAGTTAGCGACTCGTCCCGTGCACGTTACTCGCGCTCCTCCTCTTTACCTGTGTTCTTTTTCTTTAGCAGGCTTATCTGGGCGCAATGTTCACACCAGCGTGACACCACTCCGCCCTCTTTTTGTTCTCTCCTACATTCACACCCCGGATGAAGCCAGCCATCTCCGCAAGCCAGCCGTAACAGGAGCAGGCGCGGCCAGAGGACAACCCCGCGCTGCTGTAAGTGTAGAGATACTGGAAAGTCACTTTGCTACCCTATATTATGAAAGGGGTAGGAATAATGGTAGCAATTCAATACGAAGAATCAAAGAAAAAAGAAACAAGAACGAGATTCAGCGACGAATATTACCCCTTAATGAAAATACTGCAAACACTATCAAATCAATCAGGCAATCAGTCAGTTAATAACGGACGTTAATTTTCATGACCAACAAAATGTAAATGCAGATTTTACTTGGAGAGATAACCTAAAGCAGCCAGTGGTCGGCGCAACACAATACACGACAGAATACGCACAGTATATGCACAATATACGCAATAAACTGTGGAGGCCTGATCTCTATGCACACTGATGTCCTCTTCTTCGACAGCGTACGAGTTCGGCGTTCCGAAATTGCTTATCTCCAATAAGGGTTTCGGATCAAAGCGAGCTATAGCGTACGGGAATGTTCCGCAAATACTAGCCCGCAATATTCAGCGCGTCGTCGTTGTGGATGATGCGGTTGAGCTTCGTTCGTTATATGGAACACTAATAGCGAGAAAATAAACTTTTGTCATTCGTACCTGCAAAGTATTATGGGCGTGCGAGCCAAGCGAACCTCTGTAACTTCTTTCTCTCTTTTCTTTTTTTGTTCAAGTGTTTTCTTCCTACTCACAGCGCCCTCTTTTGTGCATAAGGCACAGCATTGGGATGCTAACTGCATCGCCTAAAGCGACTGTGAGTGACTGCAACAGACTCATATGCCTGATATTCATTGTTTCGACACAGCACTCAATCCATTCAGCGATATAAGGGAACTATCCCGACTAAATATTCATTACCTCGCTGAAGTATATTTGACTGCGGGGCGTTTCTGTCCGTTGTGCTACACGACGCAGTTTCAACAGGACCACTTACATGGCTAGAGCTCTGTATCTAGAAAACTGAGTAATGAATTTCCCGGATTTTCCTTCCCTCGTTTCTTTTTTTTTTTTTCAATATTAACTCGGAGAACCCGACTGATATAACCAACTGGCTAACGCCGGTAATGGAACCGTGTCGTCTGAGTCGCCACATTATTATGCGCCCAGCAAACGCCAAAGTTACGCTTACTCTGGTTGTTTGCGAAAACTTCCAAGAAAAAAAAAAGGAGACACCGGCAAAACTAGTTCACTTCCAAAGTACTCGAAGCACAACGTTAACTCAACTATATCCCAACTACCACTGAACAGCGTCTAGTAGCAAACCCAGCTCGACGCGTAACCACAACTATTCGAAACGCTTGTTATTGTTTTTAACTTTTTTGTACATTTCTTAATTCAATGTCGACGTTCCTGCGGGATCTACTCGGAGGTGTGGAAGAGTGGGTTCATTAGGAGAGCTCATTGAAAAGGAGTGCGCCGTCGGAGGGAATGGTATTTCAGGGCGAATGGAAAAAGGAACACGGAGGGGGGGTAGCGGGGTTGCAGTCGGTTTAATCGTTTCGAAATCCAGAAGCCAGGGCCGTTGTAGGTCCAATTGCAGCTGCGTAATGTGCCCAAGTCCTACGCCGTCGTCTGCGTTGCGAGCTTGTACCCACAGTCTCGCTCACGCACTTTGTGCGAAGCGACTAACGCGAGACCGATTAACCAGTCCCTAAATCAAACTTCTTTCTCGCCCCGAAACTCCGCTCACCGCGAGATGCAGCACCAGGCGTATACGTAACGAGCAAGCAAGCGGAAACCGATGAAACTGGGGACATCAGGTGACTGAGAAATTTGGCCGGTTTCGTGCGCACAAAATGTGGTCCCAATACGAAGAGTGAAGAAGTCCAGCAACGAAAGAAACTAGGTAAGCGCAGACCTAAGACCACGAAATAGAGAAGAAAACACACAACACAAGATTTTGTTAGGTGAAGTAGGGCTGCACTACCTGGACTAGCTATCACAAATTGAAACCGGTAGTTACGCGTTCCAGTACGTCTACCATGGGAGTTGTGATAGCACCGACGAAACTACGGCTTCGTAGTAACCATGCCAATGTAACTGAGTAATATAGACTGGAAAACGATTGATAAAAACACAGATCTGCGCTGTGGCAAGAAGAAACAAGCTTCTAATATGGCGCGCATATATATGCGATAAAAGGCGAAAGCTTTCTGTATTTGACAATTGCAATTTGCAGCCTCCTCATTCTTCTATTTAATAATCTTAGTCGATAAATTTTACGAGTGTCTTAAACGAAGAAACAACTCTTTAATTAAAAAACTATGTTTTCGTCCAACATGAACCATGTCGCATCACCTACAGTGTTTTCCAATATACACCTGACTTTTTTTTCCGACCGAGACAAGGCACGACCAAGGGACGACCGAGACAGGTCGAACATAGGCTACGCACAAGCCCGGCTTCCTCATTACTTCACGTTGGAAGTTTGATTAAAATAAGAAATAGATGCCAATAACTAGATATAGAGGCGATGAAGAGTTGTTCAGGTAGACAACTGTTCGTGATCCCCTGGCCACCCTTCATTAGCGTTTAGGTTAACGTTTACGTACCAGCAACTAACCCACAGCAATACCTTCTTGTATTAGCACGACTGTTCAGCATTTGGAATACTGCAATGTGTATTCGTATCGAAGACTTCGGCACACTTCAGCTTGGTCTGGGTCAAACGAGTGAGAGAAAAAAAATGTGATTGATCGCTGTGTCATAGGAATCGGTATAGCACAAAAGGAAAACCTGTCTTCGCGAAGTTGTGGAATTCATAAACGGCAATCCGGCGAATCGAGGGGCCGGAGATGGATTGGGTACTGTGGACATGTGAACACGTTACATAGAGACATCAGCGGCACCTCGAACGGAACAAGAATCCTCGGCAGTTGTGCACGGGGAAAAGTTCTCGAACGACTCACATTACTCCGGAGACATTGAATTGCACGCGCCAGAGCCCTGCGCAAACCTGACATAAACAAGGGGCGTCCGCGAACGGTGACACCTTGCAGGCAAAACCGAACGGGTTTTCAGCAGATTATTTATAATCACACAGCCCACTGCAGCGAAATACCAATCATTTGCTTGTAGACGGCCGTCCTTGCGTTCCCAGAGCATTGCGCGTCGCAACTCAACCCACCTGGCCACGCAGGACAAATACTGTTGCGGCCGCGTTCGTACTTTGCCCGAGGAACGCGCCGTCATGACGCCGCCAAGCCCCTAACTTCTGCTGCGGTCGAGATGCGAAGACTACCGAAGCACCGACTGCCGGCGCGAATCAGCACGACAATCTGCTTCGCTCTATCTATCGTATGGCGGTACCACCGCAGCGAACTTAAGCGAACCAAGAGTGAAGTATAAGGAAGGCAATGCTAATTAAAGAGTAATTTTGCTCGTTGAACTATAGTTCACTGTACTGAACGCCTTTACTTTAACTGCACGACAATTAGATGCAAATTGTAAAGTGCTGTAGTGATGATATGAGACCCATCTGTTCTCTATGTAAGCAATATTGCGCTGGAATATTGGTAAAGCTTCCAGCTCCTCTCTTCGGATCCCAGGTGAATGTGGGTTCGAGTCCGAGCGGATGGAAATATTTTCATTGTAACTGTTCATTGTATTAATTGTAAACATTCATTATAAACGTTCATTTTTCCAGATATCCACTTCTGTTACGGAAGTAAGTCGCTGATATCTTGGTAGAGCCCAGCATAAAACTATTTCGTGTTAAAAAGAACGCATCCCCGGCGAAGTTCCTCTTCTCTTGTTGACAGTCCAGCCAGGAAGCATCATGAAGACATCATCTATATTGGCCATTGCAAAATATTGATGATATCCTTATGATGAACCCAAGCGGAAATGGCAGACGACGTCCACACTCGTGTCCCGGTTGATGTCGTACCGCATACTGTCGGTGTGCCACAGCGCCACTCCTAGCGTAAAATAGCCGTTTCGTAGCCTACGGCTCCACAGAACCGTATTTGTTGTTCTTGAGGGATGTGCGCAGTAAACTTGCTGGGTTTCCACTCGCTCCCAAGAAAAGCAAAGTCACGTGGCCTCTGCACCCATTACCATCAAACAAGAATCACTCCCTGAGCTTGCACCTACCCATGACGAAAAATAACACAACTCCTGTAATTTTTGACATCATTCGAATACTATAGCCTAAACAGTCTGAATGCCATCTAGATGGGTGTATCATATCTGCTTTTGCGCGCACTTATCTTTGGTTTTGAGCACAAACGTGCCGGTGTTTCATTTTGTGCTATCTTTCTTCCCTTCCTTTTCGCACTAACTTTCTCTCCCATTGCCGCTTTAAATATGATGCAATAAAGCGATTAGGGGGTGGCTTCCCTCGGCACAAGCTGGCGTCCTTCACTCGGTCAGTTGTGATGACTGATACAATAGGAGGCAGTGCATTTCTTTGCGAAACACCCGGTGCCTTTACATGCGCACTTGTACTTAATTAGACGGCTTACCTTCTCCCGTTCGCAAAGATTTATCGAAATGGGACTGCTATATAATTGCCAGACCTTCTTTAGTTGCGGAAAAATGTGCGTCTCCCTGGTGCATAATTGCTACAAACGCAGCCCTAATAAAATATGGGTGCTTAAGGGAACTGAAGAGTACCTCAATGTGTGGTAGGCAGTGAGTCTCTGAAAGTGGCAATGGCGTGCATCTGCTTAAAGGTAGTGACTCCACATTCGAACCGTGACGCTGGGGTAACTAAGAGATAAAAATGGGATGGAATGCATTTGGTAGGCACTCTCAAATTAAGAATGGCAGTTTACCGGTGCCCATCAAAATGAAAATCTAAGAACATATACAGCCAAACCTCGTGGAATCTAGCTGCTTTGCGCGTGTGTTCTTGCGAAGTTTCACGGTAGAAAAACGTAGATGGAGGCAAAACGTCCGGTCGGGCTAGCTGGCCATTAAAAACGAGGACATCATGAGTCCGCTACGGGAAGTAAGGGTTATTGATGCTGCTCCAGCGTTGACACCACATGCAACCACAAACGACCAGCACCAATAGCGAAGCGAGCACTTTGCTTTCACTTTATCTGTGAGTAAATACAATCAGTAAGCGTTAAAAAAAAAAGCGAGATGAAGATATGAAGAAGAAGACTTAACCACAAGACAAGCGGTAATTGCTCGGGTATTGCCTAGCTTTAGAAACAAAATGGCAGATTGGTTCGGAGGTGAGGACATAGATCGTGGCGTTTATCTGGCAGGTTTTATCTAAACAAAACCGACGTATGATTGCCGGTAGACTACTGCTCGGATGGAGGCACAAAACGCAGCTTTAAAAAAAAAGAAAGCAAGGCTTCGTGAGAACAATCACAAAGCGGCACCGCATAACAAAGTATGCAGCACTACAAGAAGTGAGCAAGCTAACGAAAGTAACACCAACGAGGGACTAAGGTAAACAACACCATACAAGGCAGCGAAGCCAAGGCGACCAGAGAGCAATTTTCATGCATCACGCGTCCGACGACGCGAGACTGTCAGCCCGTCTACATCGCCTGCGCCCCAAAGCTTAGGAAAACGCAGCTGGAGTGGAAGCCTTTCACTTATTTTAATCTTCATATTGTCTTCGTCCAAACCTCGTCGCTGCGAAACACACTCAAGAAAGCTGTGCGCAGTCAACCATGTGGCATGCGTCCCGGAGCCGTGATGGCGGAGCTAGGTCGCGACTTGTCGGTTTCCGAGAGGAGACAGCATCACGAGGAAGGTTGGGAGAGAGCAGGAGGACGGTGACGCTGCTTTTTTGCAAGCAAAGAGACGAGCTACAAACACTCGCACAAGCGTTGAACCTGAACGCAACAACAGCAAATACCACTACTACAACTACCACTACAGCTACAGCGGAGGCCAACGTTTGTAAACCAGCCGGGTGGCCTGTGTAGGTATCCGGAGGCAGGAAACACTTTCCGAGCACATCACAAGTTCAGGCGTTCACAAGCAGTAGCAAACTGCAGTGGCATAGAAAAGTGTAAAGGAGAGCGCAGAGGGGAAAAGAAAAGCAATGTTTCGGGGATCTCACGAAGCGCTCGAGGCGCACTTTGAATGAAAGCTGGAACACTACGCGCTGCCCCGGAGGTTTTCGACGCGCTCGCAGGCCCTCCCGCCCCCAACGCCAGCGCGTGGCGTTGCTGACATCAGCGCGACGCCACGCTTGGAAACAACGCCGAGGTTGCTCGCCGCGCTTCTAAAAGCATTCCGTGTCGGAAGATTGTGGGCTTTCTTCTCGAGCATCTTTTGCTACGTCCTTTATTTTTCCTGCATCCTCATGCAACGCCGCTTTCCGTGTGCCGGTTGGCCTCTGGCTTTGTGTGCGCGAGCGAACGCCGGGGGCGAGCAGAGGATAACACGAGGTGTGTACATCGGCTAGATAGCCAGCGAGCTTCGCAAAAACAATGCTTGCGTAAGAACAAACGAACTTAACCAAACGCGAAAGCGAAGAGAAGATAATGCGTGAGACTGCAACTCTAGAGGAACTGGAAGTAAAAAACGTGAAAAGAAAAACGCTTACGACATATAGAGCACCCGGTGATCAAAGCTTCGAACACCGGCGCTCCTTGAAACAAAAGCACACGCTCGTCGCATCGGTCGTGTAAAAACGCAGATCCGCGGCGTCTCTTTTGTGTCAGCCCGTGGGTTAGAGAAAGCCGTTTCTGTCTTTCAGCGCGCCAGCGTCGTGTCGCTACACGGGCGCACTTTACATGCTGACACGAGCGCTGCAAAAACAATGCTCAACTTAGAAATAAACAGAAAATGCGCATTCCAAGCATGTTGTCGTTCTGGCACAATGTAAATTCAGTGCAGTGGAAGAAAACAAACAGCATGCGAGGAACACAATGTCATGGATACCGAGACAGAAAGAGTAAGAAAATTTAATTACATTTCACGACATGGCTTAATATTACCAATAACCACGAATAATCCATTTAGGTTTAGTCATAGGACATACCGCAGAATAAAAGCGCGTATACAGTGACCTAGTAGCCGGTCTAGGCATGACACGAAGTAACTTACTATTCTCCCACACCAAAGTACCCACATTGCTCTGAACGTCTAAATCGTTTCCATATTTTTCTAATATTGATGATGATGATGATGATGATGATGATGATGATTATGGTTCTGCTAACGAAAGGACGCTAATTTCTGCAGCCAATGTCGGGAACGCGGCTAAGCGACCGTGAGGGTAGGGGAAAGGGACTGAAAGCAAAAGAAAGGAGAAAAAAGCCGCAGTGGAGGGCTCCGGAAATTTAGACCACCTTGGGTTCTTTAACGTGCACTGACGACGCAAGTTACGCCGCAGCAAGGTCCAGGGGCACTCTCGTCGTCGTCTTCTTGAATACAGGAAATTGGGTTGCGCATTGCCCACTACTCATTCATTAATAGTACAATATATATATATATATATATATATATATATAGCAGTCATGGTGGTGAATAGGCCGGAGGCGTGAAGGCAGAGATGAGTAGTAGACCCTCGGAATTGGCAGCAAAAATGTGGAAAGCGTTTATTCAACGTTTCAGCCGGAGACCGGCCTTCATCAGGATATATATATATATATATATATATATATATATATATGCGCGATACAATGAGCATGTGTGTTAGTGCGTTAAAGGTTGTATTTTTGCGCGTCTTCTTAAATCTAGCTATCTATCTATCCTTCTTTTTTTCTCGACTATGCGTAGACGACAAAATAAATTCTATATAGATTTGATATAATTCTGGTTACACCTACAACTGTATTCAATTTAACCAAGAAATCTGACCCCTCGAATTGCGCTAGAAATGAGATGAAATTAACGACATACAGAAGAGGCCAGCATTGACAAAAATTACTCCATCTACGTGCCCCTCACATTTATACTCATCTACAAACCAATATTTGACATTGGACACAAACACAAACGTTTACGTGCTTCTTGAGGATTGAAATGAGCAGCCTTATTTGCCCAACAATTTTAAGTGTTTTGTAACTCCAGGAGCTTTACTTTTCAAAAGTAGTGAGACGCCCTAGTGGTCTTCAAGCACAAACAACAACTACTATAATAAAAATGAATAAATAAAGATAGCACACAGAATGTTACCGTCAGCATGCGAACAAATTTGATGCCCGCAATACCGCGCTAATAGTTTCATGACAAAAAGCATGCGTCAAAGACACCCGTAAAGCAGACAAAAAGAACTATAGAAAAAACGTAATAACTTCTCGAGCACCGTACATCATGCATCGGCCGACAGTCCACTTCATACGGCGTCAATCACAGCAGACGCTCCGCGACTCTCGTCGTGGGCCATATGAAAACAAGATGCCGAGGGGTACCGAAATATGCAACAATAGTAAGCTGCCAAGCAATAAGAAAAAAAGTAAGGATAAGAGAACTTCGAGCCTAACTTCATATTGCTCTAGTCAAAGCAAAAGTAAAAGCAATAAAAGGCTACACATCGAGCAAGATGTCACCGCTAGGCTCACCTCCCATCGACTAGGAACTTTCGGGAACTCTGACTGGTAAAACTCTTTTCTTTTTTCTTTCGTACGCGTTATTCTGCTTTCAGATACCACCAATATAGAAGCCAAAATGCTCGCAAAGAAATATCTTTCAAAAGAAATATCGATAGAATTATTCCTGGTTTTCATTCTACTTCATAGGAACTCCTTATTTGCTTTTGTTGTTTTTCTTTCTTCTTCCGGAATATCCGGAAGTACTGGCCGAGTCTTCTGGTATCGAAGGTTTTTCCACTTCTGATCCGAATTTCAAATCAAACTGCCTATCCCGCCGTCAAAGCGTTCGGGCTGTCCCGCGATTCTTCCTCATTTTGCTTTGCTCGTGCATTTTTGCTGTGGTCAATGTTTCTCCCTCGCTCGAATAAATTCCAACCGCCTAAACAAAGAGCTGCCGGTTGTACGATGTTACAGAACTGAAGCAAAGCAGATATAAGTGCAAGACAAAAATATCCGTGCACTACCTACCTAGAACAAAATGAAAAGAGCAAGAACATATCCACCGAAGACACGGCCGATGCGATCGCGCTCTTCGGCTCGGGACTTTTGGGACCAGGTTAGCTGTTTTGTAGCGAGACGTTGCCACATCTTCCTCAACTTTTCATTCTTATGTTATTGGACAAAGAATAATTCAGCCTCGAAATTCCTGGCTTCAAAGATTCGCATTATGCGACGAAGGAAGCCTGTCTCGCCAAACTATATGTACTTTTTTTTTTCGCTCAGCTATCTCTATGGATTGCTCGCGGCCCGAAACAATGGCACGGCCTTATAATGGCCCGCCATATATTCTCGCCGCTCACCAAGTCGGAGTATCTCTGGAACGACATCAACGGTTTCGTGGGGAGCCGAAGACGCCTTACTTAAGGTATGGCGAATGGCTTCACTGCGCCATGCATTACAATGTCCGCTCGCTTTCTTCACGCATTTTCGAGCATATGTAAATTACATTACTCCAGGACGAATAGACTCTCGTGTGCGATGCATTAGAATGTTGCCGATTTGTTCGAGCCTTTATAATGTGTATAATGGTGGGTTTTTCATTCACTCTTAAACCAGCCGTCCTGCCCACTTACCCGTACATTAGCGTTCTATCATCTTCCTTGTCGACGATAGATTTTTAACGCATTAATTTCCTCTCCTCGACGTCCTGGTGAAGTTGTTCTAACGGTGCGAAAGTATACAGGAAGAAAAACAGGTCTATTCTGGTCTCTGCTGTGCCGGTATGAGAGGCCCTTTTTATCTTTCTACGTCTTGTGGTTGAGAGGCTCCTTCGTGGACACCAGAGGAATTTGCGTCGTGACACGCCTGACGTGCTACACTTGGTCGATGTTACAAAAGATACATTAATATACACAACGCGCGAGAAACCGAACCTGCTACTTATGTTTTACCTTTCCTATTAAAAGTTTCTTTCTTAAAGCCACTGCATACGTTTCGCCTCTAAGCGCTTGCAGGAATTCCACTTACAAACGTTCAGACGCGGTCGAGCCATCCCACGGGCGGGTTGCGTTCGACGTAAATATTCTGAAATATTTCTCAATGGCCGCTCGCGAGAACAGATCTTCACGGGGATCTTCGCAGTCGTCTTTCATATCGAGCGCATTCACTGTGAACCATTCCCCGATAGTACCCCACAAGCCTCTGTGGTCTTTCTGAGGCTATCATTTACAGAGCGACTCTCCCAAAGACCCCTGGCTTTATCCTTTAGCATCTGCACCGCCATATTTCAAGCCGCGCTGCATTGAACTGAGGTATACAGAGGAAGGTAAGTATAACAGCATAGTACTACAATGAGCAGTAAATGGAGGCTTCTGAAGTCAACCCGGATTTCTATTTTTTTTTTTTTAAAAAGATGACGACCCACGCAATAGCAGAAAGTACGAAAGTTCTACAATACGAAAAAGGGCGACCAGAGCTGTGCGCACATATCCATATATACAGCCTTCCAAAGAGATATCACACGGTGGGTCGTCGGGCTTTTACCGCACAGAAACAATCAAGCCCCGAAGAGGCGTAAAAATCAGAACAAATGCTAAGCTTCCTTCAACCTATGTCACTAACGTCCCCCGATGGTCGGCTCCTTAAAAACTGAGCGTTGCCTCTCCCATAAACACATATAGCGGGCCGTTGTTCCCGCTCGCATTTCTTTTCCCCCGTCATCTCCAGGGGAAGGAGAGTCGTCTAAGCCAACCCCCGACTGAGCTCAAGAAAGAAACCAACCTTCGATGAAGCGTTATGTGCTCGTCCTCCAGAGCTTCTTCAGAAACCGAACTTCGAGCACCACCGCCGTAAGCCGCGCTTCAAATTCCCGTCGCCGTGTGCCGAGGGCCATTATTTCGACGTCTCTTTTCCTCCGCTCGGCATGTTACCGTCCTCTCCCTGCTCCCAATCCCTCGCGTTTCTCACCGGAACGCCTGCTAGCAGTAGCAGCAGCAGCAGCCTTATGAGCCAGATAAGTCTCCGAGCCGGCACCGCGTAAAAACGGTGTCTAAATCGTCCGCAAGGGGCTTACTCTTTATCTCTTCGTCGAAGGGGAAACGGGACGTCCAAGATGGCGCTGCACGCCGTGGCCCTGGATAATATATAATGCGCGCTTGTCCGCGCTCCTCTGGCGCGGCGGGTTTGTTCGCACCGCTCTGTTTTTGTTCATCTTGTCACTTCGTTCTTGGTTTTGCTTGTATCACTGAGTTTCTAAAACCATTTGTCTTGAAACCTAGGACTGTGCTACAACAGCCGGTGCTTTTGCATTTCAAATATCTTAACACTCACTGCCCTTCATTTTCTTTCAAATCTGCTCTCAAACATTGATGGTTAAAACATTTTAACAAAAGGCGGTGCGAAATTTCAAAGAAAGCTGAAGTACATGGCAAATGTGCAGGGATTACAGCGCTCGCTTCCATGTTTTGACGGCCCTCCATCGCGTCGGTGTGAGCAAACAACCTGCCATTTTTGTCTAATTGAAAACAACCTACCTTCGACAGTCAAGTGCTAGTTAGTTACGGTACAGACATCTGCTAAAGGCTCATGCGTTTCGCATACCGTATTTCATTCTAGAAGCATTGCATATATATATATATATATATATATATATATATATATATATATATATATATATATATATATATATATATATATATATATATATATATATATATATATATATATATATATATATGTGGGCATAATGAAGAGAGAGAAACAAAGCCTTTACAAGTGCGACGTAGGTAACTGAACGTACAAGTACATTGCACAATCTTCTTTTCTTTCCTTCATTATTACTTTACCAGCGCTCCTCTACCTTGCTTTCAATTCAATGTTTCTGCTCACAATCTACAGGCAGAGACAAAGAACAGAAAAGGAACGAGCGCATACTCTCAAATGGCCTTTATTACAACGACGCGCTAATATTTAACACGTGCACAGGAACACTATCATATTTGTCAACGCAAGTAGGCAAAAAACACCAAGCAACTCTGAAAACACGTTACGCTGCGTGTTTACAGTTTTCTTTTTCTTGTTTGCTTCGACGGACTCTCTTTGTCCTTGCCTGTAGGTTATATGTAGAAACATTTGATTACGGAATACCAATTAGACCGCTTTCATACCTTTCCTTTTAAACTTCCATTGGTATATCTTCTTTCGCCAACCGCTACAAGACACGAGATTCTTCACAGTATGTCATTTTGTTTTTTGGCTGTCAACTAGCGCCTGTACGTTTCGTTCACTTGCAACGCTCGTTCACCAGCCACGGCAATCAGAGTATCCCCGCACGTTGTACTGGTACAGAGCCTACGCTCAAGATAAAAACTCGTGAAGGATACTGCACCTCATCGGGAAATATTAGTAATTCCTATAAGAACGTAATCCTACATCGAACACCGGTGCTTCCGTGTAGACTCGGCCGCGGATAATTGGGTTAATTACCGAGAAGACCTAATATAAACGCGCAAAAAACACCGTAGTTTCGCGGAAGGTATAAAGAGCGAACATGACACCCACAATTCTCTCTCTTGTCGCGTTGGATGTGTCCTACATTTCATTATTACAAATAATTACGCACGCGCAAGTGACAACAACCAAAGCGAAAAGAGATCGGAAGCACTTTCGAAGAGGCAGCCGGCTAGTTCTTTGAAATAGCTGCTTTTTTCGAGTTACAGTGAAAGTGAGCGCTCTCCTTGTTCATTCAGGTGCAATTTCTTCGTTGTCGTCTTTTACATGCTGTTTTCTTTTATTTGTGCTCCCGTCTAGAACTCCTTCTGTTATTATTATTTGCTCTATATGCGCTCCAGGTCCGTTAAAAGCGCCCAACGAAACCGCCAACTTTCCGCACTTCCTAATGACTTCGGCGTTTTTATTAAAAAGAAAATTCCAGCGGAAGATAAGGAACGAAGGTTTCCTCCTCAAACACGCACTTCTTGCGCGATTAAGTATAATTATAAATCAATTAGCGGACAATCTTGGTGTGCTTCCTGTCCTATGCAGAGGCCGCGGAGAGCGAACAACGACCGTTTTGTTATATATATTATTATTATTGCTGATATTTTCATATCCTTCTAATTTCTGGCGAGATTAGGCGGAATACATCGCCTAAGAGTTCTTTTATCTTTATGTCGTCTGCTCTTCGGTTCTTGAGAAACAGATGACAGGCGGCAGCGGGCCGCAAATTTAGTTGCCGAGTAGCGAAGGTTTTCCGAGACGAGAATCATTATGCAGCGCCCCGACTCCGAGCGAGGAACTCTCAGAAGCTGAAATTGCGTCAACGGTCGGCCCCGTGCCATTACTCACTCGCTGATTCCGAACTGCCCGACTGAAGAGCGACACCGCTACCAGCAGATCCCCCTTTCGAAACCACATTTTGGGGACAACCGGCGGCTGTAGGAGGGACATGAAATGGTTGCGGACGGGTTAGGATATTTTTCTTCACGTTGGGTGAATTTCATTCATCGCTCTGTCTTACAGACTAGTCATTAAGTTTGAGAAACGACATCCGTCTGTGCAGAATTTTTGGGTGTCACCACCGTTATGCTTTAACTTTCCAGATAAGTTCTTCAAAAAGCAGCTAATGAATCACGTGCAATTTTTTGGTCATCTTCTGGTAAAAGCGTGCGCCAAAAGGAGGTCAGTTCCACGGTGACTACTATTTTGCAGATCTCACAAGTGCGCGCATTGCGCGAAGGATATTTTGAGTCATAACGCCTAATTAGCACTCACGACATATCTGTCCTTTTTCTCTTCGGCATCGAGAACGATCACCTTAACTTAGAGAAGGAATAACGGGCCAGACCACACATGAAGACACAACTAGGCCGACCTAAAAGTTCTGCTTGTATCTTAACGGTCATTCAACCGCACCTCGAACGAAGCATTAGCTCTGAAAACATCACGATATATCTGCTGCAGCTAAGATGTTAGTCCAGATAGTGGCTTCCTCGGAGCACGAAGCGCGTTGCCCTGGCTGTATACGCCCTTGCGAAATGACTCCCGCTTCAGGATCAGGCAAGGTGCGCGACAGCCGAGCCAGCAAACGGGAGACGCCGTTCCTCATTAAGCTGAGCGCGCCAGGAGCGACGCCGCCAGAAAAGGAAACAAAAGGACGGAAACAAAACACAGGATGTAGACAGCAAAAACGCTACACACCCCCGGAGCACTATGCCGTATCGTTGGCGGCTTGTCGCGCTGACTATTGCAAGTTGCGAAACGGAACCTATATGGCCACGCCGGAAGGAAGGAAGGAAGGAAGAAAGGTGGGATCAGCCCCTGAGAGAGGGAATGTGAGGGAAAGGGGGAGAGAATCGGAGGTGGCACTAGAGTGAGTAGCTACATAGCCCACCCTCGCCCCCACCTCCTTGTCCAGGGTAGGAGCGTTTCACGCAGCTGTCAGGAAAAAGCATTTCTGCAGACGCAAGCTCGCCGGTGCGAAAAACGACACGCTACGGCCGGACATTCGCCTGTCTGCCTCCGCCCCTTCCCCCTTTCCCAGTCCTTCCAACTAGCCCGACTCGACCACTTCGCCTTTCTCTTCGTGGTTAACGTTTGGTGGATCCAGTGCTCCGCATTTTCCCCGCTCCTTGGCTGTAGAAAAAACGAAGGTGAGGCACTTATGTACCCCGTATCGCCAGTATAACAAATAAAGCAGTTTAGTTTGTGTCTGGGTGAAGCGTAAGTTTTTGCAAGTGTGAGCCAGACTAAGTAAAATAACGCTTATTTCGGGTCAGTGTGATTCGAACTGGTGATATTGTGTTCGCGTGAGGCATGCCCACTACGATCTTTGGTGAGCATGAGCCAGAGCGCATGTTAATTGGTAATAAATAAAAGAACACAAGGTCCAACTTAGTCTACTCGAACGCCATGTATTCTGCTCGCCTACTCCCACGCACGAGCGAACACCGAGTCTGAGTGCTCCTTCCAGACATGAATGTAGATGGCGGCAGCGCTTTTGCTGCGTGCTCGCTATACACGGTGTTCCAAGTACAACGCCGAACCCGGCGTCAAGGCCAGCGATGTGCAAGGCGCTAGTTAGGTGAGCGCAGTGAGTGGCCACGTTGGTCGTCTATCTTAATTTGTGCGAGGCTAACGATGACCCTGCCGACAGCAGAAAGCACTCGAGTGTGACAGCTAAGAAAAGTTCAAATTGTGACGAGAATTCGTACAATTATAAGGCAGCGAGGCGCGGACATGCTTTACTTAGCAGTGCTCCTTTTAATTCCCCTTACTCACTTTCTTTCTTATTCCATCATCCGTTTTCCTTTGCTGTCCTCGTCGTTAACTTTACTGCCTACGTGCAAGCGAAAGTAATCAGCGATCGTCGGCCGTCGATTTTCCTGTACGGTTTCGCACTGACTGGTGCGGAACGTTTTCCGGCAGTTAATGGAGCATTGGGGTGGCGTTCCACGGAGCAGGGTGCCGAGGTCTCGGCTTTAACTTCGGATTTCACTCTGTGCAACTTCGTCCCCGCTACAAAGGACACGAGACATTAGGTCGGCGCGTATGTTCCGATCGCACAAAGCGCGCTAAATTGCGTAGTGTGAGATCAGGGCAACAAAGCGTTCCTGTTCGCGTTCACATCGCGGTGGGCCCAGTAAAACTTGGAATGTGAGCAACGTGTAGGCCCAGAAAAGTACTTATCGATCCCTAATATAGATTTGAAAGCGTCCACAACAAAGCCTACAGTGAGTTTTGCAGCAGTTTTCTGCGCAAAAAACAACCAAGGACAACTTTAGTCTTCGTCGCGTGTCTGTTAGGCGAAGTAACAAAAGCCATTCCTGCCTAAAATTCAGTTTCTACTCTCTCCAAAGACTTTTTCCTTTAAATGAAGAGGTTGACCATCTATCTATCTATCTATCTATCTATCTATCTATCTATCTATCTATCTATCTATCTATCTATCTATCTATCTATCTATCTATCTATCTATCTATCTATCTATCTATCTATCTATCTATCTAATCCCATTCTGTCTTCTTATCACCGCCTTAACACGGCGTCAACCCCTTAGCAACTTCTTTATAGAACACTACTGGTCACTCTTATTGTATTCGAGTGTTATTGTTCCGCACACACCTGCACTCCTTTGTTCAGAATGTGTCTGCCAGTCCCGGAAAAGAAAAAAGGACAAACCGCGATGGTATGCACTAGAAGTACGGCAAACAAATACGTCAGCGCAAATGGACACAAAGAAACCGAGCACGGCATCACACAAACCATTTTTTTCTTTAAAATGTAGAGAGAACATTGCGAATGCAAGAGACGATGTCCGGTGGCACTTTCATTGAAATTTCTTTCGCCTCTTTCTTTTTATCTCGCTTTCAAGAAGCAATGAAAGGAGATGATGGGAGGGAGATGCGATGTCTACAAATTGGTCCTGGCACTTTTGTGACACCAGTGGACCCCCGGAAGTCTTCTTATGGGTCTGTAAAAACTATATAGCCCCAAGTGGCGCGTCCTGAATGATTCAAGATCACTCGAAAATAAAAATGCCGTGGATTGTGTTCTTTTCCTCGCATTTTCTTGTCTGTTCGGCTTTTGATGCGTTGTCTGTCTGCGAAAAGATGCTTCCTTAAAAAAAGAAAGAAAAGCTAGTGAAAAGATTCTCTACCCCACTTACGCCATATTTTTTTTTTCGTTTGTGATTACAGTATGCGGCTCCAAAGTTGTATTCTGAATGTATTCGCTTGTGTCGCAGGAGGAGACTATACACGAAAGTGAAGTAAAGGCATTAGGCTTTAATGAAACAGCGGGCACCGATAGTTCGCCTTGAAATATTCTTTCTGCGTGTGGACTGCCGGTCGTCCTGCGATACACTCGGACGTGTTGAGAATCCGAAAGATTCCTTCGCGCCTGATTCTGTGTTGCTTTTCTAACAGCTTTTTTATGGAATTTTCTTACAGGCCTACTTCTTCGCTCGTCTCCAGATTGAAATACCATTTCTTTAACCCTCTTTCAACACTCCATATGTTGCTTGTCTTGGCTGCATTTCAAAACGCTCCCCGTGGCTCTTGTCGAACGTACTTTTATGCGTGTTTTTCCATACGTTCGCTGCGGGCCTAGCTTACACATATTGAAAATGGCATGAGTCGTCTAGTGGCTGTTTGCATTTTGTTCGTGCATGCGCTCATTCTGCTCCATTTAAGATCAACACGGAGAGCAAGTTGGTTTTCGAAACCGGACGAAGCGTACGAAATTGAATTTGGTTGCGGTACAAAAGCAAAAAAAAAAGGGGGGGGGGCGGGGGGTGCATGTAGTTTACCCTACGTCATAAAGCACAGTAGTTTACATCCACAGACTCAGCGCTTTGCAAATATTTACGCGCATGACTGGGGCTAAGCAACTGCATGCGGCGTTTTTCGGGCAGCACGTATTTGAGGATTATGACGAGCACAGGACGTACGTAAGTATACTTGCATAAGTAATGAGGGCAGGTCGCGTTCACTTCAAAGGGCATACGAGCGGCCAAAATGGGACGAAATCTTTCTTTTTTTGTGTGTGCGTGTGTTCGAATGTTAGTAAAATGTAGGCTGCGTGCAGTTTATGCTAGTCACCACTCGACTACGCGTGATTTCGGGACCGAATATTTATTCCTCGCTCGACTTTATTGCCTAACTTCACATTAAACTACTCGAACATTGGAGCGCCTATTAAGCGTTCTATTTACCAGCTGTCTGCGCTCTTTGAAATGCCAGAAATTCGTACTTTGCTCGAGCTCTGACTTCTCAGATGAAACAGAAGAAGCACTGGTCGTTATGGACGCTGATTTGCATATCACTCTTGTGCGCGGCTGTTTAGGAGTACGTGAGCATCATTGGTCGTTTCGAATGGATATTCTTCCCCGCGTTATGCCGACCCAACTAAAAACCGTTTCACCGCAGTGCTCCGAGGGCATGTGTACCCTAAAGCAATTGCTTGCGGCGATCGGGTACAAGTGGTCACCGAGCGGAGTTTGTTGAGTCGTTGGAGACATCAAATTGAAAGGCAGCTTGGTTAGCGTAGTGCGAAAGTCCGGCTGCTATAGGCTCCTTCGCAGTAATGCCGAAACGTAGCGGTGGCTGTGCGCAGCATAAAACCAGTCAGGATAGAGATCTATACGCAGACTTTGAATCTGCGTCACTTACTCGTGGAATCGGAGCGACATCGTTTGCTCCGCCCTGAGCAAATACGCAAGCTTAGGCCCAACTGCGTCAACGTACCCCGCACCATTCGCGTCCGGCTCTTTCGGAACGTTAAAAGATATGACCTAGAACTAAAAAGAAAAAAAAAAGGAGCCGTGAGGTGACCTCGACGCATTCAGTCCTGCAGCCTCCTATTTGACAGGTGTGGATGCAATGAAAGGGGAAGAACAAGAAACACAAGGTTGATGATATCAGTCAAGCAGCAGACTGTCACATTGAAAAATAAATGGACTCGGGGCAACTGCCTTATTTAAAATGTCCAGTTCTGTTATTAGAGGTAACGGAAGTGAACTATAGTCATCGTAACTTGAGATTGATCTTACCTCCCATGCAGGGGCCACAAAAACGCGTTCTGATTCTAGCTGACGGAGCGCTGCGACAAACACACGGCCGGGTAATATATTGCGGTGTACTGAAGGGCACAGCAGAAGTGTTGTTCTTTCACACTATGAATAATCAAATATAATGGTGCCTACTTACTAATAAAACTAGGAGGTACTGCACCACATTGTTTACCTTAAATAATTCTGAATGAACTTTATTATATTGTGCGAAAAGCTTTAACATTTAAGAAGTTTCACATGCCAAAACCTCAACATGACCACTAGGCAGGCCGTATATATAACGGAGCTGTCCATGTTAATGTTGACCACGCATGGTTCTTTAATATGCGCACATAGGTCAGGTATCCTAGTAGTTTCGCATCCATCGAGATGTGGTTATCACGTACACAAATCGAACCAACGTCCTCAATTTTCGCATTGCGGCACCGTGCCTCCTAAGCTACCACGGCGGGGGCGGGAACGCGTTTAACAGAAAGGGATAAAAGGCAGTGAGCCCTGGCGGTAGTTCTATCGTCTCCTTTCTCCACTCCTCCACGTATACACGAGAATTCTAACTCGCAAACTATATTAACGACACATATTCATGAGTGGCACCATTTCTTAATTAAATTACTCAAACTGAAAAACAATAATTCACTGTCTAAAAAGCACACGACACAAGTGCCTAAAGAACATGTAAAGCCTGCAAAATGAGCATATAAGCAGAAAAAAGAACTAACGGGAAAGCAGGATGTCAAAAACGAACGAACGACGCGACGGTGGTGAACATCGTTATCTCCCCCTCGCTTGCGCCTTATTTTTTGCGTAATCTTTTTTCTGCGAAGTCCATAAACCAGCCAGTCCACATGCGCACGCTTTTACTATGAAAAGCAACATATCTACGTTACGGAATTGTCCTCAACCTGTTTCTTTTTTCTTTACAGTATCTATGTAAACAGCCGGTTAAGCTGGAAATACTAGCCTCTCTTTATTTAAGTGAGGCACAACAGCAAGTAAATAAAGAAAACAAAACGATGGAACACAAAGGAACGAAGAAATTGCCAGGAGGAGGCGGTAAATGGAAGGGAGGGGGGGAGGGGGGAGGGGGTGTTGCGCAAGGTTACTCAACAAAGTAGCCAGACGAAGCCAAAATATATTTTCTGTCTCTCACCCTCTTTCTTCCTGTTCCTATTCGAGGCTGAAATGTGTGAGCAAACTCTTTGTCAAAAGTGTCCGCGTGGGTACTGCGTCGACGAGATTAGCTGGCACGCTGTGGCTTGGAGCCGGGCCTCGCACAATACAATGGCAACGACCCGTCGCTACTCGCCGGCACAACGACGCCTGGCGGACCACACGGTTTGGCTATACTTTTTCCTTTATGTGTCCAGTTGGCAAACAGGACGCGGTGGTGGCAGTCAGGCAAAAAAAAGAAAAACTGTTAGACCCACATATGTAGCCTGGCTTGTGGCCACTTGCATTCGCTCCCCCCCCCCTCCCCCTCCCTCTTCCACCATCTCATTTAGTTTCAATCCCATTGTCTCAGACGCTTGTCCATCGTTAGCCTCAGAGCTTCCCATTTCTTAACTCTATTTTTCTATCATTCTTTGTCGCTCATCTCTCTTTATTATTCACCACTTGGCTCTCGCTGCGGTCGTTCTCACTCACTCACTCACTCACTCACTCACTCACTCACTCACTCACTCACTCACTCACTCACTCACTCACTCACTCACTCATTCATTCAGGCATGCGCAATGTAATAAAGAACATCATAAAAATTTCGAAAAGTGAACTTCCCTCGGTGTACTCAAGTTCTCTATGACAAAATAGTGAGGCTTATGTTGCTGCTTTCTTCATTATTGTTAGAGAAAAGATAAGATCACAGCCACATGCCGAAATTTCATTTAAAATGAATTAAATAAAATGTTCTGCGATCACTAAATAAACTTCCGAGAGGTAGCCGCTGAGCTTCGTAAACGTTTTTATATTAATGCCACCGGCTCTATTATGGCGCGTGTACTGAAATTGCGAAGTTTTGAGGCGCCTCCCTTCGCGGAGCAATTTTTGTTTCTTTATCAATGACTCGAGAGAGATTAGAAAAGTTCATTCATCTTGCTTACTGACGAACAGACACAAAGGAACGTGCAGAAGCTTGCAGCAAGCCTCTCACCTGCAATGCTCTTAACGCAAGAACAAAAAGAAGCTTGCGCTTAGGGTTTGTTGTATTCTCTTCACTGTCAGCCGGTCTGAAACAAGCGCACTTAACTCATTAAGGCCGACACTTTGCAGCAATTTCCACGCGACCGGCGATGCCTTTCATCTCACCGAGAGAGCGCAACAGTCTCCGCATTTTCTATATGATTTACTGCCGACGCAAATGAATACAAATTTCTTCCGGGGCCACAGCGACAAGGTGGCTATCACTGGCGGCCTCACCAGCTATTCAGGTGCGCCCTGTGTAATCCTGCATTAAAAACTATGACTTAAACCGCTTTCGTGAGAATCGGCCGTAGCAACAGCCAGGCTGTTGCCACGGACGATTCTCATGAAAGCAGTTAAAAAAAAAAAAAAGTCCTGCAGATCCCGCGTACTGTGGAAGTCGGTGTCATGCGAAGCGGTCAGCGAGGAAGTTGCCTTTGGGGGATCATGTGGCGTACAAGGATGTGCTACGAATAGGATGAACGTGTTTGTGCAAAGTGCGCGAGCTGTTGTGTGCCTTACTTCTATGGGGTAACCAAGAAACTCGACAGCACCGTGGTGACTGAATTGTGACCTAGTGACTTCACGTTGGCACTTACGTTAGTGAACATCACAGGCACCTGTTTCCTCCAAGACAAATGCAGGATACGGGGCGGTGATGCGAGTATTATGAGCGTCGATCGTTGAACACTTCTTAAGGGATCGAGCAAAGTTCGATAAAAGCATGCCGATTGCTAGTAAAACATGTGTATACGTTATTACGTTGCTAAAACACGCAAGTAACGTAACACAAACAGCTTAATCACAACTACTGGTGCCCCAGGTTTGCTTACTATACCGCGTGGGGGGAGCTGGGTTTGATGCCCCCCTACCGCTTGTTAGATTGCCTTCGAAGATTACAGCGCGATCGTGTGCGTGTCGGTGTGTTATATCTATGTATATTACGTTCCCATGCTACAACGCTTGGTATGCCTTTGTTATTTTTAAGTGCGGTATGATGATTTTCAATGTCTATTTTACTTGGTTCGAGATTGGCATTGGCTGTACAAAATTCAAGCACCCGTGGCGCATACCCGAATAACACGGGCCGAGCACTATGGGTATAAGCCATGCGTGATTACACTATCGTTAATCGTGAAGTACATGACGATTATATCGTGATAGATATGTGCAGGTCAATGATTAATGTTCGTCATATATTGATACCCTACCACTCAAAGTTTCTTTATCAGTTGAACGACACGACTAGGGGAGCACGAAGTCGTAGGCGAATAGATAGATAGATAGATAGATAGATAGATAGATAGATAGATAGATAGATAGATAGATAGATAGATAGATAGATAGATAGATAGATAGATAGATAGATAGATAGATAGATAGATAGATAGATAGATAGATAGATAGATACGGGCTGCCGACACGTTGCAAGTGCACGTGTCGGCAGCCCGTTTTAAATCTTGAGTTTGGACACACAATTCGAATGTTACAGTGGTTCCGCGGTCGGTTGAGTGACTGTTTCGCGCCTCGGCATGAGCGAAAAGGAGCAGCGACTGTCGTCTATATTGATATCGCATTCTTTCGAAACGCGATTACGCCAAACTTGCTTCCTTACATAACGAACCAAGCACAGCTAACGTGATTACACAAACCGCTTTGCAGGCAAGGCGCCACGCAAAACGAAATACTCCAAGAAATCGGGCTTATACGCTTCACAACGACAAAACAAAGAAAGCAAGGGGCAGGAAAATATCTAACGCCGACAGCGGCTTGTGAAACGACATTGACCAAGAGCTTAGGTTAATGTGATTTTTCAATCTTCTTAAAACCGGGGAGATGGGAGAAGCTTTCAATGGCGACGAACGAGCCGCTTTCGTTAGCAAACCTTAGAAACAATAATAAGACGACCAGCGGAAGCCTGCGATCGACGGGGCGGTGTCGACACGCGCCAGATTCTTCGATTCGCATCGTCGACCACGGCACATGGGCGCACTGTCCTTTTTGCAGAGAGCCCCCTTCGCGACCAACGCTGCTGTGGCTGTTTCTGAGAAGCGCTTGTATCACTTTATATCTCTTAGGCAGCGTAATTAATCCCCACGAGACAGTGCGGTAGAACGCCGAATATGTGCGTACATAGTGAAATCTAGATGCTTGACTAGCGTAGCAGTGACCAAAATGAAGGGAGATTTTCGTACGCTAGAAAGCCTATAAAAACTGCCGGGAACGACCGGGGGCTTTGACAATGCTTGCAAAATACCTTACATAATGACGCAGGCAAAAAATAGGCAGCACCAGGAGCGCTCCGAGTGCTGTGACCGATAAGGGTCATTCGGTTGCCCAAAAAGACATCGGCAAGAACGTCGTATAATGGCCGCACGAGGTATACGATAAAATTGAAGTAGCAGCTTAATCAGTCTAGCTAACCTCAAAAGCAGCGCGAACTCTTTCGTTCTTCTTATTCGGTAATGCTGGTCTGGAAGCTTCGGATATGACGAAACGATTTCGTAGTGACACTACTCGAGCAAGAGGCGAGACGGCATATAAAAAGGAAAGTACATGTACTCAGGCCCTGATTTTTTTAATCTGGTAAGAACGTGCGACGAAATTCAGTGCAAACGTTCAGGACAAACAGCGAGAAGAGGCTCGACACGATGGCGCTGAGAGCTAACGCTTTCTGATTAAGGAATAATGCGCACCAACGAATCTACGAAAACGGCTATTCCCCCACCTTCCACCACGAAAATCAAAAGTTGCGAATTATTCTTCGAGTATAGACTTTATTACCAGATTACGTCATCGATTAGTCGCTCTGCATGCAATGCAGTATTCGCTAATTTCTTGTTTCAGCGATATTAGAGCCTGTAATCACGTATATCTGTGCTAGCTCCTCTAGCTATTTCATATCTCTCAAAGTTAAAAGTAAAACTTTCGTGAATAACCCTTTGTTCTACTTCTAACTATCTCGCTAGACACCGTAACTTTGCAGTGAATTAGTGAGCGTGAACACTATACCACATGAGATGCAAATTGGTTCGGTAAAACGCACACAGGTTTTTTTTTTTTCTTTTCCTTCGAAATTGTGAACACTAACTTATCTGGGGACATTGTGGAGATGCGGGTCAGTGAGATTTTATTGCCGCACAACGGGAACGAATGCTGCACAATAACAACTCAAAAGGCGGCGTACTGGATATAAAAAGATGTCCACCGTATTGCGAAGACAGTGGGATTTCAGTACAGAAAAAAATCGTGATACAAAACGGAAATAATGAAGTATATGTTGTTGTTTTGTGGGGATTAACGTCCCAAAACCAGTTCTGATTATGAGAGACGCAATAATGAAGTATAGTGCGATGAAAAACAGTAAGAGTGGAGTTAGCAAAAATACGAAATATATATGCGCGTGGAACTAGCAACGGAAAGCCGAGAGCGCTACGCCTAAGTCGAGTTACAAATATTATGGACCTTGTGCAGCCAGCATATGATAACCATAAGAAGAAACGCGCAACATTGGGATGTACTTTTCTTCACGTTCAAGACGGAGGTGTGCATGAAATGCTGAGATAATACGCGGCAGGAACACAGTACAGTTACGAGGTGTATCATAGTGGGAAACTTAGGAATAATTTTATCCATCTGGGGTTCGTTAACGTGCCCTTAAATCAACTTACAACGATACTGTTGTATTTTAGCTCATTTAAGTACAGTCAGTGTGAGCGAAAATCAAAGTGGTGTCTTCGAACTTAGCAGGGCAACGCTGTATCCGGTAGCCACTAAGTTGGCGCGGTGTGTTCGTAGAAAAATTTAGATAATTCTGAGGTTGATAAGCTTGATTTACTGTCAGAATTGAGAATGATACGAATATTTAGACAAGACATAATCGACCACATTCAGCGTATCTTTCATGTTCATGTACGTAGTTTTTAGTCGTCGTCAGCAGAGCTCACCTTGCAGCACACAGAACGAAACGACGAAACATTTTTTACGTAACACCACCCTGTCAAATGTCGATCAGGAAAGCGCCACGAAAAAAATACAACGCGGGCAGCTTCCATTTTTGGTGCATGGCTGGACTAAGAACGCAGCTTGTGGCCGGCCTAGCTTCTTCCGGCTTCGACACGCTGAACTAAGTCATGTGATTTGTCACGTTACTAGCTGTTAGATGTCACGTGACTAACTGCGACGTCGTGTTGCGTGATTTTGTTCGCGGGTACATGTTCAAATTGGCTTGGCGGGCAATGTGCGGTTGTGACGTCCTCCTCCTTTTCTCCCTCACCCTCACCTTTTTTTCCCACCTCCTGCTGTACTACTGTATACAACGCTATGCTTTACTCTTTCCCTCCTCCGCAAGCTCACTGCCCTCTCCCGCCTCCTTTATATGCTATAACAATGTACGCTATAGCTATGAAACGTACCGTCTTTATGTAGTATAGAAGAAAGAAGTTCGTGCGCAAATGTCATGCATTTCACGAAGTGCACGCGCACTTATTCATGATATTTCATGAGAGCGGTAATTTTTTTCCCGGACAGGACAGATAAGGGCCGTCATTAAGAGCTCCGCTCTCAAACAATTTTTAAAATGCAGCTTCATAAAGAGAAATATAAAAACGAGTACTTCGCACAATACGTATCAATGTATATCCAATGTAATGCGAGCGCTCAGCTCTCAAACTAATATTTACTACTTTTTTTAACAACTATTCCTGCAGAGAATCGTTAACTTGAGATTCAAGGTGTAACACCGGCAATACATTCATCCAGCCACGGAGTATTTGCGACTCACCAATTGAACACGGATCTTGCAAGAAAAGGAAGCGAATAAGCACCGTCAACCTAGTACAGCAACGAAAAAAAAAAAAAAAACGACGACCATTTTGCCGAGGCTCATACAAGAAATTTTACCGAAATAGAAGCCAAACAGAAAGAAAATGCGTAAAGCAGGGAAACACAAAGCTCGACGCCCACGCAGAGTGATAGGCCGCGCGAAACAAAGCACTTGTGGGTTGGCAGGCGCGTGGTGTTTGCGTAACAAAAGAGCGAAGGCAGAGAATGCGAGAGAATATACGAACGCTGATGCTCCAGAGCAAGCGCGACCGTGCAAAGATAAAAAGGGAGAGGAAGAACGATAAGGCCTACGAACAGCGCCATCGACGACAAAGCAAACAGTGCAGTCTTTCGCAAAAGGCAAGATGGGCGTCTGCTCGGGGTCATTCATTCTCATCTGGGAAATGCACTTAACTGAGTAACTCCCGGCGGCATCTTTTAGGGAGCTGTGGGACAGCCCGGGCGGGGCAACGCAAGAGACTTTCACGCGCGCCCGCGTAGGGGTCTAACAGGCACTTCGCCACTGTCCCGGCATCCCACAGGACCAAGGCGCGTCGACATCGAGGCCCACCCGATACGTTTACCGAAATAAGAAGAAAACTTTGCCCCCTCCTTCAGCACAGCATATAAAACGAAGCCAGCTCGCGCGCGACTCGGCATAAGAGCCCAGACCAGGGCGATAAACAGGCGTCCCCTCCTTTCCAGTCCCCTTTCTCGTGCAACTAGCCGGCCAGCCACCTGCAATGGAGAGAAGCAGACGGACAAGAGCAGAAGAAAAGCACTACGTATGTGCGGGATGAAGGCTCAACATCTATGCACAAACACGGACTAACCTGAGGGGCTAAGGACATGAACAAACAGAGACCAAACAATGTAGCTAAGCAGACGAAGCAAAAGTAGGCGACGCAGTGTGAAAATAGTGCGGATAACAGGGAATTGGGAGCATGGTCTGAGAAGAGAAAAAAAATAATGGGGATCGGGGTTGTGGGGGGCGAGCGGGGATGGGAGGAGTCTTCGACAGTAGACTTTGGCTCTGTTGGGGATAAAGAAGCAAGAGTTAGCTGCTACGTAAGGAATAGGAGTGGGGAAAGAAGCTGGAGATAGCAGGATAGGTAAAGTGCTAGTTCCTGAAGACGGGAAAGACGCTAGAGCTGAATAGACAAAAAAAATGTGGCGGCGGACCTTGTGTGTGTCCCGGTGCGTCACCCGAGAACGAACGCCGCCGGTTTCAGGAGTGAGAAGCTGAGACACTCGAGGACGGGGTGCATGCGAAAGAAGAGCTTCTTCAGCCAGGACCATTGATTCCCCTTTGGTTTGGCGACACAAAAGGGTTTGGCGAAAGGAAAAGAAAGGAATAAGGGGAATTTCTAGGAGGTAGAAGAAGCCCTACACGTTGGCCCTCCCTTAGGGGAATGCCCAGATTGCGAGAGCGAGCAAACAGGCCAGCCTAGCCAAGGATGTAGCAAGTCGAATGCCAGGCGAAAACATCGAAAGTAACGTGGAGGCAAAGTCCACCGCGAACGATAGGCTGGAGACAATCGGAAGCTACACAAACAGCGCCGAATGAGGCAACAATGACACTGGGGCAAAGTAGATGGAAGTGGTAAAGCCAGCGCGGTGCAAAAGAAAGGGAGGGGAGACGAAAGTGGTCAGGCAAATTTAGACAAAGGTCCTCGATGAATCCTCCAGACGTGACTTTCAGTCGACAGGGAGTGGCTGCCCTGTCAGTTCGTGCCTCTGCGGCCTCTTGTGCAGAAAGGCCTCAGGGCTAAGAATTGTTACTTGAGCAGTGAGAAAAAAATATATAGCTGCGTAGTCATCTCTCCATTGTTTTGTTTCCTCTACAAAGCTGAAGCACTAAAGTTAGAGAGTACTCAACGTGACTGCACACTATGCCACCTCTCTCAAGGCCTTCATCCACTGAACATTTTCCTTTTCCTGTCGTATGACATTGCTGTTCTCGTCGGCACAGCTAGCGACTTAGCCTAGAGTTGAGAGCAGCCTGTATTTCGAACTGAAGCACCGAACCAACTTACATTTCTTTCTACTCGCAAAAAAAAAAATCTTAGACTTTTATGAACAGGGCCCAACATATTTCAAATTCTGGGCCCATTTCCAAGAGTAGCACCCCACCTTTGCTCTCTACTACGCCGCGAAAAGGAAAAGAGATTATCCCTCCAGTGATTCCTACAAAATTTCACGGCTGATTTGCTTCCATTCGACTGCGGCGTTCTATGAAACGACTTCGACAGATGCGACCGAAGGCGTCCGGGAGAATATCGCATAATACGAAAAAGCCGACAGTGAAAACAGCTTCCTGAGAAAGACGACGTTGCTGGTTACATATCGAAAATCACCGTGAGATTCGCCCCATCTGCAACAAGATGGCGCAGATCTTTCAAAAGTGTCTCAGGCAGCGAGTAATGCGATTGGGACGAGATTTTTCGAGAGGCGCCCCTGTATGAGAACAGACGGACGATGAATCAGGAAGTCTTCTCGTAGCATAGGATATCAGACGAAATGCTCACAAAACTCAACGGCTATAAAACAAACGCATTTCAAGCGTTCACGTCGTGCGCGCCATCTCTCAACCATTTTTATGTTGTTTCGAAGCTTCATCCTTTCCTTAATGTATCAGATTCCTTTCACAGGTACTCTGTCAGTTCCATTACACTGATATCCACATTGGCAGTGCTATGGCCTGTATTCGTCGTGTGCAGTCATGACAGCCTAGTACTTAATAGTAGGTATTGCCTAGAAGCCAGACAGGAGCTATAACTTTAATGATATAGCTCCTGTCTGGCCCTAGGCTAAGTTGTTGACGTTGGACATCTAAAAATGAGCACAAATAAACCTGTCCCAGGATCATTAGTACCTTTTCTTTTCCTCTTTGAGATGGGATAGTCAGAATCAATTTTGTGTAAAAAAAATGAGAACATTAAACAGGGCACACTATTTAACATCGCGAGCGTCCAGCACAGGCACCAGGTGTTTTACAGTGTAAGCTGTTACGAGGTCACAACGACAGCCGTTTGTGGCGCCGTAGTTGTCTGCCGCCGGTGTCCGTAACCCCTACCGTGCGCACTTTAGAAAAAAAAAATAACCGGTACCGAGGAGGATTCCAGCCCACGTTCTCTGCGTAGCAGTCGAGCATTCTACCACTCAGCTACGCCTGCGCTTAAAAAAAAAGTCACAGCATATCCACGGAGTGAATGATGATGAGTGGGCGAAGCTCCGGAGGTTCATCGTAGATCGTGCCGAGTTCCGGATTAATTTAGTTAACGCGCACGCTACGAATCTTTATGGTTCAACTACGCACAAGTGAAATCTCTCCACCGGCACTTCATTGCAAGTCAAGATCCAGTGCCTATGTATATATATATGGGTGGCCGGTGAACGGTTCTCCAGCGCGAGCAGTCGGTATTTTTCAATCAAGGAACTCGCTAGAAGACGCTGCCTGCGTCAAGCTTGTCTCTCGCGGGTTAGGGCGCGTTCTCCTTCTTTGCGAGCTGGTAGCGCGTTCATCGAAGGAAGAGCGTTTCCATAGTCAACGCGCGCCTTTCACTCTCTCTGTCTCTCTCTCTCTCACAAGACAGCAGACGGAAGAGTGAGAGAGCTCGCGCGCCGGGAGGCACGCGCCGAGGGCGCGCCTCCCACACGCGCCCTCCTAGTAGCGCGTTCCTAGTAAGTGACGCGCTACTACAACGGACGGACAGACCCAAACCTTAAGGAGCTTCGCCCCTAAAAAGGGCTTAGCTCGAAGTTGCGGGTTCGACCCCAGAGCCACAGGGACACCTCTCGAAATCCTTGCCACTTGATACCCTTTCCATGTTATGTCACGATTAGCGACAAAAGAAGCGCTTCGCTGTTTCAACGGTTTTCAACGCATGAAACCACCCCGCCACTGTGGTCTAGTGGTCATGACACTCTGCTGCATATCCGAATGTCGCGGGATCGAATCCCGGCCGCCGCGGCTGCATTTCGATGGAGGCAAAATGTTGAAGCCCGTGTGCTGGGCAATGTCAGTGCACCTTAACGAAGCCGAGGTAATCAAAATTTCCGGAGCCCTCTTCCACTACGGCGTCTCTCGTAATCATATCTGGTTTTGGGACGCTAAACCGCACAAATCAAATCCATGCGGCGCGTTTGAAATATACACATGCTTAAGTTTACCCGATAGAATTAACATACCAGACATGAGCGCATTACACGTGCAGCTCTGTAGCCGGGCTGACAGGAAGAGTGATCTAAGTGTCCGGCAGTGGAAAAATTGATGCTGTGAATCTGGTGTGTCTATTGCACTGCACATAAGCGAAAGAAATGTATGTTGGTATTGAAGCAAGTATGATAGTTCAAGGTGGTGCGAAGATATTTAAGCAAAAGACAAATGTTCTATTCAACTGATACGCGCATGATTTAAAACAAAGTACACGTGATTAACAGTAATTGCTCAGGTTTCTCGCGCGAGAACCGTGATATGATTAAGTGGCGCAATAATGGAAGCCTCTGAAAATTTTGACTACCTGGGGTTCTTTAGCGTATAGTGAAAACGCACTGTACACGGACCTTTGGCATTTTCGCCTTTATCGAAAATGCGCATGGCGGGGCCAAGACCTAACCCGCACGCTTCGGGTCGCATTCAAGCGCCATAACCGCTAGAACAACGCAGCGCTAAAAGAAGTTACCTTGATGGAAAACAACAGAAAAGTACCTGGCAGACGACAATGCAAAGTGTGTTTCTTTTTATAACAAAAGGGCAACGCTTTTGAATGTATTCCGAATAAAACTACTAAGGCGTCTGCTAGCTTAAACACGGCGCAGTATGCATGAGCTTGCGTTAACACATTTCATTCACTGCTTAATTGTTTTCTACAATAAAAAAAGAGAGAGAGAGAAAGAAGAAGCTCTGAATACATTATTCTGTCATGACACCAATCCGACAAATATTTCTTTTCGTCATTCTTGTAGAGGTCACAATGAACAGGCACATATCATTGGAATACCACTGAAAGAATGAAATCATGTACGCATATGTATATCTACAGTGGCAAGCTCGAAAAAACAACGACGTATCTACACTTCGGGGTGTCGAAACTTTTGTCCTTCGTATGAACTTTCTTAAGCGAAATTCCTAGACTCAGAGCCTGACGTTATATTTCGCTAACTCGCTCTAATACTGTCGCAATGACAGCCGGGCCATACTGACGCACAACCTGTAATCCCGGTGCCGTATTGCTTTACTTTCGAGTTGGTAGGAAGAAAACTGCACACAGAATGAGCGAAACAAGTTGAACCCATAGTTTGGGGCGTCTCGCGGCTCCGGAAATTAGAAAGGAGCGTGAAATTGGGATTTCAACTCAGACTGTCGTTTTGAGATCCTTTTTTCTCGCGTTCTGCCTCGTTCATTTCCTACCAGACCTCCGTTCTTTTTTTTTTTTTCTTCATGGGATCCTTAGTTCTCTGCAACTTTTCTTTAGCAGTGCTTTCACGTCTCATTCAGGCTTTCCTTTATGTTCGCATGGCGCTGATTTATATGCATTACATGTTTGTCATAAACACAGGGTGTTTTGAAAGGAGCTTTTTGTTTTAGTTTGGTGCAAAGGGCGAAAGACTTAAAAAGTAGAGAGGAATGTCAGGTAGCAGCGAAATTGGAAGGAACAAAACTGAATACTAAGGAAATAGAGTTCTTGCGTGCTCTTAGGGTACAGGACTGGGCGTATGTAATTTAACAGCGTACTCTCGTGAACTAGGGAAAGAAATAGACAAGAAATTGCGAACGAAAGAAACCTTCTTGTGAAACGTCCATTTTGTGAATTAATTCCCCGGAAAACATATTAACCACGCAGGTATCTCTTTGGCAGACCCTTCTTGAATTCGAGTTATCTCTAAATAGTTACGCTCAGTAGTGGCAGACCTTCTCGATATCTCCGCTTCCTCAATATTCCTGCGAAGGAGATCCAGCAGTCCCCGTCCTTATACATTCCGCCTCTGCCTAAATTAGGTTTTCATCGGCAGCCGGCTCTGAAGCTTGCTTCATATTAAAGCCAAAAGAGAAAGTCGTCGGACTGCGTTCAAAAAATGAAATACAAGAAAGAAGAACTGCACTGTACGTGTAAAACTACGGTGCTCTCGGAAGCCTAATCATGTTCGAGATTCGTAATTTGAAAGCGAGCCTTTTTTTCTACGATTCATTTTCTTTTCCTCGGATTCCAATTTACAGAATCTCCTCATAGGCGCGAGTTACAAAAGAAGCAAACAGCGTGTAAAGCTGCGTTCGGTACTTGCTGTAATATAACCGTACCTTTTTCAACAGATGGTGCACGAGCATACCAACACGGCTGAGGGTACCTAAAGAAACACCGTACACATTTAAAGATTAACAGTCAGCAAGCAAGGGTACTAAGAGCACGCTCAAAACTTTCAGTCACTGCTGAGTCATTCAATAGAAGCGAGTTTGAAGATAATCTTGCACGCACCCCAAATACATACAACTTAGTTCACAATTACTCATCGATAACGACTATGGTGACAAGTTCTTTTATTCCTCCAAACGAGTTTTACGATTTCCTTTTCGGCATCGATAACACCATACATGAGGTTATCAGGATTAGATCATTAATAAATGAGTCTCCCAATTCTCGTTAGCAAAAATAACTATCAAGCTACTACTTCACCAAACTTTTATTTTTCTTTTTTTTTTTCAATGCTTCAATTCCACATTTCTCCTCGAAACACCCAGTCGCAGTTCATAACCAAAAGAAACATAAATTTCCGGCCCTAACACCGCCAGCACTAATAAACCTAAAACGATCGCTCAACCCACCCCCCCTCCCCCTCCCTCGACTGGCAGTCATTTCCCGCTCAGCCTTTCGGTGCTTTAACGTATCCTGCCTTCTTAATGCGAACGACTGCGCTGCTAATCGCCACATCCCGCTGAGAGATTAAAACTCTAAATCTCCCATTTCGCTCTCGTCAAAAGTAAAGTAAAAAAAATGGGGGGGACCGAGGCTGTGGATTAAAAGTACTCGTGAAGAATTACCCTAATATCGAGAGGCAAAGCCGTACAAATGGCTCGAGCTCTCGCAAGCCCGCATGAGGAGATTAGGGCTCGGAGAGTATTTCTCGCTTCGCTCCGGTCAGTTTATGCTATGGCGACATGTTCATTGAAAAGCGAGCCGATATCGCCTCGTGGTTTGTTTGTGTAATAATTTGTTTCTTGCGAGTGAGGTTCACATGGGCGCTGGTTATTCCGTTTCTGAGAGCTGTGGTACGAATGTGGTACAAACAAATAAGCATAAAAGAATGTGTATTGATTTACGACACTGCCTTAACTAAGAAATGAAGAAAAAGTTGTTTTGTCGGCATAAATTCTGTCTCGACTCCTCAGTGTGGCCCTGCGCTTCGTTTAGTTTCATATTACGACTTAATAATGCGTGAGGTCTATTCAGAAATTTTAATGACTGGTGTTCGTATTTTCTTGCATGCGTGATAAGCTACGTGTCTCCTGGCTTCAAAATTAAATGTTTTCAGGTCACTGGCGTAGGTTTACGAAAGTGTGCATTCTGGGACGCATTTTCGGAAATTCGCTCTTCGCAAATGCACATGCCTGAAGAAAGGCGTTCATTTTCGCTCCGCTTTGATAAAAACGAGAGATAAGTTAACGGCATTGCCCTCCACTCAACCATTGAAGGGAGAAAAAGTCCATTCGGACATAAACGGCATATGTGAATTCGACCTTCCACATAGTAACGACCTGTTAACAACCCACCACTTTCTCAAATATCGTTTCAACCAATACCCGTTGAGTGTCGGTCCACACTTTTTGAGGTGTCGCATGTTATTTGTGTGCATGAATTACAATAAATTTGCATTGTCATTAAGTTCATGGTGATGAATAAGCCTTCACCAATCATAGGTGAGTCATGTGGCTCCGGTTTAGCTCATATCTCAGGACTCTAGTGGCCACCGCAACCCGTGCGGCTTAATGCAGAAGGCCTTTTTAGACTCAAAGTCTGCAAAAGCGTGGATTTCCTCTCATGGCTCCGCAACCAAGGTGAGTGTCAAATCTGAAATAATAGTATGAGGCCCCTTGTCACGCTTCCATGTGAAGTGAGTCAGTGAAGGCCTGGATGGGCACCACGGAAGGAAAGCTGTCATGTAAAGTTGTATTCAACGTACGGCACATATGTAATTAAGAGAAAGTAGACATGCGTCTATATTTTATATCTCTGCACCTCCTTTACTCTATGTCGCTTAAGCGGTCTTGCGCCACACTAGGTTGCTTGATGGTCTATCAATGTTCTTCATGATTGATCTGAGAGCCGCTATGGTTCCAATGGCTCTCTTGTTGCTTTGACACCACATTCCTGGTACTGTGTCTCGTTTATAACAAAGTTCAATCCTTTATTATAGGACGTATTGTCTCGTTTGATAACATTTCGCCTTTCCACGTGTCAGTTTACTTTGAACCGTCGACCTTAACTTCACGCTATAATCAGACGTGAACTGAGACTGACATCCAATATCCTGATGATTACCAGGTGATCCAACACAGGCATGGCTATGTGTGTGTTTACGTGAGAAGGGCAGAAAGACGATGCCTAGCCTGAAGCATGGTTAAGTATTGAATATAAACTTAGGCCCACACATATTGCGACTCGAATAACGCACACAAAACGAGTGTTTCTGCAGATTCCTCACTTATCACCGGAGAAAAGCATGGGGCGGCGTATAAAAAAAAAAAGTTGTGACGAACAGCCTCGTTTCCTAATCTCTCTTGCTATTCTCGTTGTTTTCCAGGACGGGGAAGAATCGGGGGCAAAAAAAAAAAAAGAGCAGCAGCCGCGTCATCATGCATGAGGCACCCCACCGAACACCCGCCTCATCACCGGACAGACAAATCGATGGGCCGATTCGGTCCCCGCTACACGGAGTACTACAACGCCAGTGCGGGAATCGTGCGAGGGGTTGTGGCGGCTCGTACGACGACGCAAGGAAAGAAGTAAGGTGGCTACAGCAGCGCAGGAAAGCGAACGTGAGTGGAGCAAAAGGAAAGGAAGGCACGCGGGGATATTAAGGGCGCACGAGTAACGAATACCGAACAAAGGGAAGAATGATACAGAAAGGACTATAGGAGGGCCACGGGAACTAGTGGAGCAACAATAGAAACCAGAAGAGTAACGGGTAGATGGGAGGAAGGCAAAGGGGAGAATGCGCGATCGCACATCGCAGAGCAGGCCACACGACGACTCCTTCGGGAGCAAGGGGAGGCATAGATGTAGAGAGGGATGGTCAGGGGATTCCGCGAGGTGCATGAAAGATGGCTTTCTAATGCCTCCCAGCCGACGCGGCAGCTACTCTCTATTACACATGCAGCAACAACAGGCCACCATTGATTTACCTTCTCACTGGCTCTCTTTCTTGCATCTACGAAACCTCCTCCCTTTCCCTAGCGCATTCCTCGGAGCTAGCCGGCGTTCCCTTTGATCCTAGCATAAGATTTCGTCTTCCCGAAACACACACACACATGCGCATATGCGCGCTTGCGCTTGAGCGCCAAAAACCACGCACCGCAACGCCATTACAGCGCGCGAAACTTTTGTGGATCGCACCTTTTGATCCTGCTGCGCGCCAGAACTGCTCGAAGCTGGCCCGCGGTGCCGGATGCGGCTGGAAAGCCGGAGTCATAAATAACAGCCCCTTCTGCGGGTTTTATTCTGCTCCCTTCACTCAGCTTTCCGTCTACACGGGTGCGTATACTTTTTTGCAGCTGCGGCAAAAATGCAGTGGAGAGATAAAGTATCCGGAGTCCTCGCATATCAGACTCGCTGACGCCCGAAAAGCCGCGAAAATATTATGATAAGAAATTGATAACAAGTACGATCGCGAGAAAGAGCATGCAAGTGGAAGCGCAATTGCACCTCGGCAAAGCTATCGTCGCGATGGGGACAATGGCGAGGCGAACCACGACGACGGTACCTAAGCGCAATGTATGAACACTTAATCACAGCTTGTTTTGGGACGTGAATCCCCAGAACTCAATCAATCAAATCATGAATGAAGAACAGACAAGATATAAACGTATTGCGAAGCAAGTAGTAGACGTGCTGCTGAATACGACTACAAACGAAATAACTTCTAAAGAATAGTTCGCGGCTTCCACAGTCGGTTAGTCGGGTATTAATGTAAGTTAATGATCTGAGGTTCCTTCTTTAAGTTAGTCCATCTGTCGGTAGTACATACTAATAGTTCGGGAAAATCAAATCACGTTCAGAGGAACAACTGTTTTATAGTCTCGAGTGTTTCGCGCCGTAAAGCTAACGGCAAGAAGTTTGCGAGATACCATTACGCTCCCTTGAAATGACTGCGCCATATTCGTAAGAAAATATCGTTTACGCTGCAGCGAACTAATGAAGCTATAGTCGATCCCTTGGTTGATCAAATATGTAGGCCAGTGTCCTATTCCTCTTACGGCACTGTTCTTGCACACGCTATTTCACACGTCAAACCTACCTCCAAGTTGATTTAATAGTTTCACAAAATGACAGCTACGTCCTCGCAGCTCCGAATATGCCCTCGTGTTTCTCACCATCCCACGCAAAAACAGCGAACCGCGAGAACGTCGAGGCGCCAATATCTACTCCACATCCTTTCATCTCCGTGAACGTTACAACACCGGATAATTAAACCAAAGTTAGCGAACTGGATCAACGGTAGTGTTTACATCGCCGTGATTCCAAGGCCAAAGCAGGCGAAACCTTTCGGCACCGCAGCCTCCTACATTTTTTTTTTTTTCGTCAATAAAACATAAGCGTAGCGTGTCCAAAGCAGTACGCTACTAAAGACGGACGACTCTGGCGCTCAGGGTCGTTGTGGCGCCGTGGGTAAATGTTTGGGCAGTGCAGCCTGAAAAGCGATCGCAGCGCCTCTTCCGGGCATTGCTGGCAAAAAGGGCAACGGAGCGTTACCGAGATGCCCCGACAGGATCTCCAAGGTGACCAAGATGCATAGCCTCGAGTGTTCTATTATTCGCTATTGCCTTTTCTTTCATTCCCTTTCTTATTTCGCTGTTGTTGCTTTAGCGAACCCGCGTTTTTTTTGTGGGGGATCCTTTGTCTCAGCGAGGGCTCAAGCGAAGCGAAGCTTGTTTCTCGCGATGAAAAACGGCTCAACCTATAGCTCAGCCCTTGCGGAAACACGTTGGGTGTCCTTTCACGGTGATAGAAATAAATAAAAAGAAAAATAGAAGCAATATTGTACTTCCCGAGATCCATCCAAAACCAAACTCATCCAGGCGTGCCCCTACGCAGCGCAGCAAACCGGAACCTGAAAAGGAAGATTGATAGTTGATGCGATTCACTAATGGTGCCGGGCGTAGTAGAATCAATTGCCGGGAATGTCGCCTTGCGTTGAAGCGATGCAATACAGCGGTCTGTCTTTCGTGCGCTAAATGTATCTGCTTCAAACTAAACTATATCGCTCGGTGGTTTATGGAGGGATTTAGGGTTTCGGAAAATTGTACCTTAAGGCAGAGGTATAGTTTGCTAAGGAGAAGTGAAACTGAAACGGTCCTCCAAAGATTGTATATTAAACTGCGTTCTCCAAACTATCGAACCGAGATAGAACTTATCTTTCTTCTGTAGGTATTCTGGCACAATCTCAGAAAAATATTAGTTGGTATATTTTGGCTCTTCATTAATACAGCTACAGTTAACTGTTGGCGGCAGTTGTTGTTTTGTGGGGTTTAACGTCCCAAAACCAGTTCTGATTATTTCGACCACCTGGGGTTCTTTAACGTGCACTGACATCGCACAGCACACGGGCCTCAACATTTCGTCTCCATCGAAATGCAGCCGCCGCGGCCGGGATTCGATCCCGCGACCCTCGGATCAGCAGCCGAGTACCTCAGCCACTATACTACCGTGGCGGGGCCTGTTGGCGGAAGTCGAGATGTTTTGAGTAGCTTGAAGATGACACATGCCGTTACATTACTGGTTCAGCAGCAATATAGCACAAACGAAAGAAGAAAACTAAAGCCAGTTCAACGCCTGCGAAATCTGAGTAATCAGCGAGCCGGTGCACGGGTTCCGCGTTCACTGTCACTGTCATGTACCGCTATCATTGTAGCTATCATGTAGCAATGGCTTGAGAGAAAAAGTGTGGGTGGTGGGTCGAGGGCAAGCGCGGGTCCACACTTCCCTTCTGCGCAACCCGAGACTTTTTTTTTTCTTAACTATCATGATTTCGTAGCAGAGTCACTATCACAGTCATGTAGCAGCAGGCTGGGGGCAAGGGCACGTGTAGTGGTTAGAAGGCATGAACATATCTTACCAATGTAACTTCTGCGTCACAGAGGACATCGTGGTGGGCGGAAATGGCAAGCCGCTAAATAACTACGCTGTTAGAGGACAAAGTGCAGAAGCGTGAAACAGACACCGTACAGTGCGCTTCGTACAGTTTACGACTTCCTCTTTACCTCTTTCTGCCCACAACAACGTGTTATCTAAGTTCGTACACCAACGCATCCAGTACCAAGCACTGCTCTTCATTCAAGGCCTTAATTATTTCTCAGTGCTTGCATTTGTCAGGACTTAAACAAGGCAATATAAATCTCCACATTTTAATAACATTCATGAAGTTGCGAGAAGACATTGTTAGACGACTTCAAGCAAGAGCAAAAGAACCTAATTCACTATGAAGATGAGCGCATCGCAGTCTCGTTTCCAGCTTATTACGCAGAAACTAGGTTTCGCGGCTCTAATAAACGAACTACCCGCCGGCACTGCTCAATCTTGCAGGTTGAAAGAAGGTTAGCACCGCATCGTTCGTAACAATTAGGCGCATTCTGCATGATGGTCCAGTATACAGGGTCTATATTCGGACTTTTGCATTAAGGGAACCTCGACAACGTCAGGAAAACAATATCAATTCCAACGGGTAAAAGAAATGATCGCTGTCGCTCTAGTTCTTTCCTGCAGTACGTTAACGAAGCGCTGAGATTCTAATGTGGATGCTTATTTACATAGATTACGGGACAGACATGCTACAGCGTCCCCTTCATTTTTTCTTGCACACAAACAGCATGTTTGGCCACATGAGTTACGACTCCAGGGACCAAGGGAAAGTCGACGCCCGGAATACCAGCCTGTGGCTCTAATACCGCTGCCGCCGGCCGAACAGCCCGAAAGTCCAGGCGGCTTCGCCGCTACACATTAGTAGAAGGGAATCCAAACGGCCGCGGCCTGAACAACTCGGCCAGAGCGAGACAAGATAGTACTTGCAAGCGCGGATGCTGCAAAGTAACCACACGAGCACTCGCAGCAACGCACACACAGCACAAACGGGCATGTATACGCAGAGACTCAAGCTGTCGCGTGTACACACACACACACACACACACACACACACACACACACAAGAATTTCGTCGTACCAACCCAGTGCATGCACAATGGCTGTTGGTACACTGCGACAAACTCAAAGTGCGAAGTGTGATTCCGCGCGACGCCCTCGTCGCCGACCTTCGCACGAGAGCCGCCTACCATGCTCCCTTTCCCGTCTGCGATCGAGTCGCTGTAACCAAAGGACGTAGTTGGATGGGGATGAGGGTGTTGTGAGAGGTGCGTGCGTGCGTGCGTGTGTGCGTGCGTGTGTGTGTGTGTGGGGGGGGGGGGGGGGGGGAGTCTCGTATTCTGAGGAGGAGCGAGGCTCGTGCGTTATTCAAGACGTACACAGAAGGCCTTTCAGGGAGTGACTATGGAGCAATCCCGCAGCGAGAAGCAGCAGCTTCGCGACGTGCTGCGCTTCCGAGGCGGTGCATCATTGAAACAAATGACTCGCGCTCCGCTCTTTCACAATAGCGCTTCAGTTCAGCATTCCTCTCTGCCTCAACTACCTGGAAAGCACTGCAGCCAGCCTCCATCCTACGTCACATCCTTTCCCGCACACTTTTGTCTTTCTTTTCTTACCAAACCCCGTACCAGGCCTTACGATTCGCAACTCACTACGACAACAACCGCGGGAGGAAAGAAATAAAAAAACTGCGTATTATTTATGATCCAGCTTTCTAGAGTATACAACCGTGCTCTCTCGCTGTTTACGCGTGCGAGCACGCAAACGCTGCACGATACCGAAGAGAACAGTTTTTCACATAGCGTGAGAAGTAAAACCTCGAGGTAATTGTTTGAGTGAGTGAGTGAGTGAGTGAGTGAGTGAGTGAGTGAGTGAGTGAGTGAGTGAGTGAGTGAGTGAGTGAGTGAGTGAGTGAGTGAGTGAGTGAGTGAGTGAGTGAGTGAGTGAGTGAGTGAGTGAGTGAGTGAGTGAGTGAGTGAGTGAACACATGAGGAACGCCGTAGCGGAGGAGTCTGGAAGCTTTGACCACGTGGGGTTCTTTGACGTCATGCTAAACCTAAGTGCACGGGTCCCTAGCATTCTGGCTCTATCGGAATGGAACCACCGGGATAAACGCGCGCGTGCATGCATCTGAGCACCTCGATCTTTTCAAGTAGACCAAATACGACAGCAGCCGGGATGTTCTTTGTCTAACTTCAATTACAAAATTTCTTGAGTATTATTAAACCCGTTAGATTGGAAGACACATCAAACGAGTGAGAAAGTTTATCGGTAGGGGGGTTCTGTTATAGATTTCATCATACATGGGAAACGTTTGTCCGAAAGTCGACGGCAAGACCATGGAAGCCATGGAAGCCTCGTTGGACTGCATACTTTCGGCGCCACATGAACCACGGACCCGCAATACACTAAGCGGGAAGAAGTCAAAGTGAACTTATTCTTTCTTCCCCAGTATCTGCCCGTTAGAAAAATACGCTAACTGGGAGCAACAATTCTTTCAAACCACTACAAACGCTCCAATGCAATGGGACAGACCGCTCAATCCTTCAGCCTATATACGCAAGTATTATCTGCGCAATATTCAATATAAGTCACCTAGGCTGGCACTCAAGGGTACACGAATAAACTACTGTGGTACAACTATAGAAATGTCTGAGCTGTATTCGCGGTGTTCTTGACCTTCCTTTTTAAAGACGATAGTCTTTCTTTGGATACTTGAACGCATAAATTTTGGTCTGTCTGTCTGTCTGCCTGTCACACGATTCAGCCACCCGGCAAAAGTTTAAGCACTTGCCTAACACCCAGCCATCTTTAACTGGTACCTGCGTTCATACCTGTGAAAAATGTCGATCGAAAACACCCAGCGGTCTTGAACTGGTAGCTATGTTCATACTTGTGAACATTGTCGATGAAAAACCAAATATTATGCATAATTGAGGCAAAACATCAATACGTTTTTATTAGGTGGTGGGTTCCTCTGCTAGAAAATACAGATACTTTCACTCCCTTTCTCCCCCCCCCCCTCTCCCGGACGCTTAGCCGTGCTTCCTACATGGGCTGCAGAAATTAGCGTCCTTTCCTAACCAAACCACAGTCATCATCATCAACAAAACAAAGTAAATTTTCTTCGCAGCGCGGGATGCGCAGCCACATACACACCGTCCGAAGGCGAGTGTCGTAGTAGCATAGGCCATGCAGCCACGCTTTCACAACATGTGTTTATGGGAACCATGTGATTGCGTTGTACCAATTGTAACATAATTTGCTATAAGCGAGAGAAAGAGAAACTGCGAGGGAGAGAGAGAGAGAAAGAAGGAAAGAAACTACACCATCTCTCGCTAAAGGGGACCATGAGGCGATGCGAAGCAGCACGGGGGTGCACACCGCGTTTGCATCGGTTTGATGATGATGATGATGATTGTGGTTCGGTTAGGAAAGGACGCTAATTTCTGCAGCCCATGTAGGGAGCACGGCTAAGCGTCCGTGGGGTGGGGGAAAGGGAGTGAAAGATATAGAGAGGAAAGGCCGTAGTGGAGGGCTCCGGAAATTTAGACCACCTGGGGTTCTTTAACTTGCACTGACAACGCACAGTACACGGGCCTCTGGCATTTTCGCCTCCATCGAAAATGCGACCGCCGCAGCCGGGATCGAACCCGCGTATTTTGATGATGATGATGATGATGATGATGATTGTGGTTCGGTTAGGAAAGGACGCTAACCACAATCATCATCATCATCATTTTGGGTGGCAGCCGAGTACCGTAAGCACTACACCACCGCGGCGCTAGCAGACGCTGCCTGCGTCAGCGTTGTCTCTCGCGGGCGAGGGCGCGTTCTCGTTCCTTGCGAGCTGGTAAAGCGTTCATCGATCATCAAGAGCGTTTCCATAGTCAACGCGCGCCGTTCGGAGAGGAGAGTAGGAATGCCGAGAGGAGAAGAGATGAAACAAGGAGAGGAGGGGGAGGAGGATGCGCATGCGCAGTGCGGGTGTGGACGCCACATGGCGGAGGGAGGGAGTGACATAGCCACGACCATAAGCTGCTTCGCATCTAAAACAGAGATAAATAGGAGTGACAGAGAGAGGTATGGGGCTGAGGGAAGAAAGCAGCAGAAAGAGAAACAACACTTTCGTGATGACGCGGCATTTCAAACCGAGTGCTCAAGGTCCGAGCGTCATAGCTACTATGCTGTACACCCACGTTTGCTCAGCTCCGTTGTTTCATCAGATTTCACATCTCCCATCTTTCTATTCCCCCTTCCCATTCCCCCAGTGTAGGGTAGTCAACCGGACGCCTTTCTGGTTAACCTGCCTGCCTTTCTGTTTTCCCCTTCCTTCCTTCATTCACAAGTGCGGAACTCGCTTAGTTTTTACATCTCTTTCGTGTGCGTGCGGCTGCGCGTCTGTCGGTGCGTGTCACAAAGAAAAAAAAAATCACCGCCAAAGCACTCCGTACAAATGGTTAGCCAGCGAAGCTGAAATGTGCGGCGCCGGTGTTTAGCAGTGGGTTCAACCCGACACAGACGTCGCAGCCGAAGCCAAAGTGCCGCTGGAGAAACTCTCGCTGAAAGCGGGCGTTCGTCCCGCGAACGCGCTCCCACAATCATCACGTCGACACTGTTCTGGCCGCAACGCTGCTTCTTCGGCGCGCCGTCGTTGCAAGCGTTTCACATCGCGAGCTAACATCCGTGGCTTACCGATGTGGAAGCTCTCAGTCGAAGCTGATGCGCCCGTGCTCGGCGCCACGGCTGCGACGGGATGGACGACGTCACTTACGGGCTAGCCAATGGCACGCGCGCTTTGGTACGGCGCAGAGAACGACGTCACTGGAAGGCGCAGCCAATGGAGACCGCGCGCGGTCCACGGACGAGCGGTTTTTCGTTTCTCCTAGCCATAAACAGCTTTCGCTGTAAAAATCAAACACGTGGAAGTGTCAGCCGCATTAAAATGACGAGAAATGGTTTTCTACGCAACTGTACTAGTTTGCTTTAAATCTGTGTTTGAAATCAGGAAATATTGCCCTAAGCAATAGCGAGACACCCGCGCAACCACCTTCAAGTATTTCTTATCCCACTGGTGACCCTTTCTGGGGAATAAAATTTCCCGTTCCGAGCAGCTTGACAGCCTTCGTAGCATACAAAAAAGAAACGAAATTAAAATCCAGACAAAACAAAACTGTCGAGTGTACATGCGCGTTCGATCTCTCGTGGAATCGCCTCACTGCAAATAGGACCATTCCCGCCTAAGCAAGCAGGGTTCACCCGCGTAAGAAGAAATCCAGCCGAACCGCCTTTCGCGCAAGACGTGCGGTAAGACGACGGCAGGATCGACTACACCCGGTGTCGGATTCACAGGCGATGTGACGCGAACTTGGTCAGATGGGCGTAGTGGCAATACCTCCGAGCAAACCGTCCTCTGGGACTACCAGTCACTGAAGAAGCTTTTCCCTGATTGCTCGCAAAGTCGCATTGAGAAACCAGAAACTTGCTTTCTTTCTCTCGTTTTTACTTCATGCTGCTCAACCAGGACTCAAAGTTCCCACGATACTTTGCGCTGTTACTCCTCGTTTCTTTTTATACTTCTTTGTTTTATTTTTATGCTAATTGCTGTCTTTCGCCCTCCTCCTCATCGCGGAATCGTTTCGAAATTCGCGCACGCTAATTACGCGGCACCACGGCACTGCCTCCGAGACGCTGTTGCTTGTGTTTCCCTCGGCGACGTCGCAGAACCACCATCTGCGAGAGTCGGCGCCTAGAGAAAAACTTTTTCGAAGGCGTCACCACGTTTTTCTTTTTCCTTCCTTTCCACCTCGTTCCCCTTCGTTTGCATACACATCTCTCTAGCCGTCTGACGTTCGGCTCTTAACCGCAGCCACCGTCGGTGGCATTCATTAATAGCAATTCAGGGCGCGAGATATGGCAATAAGGCGGCGACACATTGCCGCAATGTTTACGGTTTCGTTCTTTTCCATTTTTTCCCTCGGTCCCTTGGCTCCTTTGTTTACGTTTATGTACAAAGTTTCTCGTGAAAAGACGAGTCCCGCAATTCCCGATGGACGATCCCAAGAGTCCCGCAAGAAGGCTGGAGCTCGCACTGTGCCTTCCATGTAATCATCCTCCCCACTCTGTCACTCCAACTTTGTTATTCGCTGCTAATTGGTAGCGTTACGGGTCAGAAAATGGCATCATCACGCTTGCTGTTTCTTCTTCGCTTTCTAGGAAACAACCCTGGATAAACTTAGTGCGCTATAAGCAATACTTACAGCGCCGAGAGGCTGCTCCGTAGGGCAGTAATGATGAGTGATGACGAGATATACACTACCGAATAAGGGTTCGAAACGAAATCGCAGACCATGAAGGTGTATCAGTCCTTTAACTGATGTTCCTTTACTTCACGTGATAATAGCTGGCGTTTTCTGTGGATTTCTTTTTTTCTCAGTTTCTGCAAAAGGCTCTCGGCTGCCTTGTCTCTTTAAAACCTCATTATTCAGTGTTTGGAGTATTCTGTCGATCTTACCCCTCTCCCATTCGAGTCTGCTGCCTGTCGGTGCTTTGTTGTTTTTGGATTAATGTAAACGACGCTCTGACCTTCTCAAGGTTTTCTGTGACGTTGCGTCTGTTCACGCGCATGGTGTCTTGTTTGTGTGCTGCTATGCAAAGGGAGAAGAGACGAAGCCCCTACTGAAGCTTACCGGAGTTCAACACGTAGCTTTCGAAAAAGTCAAAGGAGTTAGACAACAGAAAATTGCGGTTGACTTTACATTCTCTCTTTCCATTTGCTCAAGACGTCGAACACGTCGTCGCTTTTTCTACGGGCAGCTCACGAACATCATCCACGAAATTAGAAAGCATGATTATGCACAGCTACCCGACTCACGTGAGTAATATCTTTTTCTTTCTTCTCGCGTTCCGCATATTATAGGAGTGCCGATCTATAATAGCCGCGTAAGGTCTGAAGCTTAGCTTTTTTAATCATTTAGTGCGTATCCTTTCTTTACCTTTAAATTACATCCGGGGCTCAGAAATATTCGATATAAAAAGAACGACGGCCTATGCCCAGAGCGTGGAGCCAAAAAAAAAAAAAAGAATTAAGACCCAAACCGCAGGCAGGAATCAGAAGAACATAGCTCGTACGTATCAATTAAATAGGTGGCTAGGGAATGCTACGCGACGAAGATTAGTGGTACCGTGAGGCGAAGAAAGTAAAAGCAACGGAAAAGAGAAGGGGGGGACGACGCGAAGTGAGTTTGTCCCTCCCGAGGGAACGCTAGCTGAAATGCGCCAGAGTGCGAGGCTAATTATAAAGATTAATGAACTTGGTCCCGCGCAAATCTCATTGGCGACTTGCAAGTCCCCGAATCCCAGTCGCAGTCTCCCGTCATCTTCTTTTCATTCCGGTCACTTTGCTGCGGAAGTACGCTTCTCGGCAATGCGCTTCTTTTCTCCCTTCATGCGTGCGTGGGTGTGTGTTCGTGAGTGCGCGTGTTCTGAATCAGGGTTGAGAGGAAATTTCTGCCATCGACATGCGGGACCGAATCTCTTCGTGCGAAAGCAAAAGGAAAAAAAGGAAAGCCTTGTAAGCGTAAGTCGAAGAACATAGTTCGCTCGTTGTCTCTGATGGTCCTGCCGAAATGACAATCGCGGTCCTTAAGCCAGCGCTTGGACAGCTTCGTGAACGGCTAGAATTAACTTCCGGGTTGGACATGTATATGCTGTGTTATTGGGCAAAAACGACGCGGTTGTAGATATGAAGAAAATTTCGCAAATCCGGTCTAGCTATTTCTTTTCATCCTACCACTTTGGCTTGTCTTTGCTGTAGTGCAGTAGAACAGCTTATCTGCAGTAGAGCAGATAAGCTGTACTGCAGATAAGCTTTCTTTGCTCTAGTGCAGTAGAGCCAGCTGTAGAGCAGCTTATATACCTACTCAACGAAAAATGTAGCTCTCCAACAAAGCCATGCTATCGTCGTTAGTATCTAAGTTTCATGGTCTCTCTCTCTCTTTCTGGCACCGTCCCTCCGACAATGTTAACGAGACATATGCGGTTTCTCCGTCTTAAACGTTGTAATTTAATCTGTACTATTTTTTTTTCCTTTATATACGCTGGTTAATCAGCGCATTGCGCTCTTAAAGCTGTTAGTGTTTATTTATACTACACTTTCTTTCTTTTTTCCGTACGACGGTTAGAAAGTTACATTGAATGAAAACTCATACGAAGGGTGGAAATGCTGTAAAACCCGACCACAAGAAATCTGGCCTCTTTTGGCGCAGAATACATGCACTTACCAACAAGGAAGAAATATCTGAGACAAGAAAAAATTCCTAAGCTTCACTTAGGCCGTTGCCTAAGGAGGCGAGAAGGCGAAAGCCCTTGGCATCGCCTATTAAAGATGCGTTTGCGAATCCGCTTTCGAGCCACCGATCACCCGTGACTCTTACCCGCGTGAAGTGGTGATCTCGGGGAGAACAATTAATTAGTGCCGAAGGAACCGATGTTTACTTTTGTAGTCGCCCTGGAAATTATTACTGAAGTCATATAGGTGTCTATGGCACGATCATGAAGTTCATATGGTCATGTGACATTTTTTGTGCCACCCGCGACGACGCCGAGTGTTGTATACTTAACGCCCTGTCTCGCACAGGTGTTGTTTGACGCTACATAAAGGTTGCCTCAATAACTCACCAAAGCCACGTGGCACACCCTTTCCGGGTTTTTGAAAAAAGCTATTGCCAACTCTTTCAAGGTCCCCTCCACATGCTACACGTAAAAGGCTTTCGCCTTAATAATTGTAACATGCCGCTCGTTTCGGAGCAGCACGCTGGTGCTTGCTTCATTTGGTATTTTGCATTATTGTCGGGCGCTTTATGCACTGTGGCCTGTGCCCTGGCGACGTGCAAAAAAAAAAATTTTTTTTTACCTCTTGCGCCAACGCTTAAGATTTAAATAATTCATTTCCTACGACCATCGCGATGCGGAAACCCGAATTCCTTTCTTAATGAAGGCGCAATTTGTCCTCTTCCGTCGGTTGTAACTTTTGCTGCGGCCCGCAACGGCAGCAGCGTCCAGCGGTTAAGCCCAGCGACATTCCTCCTCGTTTCAGACATTTCTTTACGCCTTACGCCTTCATCCCAGACAAATTTAAGGATAATACTGCGTGACGCAGCAGCCCGACAGTGAACGAGTGAGTGACCGCAGTATAAATTCTACTCAATCAGTATCCGAACAAACGCCGGTGAACACCCATAAATGGAAACACTTTTCACGAGAAAGCCAGTCAGCCTCCATTTCGTGTAATAATATACAATCCAAAGAAAAAACAAAAGAGGATGCAATGGCGACGCGTTCAAGCGCCCTGCACCGAGCTACGCGCTTAATTAATGCCTACCAAAGAAGAACGCCACCACGAGCTTGATTAAAATTCTCTCGTTTCCTCCGCAAATTAAGGCGAGTGAGACAAGAGGCCGTCGTATTTATCTCACGTGTGCCTTTTCGCTATCGCTTAATTTCTGCCTTTAGGGTAGATTTTCTTGCTTCCTCCGGCATTCCTGAGTCTTTTGCAGGATGTGGCTGCGAAATAGCTGAGACGCGCGAAAAGCCATTTTATTTTATATGTGCGTATATGGCCCGCTTCTGCTTTTTCATTGCCTTTTTTTTCTATGGGCAGTATCTTTCTCTTTACTTTCCACTTTGCAAGGTCGGAGGGCGATGTTACCCAGCAAGATAATTGACCTGTATGGAGAACCATTGACAGCAATGATCTTGTTTAGCGCTTAGCTGTAGTTTTTGGCCCGTGTTCTAAACAAGGCATGTGGCAACATGTTGACGCTAGGCATCATACGAGATAACTTTTGTTCTCCAGTATTACCGGAATCTTGCCTACGTCTTGCATGGTGTAAGTGTGGTTATGTGACAAAGATATTTATCATGATTTGCATGAACTCGCTGAGGCAAGGGTAATGCTTATGGGGGAAAAAATGCCGCTTACTTAGACAACCATGTTCACTAAAGTCGGCGACAATTCTTATGCTTTTTTTATTTTCGGAGTATTCGGTGAATACTCAATCTCTGAACTATGCCGACGCCCGGGTGTAAAAAGTGTGTTATTTTTCGTAAGTATACATAGTTGAAATGTCTCAATTTACAGCATCACACGTTCGTTCGAGATTCCCAGACATATTAGCACAGCTGACGATATGAACGATACAGTTGGACTGGAACATGACATTAACGTATGTTATTGCTCAGTTAAATAAACAAAAATAATAAACATAGAACTATCAGTGCAATTGGTGCCCTAGATTCACCTTAATTTTTACCCATTCCAGAGTAAAGGTGGTGATTTTCGACATAAAAGCAATCCTTAAATGGAGGCTTGAGAAGTACGCCAGACTCCAAAACTAATGTAAGGCTTCGCATAAAGGAAGTGTCTGTAGGTTGCGCAACGCACGTACCACGAAAACTGGCTACTAGCTTATGCAATAGCGCGCTCGTACTCAAACTAATTAACGTAGATTCACTGAGTTGTGTGTAGAAGCACTATAAATCGGGACTAAACTTGCAGTTCTTTAGAAGTTGCAAGTTTAGCGACTCTAACTGCTTCATTATTAAACACTACAAAACAACCTCATGCAGCGCTTTTGTAGTTACGCTATATATTCACCCAAGTAAGCCATATGCATTGCCGCGTCTTGTAAAGAATACGAAGATACGCCCGGTATTTGCCCAAAGTAATATAAAACGTGTACGCTCTGAATTCCAGAGTAATTGGCAATCTATTCATTAGGCTAGAACAAAAAAATTAAATTAAATTATACGTGAGGATCTTGAAACTTGCGGGTGACAACAGGGTAACAGATTTGCTACTCGTTCTTGTCTAAAAACGGCTTTTTTTTTTTACATTCTAAACGAGCATAATCGAGTGTTGTTATTGGCAAGATATGAGTGTAGACCTTAAGAGATGAAATCGTGCAGTGCTTTGCATCGACCCCAGACGAGGCCAACGTACTGCAGGTAGAGGTGAAATACGTGCCACTAGCGGGAGACTAGGCCAGAGATGTCCATTCTCTTTTATTTCTTCGCACTTGAAGGGCCCCAAAACTTCGGGCTTTTTCACCCGTGTACTGACGTCCTCCTCTCCGTATACTAAAGCATCCAAGTCACCGTGACCGCGAAATAACCATGTTCGTCATCAGTGCCCCAGACTGTGGCCATGTCCCGGTAACGTTTACCCAGATTATCAACAGTGCCCACGTGCGTCTCGACAAGCAGTTGCCGTGGATTCATGTAGAGGTCCGCAAGCTTGCCTTCCATGTCGCTGGCTGTACTCTTGCACGCAGTTGTGATCCGTTGCGCTTTAGCGAAGAAATATACGTCATCGTCACCCATGACTCTGGTGACTGGTTGGGGAGTACAATATTTTGGTGGCAGATTTACATTAAGATAGAGCTCTCTGCTGACTAATGTCTATTACGCACGAGCAACTTATGCGCTAGAGTTAGTAAGCTAATAAAACATTTGCTAGCTGCTTCCCAATGAAGTGCTTGATATTTTTTTTTATTTTTTTATTCAGAAGCCTCCCTGTCTTGCCTTTTAACGCAATGGCGTCCTGCCGCAGAAAATCCGACGTCGGCGTCGGCGTAGGCGTCCATGGCGGATATAATCATTTTGAACTACCACCGTTTTTAGGACCACCTGGACCACCTGACCATGCGAGCGCCCTCCACCATGGCTTAGGTGTTTTAGCGATCAAAATTAAATTGCTCAATGTAAAATTCGTCATAATAATTGCAAAATACGACTTAAAACCTACACATAATGTAGCTAGGGCTGTAATTTGAAGGTACGGGGAGGAGGAGGAAAAAGAAATAGGAAAGGCAGGGAGGTTAACCTTGGCTGAGCCCGGTAGGCTGCCCTGCACTGGGCGAGGGGGGACGGGAGGGAAAGCTTTAGAAGATAGAGGGGGAAAAATACAAACAAAAAATACTGCAGTGTCGCTGATAATATAAAAGTTCTTTGTCCATTTTCAGAGATGGTAAATGAGCCTAGAAGCGTCCAGAAAATGCAGCAGCAGTTCCGCTGTTTGGTGTAACAGACAGACAGACAGACAGACAGACAGACAGACAGACAGACAGACAGATAGATAGATAGATAGATAGATAGATAGATAGATAGATAGATAGATAGATAGATAGATAGATAGATAGATAGATAGATAGATAGATAGATAGATAGATAGATAGATAGATAGATAGATAGATAGATAGATAGATAGATAGATACCACAGCTCACAACTGGCAGTATGCTAGCCTTCAGTGTGAGGACGAAAAAAGAAACAGAGACGCAAAGAAGAGCGGAGACAGAAAGAAAGGCGTGCAAAAGAAAGAAACGAGCGCACTATAGTACCTTCAATAACCACTCCCGTGTAATCATGATATCAAGAATATTTGGTCCAGCGGCTGTTCTGGTACAGCTCTAACATCTGCTTCCGCTTTTGTCGTTGTTATACTCCTGACACTTCAAGATAACGAAAAAGACTGCAGAAGCTATTCAAGGAAATTCTTGCAGGAAAGTGGCCTCACCAAAATTAAGCCTCAGTGCAGGCATATGAGCTTCCCCCGCTTGTCGTGGGTACCTAACGGCAAGCTTGCGTGCTTTAATTATATTCACTACGACGCACCTCTCTAGAGCTTTTATTTTCTATTTTTTGCAACGCTCACTGCCCTTACTAGGTTGACTTTCTGAATTATAATTCTTAAGAAATCCACTGCAAACCCTTACCTTCTCCAGGATAACCTAACGCACGATGTAATATTTAATAACTTTGCAGTAAACGTTGCATCGCTTTCGTTGTTCTGTCAGTTACAGTAGCACAACATGTAAAAGAAATATCGGCACAAGACAAAGAAAAGTGATCCCTTGTCTTCCAGAGAACGCTGAAAACGGCTGGCCATTATTCTTGCTCTAACACAGTTTGCCACTCTTTAATGTTCCTTACCACCGTGGGGCATAACGAATGAAAAATAAGAAGGCGAGAGCAGTGGCTATAAATGGCAAACGGCTAAAGATAGATAAGCGGCCGCCAGCAGAGATTTAATTAAATTTTCTCCGACCGCAGCCAAGCATCGCTTCGGGAACAAGGCGCGGCGAAGGTATAGGCCAAGAGAAGCGAAAGCAGGTAATTGAGAATTCGGAACCGCCAAGACCGAGCAGGCGACGGCTAAAAGCCCAGGACGACGAAATGGCTTGAGCGAGCGGCTCGTGCTTAGCCGGCGGCTAGACCTAAACCGCTCCTTAACGACGTGCGTGGCGGGAAAAAAATTGTGTCTAACGCTTGCTATCTCTCTGTTGCTCTAGCCATCCATCTCGTTTTTGTGCTATCTATCTATCTATCTATCTATCTATCTATCTATCTATCTATCTATCTATCTATCTATCTATCTATCTATCATCCACTAGCTCCGCCAAACTGCGCGATCCTCGCACGGTCATGTGAGACCATGTTTTTGTCACGCACATACCACCATCGCCGGTACAAGTGCGTGAAGTATATTCGCCTTCTGCAAGCATCTAGCCAACTGGACGAGACGCTGGGATTCTGAACGTGGTGTCATAAGCTCGAAACTCACCGACTTCGCAAATTCGTATATTTATTCTTTCTTTTCTGTTCCTCCTAACTTTTCTATCTCATCTTACCCATTCCCCAACGCCGGACAGCAAAATGGATTTCTGTTCCTGATAACCTCCCCGCCTTTGATGTAACATCTCTCTCTCCATCTCTCTTACGCAGCACAGCGTTACGAATGAACGGACAGCTCACCTTGGTGAGTCGCCTAAGAATCCATGGACGTGTATGTTTATGTCTATGTGGTTGTCAGTCCGCGCTCTTTTTCTCTTTCCTTTTTTTTTTGTTTTTGTTAGGAATCCACGCACATTAAAAGAAAGGAGATGTTTCCACACAACCCAGGACGCTTCACCTTCACTAAACATATTGTGCGGGCGAAGCTTACGAGAGAAATAGGCCCTTAGTGAGCCTTCTAAACTCATCAACCTACTGGCGGGAGATGTCAAAGCTTATTAGGTTTTCCTTTTTCATTAATGTGAATCTTATTGCATCCGGGAATCTATAACAATACAAACGCCAAATTTTGTTAGTGTTACTTTTCTTTCATTTCTATTCATTTCCTATTCTGTGTGCTCCCGAATGACCAGTCGCGACGGAGGCATGGCCTATGGTCAGCCAATAACGCAAATAAAAAAAAGACAAAATACAAAAGTGCAATAAGGCGCTCGCACGAGTTCCGATAAGGTTATTATATTTGCTTTCTACGAATTGCTACCCGTACCCTGAATCCGTCTACTGAGATCAGAACTTTCTCCTCGATTATTTGATTTCGAGCAACTCAATCTGCCAAAACCTTCTTCGAACTTCTTCTCAGAAGAGCTCTGCTCGAGGAGATCTGTTGTAGGACAAAAGTAGAAATGACGAAAACCAAAAAGTCGTTCAACTCGGCCCCGCGAAGTCAGCTCTCGTAGTGAAGCTGCAGAAGTGCACGGCGACGGTAAGCCAAACGGTGCCTCGGTCATCGCTTATGGCTCGCCGTGCGCGCTCACTGTGGACGACACGCCAGCCATGGTTGCGTCGGTCCCCACGATCCGTCTCCATCCTTCTTCAGCAAACGTCATGCTGTCCCGCCGCGTCGGTATCGCAGCTAAATTGCGATTCTGGGCGCGGCCCACGCACTTCGTACCCTGCACACTCCTTTCCATTTCATTCTTTCCATCTGTTCTCTCTCCCCCTCTCGCACGCTTTTACTCCTTTGTTTCACGTTATGAGCTACAACTTTCCGGGAAACGGCCATTCTGGTTCGCCAGAAGCCCGTCGCCGCTATTTTCCACGCTGAGACTACAGGAAATCGTACAGCACGAGTACAGCTTGCTTTGCTTTATGTGCTGGCGCTTCATGGCAAAGTACTCGCTTTCTGGCGTGTCTTTCAGCAGAAAAAGGAGAAAGAAGGAAGTCCAGGATTTAGCACAGTGAAAGCACTGACGAAGGCACGTCCACGTGCCGAAACGTTGGCTAAAGCGACGTTCTCTCTCTTCTTCATCGTTTCCAACGACCTCTTCATCAAGTGAAACATTACCAGTGATATGCTTCTGGGCTTGCCACTAAATATGTCAAGCCCTAAGCAGAGCTTTAGCAGCGAAACAGCTTAACCTAACCGTAAAAACTCTGTCGTGCCACTTTTAACAGCGACGTTGTTTAGGCTAGCCGTAATTCGTCGGGCATCATGCAATACCACGTGACATTGCGTTACGTTATATTGGCTAAAACGTGTCACGGGACATTTCGTTACGCGATTCTGGGTAACCACGCGACACTTTCCCGCCAAAATTACGTAAAGCAATGTCACATGACATGTTCCCGCCAAAATATCACATGACATGTTATCTGGTCTTCCGCTACCTAGCCGAAGCTGCGTACATTTCTTTCTTCTTTTGGCTCCCGGAAAAAAAAAAACGTGTTTGGCATGAACGCAGCTGCTAATTGTGACGAAGCATTGAAAGTGGTTAAAAAGAAAAGTAATAACTGGTGCAGTTGTATTTGTGACCGTCAATAACGTTTACCATCAAGTGTCGCGCGCACTCTGTACCACTTAGTAAAACGTTCCTTAGAGTTATGCCCTTGCTTACTGCATCAGGCACCCCTCACTGTCCCTCTAACCGGACATCATGTGTTGAATTTCCCGCGCTCATCGCATAAGAAGAAGAAGAAAAACTGCAGGCGAGCGAGCTGGTGAGCTCGTTCGAAGAAGACGACGAGTCATCATTTTTTTTTACGTTCTGGGCTCATGCAGACGCTAATAAACGTCGGTTTGAGCCTTTAAGTCTGTGTCGGCTGTTCAGTTGGCCACATATTTTACAATTTTGGTGCCGAAACCCGGGAGGCGACAGCCGGGAGCTACCATCAAGGGACATCGCTGGTCGCTACCGACTGGAACAACAGCTACGAACCACGGAGGCCTACCGAACAGCTGACCGCCATGAACAAGCTCAAGACTAAGAGGACAAAACGAAGGGCTCAGAACACCAAGCTCATTCAAGAGGCAAGTGCCATACTTGATAATGATGACGCGACAGTGAGACAAATCGAATCAATGTATGACAGACTAAAGAATAGCAACGACGAGCTAAAAAAGATAAACGAAGAGATTGAGAGCCAAATAAGTGACGAGGCCTTCGAAGCGGAGTTTGATACCGTCGTCGAATATGAGGATAACGCGATCCGCATATTAGCCGAGCTTCAGAGTAAACGCCGACAGCACAGCGATACATCTGTGGTTTCACCACCCGTCGAAGTTCGCGACGTGCGTGCGGCTATTGGACCAGCTGAAAGGCCAGGAGCCAAGTTGCCAAAGTTGACAATTATACCTTTCGCCGGTGACTTGTGCACGTGGAACGCGTTTTGGGAGTAATTCGATCAGCTCATCAACAAGAACGGAAATCTCAGCTCGACAGAAAAGTTTAATTATCTCAGGCTCTTCTTGAAAGGCGACGCGGCGGCAGCAATAGCGGGGCTTCCTACTACCGAAGCATGTTACGAAGACGCGTTGGCAATGTTGAAACGACGCTTCGGTGACAAGAAGCGCTTGGAACAAGAGTACTTTTCGAGGCTGCGAAGGCTCACTCCTGTACGGTCTTCTAAGGCAGTGGTACAACTCCGCAAGCTGTACGATCAAGTGCTCATTAATACGAGGGGTCTTGAGTCGCTTGGCGTTAGCAAAGCGTCCTTTTCATCGATGTTATGCGACGTTTTGCTGAGGTCTTTGCCGCATGACATCGTCGTAGCATATCATCGATCCTGCGCGACCCAACATGAAAGTGCCAACAACGTTCAGCATGCCACAGAACTTGAGCGTCTCCTTGACTTTGTCTGTATCGAACTGGAAAGCCTCGAGAAAAGTGATTTCGGGGAACAGAAAGGATGCGATGAAACGGCCTATTCCAGAGATAAAGGTCGTCGCTTCAACAACGCGACCCCAACGTCCTCGGTTCTTCATAATCAAGCTTCAAAGCTATCTCCGGATAGAGGCTGCATTTTCTGCAAGTCTACACAGCACTTCACGGACTCCTGCCGCAGTGACCTACCACTATCAGAGAAGAAGAAGCTTCTCTTCGGCGACATGAGGTGCTTTCGCTGCACTACAAAAGGTCACCGAGCAAGGGATTGCAGGCGTAGGATCTCATGCTCGGGATGCAGAGGTCGTCATGCGTCAAGTATGTGCGATCCAGAAAAGCTGAGCCGACGAGTGCGTGAAGACGTCAAAGGCAGCAGTACGACCGTATGTGCAGCTACCACCAAGCACAGCGCAAGGGGTGACACTTTGACGTGCGTGCTCCTACAAACTTTCCGCGCATGGGCTGTGACCGATTATTCGTGTCGCTACATCAGAGGCGTGTTTGACGGAGGAAGTGAACGCACATTCGTAACCGAAGCACTTTCAAGGCGGTTGAAGTTAAAGTGTCTTGGCTTTGCAACTATTGCAATCAACACTTTTGCCAACGTCAGCAGTTGCACACCGAAAAGACTTCGCATCGTAGAGCTTCACCTCAGAAGTAAGCACTCCGACGTGGAAGTGACACTGAAAGCCATCGAGATACCCCACATTTGCCAAGACATATCATAGAGCACGATGACTTCGGTGTTCGTCGCATCATTCAAGAAAACCGGACACGATATCGCCGACGAGCTGCTCCACTCATCCATTGAGAAGGAAAACGGAATAAGTGTGCTGATTGGCTCGGACCAGATGTGGGCGGTGATGACAGGTGAAATACACAGACCGGAACGCGAAGAAAAACTCATTGCCATGAACTCGAAGTTCGGATGGACATTTCAAGGGGGCACAGAACACTCGTCGTCAAAGGCAGTTGACTCCCGAGTCATGGTATGCGTGTTGAAGACTCAAGTAGATGTTGATGAAGAACTAATCCGGTCATTTTGGGAACTAGAGAGTATCGGCATATCTGATCCCGCAAACAAGGAGATCGAGATGAGCTCAACTATGCAACACTTCGAGGAAACAATAGCGCTGCGGGGAGGCAGATACGAAGTGTCATTGCCCTGGAAAACTGGGTTGGAACTATGTGACAACAAGGAAGTCGCTACTACCAGACTGAAGAAACTTTTGATCCGATTATCCAGCAGAGGGGGGCTTCTGCAGACTTACGACGCCACGATACGTGATTATCTGCTAGCAGGACATGCCGAAGTAGTAAAGGACCCACCTACAAATCCGGCAAAAGTTTACTACATGCCACATAAAGAAGTTATCCGAGAACAGGCTTTGACAACAAAGGTGCGAGTCGTCTTCGACGCATCGTCGAGGGCACGAGGATGCAAGTCTCTCAACGAGTGCTTAGAGAAAGGCGACAACTTGTACCAAGACCTCGTAAGGATATTGCTGCGCTTCAGAACGCACCCCATCGCCATAATGGCGGATATCGAGAAGGCTTTTCTTCAGATTTCGATAAAAGAAGAGGACCGAGATGCCTTTCGATTTCTCTGGTTCGAAGCCTATGTTGCCGATTTTCAACGGAAGCAACCGCAGGGATGGAGAATGACCAGAGTACCTTTTGGAGCGACCTGCAGCCCATTTCTGCTGACAGCAACCATTCTTCATCACGTTAGAACAGCACCACCGAGTATGGGCTCGACTGCCAAGACATTGAGCGAATCGTTCTACGTCGACGACTTAGTGACAGGAGCTGATACGGAAGACGAAGCTGCCGAGTTTTGTAAAGAGGCGCAACAGCTCATGCTCTCGGCAGGCATGAATCTCCGAAAATGGACGACAAACTCCGCGAAGCTTATGAACCTATTGGAAGGCGAAAACCGATCAACCAGCCAAGAGATGATTGTACTTCACGAAGCTTCAGTTAAAGTACTGGGAATTTCGTGGAGTCCCCAGAGCGATGAATTCAGCTTCTCAATGGCCAATCTCCTTGCCTTTCTTAAAGTAAAAAAGGACACGAAAAGGTTTGTTCTACAAGCAGCGTCAAGAGTGTTCGACCCGATGGGATTCGTCGCGCCATACACGGTGTCCGTACGAATATTGTTTCAGAGAATCTGGACACGCAGAATTAACTGGGACGATTGCTTGCCTCAAGATTTACGAGAAGAATGGCAAGATTGGGTGAACCAGCTGACAAAGCTTCAGTCAATTAAGGTTCCGCGCTACGTCAACAGCAACAGAGCGAAGCTGCCCCATGAACTAGAAGTGCACGTTTTTAGCGATGCAAGTCCGTTAGCGTACGGCGCAGTGGCCTATGTCGTGGCCGACAAAGCAAGCCGACCGCACTTACTAATCGCCAAGTCACGTGTTGCGCCCATCAAGGCGGTAACTTTGCCTCGTCTAGAACTTCTAGGGGCATCGATAGGTGCAAGGTTGATGACTTTCATATCCAGCGCACTTACGGGCTTCCAGCTGCGTTACACAATGTGGACGGATTCGACAATAACGCTTTCATGGCTTAAAGGGGATGCACAGAAGTGGAAACAGTTCGTTCGCAACAGAGTCACTGAAATACAAGAGCGAACCGAGCCTTCCGCTTGGAAGTATTGCCCTGGTAACGACAACCCTGCAGACCTGCTGACACGAGGAGTATCTGTCGACCATGTAGCTAAGAGCCCATTGTGGTGGCATGGGCCTAGCTGGCTTCAAGAACCGGAACACATGTGGGCATCACAACCAGTGCGAACAGCGGATGACGAACTCGTGAATTGGGAGAAAGTCATCATTCAAGTATCCCTTACCACTCAAGCCTCGCCTCCTCTACTTGTAGTGGAGCGCTACAGTAGACTTGACAAGCTTCTGAGAGTTACAGCATGGGTGCACAGGTTCGTCCATGGCTGCAAGCATCAAGGCTACGACAAACAAACTGGTCCCCTCACTGCAGAGGAGCTATCGAGGGCGGAGCAGTACTGGATTCGACACGTACAAGACACATTTTTCAGAGCAGAAATCAAAGCTCTCGCAGAAGAGCGTTCTATAGACAAAACATCGTCTATCGCAGGCCTCAACCCATTCCAAGACGAAAATCGGATACTTCGGGTTGGTGGGCGCTTCATGCGGATGGAATCTCCTGAAGGTGTTAAGCACCCGATTATACTGACAAGTGATCATCACTTTTCAAGGCTACTAGCAATCCGAGCCCACTGCGAAGTTCTACACGGAGGCGTGCGTGATACCCTTACTCAGTTACGAGAGCGCTTCTGGGTGTGCAAAGCACGAAGCCTAGTCAAGAAAGTAACGAGAGAATGTTACTTGTGCAAACGATATACCGTTGGCCCAGGAAACGCTCCCATAGCTCCTCTCGGAGAGCACCAACGCACGCATTCGAAGTGGTTGGAGTAGATTTCGTGGGACCTCTCTTCGTGAAAACACCGTCAGGAGAGACGAAAAACTACATCGCTCTATTCACGTGTGCAACTTCAAGAGCGATCCACCTAGAACTTGTGTCCAGCATGACATCTGAGGCATTCTTGATGGCCTTACGTCGCTTTTGTGCCAGAAGGGGACTTCCCCAGGTCACTTATTCAGATAATGCGAAGGCCTTTAAGAAAACGTCAGGGGACTTGCGAAAGCTTTACAGCATGCCGTTACAAGAAGATATCGCCGGACACCTGACCAGTAAAGGCATAAAATGGAAGTTTATTGTGCCCAACGCTCCTTGGTGGGGTGGATGGTGGGAGCGGTTAGTAAGAACTGTGAAGACACCGCTTCGCAAGATTCTCCGAAGAGCCTGCCTCGATTCCGAAGAGCTTATGACGGTGATCGCGGAAGTTGAAGCCGTCGTCAATTCAAGACCTCTCACATTTATTGAATGCGAAGACGGCCAACCATGCACTTTGACGCCGGCTGATCTGTTAATTGGCCGAAGATTCACGGTGATACCACAAGGCAGCATCGAGGAAACGGAGATTTCGACGCGTAAGGAGGCCACCCGGAGACTTCAGTACAGAAGGCGCCTGACAGAAAACTTTTGGAAGCGATGGACCAAAGAGTACTTGCTCCAACTAAGATCAGCGCACTTATGCGACAAAGGGAGTGCGAAGAAAGTTAAGGAAGGCGATGTTGTACTCGTACATGCTGAGAACCTTCCACGTCAAATGTGGCAACTCGCAAGGGTGATCGAAGTCTACGAAGGAGACGATGGTCACATTCGCTCGTGCAAGATAAAACGACAAGACGGCCTTGTGACTACGATGGCAATACAAAGACATTACCTGCTAGAACTACAGGCGTGACACCACTGCGCGGCCGGGAATGTTGAATTCTCCGCGCTCATCGCATAAGAAGAAGAAGAAAAACTGCAGGCGAGCGAGCTGGTGAGCTCGTTCGAAGAAGACGACGAGTCATCATTTTTTTTTACGTTCTGGGCTCATGCAGACGCTAATAAACGTCGGTTTGAGCCTTTAAGTCTGCGTCGGCTGTTCAGTTGGCCACATATTTTACATCATGATCAACCTAAAGCACGTTTCTCATAAATTGTCGCAGAGAAACAAAGAAGGGAAAAAACAGCCAAGCCGGACAGAAAAATAAGGGAACAGAGCACTGACTTCTAAGAAAGCCACACAGATTCACCTACTTCTCAGTACTAATCTACTGTGTTTTTATTATTACCTCAGGGTAACCGCTATTATTCGCACGATAATCTTTTAAAAGGAACAACAGCCAATTTTTAAGGTACCTGTCTTCTTTATTCGAATTCTTTATTCGAACAGGAAGCTTAGCGGGTCATAGTGTCCAGTCATGCAATGGCACTGAGGGAAACAACATGAAACATTTCTTACCAGAATTTTTTTGCTTATGGAGTCGCCTACGCAACACACATTGCAAACAGGGGTCGACAGCCGTCGGGAGTGCTTGCGCCAGATTCTGCCGTGGCAGAGCGCATGCACGGCACGCCTGGGAGACGCTGCGCGCATGCGCCGTGGTTGAAAGCAGTTTTTCGGTTGCCGCGAAGGCAGTGGTCGCTTCACAGAGTTGACTTATTTTACTGCGTGGAAAGCAAATAATAGGGCTGGGATGCGTTTTTTGTGTACCGACTCTGATTGTAAGCCCGAGTTGTAGTCGTATGAGCAGCAGCAGGCGACGTACAGCGATTTACCAAGTCTCTACCACCAGGCCACGCCACGTTTCAGTTGCCGCGATTTTAATGCTCAGTTTAAATATGCAAATGCTATTGAAATAGCAAAAAGGTTCTTGATTTCATCACTATAATTCATGGTTTGTAAACGCTTGTAAAGTTCAAGTGCCGCCTTCTCTGTACTCCTGCAGTTTCTGCAAAGTACACCGACACCACCGAGTCTTGTTCTGCGTCCTTCTGTGCAAATGCAGTGCTCATTGTCTTCCTATTCCCCCTTTCTAGTCTAAATTACGTTACCGCTAGTGCAGGGCAGCAAACCGCACACTCATCTGGTTCAGGTTCACTGTCCTGTTTTAGATGCGGAGCATCTCTTGCTCGCGGGTATGTCACGCGTCCGGCGTCCGCACTCACACTACGCATGCGCGACTCTCCTCTCCCTTCCCTCTCTCCAACAGCTGCTGCAATAAATAAAGCGGGTAGAGAGAGCGCGCGCGCTTCGCTTCAGTAGTATCTCCTCCTTCTCCGATGAAGGAAGTTGGTGGTATTGTGTGATGGAAGCAACAGTTCCGTCAGCGAGTCGGTTGACGCAAGTACGCATCAGCATCAACCCACACTCTGACAACGGTCACGCGATGCGTGGTAACGAACCAAGTTAACAACGTAATAACACGCAAGGTTCACCGCAAAGGTAACACCGAAAACACTGCAAACCTGTAAACACCGCCGTTAAATGCACCCTTGAAACTCCCAGCGATGCTCCGCATCACCCCATAGTCCCCTTCGGGGAGAAGGTGTAATTTTTTTTCACCTCTTCTCACTCTGCCATTATCTTGATTACTTGTAAATTGTGCTCCGCCACGTAAGCACATTTTCTGCAAAAAAAAAGCTTCTTTGCTGGCAGAAAATACGAAGTGATCACTCCCAACGGTTTGCCTGTCCAGTGGTTTGAAACAGAACTATTTGCACCCAGCTTCCGGGATACGCACTTGAAGAATGTGTATCCAAGTAAACTCGCTCAAAATTAGTTTGAGAGTAAACTGAACCACATCGAGCTCAATATCACAAAACAGAAGTGCGTATTACCAAAACCACTTTTGTTTGCCATTCGAGCACTGTTCGAGCGTGCGCTGTAGAGCCTACGCGTATGAACCATATTTTAGGCGTGCTGTCATACTTGGTAGGTGCAGTAATAAAATTGCCTGGAAACTCTGGGAAGCATACTTCATCAAAATGAGAGGTGACACGTGTGTTAGTGATACCACTGTGCCGCTATTTGATACTGAGAGTCGCTTGTTTGACGTACACTTGCAGTGGGAATGATAAACCTGCTTCGTTGCGTCGTTGTCCTCTGCTGTGCATGTGCTAACATGTTAAGACGCCCCTCTGCAGTTCGTAATAAAATCAGTTGGTATTTGGCGCTCTGTGTGTCTGCGTGTCCCTCCCTTACGTCTGTTGCTTTAGCGCCCTGTAATCCCGTGTACGTTGATCCAAGTCGCAACACTTAGATGAATGCTAAACAGTTCGTTATAGGAAATTTCCTCGCTGACTGCTTCGCAGGGCACCGATTTCCACAATGCGGCTGATCTTTTTTTTTTTTTTCCCTTCCGTTAGGATCTGCGCGAGTTAGCTCCAATTACCGCAGTTTTGATGGCGCATCGCTGGAAACAACGCGAGAAGGCGACTTCCGCACCTGTCCTGTCACAGTATGTAAGTTTGGCAAGCATACGAATTCAGCGCCTTAAACTGTTTAACCAAACCCACTGAATGTAGGGAGCTTCGTGCTTTACGTACTGAAAGAGATCGGCTCCGTCATGCTTCACTGGACGGTCGTCGTGGAGACGCATTGATCGAGCCTCGAGGCGTCTCATTGCAGCGCGATTTGAGACATCCCGAGAAAATGTGTGCCTCGAGGCGTTGCCCGAGATAAATTCGATCCGACACGTGTTCCTGTCACCAGAGAGGCGGTGTCCTGTCAAGGGAGGCGACAGCAGTCGTCCTCACAACACACACTGTTTGCCCGTAACCACTCGCCACGCCCGTCAACGTGGAAAACATCCTTGTCGAGTTGTCGGCGAAATTGATTCGGTTGACCAAGGGTGCATGGAAGTGGCGGTGGGTTTGTCGCAGCTTCAGGCGGAGTTATCCTCGTGGAGGAATGACGCTGCTTCTTTTCTTAATACGAGAGGATTCTTCCGCTATTTTGCGCCACTGTCATCGGTCTGTCCAGCTTACCTGGCTTTAGAAAGACGACCGCTTAAGGGAAATGAAGAAATTTGGAAAAAGCGTAGCTCCGATTTTCGGGGCATATTCGGGAATTGAAAGGAGTGTATGCTGGGGCAAGGACATAGGGAACATTTCGCCTCCACCTAAATGCAGCCGCCGCGGCCCGCACTCGATCCCGCGACCCTCGGATCAGTAGCCGAGTACCATAGCGACTAGACCACCGTGGCGGGGCCCCTTCGTACTACGCTAACAATTGAGAAGGGTGGCACAGTACGTAAAACAGTAGAGTGAGAAAGCGCCGCGATTGTCGTGCTTTCTCACTATATACACGCACATGAATGACTCGCGCGCGGAGGGTCGTCCCTTTGCCTATATTTGCATGTGTAAATTACGCTATCCGCCGGCTCTTTTATTTACCTTACTGTTCCTTATTTTAGGTTATGATTAGAGACCGGAAGTTCAGGCACGAAAAAACAAAGTTTTAGGCGCCTATAATAGGCCCTAAATGCTGTCATTTAGGCATATATAGGCGTTAAAAATTATCGTTTAGGCATATATAGGCACAATTCATAATTACTTCAGCAGCGTGTTTCAGGACAAATCTTCCTTCTAACAAACACAGCAGGCAAATCCTGTGCTTTGGGAAAGTTAATTTTATTTTTTTTCATGAAAGGAATTAGGTGAAGAATAACCATTTGAACAGATTTAGGTAAAAGCTACGGTGACTGGACACTGTGAGAAAGGCTATGAAAGCAGTGGCAAACCAGCACCATCTCAAGGTTTTCGGGCTTGAAGTTGTGCCTTCTTTCAGTCAGTATTTGTTTGCGGAAAAAGAACGCTCGACGTCCACTGAAGTTAGTGGAGCGTACTTGTAGTCCGGCACTTTCGATGCTCTAATTTCACCTGGAATCTTCGAATCGGTACCGCTCAGAACATTAGACACTTGTTTTAGCACATAAAATCCGGGATTCTTGTCCAAGACAGCTTTAAGCTTCGCGGTGACCCTGTCAGCAACAGGCCCATTGGGGACGGTGGCGAACCTTTCCTGCACGTCCAACATTAGCTCAACACTCTGAGTCAGAGCGGCGCCCGAACTTTCAAGTTTCTTTGTGCTTTCTGCAAGGAAAGTAAAATGAGCACACAAGTAGGCCAAGTCAGATTCAAGTGTATCGTGGAACAGTCTGGGCTCTTCTCACGGTGATGCTCTCGTCCGCTGCAAAGCTGTTAATGCCACCAAAAAATGCATCTTATTTGCGCAGGTTCAGGGGTTATTCGAATTGGCAGTTGCGTAAGCAATGTTGGGAGCTTTATGCCAATGCGTGTGTCAGAGTGGATGTCAAACGCGACCTTTGCAATGTCTTCTCACCTGCTTTCCACATGGATGGCAAAATACCGTTTCTCCATCGACGGAGTAGCACTGCAATCCACTGGTCCATTGCCTGAAAAGGACACTTTTCGGCGTCTTTTTCTTCGGCATTGCTCGGCAGACTACCGACAGGTGCCGTTATGAAGAACACAAATGCCACCGAAACTGACGCGTAGGTTGTAGGCTGCAGCGCAAGCGTAGCTTAGCTTTGACTTGCTAGAGTAGGCTCTAGCCTCCCTCACGCAACCGCCGAGGTGCACTACTCTCGAACAAAGCGACGGAGATCTTTAAGGGGGAGAGGGAGGGAACACTAGCGCTAGCCTAGCCTCGCTTCCCCTCGCTAGAGTACACTCTAGCCTCGCTCACGCAACCGCCGTGCTTCTCGAACCAAGCGACGGAGATCTTTTAGGGGGGCCCACTAGCGCTAGGTTAGCCTCGCTTTACCTCGCTGGGATACACTCTAGCCCCGCTCACGTAAAGGCGCGTTGATAGTCCGACGTTATCGGCGCGTTGGCGAGCGTCACATGCGTCGGAGCACATCGGCCGAGTCCAGTTATGCGTTGGCTGTGGCAGTGCGTCGAACTATGGTCTGTATTCGCCGACGTGACGAAGCGCATGCGCGCGTCTACCCTAAGCCGCACTGTAATCGCGCCTTGACAGGAGCTAAAAACGTGAACGGAAAAAAAGAAACATAACTAGCGCGCTATGCGACTGTTCAAGTTAATATCGCCACACTAAGTGCTTCTTGTTTTCCTCCGTATGAACAGCTCATTTAATTAAAACGTGTACTCGACGAACGCGAAAAGGCATTTTTAGGCGCTGAAAAGCTGATATAGGCACGAAGCTCGAAATAGGCACTTATAGGCACAATAAATGGTTGATTAAAACGTTTCCCTTCCCTTAGTTCGTGCTTATATGTCAAATAGGCTCGAAACGGACTCCAGGAAAAAATAGGCATTTTGCCTGAAGTTCCGGTCTCTAGTTATGATTAACCGTCCCTAATTCAAATCAGTGAGCGAAACACTGCACAGTTGTGTAATCCTTTCTTTGTAACCAGTGAATTTCAGGCTCCAGAATGAGCTTGAAGAATAGGCGCGCCAAGAGACCCCGAGTACAAGGTCTGCCATCTTATCTTTGAAATCTCGATTGTCCGTGAATTCCGACTAGCACAAGACAAAACGTCAACCGAGGCAGTGGTATTAGGAAGATAAATGTTAATATAATGGCGGGTCATTGCGAAGGCAATCTTGTATCGATTGCACGAGCACTTATACTAGATGATAATGAGCGTTTAGTGAATGAAAGACGCGATCGTTTATCAATAGTACGCCGCTTTGTCTAAAAAATTCAGTTCATCCATGAAGCTGTTGCTCAAGATAAGAAAACTTAATGCGTGATCGTTAGTACAACCTTTCTTTTGTAAGGCCAGGAGAAATAAAAAAATGGACATAATACCAAGCTCACCCGCACAGCTATATGAAGCAAAAAGCCAAGCAAGACGTGCACAGCTACTGAGCAAGGAAAAGCAAACAGGAATAGAAAAGATGCGGTCTCAATTTATTCTTCTTCTTTTTTTTAATCGCCTTCCAATGCCGCGGACCCAACATCGGAGGATACATGACCCGACCGCAATGTTCAGTAGGATTCGATCAGCTACAAGCGCAGAAAGCTTCAACATAAGAATAAAGAGAACGAAATGACGACGAGAAAGCGCTCAAGTTGAACTGCATTCGGAACTATCGCTCGAGGAAGGAGAAAAGAAACAAGTCACGAACAAGAGACAAAGCGGAGAGGCAGGCTTTCTCAGTTCATTTCCTGCAACAACGGTCTTCGATAATGACGCTCAGGGATCATAAAAAAATTGGCTCTGGGCCGAGCGCAGACGGGGATCATAAAGGCCACGCTCATTCCTTGCTCGAGGCAGAAACGTGGCTTGGGCAAATGGAAAAAACAAAACAAAAAGAAACAGGGAAGATAATATAAAATGGAATACCAAGCAACGGTTCGCATTTCTAAGTCGGAGCTAAGAACTCCGTCCATATGGAACAGCTTCGTAAACTTACGGGTCTCCACAGGAATCGGCCCACAAATAAAAAAAAAATGAAGCGGTTTCAATCGTGATGATTTGAAAAGGAAGGACGCACGTCGTAGTCTATCATTTGCGCAATTTTGTAAAAATACGCACGTTGCCACTCAACTTATCGTTTGGAAATAATTTTACTTTTGAGATATATAAGCACAGTTAAATCAAAGTATTCTACGCTCCAACCCCGCCCCCCCCCTCCCTTTCTTCTAACTATCAACAGTCACGATAAATTCGAGCCTGTATCATTAACCATTGCGATCGCGCTGCAGCGCCTCCGCTCGTCTGAAGCAGGCATCGCGCTTGACTAACGCTCCTGAAGAAACACTTCGCATGGGCTATAATTTTGGAACGGAGCGCTGTAAGAGTATGTTCTAAACACGTACGCGGAATAAAGAGGACCTCTTCTACGAGCAATATTTCATCGAAGTAGTCGCTGCGCCGACGTGTGTTATGGGAGCGCAGTAGATATTTCAACGTAGAATCGGCCTTGCTTTTCGCTCGTTGAGTGGAAGCTGACTTAAGTGGCGAGTACAAATGTTCAAATCAAACAACTCCCAAACAGGCTTTTGTAATCTTGTTCAGGCTACGACCGATTTATTCTTTTACCAATGATCTCGATAGCACCACCGGAAATACCGTATAGTATTGTTGCGCTATACATATAGTACACGGTACTGATGCACTATACGTATAGTGTAGTAGTGATGATGTAAAATTAATTAATTAATTAATATATTGAAATAATCTAAAACAGTAGTCACTTCTTCCCAAGGCGTCAGAGCAGGTGTGGGGACAAAACCGTCATGGTAGCTCAGCAGGTAAGTTGTCGCGTTCGAGGGCTCGGGTTCAATCCCCAGCCACTGCGGCCGCATTTCAACCGGTGTAAAGTACAAGAGGTGTTGAGATTAACACGGAGTCAGTTACATTGGCGTGTAATAGGCCAGCAGTTACTATTACTTGTTAGTGACTAGAATACATTACCATTACGCTCAGAGAGGCATGGTGCAGTACACACTGAGCTGCTTGCACAGAATAATGTGAAAATAAAAATCTATCAATTCTAGGGGCAATCGGGAGAGCCATAGAGAGAGATAAAGGAAACGCAGGGAGTTTACCCAGAACTAAACTTCGCGTTTGCTACCCCGCAGTGTTACCAGCGTTGTCGTGCAAATATTTAAATAACGTTGAGCTAACGTTTAAATGAAGTTTTAGCCAGTCTTCCGCGCTGTTCTTAATACCGCTGTTATTACGAGGGTTGTTCAAAAAGTAAAGCTTGTTTACTTATGTTTAGAAAATGATGAGTCAGGACAAAGTTCAACATATGCAGGGCTACCTAACGAAAGTTCCTAAAGCCACCGAAGCCGTTCATTCGACCCAGTAGTATTTTTGCTTGAATGAAAACGCAGATAACAATGTCCCCGAAAATCTTCATTCCTGCCACTCGCGGCGAAGTGTGTGGTGCGATTTGATTCTCCATTGCGTAAAGATCCTGAACTGCCAAAATTCATGAAGAGTTGTGTTTAGTTTATAGCCTCGCAGTATTGCGTAAAGGAGACGGTTGGCTGTGAAGCGAAAACTTCAAAAGTGGCAGCGCAAGTGCACCTGATGAACAGTGGGGTCCATTATTTGGAGCGATGAAATTCTTGAAGTGAACCGAAAACTGGTAGCTCATCGACAACAGTAGATCAATATTCGGGACGAATAAATCCACTCTTTTAGGGTCTTCCTTTGCTTGCGCTATTAGAAAAGGAAGGTTGTGATTCAGCTAACTGTAAGAATGTGCGTGCCGAAAGTAGCCACCGACCTAGAAAAATTACCAAGTGAACTAGTCTTTTCGAACCACAATTAGAACGGACATTGGTTGATTGCGCTATTTGTTTCGGTCGTCGTGGTATGGATATCCCACTCTAACACAATAGCCAATGTACTGACATTCTTCCGCACTGAAGCCCCCACGATATCAAGACCGTCACGGTGAATTGGCATTGTTTTGAACTGAAGGTTCGCAGGCGCCGACTTCAGTACAGATGGATGATATAAATTGGCGCAGCTTGTATGACGAGTGCTCAGAACTTAACACAATTTTCCATAAATATGAAGGAACGTTACACGAAACTAAATCTGCCACGAACAAAGATTTCTCGTCAGAATATTTTTTTTCTTTACGAGCAAACGGCCCTTACTTTATGTATGACCCTCATACAATAATATTGTCAGGTTAAAAAGTGACCATGAACGTTACACAGCGGTCGAGGAGCATTAGCGAACGCCTAATTGACCTGCTGATGATGAGATGATCCTTCGTATATGGCGCATACCCACGTCGGGGGATTGGCCAGGACCTGATAATCTTAGCCTTTAGTTGATATTTTGCGTTTACCACGATGAAGCAAAAAAGAAAAGACGTAATTGGAGAAAAGAAAAAAAAAAGACTACAAACATTCAGACGCACGGCCACTTCGTAATATTTACTTCACTTGGCACAGTCACACGAACATTTGGGGCGACACAAATAACACAGAACACAGCATGTTTCGAGGCAATACAAACGTAATAATAGCAGCCTAAACAATGTTGCGCGTTGTCAATCACGCTGCATTTCAGAAACTACAGGTAGCTTATCTCAGATTGAATATATGCATAATTGCACGACATTCGGCGCCACGGCAACTTCCATTAGCTCATCGGGACATGGATTATGACCTTCCATAATTAACCCAGTTTTCATTTTCCCAGTAAGCCTGTGAGCGCGTGCCGTAATCTACCAACTGTTCCGAAGATAAGGTATAACTTTCAAAGTGCTGTATCTAAGACGACGAAAGGGAAGGGGTCAAGGGCTCGTTCTTTATTTGTTAGAAACAACTTAATGAGCACACAGACAATGAAGCCTAGGAAAGCCTAGCCTCTGTGTGCTCATTAAGTTGTATCTAAGACGAGGCATTTGTGCTCATTTCCATAAATAGCGTTGCCCAACATTCCTGCCTCGGTAACTAACTTTGACCATACCACTCTTCAAGTTGTCGGCTCGATATATGAGATGGGCGTGACAGGAGCCAGTCCTTAAAAGTGGCAGCTATATGACATGCGGATGCTTACTGCAAGCGCTGCTCAAACATTTGCTTTAAAATCATCCAATTTTGATGACATTCCCGGCTCTATGAGGCGGTCGTTTAAAGAAAAGCCTCGATGAGCCACTTTGGGGCAAACACAGAACTTACGCAACCGCACCACGTAAATATCCGTGAAAATGGACATCACGGTCGTTCGGGCGCTCTCGTATCATCGTCGACTCGATAAAAATCGATCTCGCTTCGTTCCAGAATGTTTCGCGATGGAATTGGTAAGAATTTCCCGAGTGCTTCATATCGCCGTCGTTTTCGAACTTTGCTGTTTCACGTTGAAGGGATGATCGCGTTACGTAACTTTCTTCTTGTGTTTCACATTTCTCGTTTTCATGGTAGCTTTCTTTCTTGTTTTTTTTTTATTTTGTGAATGCCATGTTTTCGTAAAAGCAGGCCCCGTGAAAACGTATATAGCGAGCTCAGAGCATTTCCCTTTTAGTTTAGCTTTTTCTTGGTTGATTATTCTTGCATTATTTTTGTTGCAGTTTTTCTGTCAGTATGTCCAGTGTGTACATAACTAGCAACATCACTACTCGCCCCGTTACTTTCGCAACCTGTCACGATGTGAGTTGCTATCACCGTCCTCGCGTCGCGCTTTTCGCAATAATTGCGAATGTCGCTTTCGAAGAAGAGTATTAAGGGGCCATTTGCTGTTCCTTCTCTCTCAAACTGCTGAAGAAGTGGGAAGAGGAACTCCACGCGGCCTTTCCAGAAGAGGCACGAGTGAGCAGCGGGCCTTGTTCAAGTGCCGCGTCTTCAAGAAAAGCGCTTCTTATGCCTAGCATTAGCGACCACTTGGACAGGAATTTCGCCATCAAATGTCTGCCGCTTTGAGCTTGCTTTTTTTTTTTCGTTGTCATCAGCACAAACGTAGCTTTCTTCGCGAAGTGGGAACATCATTAAATGAAGGCTGTATAGTCCACTATCTTCTCGGACACCGTGTTGCGACACTATTGATGTTCCCGTGCGATTTTGCGATTTCATTGTGCTGCGTTGGGAAGGATGACGTTTCTCCTTTTGTTCTAGTTAAATGATGTACACTATGACACTCAATAGCCTTGTTCTATATTATTACGTTATGTAATGTCTAGCATGACCAATACTTCAAGTGACAGGCTACCGCTTCGCAAGTGCAATCCGAAAGTTTTTATTCCCACCACTTTAGCACGAATGAAGTATGCGACTGCGAGAATGGATTATACTTGAATGATCACTGCAGACGCCTGTTAGTTTTAGTCAGTTTGCACGAGGAATTAGTTGAGCGGACGACATGAATAACAGCTTCTGGTAGCATTGTCCTACACTCCATTTTTCGATTGAGATAGCCGCATACGGAAACCAGGGAAATGTAAGCGTCACGTACAATGGCGTTCGCGTGCACATCTTGAAGCCCAAACGATTCGTGGTGACCTGAAAGGTGCTCCGGCACTGGTCAAGAAACGAAGAGAAAGAAGGGGAGGGCAAGGCACGAGAGGTGGGGACGCTCGGAACACCAGCTGTAGCGTGGCCAATCCCCCTCGTGGGTATGTGCCGATCATAGAGGCCAACAACAACAATAACAACACCGGCTGAGCGCTTTCAAGCTCACTAAGAATAAAAGTATCTTTTCCCTGTGCTTGTCAGACGGAATCGAATCTGCTAGCTGCTGCTGGGACGCCATTGTTTAAACAAAGGTACCAGTGTCATATTCTACGTCATAAGATATATTAGCGAATGCACCGATTGGGTTTCAGAGAAGAAGTGGAAGCTGCACGATCCAAAAACAATGAAACATCCAGCGCCAACGAAATCAAAGGCATCTAGCCAGACACGAGCAACAGGAGGAACAACGACAGCACGAAGGAAACGCCGATAACAGGACCGTAAGTGCCAGGACTCCTTTAACACGATGGCGTACATGTCAAACACCACTTGCTAAATCTTACACAGAGTACAAGGGTGGGATAAGTATAGAAACAGTACTTACAAAGGCGGTCGCCATAGCTTATGGAAGAACACTATTACTGCTATCTGCGAAAGGAAGAAAGAAATGTGCGCTTCCAAATCCATTCCTTCGATCTGGGTTGTGATCTAGCAGTTCGCCCGCTCTACGGCACGGAGCACTTAGATGATGGCGCGAGCACAACGCCTCCGATATATAGACGTTCGCCACAAAACACCTAGACATAAAGTGAGGGAAGGGAGAAGCAATTCCGCGAATGTGGTCGTGGAGGGCGTAGATGTATGTTGCACAGAATATATGAGTTTGTGGATAGTGCGCGTAAACATGAAAGTGCAAATAAAGCGTATTTCTTTTTACTCGAAGCTTGCCAATTTTTTCACCGTTGTTTTATGATTATTATTATTATAGTTGTCCGAACATCGCTTGACGCTCTAGACGACAATAAAAGTACCGTTTTTCGCCTTAAGGACTACTGGCTTGCGTGAACGCTCTTGAGACAGAAAGGGGGAGATGACGTTGATGCAGGCAAAAACCCCCCAATATCTGCGGCCCTAACCACGTGCGGAGCACGCTTAACAAATGCGTTCATAAATTCGCCACCTATCGCCCTCTCTTGTCTTTCCATTACTCTTTCTAAAGCGTAGGTCAGCTATCTCTCTCACGTATTTCTGTGGATATTTCCAAATTGTGGGGTAGCCTACTAGGCTTGCCTAACCTCATTAGCTTCTGCCTTTCTGTCTCCTTTCTCCTTTGTTGTTTTTCTCCTATTGCTCGGTTAACATTCGTTCGTTCTATTTCATGTGTATGAGACGGTCCATGTTCTATGAAGGCATTTTCCCCGTCAATTATCCGTTGTTTTAGATTTGTAAAACGTTTCGTGCAATGAAGTTCTCAGGGATAGTTTCTCCACAAGCCAAGTTTTCGACACAAGCAAGAAAAATGCGGATGAACTGCGCATGAGAACGCGACAGAAACTGAAGCAGTTCGGACAGAGCCAGAAGTGCGACGAAAAGTAAAAATATCAACGAAAGTGAAATAAGGTATTGGTAACAACCACGACTTAAGCAACCGATATATTGCTTCTTCAATCCAATGCATTCAAATGTTGCTTCGCAGTTTCACGTGGTTATTTCGGAACACCGGCCAGCAGACGTCGAAGAATGCTAGGGTGTGCTCCGTAATTTCGGACATTCATGTTCGCACTTTCATTAGAGTTGCCCAACAAGCTTTTTGAATTCTTCCAACAGCAAAGCGGTAAAAAAGTGATCTTTCTTTAACACACGTCTCACGTAGTTGTAGTCGTTTCCGGAGCAAATTTCACGGTGTAATCCGTACGAAGAATCTCTGCGACATTACTAAATTGTTCGTCGGTTCCATGTAGCGAACTCTGTAAGCTCAGCTTGATAAACAATTAGAAAACTTGGCTACGGAACGCAACTTCAGGTGTATGATTCGAAATGCTTTCTTTCAATTTCGTCTAATGTACTTTGGCAAGATGTCACAGATCCCAGAGCATTCATATAAAATTTTGCGAATACATCGGAGGAGGAGAAGGCACGAAGGCTATCTAAAATGCGTCCCGTTGGCCACCTTGCGCTGGTTGAATGGAAAAGAAGAATCGATATATTAAAGAGGAGGAGAGGGAGGCATTAGCAGACTATGCCCTGGCGCATGTAGGATTGCACTCATGCACGCATGTAGGATTGCATGTAGGATTGCAGTCAATGGTGTTCGCACAAGCCCGCCGTCCTCAGGAAACACAAAATTGTTTTCACTGCCTTGTGGACCGACGAACGATGGGGAAAAGGAAAGTGGGGGAAAGGCGACGAACGGCACCTGCAAGGAAAGTGGCCGACTGTCCGGTTGCCGAAAAGAAGGTTAGTGGGGACATTCTCGCCACCGCCTTCGATGCACCTGTTACCATGTCATTAGTTTATCCCGTTCCCGCTCTCATTTCCTTTCCAGCAATTATAGTGACAGGTTGCACTTCATAAAAGCACATACCAATAGTTTGGCGTCGAACAACATTTTGCGTCATCAGCGAATCAGCACAGTTGTGACACCTGTAGTAACGTAAAGGAACGAGAAGTGGCAAAGCCTCTGTGACGCGAACAAATAGATTGCGCAAACGTGATAGCTTAAAATGGAGCGTCATCATTAAGGGATGTAGCAAACAACTCAGGGAGACACTCGCAACTGGACGAAAAAGATAAAGAGCCTTCCGTTCAGCTGACGCGGGGGCGTCTTGGAGAAGCAGAGTACACAACGGAGAGGTTCTGGCTTACGGGAGCAGGGAGCACTCCGTCACCGCTCTCCGAGATCGTTTCGGCCACCGCCCGTTTCCGCTCGTTTTTAACGAAGCGGCAGTTGCAGCGCACTGTCACCCGAGCTCTGTGATTTCAGTACATCCGTCTTTTATTTTCCCCTCTTATGGTCTACTCTCAACAAAAAAAAAAGGAAAGAAAAGGAAAGATATTATAAGAATCCAAGGAACAACCATCCCTGCCCCGCGATGGCGAGCTCTTCAGCATCCGCATGTATAGAACAAATAAATGAATGAAAATCCTCTCTGTCTACTCTTCATCGTCCCATATTTCGCTCCTTTTCTTTATCGTGTGTGCCTCTTCAAAGATCGCTTCCTTTTGTTCAGCATTCGGCGAGCAAACCGCCGAGAAGTCGCCTGCCGCCGGCGCAATTTTCGTACAAATCCCAGATAGCGAAGGGGCACAATCGAGAGAAGTGGGCGAGGATGCGAGACAACAACCCGGACCCTTCCTCCTCCTCATCGTCATCTTCTAGCATCTTCCAGACAACGCCGCTGGTCTGAGAGTACCGGGGGAAGAGCAGGGTGGGGGGCGGGGGGGTCGCCACCAAGACAAAGTGGTGGCGAGGCGACTTCGAAAATCAATTGGCTCGGCGACGACGCCCGCTTTCCCCAGGCCCTGACTTCTCCCTCCCCATCCACTCCATCTCTGCTCTCATCCTCCGCTAACCTTCACCCGTTGTCTCCGGCTATCCCCTCGAGCCGTGACCGTTGCAGTGCGTGGCACAGGCAAGGCAGTTAGAGCAAGGACGCCGACCGGAGCCGCGACACGGCGTCGCGTCCTCTTTTGACGTCTCCCTTTCTCCCTCTCTCTGCCGGCACTTACTCATTCGGACTGGACGGCTCGCCAGCCAGTCCATTGTGCGAGTGTGCCGGGCACCGCGTCGGTGTTGAGGACGCCATTGGAAAGACTCTACGGCGCCACTTGACGGCCAAGCCACCGGCGGAGAGCGAAAATGCGCGCGCAAGCTTTGTATTTACGGAGAGCTCGTTATTATTGCGAAAGGATTGCGTGACCCCATGAAGCGAAACAACAGGCGAGCGTCTAGCGAGCTGCATTACCACCCAGTCGGAAAACGCTTGCGTGACCTGACGATGATGCCATATGACAACGACACCGCGTGGTGCCATGCGATGACGTGGTGTTGAGACGTCACCGTCACATGATATCAGCGTTGATATAGTACAGACGTCCATAGAGCCGTGATAATTAAGTTGGCCCATGGTGCTGGTAACGGTCGGGAGGAGGGGCGTGCGCTGGTTTTTCTTAAGGTAATCTCGGGTAGAGTTGTAGAAGTACAAATTATCGTAAGCCATGCTGCGGAAAACAAGTATTCTTTAGTTGGCCTTGAGAGTTATACTCGCTAATTTTAACCGTTTTCCGCTTCATAATTAATATGTAAGTCTTAAGAAAAGACACAAAACAACCCCTTAATCACTGGTGCTTGCTCGAGGCATCATATAGTACAAGTTCCCTGAGCGGAGCTACGCATTCACGTCTGCCTGCAGTGAAATAAATCTTTCAGTTGTCGTCATCGGCTAATAGGGCAACGAATGTATTCCTAAATTCATCTGCACTTAATGTAAAACTTGAATAATATCCGATTTCCCTAGTGTTCACTTGAAAGTGCTCGCTGAAAGGCGCATCATGCTTAATGGAGGTGTAACACCTTCGTCATTATTTGCTGTTTCGTAAAAGAAAAAAGCGAATAAGAACTTCAATATAAGGGGCTCTAGGAAGGCGCTCACTAGTTTTTCTAGTAAAACATGGCTTCAGGTAGGCTTGTCATGCTAGGATATTGCATCGTCGATTTGGTTTCTTTCTCACTGAGCCTTTCACGCCTCTTGACCGTTCCAGATATTTGTACAAAGGCAGAACTCTCGTCACCAGCTCTAAAGCAATTGTCTCTGCTCATGCTGCACAATGAATACAAGGAAAATCTCTAGCTTTATACAGATGTTTAGACTACTGTAGGAGGGCCTGCAGGAACTGTGGTCTTCGCCGCCAAAAGGCGAAAAGATTCAGTTTAAAACGTCTCACCGGACAACGCTGACTGCCGTGCGGCTAGCGGCACTGCGCAGCGCACTTCCCAGGATACGAGAATCGACACCACTAAAATGGAGCGTACTGGCTGATTCCTAGTCAGCCCTCCAGTGCCTACTGACCGTGCTACATCGTAGTTCCAAAACCAGCTAGTGGTAGAAATCATACATAGTGACCACCATTTATTTGAAAGAGAGCACAATGCAATATTCCAGTGGCTTCCATGCCACTGCGGCATCATCGGTAATGAGTATGCTGCTGCTGCTATGCACACTCATAAAAATGGCGCGAAAAGACCCACTCCACTGTCAAAAACTGACGCAGCGGCAACCGTTCGTTCATTCGCACGTGCTGTCGCACAAGTGCTGTGGAATGCATACGCCTGCTCGTCTGCCTACCCGCCTTCACCGACTCAATCCGTCACTTCACGTTCCTTCTAGACCGCCCTGAACCGATGCGACTCTTGTCTGCCGCCTATGACTTGTTGTATCGCTTACGAATAGCTTTCCTTGCCGTATCCGAATGGCATACAGTACTGCCTGTGACCACTACGGCAAGGAGGAAACCGCCACACACATTCTGTGTCAATGTCCTCGCTACAGTTCAGAGAGACAGACCCTCGCAGTAGAAACGGCGCGCCTCGAGGGACGCCCCCGCTGTTCTAACAAACTGTAAAATCTAGAAATGCCGAAGCCATGGAGCCTCATAAATCAGAAAGCCACAAAGGCGCTGCTGAAATTTCTTCGAACAACCAGCCTAATAAACTGCTGGTACACTGGCGCGTTTGTGTGTTCCGAGTCATTACCTTAACTCTCTCTCTCTCTCTCGCTCTCTACTAGATTTTCCATCTCTCCTCGCCCTTTACCTAGTGCAGGGTATAGCAACGCAGGATCGGTTTTCTAGTTAACCTCCCAGTCTTTCGCATAACACCTACCTCGCTTCGTAGCCGATCATTTTTCTCTTCCTTGTTGTTCCGACACCCTGAGTGTGAGAAACTATTCACTTATCGGGGTGATGGCAGCCGACGAACCAAACCCAACCAATACGCACCGATTATCGTGGCCGCTCAAAATAGGTCTTAACGCCGACTTCGTGTAGTGAAAAGGCAAGGCTCATACTGCAGTAAATCATAAGGACGAACAATTAGTTTCATATTTCTGCTCTGAGTGCTGCACGAAAAAGAAGGCGCAGAAAAGCCTGCTACACGGAAAATTTTCAGTTCATTCTGCTAAACCAGTAGTAGCCATCTTCCAGTCGGTTTTGACTGTTTACGCACGAGACAAATTCAATTATGTTTGGTACACGCATATACAGAATAATAATTTTTCGGGGGCTTTGCGTGCCAAAATCACGATATTATAATAAGCTACGCCTTATCGGAGGAATTAGGAAATTTCGACCACCTATGTTTCGCCATCGCACAGTACATGGACCTCTATCATTTTCGCTTCGCTCGATATGCGACAACCGCACAGAAGGGGTAGAGTCGGTGCCAATAGGGATAGAGTCGGCGCCATTCGGATCAGTAGCCGAGCACTATTACCACTATACCATAGGGTCGGCACAAAAATAGGACAGGAAAAGATATATTGACGCGAATTTTACACAGGAAAACTGTCGTAGGTACATAGTGCGCGAATCATTAGTTGAAACTAAGCACAGGCTTAGTAGAGAATTGTACTGCTTTCACATTGTTCTAAGCATACAACACTTAGCCACTACGAGTCATGATTAGCCAATGCGTAATAATAGATTGACTGGGGTGGTCTTTATAATGCAAGCTTCAGACAAACCCGCAAACATCTTACAATGTGTGTTTCGTGTTGATTATACATAGTATTACAAAACAGTTTTATGAGCAAACAGACAATGAAGCCTAGGAAAGCATAGGGGAAGTTACTTGTGGTATTTTAATTGTGGAGAAAGTAGAAAGGAATTAAAGTGGACGAAAAGACAAACCTGCCTTCGGTGGGACCCGAACCCACGACCTTCGGATGTCGCGTCCGATGCTCTACCCTCTACCGATGCTCTACGCGACATCCGAAGGTCGTGGGTTCGGGTCCCACCGAAGGCAGGTTTGTCTTTTCGTCCACTTTAATTCCTTTCTACTTTCTCCACAATTAAAATACCACAAGTAACTTCCCCTATGCTTTCCTAGGCTTCATTGTCTGTTTGCTCATTAACTTGTTTCTAACAAATAAAGAACGAGCCCTTGACCCCTTCCCTTTCGTTATTTCATAGCGTGGGCCTCGTTGCGGCAGACTTGGTGCCTTAGGTAGCATGCGAGGGCTTATTGGGCAGCAGCCATCTCATCTAAGTTCACGTTCTACGTGACGCCTCCTGGCAAGAAAGTGCGTTCCACGCACGCCGCCTTGGCCATGAGTGGCGCTGCCTAACACCCCCAGGATAATATGCACATAAATACACAATAAAGTGGACGGGGGGACGGCCGCCTTCGTAGCTCAGTTGGTAGAGCATCGGACGCGACATCCGAAGGTCGTGGGTTCGGGTCCCACCGAAGGCAGGTTTGTCTTTTCGTCCACTTTAATTCCTTTCTACTTTCTCCACAATTAAAATACCACAAGTAACTTCCCCTATGCTTTCCTAGGCTTCATTGTCTGTTTGCTCATTAACTTGTTTCTAACAAATAAAGAACGAGCCCTTGACCCCTTCCCTTTCGTTAAAACAGTTTTATGTCCCACACAAGGTTACTATAGGTTCTTGGTTCCTTCCCTTCAACGGTCCTTTAACGCGAAAGGAGCTCGTGTTGCTCAATATCCGGCGCCGGCGTCGGTGTCGGCGTCCATGGCGAAAATAACCAACCTCGGCTACCACCTTTTCCCGAACCATCCGACCACGCAAACACTCCCTACCGTGGCACTGGTCCGTTAGTGAACAAGTTTGAATTTCTCAAAGTAAAATCCGTCCGAAATATTGTACACCTACGAGCACGACAGCTCGCACTGTAATTTGAATGCGCCAGAGAACATTATTCGGATTGCCAGAAAACGTGAATAATTCCAGCATTTTATATAGATTGAGCTAATTCCAATGAATGCTCTATGAGAGGGCGGTGCGAACGGGACCCAATGGCGCTGTCTAGCGTTCCACTGTTAAAAGCGAAGCTTAATCCCCAGCTTTTCATTCTCCTCAACCCTTTTGCAGTGCACATGGTAGCCAGTTGATCGAAAAACTGGTTAACCTCCCTGTCTTTCCTCTTTTCCTTCACCTTCTTCCTCCTTCTTGGTTTTTGAATTTTAACTACGCTCGAAAGGAGGTTCGGGGCGTGTTTCCTTCCGTCACGCAATTTATTCGTCATCTACGTCACGAATTTTCTTATTTTTCCTTTTTAGATGGTATTGCTGCACACCTGATATACTTCAAAACCACTAACGGTGGCCCGTACTCACAAAGACATCCTACGCACGCAAGACTCGTGTGTCCGAGCAAACTTTCATCCAATCCTGACGCCAGGCACGCCAACAGAGAAGGCTTCTAGCCAACAGCAAGATACACTTACGAAAGAGAAGTACTGTCAACTCGACCCGACGTGCGTGTTATCGGCTTTGCATAGCATACTTAATACAAAAGTGGCGAGCGCCGAGTTCTTACAATAAAATAAATGTAAGCAAGCAAGATCACGATGTTTGCTGAGAAAAGTTAAAAATCCCCAAAGAGTGAAAATTGTTTGTTTTTAAAGTGCAGGAAAACGCATTTTTCATATATATACCGACCGAAACGTGGTGCGAATAAGTTTGCTGCCCGTAAAATATCTCGTCTTCAACGTCCTTCCGTAAAAAGAAGAAAAAGGAGCAGTAGTAGACACCAACCCAGGCGTCGAACCACGCTATATTGCACTGAGCTAGGGGATTCGTACGGGTAAGACGGCGAGGACAGAGTCGATCCGCACACCCGCGGGAGAAACGCCAGGGCGTCCGACGTGTGGCATCTGCCCCGAATAAAACATTCCCGTGCTTCTTTTATCCGCTCAGGGGTCGCAACAAAGCGCGCTGAATGTCTCCGCCGTCGCGTCGACGAACGTTCCTCGGACGGTGCGTGCATTGTTCGGGGCCGGTCAGTTGTAATACAAGCGCCGCCGGCCAGTCTGCCGCCGGGAGCCACCGTCGGTCCCAGTCGTGGCAGTGCTGTCCGCCCACCGGTAGCAGAGGTGGCGCCACCCCAACCCCGCGCCAAAGCGATTTGTATACAGGGAAACCAAGAGAAACGCCGCCATCAGACTAATGAACGCCGCCAAAAAAGGCGCGACATCATTAACCACAGGTCTTTCTTTCTTTCTTTCTTTCTTTCTTTCTTTCTTTCTTTCTTTCTTTCTTTCTTTCTTTCTTTCTCTTTCTTTCTTTCCTTTAGTCATCTTGTGCTTCGGAGAGCAGACGTCTTGGCGTGCTACAGCAGGACCCACTGCGCTGGCCACTTTCTCGGCCAGGCACGCTTTCCTGTCGACGGTGTTCAATGTGGGGCCTTATGACTGCGCTATTGTCCGCTGGTGACGATATTTCAGACATCCACAGCAGGAGTTGAGGAATATAGCAGATCAATGCTAGTGAGACGCCTATTGTAGAATCCACGCCCGAATGCATCTGTAGCGCGTTATGGCACATCGGTGCTCTCTCTTATACCGGAGCCGGCAACCACCAGCGTTTCCGTTACTAGGACTCGCACTTCCGACAGCGGCGGCAAACCAAATTTCTATGCTGGCTTCACTTAAGGAGACACTCAGGCGAAACAATGGATTAGCTTAGACCGACAAACTATATCTGTTGAAAGCTCTACTATCGTTAATTTCATCATCATAGGGTTTACTAACGGAATATAAATTGAAAGCCGTAGTTCAATTTTTAAATATCACGATGAAACATTTGCATGTGAATGTGAGTGTAGGGTGATAAGCTCCAAAGTTTCCTTTTCCTTTCTTCCACTGTAGGTCTCAAAAATGTCCTTAAACTTGGTGCGCTAAATCTTTGGTCTCATGAGAATAAGATGAACAGCATCATTGCCAATTAAACAGTACGTAGGCCGTCAAAACCCACGGCGATTGGCGCAGAATCTTCAAAATGGTGTCTCTGCCTCCATTTCTCCATTTTATTGTTGCGTCTTCCCGTCTTCTTGCGGCAAGAGTGGTCTTTTTAGTATAGTGCTAAAGTTATGCACGATATGCTGAAAAATTGAGCGTTCCTTCAGTTTCCCGTTAACGTACGGAACGACAGAAAACGGCTTCGTTCGTGACTAGCGCTCACTTGTGCGAATGCGTCGTATATTTATTTTTTTTTTACGAATACTCTTACAGTTCCTTGTATACTAGCCTGGATTAGCACGCTGGGCTTACTATACCTTTAACTGCAAAGGAATATCAGCATCCACCCGTATGTAACACAAAGCTACAAGGAAATCTATACGGATTTCTCAGAAGTGAAAGCTTCTTGGGTGCCGAAAAATTTCCGCTTGTCCTAGTTCGTAGCTTTGTGCAACAAACGGGTGGATGCAAATTCTCCCTCTAATAAACGTTACTTCACCTTGCGGATTTCCGCAGAACTCGCCATACACCCCTGCCATTCTTTCTTCCTCTCTTTCTTTCTGCCTGCGTGTGTCCGCCGGTCTTCTTTCTTTCTATCTATCTATCTATCTATCTATCTATCTATCTATCTATCTATCTATCTATCTATCTATCTATCTATCTATCTATCTATCCGACTATTTCCTACTCTACAAAAGATGATAAGGGTTAGGGTGTCACGGGGGAAGTATCTCAGCATCAGAGGGTGGCACACGCCCTAGAACGGTGTCCTAAGGTCATGCGTCAATCAAGGTACCTTCATGGTACCTTCATGCGTCAATCAAGGTACCGTCATGCGTCAATCAAGGTACCTTCATGGTACCTTCATGCGTCAATCAAGGTACCGTCATGCGTCAATCAAGGTACCTTCAGCAGCCAATTTCAGCGCCGTAGGTATCGGTAAATAAATGCGAGAGTAATGTAATATTTTGTTCTTTTTCATTTTTTTTTCTTTTTGCCATACCAGCGTGTAGATCTAGCAAAGCGTGACGCACGTCCCTACGGTAAGCCGGCCTCCGTAGCAAGCTCTAATCCTCTGAGCTTCCCCTCGCGCACCGCAGCACACAAACGCGTTGGATAGATGGCAAAGCCGCCCGGGGGAATAATGAAAAAGAAAAGAAATGAAAATGTATATTTTAAAGAAAACGAGAAATTTGAGCGAAGCAAGCAAGCTTGCATGCCGGGAACGGCAGGACGGCGGCGCAATACAAGGAGAATCCACGACAACAATTTTCCAGACACCCTACCTTCCTGCTCGGCCCTTCGTCTACAAAAACTTCCTCCTCTTTCATTTCATTATTCTTCATTTTGTTTTTCTTCTCTTAGGAAGAGCGTAGACGTAAATTAGATTGCGCACCGGTGAAGGATATGGCGTACCGCTTCCGACAAGGTATGTCGTTTTTTATCAATATTTTTATCTATTCTCGTATCACACCTCCATGTCTCACATGCGCCCATTTCTTTGGTACTCCTGTCAGATACAGGCGCCAAAAGAAAAAATATGTCGGGAGCTTAGAACGTCAAACTCAGTTACGTGAGAAAGTAGAGTGAAAAAAAAAGAAGAAGAAGGAAAGCTTCTTTATATTCTTTACGCAACACCTTCCAAGTGAATCACAGGCAGTAACAAAAGTACGCAAAGCAAAAGAACGTTGTCAGGCTGCTTTTTAAATGAAGTTACGAAATCAACAAGAGAAATAGCCGCGCATGTGGGGAAAAAAGGTAGAAGCCACCTCTCTCTAATTGAAGCGGAGTTACGAGAAAGGTAAGGCGGAACTGGAAAGATAATACAGTACGCTGGTTCTCAGCTCCCTATTTGGCTTTGAAATTGCTCAAATGCGTATTTCGTAGCTGCCGAGCTGAAGAGTATCTCGAAATTATAAATTTACGGAGACTGGTGAGCGACAACCTTGTGGGATTGTGTTAGCGACGTAATGGCTTTTCTTTTCCAGTCTCTCTCTCTCTCTCTCTCTCTCTCTCTCTCTCTCTCTCTCTCTCTCTCTCTCTCTCTCTCTCTCTCTCTCTCTCTCTCTCTTTTTCCTCTGTCACAGCGTAAACACCCACGCACTGAACTGGCAGACAAACTGGGGAAAGCAACTGCTTCAAATATTACTCGATGAAACTGCATGATGTTACGTAAGGCTCCTATGAAAACAAGCGAAGTGCATGTTGAGAGTAACAAGAAAAAAAAAAAGGCTAATACGAAGGACCCATTCACTCGAGCAAAAATTTATATGGAGCAAGAAAAGAAAAAGCAATGTTCCATGCGGAGATTGAGGGCTCGAAAAGTTGCAAGAACTGTTTACAAGGAACGCTGTACTTCGCTCGGCACAATTTTTCGCTCATCTTCTTGACAGCGTGCAACATCCTTTTTAACAATGAACTGGGCAGAGTTGGCCGAATATAGCGTGTATTCAGTAGATTTGACGTTGCCCTTTTTTGAATAAAAACACACGAACGTGGCACCGCATACCATGTCCGCCTGTCAGCGTGAGTGGCTCCACACTAGTACGCATATCATCTAGATATTTTCATCTGGGTACATAAGAATTGGGTACGGGGATGACACAGACGACTGTGAGTCGGTCATAAGTAAGTTAATAATTCACGCAAATAATTAAGTCATACAAGCGTATTAGTAGTCTGAAGAAGCCATATTTAGGAAAGTGATTGGTTTCTTGGTTTTCACGACCCAAAGACACGATAAGATTACCAGGGACGCCGTAGTGGTGGACTCCGGAGATTTCGACCGGCTGGGGTTCTTTAACGTGCACCGACACCGCACAGTACAATGGCGCCTCAACACCTCGCCTCGATCGAAATGCAGCCGCCGCGGCCGGGATTCGATCCTGCGAACTTCGGATCAGCGGCCGAGTGACACAGCCACTAGACCACAGTGGCAGGGCGCCATACTTAGGAGAAGAAAGCAACGCAGAACAAAGCTAAGTTTATTGCTTCGTCGATAAAGGGGTAAACACATAACGCTTATAACATTGTTAACCGTTCCCGAATATATCACTCATGCATTTTTGGAAGGACGATGACTGTGTCGCTGTCAATGCCAAAGCAGGCAATAAACTCCATTCGTTTAATGACAAAGCAATAGGGTTTTTTTTTAATACTTTTGTGTGACAGAAATTGGTTTTTTCATTGTGCGAGCGTGACTGACGCGCTCGTACGTATAAGGTGCCCGTCGGAGGCAAGTAACAGCAAGATGTGTTTTAACGTGATACCTAGCGTGAGGAATACACTTGCCAAATGTATGAACGTATATGTAGCTGGAACAATGAAGCTCCTGTCATTATAACGCACGCTTCAACGTCGTTGTATACGTGTTTTCTTTACGCATGTTTAGTAATGGATGCTCTTAGTAGGTCTTAAAGATTCCGCAAAGAAAATGAAACCACCGGTGCTTACAGTCATCCCCGGTAATTTGTCGCACGTGCTAAGGCGTTTCAGCGATGGCGTGGTTTTTGCGTTCTGTCTTTCTGTCCGTGCTGTCGTCCTCACATGGTCTCAATTGTATATTTGTATATATAACTTTCAGGCGCCTGAAGTAAACCGCAGTCACGAGACCAGGCTTGTCTTATCCCCATTCTTCAGTGTCTACCGCATTTATTCGGGCCTGTGTGTCGCCAATGTAATCCACGCCTTTCAGGTTTGTGTTTCGTACAGACAGAAAAATCGGTACCGGCTCGTCATCCCCGTAAGGCCGTGTATTCATTCAATGTCGTGAGAAAAAGAAATGAAGGAAAATGAAGAATGCATCCCTACATTATTTTAAAATTTACACGAAACTGACGACTTGTCTCACCTCATCCGAAAACTTGTCGCGCTAACTCGCCCGCCAGTTACGTAATGAGGAACGGATGACATCTCACGGCAGCTGCAGACAGCGAGTGGGAATTAACACGTTCCCGAAGGGTGGTTCAAACTGGAATGCGAGGCGGAATTGTAAAAAAAGAAAAAAGCAGAAAAGAAGAAGATAGGCATGTGGGTTTTTTCGGCTTCGTATTTCGGAAATGACACCGAGACACGAAGACAGCGCGAATAGGTGGCGGAGCGCAGCGGTTTCGTGACAGATACCTCATTTCCGGGGAGTGCCATTATGCTGGCATGTCGAAACGTGTCGTCAGGCTTAACGCAACTCCACTTTCAGAGTCGACACGACGCAAGTAAAGCGAGCCATATATTTCGCCACGTGGGAGATTTATCTTGTTTGATTAGTTTGGTGCAGCTACTCATTTTTATGACTGGTGCAAACGTGTTCCCATGCATTGCAAAGCCTATCACATTTCTACACACCTCTTTTCCTGTCGTTGAAAAGAAATCTTACCTCTTATTTTTTAAATGAACCACAGAGCGCCGCGTACAACATCATACATGTGGACAATGAAAGTGGAAAACGAGTAATTTCCAGTAAAAGGCTCGGGTGAATAAATTTTATCTCTAGGTTTTCGTTATTAATAACCTTTTTATTAATTTACCAGACCGTATTTTTGTCACAGAGAAGATCACGCTAAATATTTGTTTACCTAATAAAAATTGTGGATATGACGAGAGACTAGGGAGGGCGCTTGTAAAAGAAAATGGGTGTCTGTCGTTTCAAGTTTCTCGCGAAGTCAAATTAGGGACAACTAAATTGCTCATAGAGCCAACTCATTTTCGTGTTTATGTGTTCGAGCGAGCATTGTTGCATGGACGTTGGGCGCAAAACAGCATTGCCGTTTTACTAGCGCATAGCATACGCCAGCTAACTTTAGCAATCCTTTAGTCTAGCCACACATGGCCCTTGTGCCACTGAGAAGGATCTGTCGTGATGTATCGCAACCAGACAACAGCGGCTGTCGTTAGTTAACATTAGCGAATATTTAGCCAAAACTAGACAACGATCGGCATGGCTAATCCGCGCTGCCATGCCAGTAAATTATGGTAGGTCAGGGCACCGTAACTTGAGGTTCAGAAACGGTGAGTGAATGTACAGAATAAAAATGCACATATAAAAAACTGAGGTAAATGTCCTTCGAAGGTATGAAAAAGTTTAATTCCGGACAGCGATTCTTGGTACGTGAACGGCTCTGCGACCATTATGCCACCCGTCGCGAGTGAAAGAAGACGCAAAATCTCATTAAGGCAAAAGGCTCATAAACCGCATCTGAGGGTGCCCTTGAACGACCTTGGCGCCGACACGAATATCACACGAACATAGGAAACTGACACGCGAGCCGTACAAAAAGTCGTGAGAGTGGTAACTTTAAGGTGACGTCACAGTGGTTGGTTACGCGATGACGTCATAATGACGTCATCGCACGACGTCATCTATGGCGTCTTATAGAAAAGACGCTCCGTTTCATGTCAAAGTTCTCAGAGAGGCTTTTGTTCTTCTTCTTTGTGAAGCCATTCTTCTCCGTGGGAGCAAGAGTGGCTCGTGGTTACTGCCTGCCATGCCAAGTGGGGGCGCGCAACGCGGCAATGACCCGTATTATCGCGAACACCGTAACTCGCGGATAAAATCTTCAGGCATCAGCAACGCCATTATGATGCCGGAACTGAAGAAATGAATGCAAACTTTCCAAACCGTTCTCTTTCTCGTAAGCGTTCGTAATAGCCCAAAAAAACGCCCACAAACATTCTCTTGTTCCATTCTCGTGTCAAATGAACGAAAGCACTAGTGTTACTGCAAGTCGCGCATATTGCAAAGATACCACGACTTACACTTCAGTATGTGCGCGATTCTGATCACGAGTTGGTATGCTTACATCCGTATAAGCGAGCAAGCGTGCGCGCATTTCCATAACCCGCCATATCGTGCAGCGATGTCTATGGCGCCTCGGCTCCTTTGTTGCCGTGCCTTTTCTCTTTCAGCATACCACAGGCGTCTCGGCGTCAGCTTCAAACAGGCACGATGCAGTCGGCGTCGATCCCTAGAAACGCCGATCTCCAGTCTTTCGTTTTCCTGTTTACTGCGGCGAATCAAAATTTGCCTGTATTTCTGCTCACGTCGTCACCAAACGGAGCACGTCAGACCATGTCAAAGCGTCGAGACAGCAGCGTACGCTTCATGCAAATAACGCCGCCACCGCTACCCGAACCGTGCCAAGCCGCGACGAGCAATAAGACGCGTGCGTATGCTGCACTCCGCAAGTATGCACATCCGTAAGCAGTCGAATCCACGCCGCAAAGCCGGCTTCACTGGCAGGATCCGGGAGCTTTGCAGGAGCCCACCTGCTGTGCATTGCTCTCCGCGATACCTTCGCGGCTAAGGGCCTTTTGATCGGAAGAAACGCAACTTTCACACGCATATCCTTTTTACGAGAACTCGTACTCGCAAACATTTGATTGCGTTTTCCTGCTTAAGTTGAGCTGTTTCATAGTCTCTCACGGTGACTCATTCGTGAAGCGCTGTAACCGCGGTTATGTGCACGATAAACAATGTAAGGTTCAGTAAAAAGAATTAGAACGTATTTCACTTTTGCCGCCGCACCAAGAATGAGTCCGAAATGCTAGCAGCTCGTCTCGTTATCAGCCTGGAGTAGTGTATTTCTGTTGTTGGCCGCTTCTTCACGATTTCTTTTTTTATTATTATTGCCTGCGCTTATTACGAGTCAGCAATTCCAGTGCGCCCAAAGTAAAATTCGGACAGTAACTGTGTCCTTTTTTTGCTTGTTAAACGCTGCGCATAACTCCTGCGACACACCGACAGCACGTCACCTAAGGGGCCCTGAAGCCACATTTTACTCGCCAAGTTTTACATTGAAACAGGTTCTTTGCACTGTCCCGAGATAAATCGAAAAGAATTTCGAAGGTTGACACGGGAAATTTGGATTCGTAACTCAAAATTTCAAAATGCGGCATGTCGTTACAGCAACACGTTATGATGATTGTAACTGATCCCCATGAATAATAAAACATTAACTAAACTCAAAGCAATATAGCTCGTTGGACCCCTCGAATCACGCATAGACATTTACCCGGTCGAAATTCAGCATACCTATTATTTCCGGTACACGCAGAGCTACGAATGAAATCCATGGTCCTGTCCGCTCTATATCGTGAGACTGTTTGCAGTCTCGTATTCACTAGCGATGAAGTTGGTCATTGATACGAGTTGAGTAATAATTATTTCGGATTCCAGACTACGTGAAGCGATATGGATGAAATGCCTTTTAGAAAGGATATTTATGAATCACGATTTATTGCTGTTCGTTTCGCGGAGAGGCTGAACGCAGGCATAAGCACGACAAAATAAAGTAAATGTTTGGTTCGCATACTGCAGTCATTACCTTAATCTACTTCCGGGAAAGCACAAGCTTTAGAAGCATAAGAGCAGAACTGCATAATTAATCATGAAATCGCACAGCTCTTATCAAAGCACCGCCTACCTTGAAAAAAAGAAGGATGTTCTTCTATCTTCTAACTTTCTTTGTCTATCGGTGCCGATAAAGGTTATACTTTTTCCTGCGTTTTCATTCGCTTTCTATGTGCACCTAAATTTACCTAACCAAGGCTGGGTAAGATACCGCCCGTCTCGAAAAACCGAATAGCACTAAACTTCAGCCCCAGTCACGGAAGTAACTGAAGGCGCGTAGTTAACAGAAGCTTCGCGTCTTATCAGCGAAGCGAACCCCACGCCTCTCTTTGGTCTTAGTTCATAGTTCATTTGTTTTCGTTAAGGTTAATAAAGTTGTATGACGCTCTCTAACTTTTCACAGTCGATGGCTTTCACTGTTATGAACCTATTCCGCGGAAAAGGGTAGCTGGTGCCAGATGTGCACGTAAGGGCTCCCACACACCTTCTAAACATCATACATTTAGAAGGCGGAAAAAGCAGAACTGAGCACCGTTCTTGCGTGACTCCTTCGAGCCAGTCGCTGCCGCGTTCAATCGAGCGAGCGGCTCGCAAACTTGACGAATCTCTTGCACGCTTCCTCAACACGATTTCTCTCCTCTTCCAAGCCACCCCACATGTTTTCCTACAACCTCGTTCTCAAGGTACTGCTTTTGGCGATCACTTGCGTCGAGGCAAGCTATCAGCGACTCTCCAAGTTTCTTTCTTTCTTTCTTTCTTTCTTTCTTTCTTTCTTTCTTTCTTTCTTTCTTTCTTTCTTTCTTTCTTCTTTGCCTTTAGAGATTGATAAGAGAGAGAAGGGCATGTAAAAGGGAAAGGCAGGGAGGTTAACCAGACGCGCGTCCGGTTTGCTACCCTGCGCTGGGGAAGGCGAATATAGGAGATACAAAGAAGGAAAGGAGAGAAGAGAAAAGGTGCCAACCCATCCCTGAGTGTGCACATCAGGCATTTTCAAGTGTCCCAGAATGCTGCAATATTATGGGGGGGGGGGGGGGGGGGGGTTGTGTGTGAGTGGGGGAGGAAGCATGATAGTTGCATGCAAGCCATGATACAAACAGAACGAGCTAAACACCCCCCGTCGAGACGAGCCGTCACAGCTCGCCAGGTCCTATAGCGCCGCTGCTTCTCACGAAATGCTATTAATCCCCCGGCCGAGATAACACCTTTCCAAACACCGAACATCCCCCCTCTTTATATGCCACGTTTTCTGTCGTCATCCATGTACATTATTTTCTGCACATCTTTTTCTTGCCCGAAACGTTGCCGATTTCTACTTGGCATATTTCTTTTTTTTTTTTTTTTGCCTTAAAGGGAGTGTTCGCGGTATGGCCGAAGCAGAATACAGCGCGGTGTGCTAACTGCCTCATTCGGCCCGACTTCCAATCAGTACCGTCTCTCCACGTGACACAAATTGTCCATCTAATAGTTGTGAATGATCGCAGAAAAAACCGCAAACGAAGGTAGAAAAGTAATAATGGAAATCAGCGGTTCGGTGCCCTGAACTATATTCAGCCAAGCCTTGCCGAAGCTTGTGTCTTCATGCATATCTGTGAACCCGTTTGGAAGGAAGTTGTGCGTTTCGGAGTGCTTTGAGAAATAGGATGTTTCTTCGACACTCGTATTTCCTTAACAACGATAACAAAAATCTCGTATTTTGGAAGAACCACTAGGTTTCAAGCAATATGAATTAGCCTGGTTAGATTAGACTTTAATTGAAATCTTTATATGCACAAGCTTAGCAGAAAGGTCTCCCTCATGATACCTTCGCACGTTGCCGACAGGCTCGCGAAAATGCTACCACACTGCGCGCTTCACAAGTTTCCCTTGGTACTGAAAGCTACTAATTTTATTTCGATGTATGCCAAAAAATTATTGGTATTTCTACGTCGGTGTTTCAAAGATCTGGTTCTGGAGTGTTCTAAATTGTAGATTATTCGTCCTGTACAGAATTTTTCTTACGCGCATTACTCACTTCATATTTTTTCATCTTAAGCATCGTGCCCATCTAACTGGTCATGCAATCTTTAAACCCTTTCTTGATTAAATTTCGCGCCGCTGAAATTCTCCAGCAAAGGCGCAAGAACAGAAAAATATAAGTGACATACTGATCGTCTTTGTCTAGCAAAAAGAAATCATCAGAAAAATATCAGCGCTGAGCAACTATATTTCTAGATCAACAAATGGTGCCGGGCGAAGGCCATTTGTAAAGCGACGCCGTTTGTCTCCATTTTAAGAAATTAAGGCAGCTCAGCCCCATCGGTCTCAACGCATTCAACTTCCTGCTTTTTTTTTATCTTGGTAGCTGACCGGTCGCCCGTAAATCAATTTATTCGGGAGAACACATTTTCATTTTTTTTTCCTTTTCTGCGATAGTTTCCCCTTGTCCGCCTTCCGGGTAGATTACCTCACTGTCCCACGAAAAATCACCAAATTCGATTGCCGTGCTAGTTAGCGATGAAAGGCGTTTCTTTCGGGCTTTCCTCGTTTCTGCGACGTAGTTGTTTATTTCAATCAAGATAATGGGCGTCCACTTATAGAACACCGGTAACAGTATCCCAAACTGATGGCCTCATCGGCTACACTGAAAACGAAAGCGGAAACTTATCGAACGATACGATACTGCACTGGCAACTGTATATATGAAAGGAGCTTATAATTGATGTAAGCTGAGCAGAAGCACTTCGTCTAATACTGGAAACGGATCTAGCTGCCTTTCCTGTGATCACTCATCGGACCAAAGTTGTTGTTGGCTATTGAAATGCATTATTGAGTCGATCAATTATTCAATCAACTCATCAATCAATCAATTCCATCAGTCAATCAACTAGGCACGCAAGCGATGAAGTTTTGTAAGAGAAGTGACTGCGTTCTTGCAGATTTTCTACTATTTTGCTTTCGAACTACGACCACAAGCGCTTATGGCACATGACTCATAGCTTGCAAATGAATAGAATAGTGAATTGACGTCGGTGACGAGAATCTTATTTAATGAATTGCTCACCCCTTACGTACCAAAACCATCATATAATTATGACAGACGCCGTTGTGGAGAGCTCTCGAAATTTCCACCATCTGAGGTTCTTTTAGGTTAACCTAAAACAAGGTCCACGAGGTCTCTAGCATTTCGCCTTCAGAGAAATAAGACCGCCGCGACCGGGGTCAAACTCGAGTTTTTCGGTTTAGAGGATTTGATTGATTCATTTATTCCTGGAGTTTTACATCCCAAAACCATGATATGATTATGTGACAGGCTGTAGTGGAGGGCTCCGAGAAGTTCGACCACGTGGGGTTCTTGCTTTGACATCGTACAGCACACGGGCTTCAACATTACGCCTCTATCGATATGCAGCCTCCTCGGCCAGGATTCGACCCCGCGACCTTCGGCTTATCAGCCGAATGCCATAGTCACTAGACTACAGTGGTGGGGTGGTTTAGCAGACGTGGGCAATGCTGTCGCTTGGTCACAAATGGGGAGAAAGAGAGTGAGTGAGTGACTGACAACTTTATTCATCAAGGGGTTTGGGGGTAAGGGGGGTTCAGGCATGGAAAGAAAATCGGACTAGCTGTTGCTCTACGCATGAAGTGAAGCCCGTACGCTCTTTTTACCACGAGCGTTTAATTATACCGTCCATCCCGGAATTGCGAGTTAGGATATCCGCGTAACGTGCATGATGATCTATCGTTTCGCAAAAATGTCGGTGTAGTTCGGGCCAAGTGTGCGACAGAAGAATGCGTGAAATTCCATTGCTCTCGCGCCATGCCCACAGTGAAAATCCCACGTGTTTATCACGTTTGTTGTGTGTTGCCAAATCCTTTTCTCATCTTTCCCTTTTTCATTACCCCTCTCCTTTTTTTTAGAAATACAGGGTATCCAACCGAAGATCTCCTTTGGTTAACCTCTGTAGACCTTTCCTTTCCCGTTCTCTCTTTTTTCTATAAACTTCGCCGCCTAAAGTTGCTCGACATTTTATCGCTAAGCGCAAGCTACGTCCCAATGTATTGGAATAGATTGTAGGTGCATTCTAATCAGATTGGATGCGACAAGCGAAAACCTATTTAAGTTCGCACGATAAAATTATAAAGAGCATAAAGGCAAACGCATGCGCATCAACGGACACGTTTCGCCTGTGGGGCAGACTGTCGACTACAAACGACTGTACACTCCGCTATCGTATTGCTGTGAGCGTTACTCGCTTGTGCAGCGATTGTTGCTTGATGTGATGGGTACAAGGCAGTCCGTCAAAGGGCTCTGCGTTTACTGCTTTGTGCTTCGAGTTCTGCGCCATCACTGTCACGCAACATGATCAATGTGACTGATATACGGATTACGTTGATCGCAAAGTGGCTGATATACAGACCACGTTGATCGGCAAAGAACTCCTTGAATTGATTTTGTTGTGAAGGAGAGACGATTGTGACAGAGTTAAGCTATCAAGTTTCTACCGGAAAAAGTTTTTCTTTATGTTCAGAAGCGGGCCACGCATTAACTGAACAATAATATCGGAAAAACATCGAGAATAATATCTAGATGTCGTCATAAATATTCTTCTAAATAATTGATTGATTGATTTGTGGGGTTTAACGTCCCAAAACCAGTTCTGATTATGAGAGACGCCGTAGTGGAGGGCTCCGGAAATTTCGACCACCTGGGGTTCTTTAACGTGCACTGACATCGCACAGCACACGGGCCTCAACATTTCGCCTCCATCGAAATGCAGCCGCCGCGGCCGGGATTCGATCCCGCGACCCTCGGATCAGCAGCCGAGTACCTTAGCCACTAGACCACCGCGGCGGGGCGATTTCTTCTAAATACTAGTCAGTGCTATAAAAACAGTTTGGTGAAGCCTTCCGGGTCTACTAGTGTTCACCAAGCGCTGGTAAGGTGCACAGAATGCATGGTCAGCGCCACGTATATCGAAAATTTTTATAACGAACTTTGCCAGAAAACAAGATCATGCATGGCTGGCTGAAATTTAGCGACTACCACGTATAGTGCCCTTTAAGTTTTTTCTCCACGTATAAGTCGTGCATTCGAACGCACATTTCTCACCAACATTCCTGGCTGTCGGCTTTGCATGGCAGCACAGATACATGCGCAGTCAAGTTTTCCAACCATGTAGCTCATTCATGAAATTATTTGTTAGAAACAAGTTTATGAGCAAACAGACAATGCAAACAGACCAGACTCGGCTCCCCCCACCCCTTCCCTTTCGTTAATTCATGAAATTAGTAATTTAATTTTTAATTATTAATTACTTTCGAATAACTTGGCCTAACAACATATTCACTGCATAGACCGACAAGCCACCGCCGGCTTTACAAACAAGCCTCACTATTCTTTCGTGCCGTTCAGCACTAACACAACGAGGTCCGCTGTGTGTAATCAAAGCCAATCGAAGACAGCTCGATCAAGAAATCCTTGAAAGGTGATCGGCTTAAGTATACGGCCAACCCAGGGCATCTACACGTGTCTGGGTTTTGGCGTGTACATAGGCCAAGCTGTCAAAGGCATCCGGCAAAGTGCCGACACCACTCACTACACGCCATAGACACGCGCTCCGCGAGCGGGCCGTTTCGTGCGCTGCCGCTGGGGTAAACCACGACTCGGATGTCAAGCGGGGCACACAATGCCGCAGTCACGAAAGTACGCAAGCCAGCAAGAAGGCCGCAGGAAATGTTGGCGAGTATAGGGGGGAGCAAAAGAGGGTGACGTTTCCGTAGTGCTGAAAACTAACGCCAACGTTGTTTCCACGGCGGCACCAGACTCGGCTCCCCCCACCCCCCTTTTCCAGCCTTCTCACCCACAGCTCCGCCTCGGCCGGCTCCAAAAGACAGCACGAAACGTCTGGAAGGGGATCCGTCGTAACTCTGCCTGCAAACAGCGTGGCCGACGGGCCAATTTCATCTCCGGACTTTACGGGGCTTATGAAAGTAATCTGCCTTTAACAAGAAAGGCGCGATCGATAAACCTCATATCTCAACCTCCGGTCGCTTTATTTTTATTTTCTCTTTCAATTCCTTTTGTCCGTTCGACGGGTATTGCCGCTTGTTCAATCCAACGTCGTCCGCCTTGTTTTACTTCAGCTTCGTGTATTTCTGATTTTTTTTTACAGCGTCCAGGTCATCTGCCTCATGCCATTGTTCTTATTTTGCCTTTTTGTGGAGGGAAGGGCGGTGAAAGAAAAGAGGGAGGGGGCGGTACGCGGAAACGTGAGATTGTCGGCAAATAAGTTGAGGCCAGCGTAACCCTATAGGGTAACTTTCCTCTCCGTTTTCTTCTCAGCCATTTTGTGTTTACCTCCGAGTCAATGCGAAACGTGAAACGCGAAAACCGGTGGCATAAGGTTTAGAAAAAACACAGTGGAGAGATGGAGTTAAACGAGAAAAAAAAAAAAAAAAACAGGACCTTGTCTGAAGTCGATGTGCCGGAGAACAGGTACACGAGCTCAATCTCTGGAGACTTTGGCTCGAAATGAAGTATAAGACAGCGGTACGCTTTTTTTTGACGTTTCAAAGCCGTATACAGTTCCGACTTCCCACTGAAACTTCTGCCGCCGTGAACGACGACGTTCGAGTTCACATAGAAGGTTTGTTTTTCGTTGTGCTAGCGTGGTGCTGTTGGTCGTTGAAGGAGAGAAAGACGAAACCGCGCGCTTGTGTTTCGAGCGAGAAGTGCGACAGGAATTGTTCTCTTTTTCTAAGGCGCAAGGAGGTCAGATCAGCTGAACGAGGTTGTAAGGAGGTTGTAAGGAAAGCTCCTTTTCGACAGCTGGTGTAGAACGAAGAAGCGATTTTTTATTCCACCGCAAAAAACGAGAACAGGAAGATACCGCATACATCAGCTACGCACATACACTTGACCCGTGTTTTCCTTACGGGTGCAGTTTCGCAGACAGCCATGCGTGAATAGCTGATACGCATCTTGTGCGACGGGCTTCATGCGTGTCACTATCTCGTCAGCGGCACATTGCAGTCACTGCTCGTGTCCGCGTATGGCTAGCTCAATTTCGTGCGCTTAGAAACAACCTGTAGCTTATAAGAACTTGTAAAACGCCCTCCGAGGGTTGTTAGCAGCTTTGGCGCTGCACCGCTAAGCTTGGGAGCGCGGTTTCGATGCCAGGTTGCAGGCGACCGCATTTCAATAGAGAGGAAACGTTTTAAAAAAAAAGAAGCCAAGAGAAAAAAAAGAAGAACGTGCGCGTAACTTTATTGAGGTTCACGCTGAGGTACCCTCCACTGACCAAAGGTATTCGGGAGTACCCTATTACGGCATGCTTACTAATCATATCGCGTTTTTCTCGTGCGAAACTTCGTAATTCACCTCATTCCGGAGTTTTAACATAAGCTGCCGTAAGTAGCCAGAGACGGGCCCTGACAAAGTAAAAACACGGATTCTAGGTATACATGCATACCCATTGGTAGCTGACACAGTATAGCTGAATTATCGCGGTGTCAGATATACCTCTCGCAAGAGCGCCGTGATAGGAAAATCTACCGTGGAGCGACAGGCAGTGCTCGCCGAACAAGGGGTGACGAAGCGCGTTTGCTTCGCACCGAAGGCCTCGCCCGAAATGTCGCTATCGGGCAAGCACCGGATAAGTCCTAATGAGATTAATGGGTTCGCTGAGTCGCGGAGCGCAGCCGAAGCGCAATCCTCCGGGTAGGCAAACAAACCGGCGCCGAGGGTGTGCGGCGGATGCGAGAATCTCGCTTCGTCTCAGCGCGGAAAAGCGTCGAAGCCTTTTGTCCACCGTCTGCAGCCAGATATACACGGGGCGACGTAACCCGAACGACGCCATCCCTGTTATTTTTTTCTTTCTTTCCCGGAGGTGCTCCGGCAGCCGGTAATTAACTTGGCTGCTAGACCGAGTAGCATGTGAAGGGACCAAACTGGGAAAACGCGCTCGTAGAAAACGCTCGTGTCAAGTTAATCGCTAGATGGGCGAGGACGTCCCGATTACCAGTGCTTCCAGAGAGTCTAGAACATTTGTCGAGTGTGTTATCTAACACATCTTCTCTCTCTCTCTTTCTCTCTCTTCTTTTTTTCTTTTTGCGGTAGTTTGCCCCGGAGCGCGCGATCAAACAAATGAAGAAAACGAAGATGCACATAACTTTCTTCCTCTAGAAAAACAGAGACAGGGAAGAAAGTGTTGACAACCAGACTGAGGTTCGCTAAACCTGGTTCAGTCTACTACCCTGCAAGTGGTGAGAGGAGAAGGAACGAGAAAGAACGAGAGAGAAAGAATGAGTCCAGGCGGTTTATAGGCGTGCTGCAACGTCATATAAAGCAGATTTTTGATACCAATCAGCCCTTATTAATGGTCGGGCTGCTGCAAATATAAATAGTGCGTTGTTTGCTGGAATCATAACCATAGAACGGGAGCATGAGATACATGTTCGCGTATACAGAGCTGAACGAGTGAAATGCGAACATCGGAATGCGTAGTTCAGTCGTGCCATACAAGTGGAAAAGGAAAACGCCTAATCTCGGATTTTACGTGCAAAAGCCGCCATTTGATTGTAAGGCACGCCGTAATGAGGTAGAGCTGTGTGTCAATTTTGATCGAATCCGAGATTCTTTGGCATGTGCCTGAATCTAGTTTACTGAGTGTGTTTTTCTTAACGTTCGCGTTTTACGCCATCTCTAAGTCTGCCTCTCGCGCATGGTATCTAAAATGTTGTATGGAGCATATCAGCACAATCCCATGGCTACGACATTATCGCGATAGCTGACGGAAAAAAAGAGCGCGAAAATGTTTACCACGAACTTAAACGGGTCACGAGCATTGTGCGTGATGCATCTGATAATGAGAAAGCGTTTTGCTCACCCCTATCGGCTTTTCGTTCTTAACAGCTCCCAGTGGTAACATGAGAGGGTTGCCGTTCAAAGTACTAATGAAATGACAACAAAAATATTACATTTACATCGTATCCACACACAACAACACCTTGTTATCTCGTCTTTTGGCCAGCTTAGTATCAGCCTGAGCGACTACGGCGTTGCGCTGCTAAGCTCGAGGACGCGCGTTCTTAAACCCAGCCAAGATCGCAGTATATTCAAATGAGGGAATCGAGGTGCATACTGTAGAACTCCACGTATTCAAGTCCTATTCGGTGCCCTCCACGACGGTGTCTCACAATCATTGTCTGGTTCCGCCTCGTAAATCTTATTGTGCGGAATTCGTAATATTGCTCTTCTCATAAGTGATCTTTGCCCATTGGTCAGTCGGCTTCGCTAATGATGTATCCAGTATCATGGCTGAAACTTTCTCTTACGAATATCTTCAGCGCATGGTATTTTTATGAGTGCTGTCCACACAATTTATTTATCTATATACCCCATGAAGCAAACAAGCGCCGTCTTTCCACAGTATATCCCTATTACTAGCGTTTCTTTCCCTCCTTTTTTTGTTTTTGGTACAGGGTGCACGACAAGCAATCAAGGGAAAGCGCTGCTATAAGTTTATCGACAGGGAACAGGGCGAGGCAATAATATTTCACGCTGACAGCATACTTCAACGTGCCACTTCAAAACAGCTTCGCTTGCATCATACTTTTTTTTTTTTGTTCTTGGCGTCGTTCCAGAGCAACAAATATCAGAACCTGCAGCCGAGGAAGGAGCATTATCTAGCAAGTGTAAGATCGCAAAGAAAGAAAGGGAAGCTATCTAGCGCACGGCAATAAAAAAAAAAGGAAAAGCGGCGGGGAATGCGAATTCATTCAGAGCCGAGATGATTACAACGCTAAACGGACACAAAATCCAGGCCACGAACACGTTTTCCCTCTGCGCATCGGTGGAAAGCCACTTTTAGCCGCCCGTAAATGAAATGCAGATTAGGTGGAAGCATCCTGTGCCATCCTCCGTGAGTGCAAGGCTGCACCGGGGAAATAAAAAATAAAATTTAAAAACGCGAACTAAGCGCGAACGAACGGTTCGACGACCACTCAACAAAACCGAAAACGAATAAGAACATATATAGATTGAAAAATAATGCATAAGGTAATAAGAGAGTCTAACAAAAAAAAGAAAAGAAAAAGAAAAAAGAAAGGCGTCGGTGTGGAAGTTGCGGTATTCGCGCCTTTCGCCTCCGAGCGGGAATGAATCATGCGTACAATCGTCGAAACACCGGCCCGTGCATGCATACACGCAATCGCTGCGCGTGCAATAAAAAAAAAATGCCGCGCCTTTTTCTCGCTCTCTCGCTATTTTTTTGTTTGTCTTTTTCTTTATCCCGGCCCTGTTCACCTTGCCCATATTCCTGTATTGTCCCGTCTGATTTCCTCGCCGCAATACATAAGTGGGCGCCTCTCGCGTTTCGCCATCTATATTGCGTACCGTGTGAGGTTGCGCCGACTTCGAAATCGCGCCTGCCAATTTCATACGTGAGATTTCTTCCTGAAGCGTTAGGAGCTACGTTGTACAGACATAGGCAAAACAGCGTGCACAAAGTACTATAGAAAGTAGCACACGCAGACCACATAAGCGGGGTTAGGAAATTCGCAACCCCATTTTGTTTATCGGGTACAAGATGTGCTTGCGCTCTCGCGCAGCTTGGGGAAAAATAGGAAGGAAATATAGCCGCGTTCGCTGTATTCAGTGTTCCGTTTTTCTGCTTTTTTTTTGTCTGTCCGTGCCGATGTAGAGAAGCCAGTAGAATCAGTGACATGTTTAGAAGTTTCCGTTTCATGTCCGTGGCGAATGTTTTCTTATTACGTTAATTTTCGGGGACATCTACCGCAGCCACAAACGGATCGCACAACGCTTACGCAATACGTACGAATAACCTCGACCTACCTTTGGTAAAAATTATAACCTTTGTTTATACGACACACTTGTTTAATGTACGAAAACACTTGCACTGATAGATGGGGTAGCCGGCTAAAATATTTGTTTAAAATTAATAATAGTGGGGAAGCATATGAAATTTTCCCATTACGAAAAACGTTATCACTAGAAAGTAAAGCAACGTAACAACTAAATAACGGAGCGACATAAATGACGCTTGGATGCCTTTTTTACGTATAGGCAAAACAATCTTGGTGGAAGACAGTACACACAGAAAACATTTCAATGCACTTGGGCTTTGTCTGGTTCAGATCATTTCGGTTGCGTTGAAATGTCCTGTTGTCCTCAGCTCAAATTTCTGCAAGCAAGCAAAGTTGTGCTGTTCACCATAGGAAAAAAAAGTAGCGTTTTTCATAATTCTTTATTAGGAACATGTTTTGTGTTTCGCGAGCGAAAGCTAGATAATCTGAAGGGCGCTAGAAAATAATGTTGTTGTATTATTTATTTACAGAGATAGGTAATAGTTCAGCAGCGTTGAAATTCCTTCCTTTTCTCACTAGCCCAAGTGAAAGGTGCTCAGCTGCTTGGTTCATTATTAGCCGTTTCCTTTTTGTCTGCAAAAACTACACACTGCGGCCATTCTTATTATTATTTTTTTACAAATAAGATATTCCAGTGCGAAGCATTACGAAGCAGTGCTTATTCCTTGTACTACGAACAATGCTATTAGCACAAGCCTCACAGCTTGCAGTACTAAACAGCGTAGTGATATCAAGCCACGGGCATCAACGCTTACATCACGTAATAAACACCTAAAGAAAAACCCAACTTACACTGAGTCCAGTTCTGAATATAACATTTCCATCCACTATTTTGCATTATATAGCCGCGGTAGAGTAGTAGCAAACTGTTACACGACCGTCACGTAGTTATGCGTGTGATGACCGAAACGCGGTACTTTGACCGCGTGATGGCCGGCGCTATTTGTGCTGCTGGAGGGCGCTGAATGATCACAGAGGGACCGAACTCGGTCACAATGCTTCATAAAGCATCTCGCTTTGATTGAGCACTTCAATAAACCAGCTCTCTTCAAAGAACCGACAGTCGCGCGCTTCGAATACCGCGTTTCATTCGCTGAGCACTCTATACGCATTACAGTGTTTGCCATTAAAACACACTGAAATGAGCGAACGTTCTTGCATTGCTAATCAGTATCTATCATGCCGATCTTGATCGGAGAAGGGAGTTCATTCGCAAAACAGTGTTTTACCCGCTTCTAAGGTCACTCCTCACCTCGTTGCGTCGTACTTATCGCTCTCTCTAAACGGTAAGACCGAGACACTCAGGGGGAACTTACTTTGTACACAATAATCAGGGGATAAAAAAAAAAAAAGAGTCTGGCAGCGTGAAGGCGGTAGAGACAAGCGCAAAGCGAAGAAAGAGGGAAATGTGACAAATTGTTTTCCCGCGCACCGCTCTTGGCAAACACTCTCTGCAGTGCAGTTGACAAATCTCCCTAAGCTCGATATAAGCATAAGACCCGACGGTAACAAATCATTTTTCGGAAGAAAAAATAAAAACAATGGTATGAAGGTCTGGAGAAAATAGCGGAGAACGCGAAAAAGAGATCCCGTTGTTGCAACATCCCAAGCGTGCTAGGTGGGGCCTGCCAGCACGTGTGTGTCGAGTTGAAACAACAGCGAGAAAGGAATAAAAGATTTCTTTCAACAAATGCTTCGGTTGAAAAATACGTTCGACGAAAGGGAGCGAGAGAGCTCCCCAAATTTACTGCAAGTCCTTTTGTTGTTATTGTTGTTTATTCTTCGCGAGTTCGCGCCACCCCACTCATCCACATTCTGCAATTGTGGATGGGAGGAATCTGCAATGCCCTTATTTCGCGATTTTTTCTCTCTTTTTTTTTTTTGTAGTACAGAGGATGTATTAAAAAAGAAAGAAATGGCCGTATACGTATGGCGCTAGAATGCGCGAACGAGCAAGCGACGGCGGTATGAATGATGTACAGGCAGCAACAACTACAAAATGACAAAGGAGTGGAAAAAGGGAGAAGTGGGAGGGTACCTACTGCATGCGTGTTCCGAAGTCAAAGTTGCATGCCCCGCCTATGCGGCCGCTGTATATGAAATATGTCGCGTTGGATTGCGCCAAGGAAAAAAAAAAGGAAGGGATGGCTGTATAGTGGAGAGAGATGGGGAGGACGAAAAGGAGGAGGAGGGGGAGACAGCTCGGCGCAGAGATTTGCGAAACCGCCAGTGCGCTGTGAAAACGAGAGTGCGCGCGAGTCGCTTTGTGCGATGCGAATTCAGAAGCGATAAAACACAGAGCGATAGGAAAAATGACAAAGAAACCAGAACGAACTGAGAGATCAGCGCACATTCAGGAATAGGCCGGTGGACATGAATTTTGCGCAACTCTGACGCTGAAAGGATCCGAGAAAAACGGGATTTCATTTTCGCCCGATCTCTCGCGTTTTCTTTCCGTTTTCTCTCTCGCATAGCTGCGAGAAATTGCCGCATTCCGAGCATGCAGTAAAAGTTGTTGCGCTCAGGTGCGCAGTTCTGTACGCCTGAATAAGTTAACAATAATGTATGTTACGCGTGAATGGCTTTCAAATATACCGCGTTGCTGCGCTTAAGCTGGGCGACTGCTGTCGCCCAGCTTAAGCGCAGCAGACCTCCGTCCTCGAAGGTAAAATTAAACAAACATATGGTATAGACCTTGAACTGGCTCATGCAGCGCAAAAATACGAGACGGACAACTAGTCAGGCTTTCGGCTCTGCTGTTTGACACAGAGTCGGCTTAAAGGCCTGAAAAGCTCTGGATGAAGACACTCTCATTTTGATTTACGAAGAGCTAATGTATTGCTCCACTGCTCGTTTGGTATATACAATAATAATTCAGAAATATAGAATAAATACGTGTTAAATGTTTTCACATTCGATCAACGCTGGAAGCATGCCGCAAGATCGAACAAAATCTACACTAAGAAGGAGTAGCGATATCTGCCTGTCTGTCTCATGCATTCGAACCAATTGAGCACATTCTTGGGGCTCATCATAAAATGTGCAAGACTTAGCAACGAGCAGGAAAGGGTACATCGGGGTTCCCCGCACGGTGGGCGCAATCTTCGCGCCGCTTATGTTTGAAATTGAGCAATGCATGACCAACTAGCCTGGCAACGCGCTCTGCTAAGCCATCGCATTCGATCACCGTCCTCCACTCAGACTGACCGATTTCATGTTGGAAATGTGCTGCTGAAGAACAAAAGATGGCACAAAAGGACAGAAAGCTGAACGAGTTGGTAAACATTCATAATGCAAGGAACAGGTGTGCAAAACACGAATACAAGGGAAGAGAAGTGGACAACACGAACGCCGACCATCAACTGAAGCAGAGCACAAATACGAAAAAAGAAAGAAGACACACAACTTTTCTGCGCATGCTCAGGAACGGTAACGCCACCAACCAAACGGTTACGCGTGCCGGTCTACGCGATAGACGACTGCTAAGGCATTCTATCTCTTCTCTGTTTAAGCTAATCAACGGCTGACTCACGCAGGCGCTTCCACTAAAACTGATGTGCCAGGCCCCTACCATTAAGCGCGTTTCTTCTTATCTCTGTACAGAACTCGCATTCGTCTAACTTGGACGTGAAGTTACTGTCCCGGCAGTGCGAAGATAGATTAGACGGGTTCCACCTGATAGCGACCTTCTATGTTCAAGTAATCTCTGATTAATACAAAAGATGGCAGCTGTGCGCGCAAAACCATCCGGCTGTGCCTCCCGCTAACTGGTTGATTAAAAAGAAATTGTACAGGGTGTCTTGTGGCCTCTCACATCTCCTACTGCGACACGAGCGCTCGAACACAAGCGGCCTTCCTCGCGTTATCTATGCGCGAATCTCGGAGGTGAACAATGACGCATTTGTAGGTGTCGCATGAGAGTAATAGCTGCCATAAGTGGTGCGAACCGAAGTGCTCTTAACATTTTGCTATTTTTTAGGCGTTGCCATTTTTTCCCTGCGCAACGTACCATCTTGGACTCCACGCCTTCTTCACCGCCCGCAATACGTACGCCGCTCAAATATTTCTGGACGGAACCCTGTAGGAGCAATGTACAAATTACTTACAAAGCTGGGCCGAACTCCAGAAATGGCTCATTGAAGAGAGAGAGAGAGAGAGAGAGAAAGAAAAGTTGTGCGAAAGGCAGGGAAGTTAACTAGAAAAAAAAAATAAGAAAGAAAAGAATGGCGCTTATAGAAGCATATTACTTTTCTCATTCGCTAACTGTGTTGCTCGCCGTCATACTACCTGCGCTACGTTGCTTTCTTAGCGCACTGCGTCAATGAAAAATACAGCACCGCAGAACTGCGACTGCAGGAACCATTGCTTCAGGTTTAAAAGCGAGTTAAAGCTCAACTGCTCTTTGCAGCTTCGGGGATTGCGAAGTACTTGACAGACAATACATCAGGGCGCATCGCGAACCTGCAGTACTTCCAGACAATAACTGTAACGTTCCCATCATGTATTAATATTGCTTCCCTGTGCGATTCGGTTTGGCAACGCTGGCAGCGGGTAATTTATCTATAGTACTCAATTCCAGTGTTAGGGCCTTTAGAAGGCTTGGCGTAACTAGGCATTTGGAGCATCAAACGACGAAATGTTGAACGACTCTTTTGAAAGAGCACGGGGTCCCACGATAGCAGAGCGCACGCGAGCTTGGTGTTTGCTATAGCTGGCATATGTATGGCCACTGAGCACGCGAGCCGGCAATACCAAGAGGTATATACTCACCACTCGAGCGACCGACCCGAGAACAGCACTCGTGCTCTTGAAACGTGGACGCTTCTTCGTGAAAACAAAAGAGGCAAAAAAAAACGTTGAACCGGTTTGTCGGGATCAAACAACAAAACGTCCAAATGTGAGGTCCATTAGGGCTCGTTAGCGTGAAGAAATGCCGACTCGAAACTTTTCTGTCTGCACTCGTTGAAGCGACCGACGTGTGTGATTTGTGGTGATTAACGTCCCAAAACCAGCTCTGATTATGAGAGACGCCATAGTGGAGGTCTCCGGAAATTTCGACCACCTTGGGTTCTTTAACGTGCACTGACATCGCACAGCATACGGGCCTCAACATTTCGCCTCCATCGAAATGCAGCCGCCGCGGCGGGGATTCGATCCCACGGCCTTCGGATCAGCAGCCGAGTGCCATAACCACTAGACCACCGTGGCGGGGCGCGGCCGACGTGGTTAAACTTTTTTTGTTATTGTAATAGTTTATTAGGTCAGTTTACTTGCCATTCGCTCATTTCTGCGCCTCGCTGGATTCATGGCGTGATGTCACCTAGATTAACCTACTTGAAATTAGTAAGCTACTAATTCCCCATTTTTCTTATATATTTAGGGCATCAGACATTGCCGCATATTTCTTATTCATTTCGTCGTTCCTCAGGTTTAAAAATTCCTGCAGATCCCACGTGGTGTGTGTGTCAGTGTCACGCGAAGCAGTCAGCGAAGGAACTGCCTATGGCGTTGAGCCAAGTGTTACGAGTAGGATCAAAGCCTTCGTGCAAAGCGAATGAGTACCCACTGGTGAGTATGCTTAACGTGGGCTAACCACTGCAGGAACGTCGAAAGCGTCGTGGGGACTGAATGGTTGCTCATGGTACGACGTAACGTTCGCACTCACGTTAACGCACAGCACGGACGTCTGTTTCGACGAAGAGAAATGCATGCTATGGTGCACTGATCTGCCTAACATATGCGTAGTTGTAGTATTCCTACGGGATCCGGAAAATTTTGACAAATCATGCCAAGTGGTAGAACATATGTAATGTTTATTGCATTGCTATGATAACGCTAAACGCATAGATTAGAAGCACGTTACACGAGCAGCAACATGGTGTAGTAGGTTTATTTACTACGTTCCTTTCCCCTACTCCTTATTTACTATGTTCCCTTGCGGGAGGAGCCGCCGCAGCCTAGTGGTAGCGTGCTTGCTTGGCAACTTGGTGGCCAGGGTCCGATACCATCCTCCTCCTTTCCCCTACTCTATGGTATAGATTGCGTTTGTGTATGTGTGCTTATTGTATCTACATTTTAATCTCAAGCTGCGACCAACGACATGGCTTTCTTATATTGATGTGCGTTCTGATGATATGTTAAGTATCTATTTGAGTTCACACTTGATTGACATAGGCTCTATAAAAACACCTGCGGCGCATACCCGCTTACCATGGGCCGACCACTGCGGGTATGAGCCCCACGTGATTACAGTACCATCTATCGTGACTTACATGGCGAACGCATCATGTGAGCGATGTAAATATCAGTCATTCATGTTCGTCGTACATCTATCCTATCATACAATTATTGGGGTGTACCAGGTGAACGAGACGACCAGGATAGCACCGATACGTAGGAGGCCAAGATAGATAGATAGATAGATAGATAGATAGATAGATAGATAGATAGATAGATAGATAGATAGATAGATAGATAGATAGATAGATAGATAGATAGATAGATAGATAGATAGATAGATAGATAGATAGATAGATAGATAGATAGATAGATAGCATTAGTATATTTATCGAAGGCGCCACTGAATTTATTTCGCGTTTAGACGTTAAGAATTTACCAGAACCGGACAACATTCCAAATGCATTTCTTAAAAGATACAAAGGTACCCACTACAAGTGGCCTACCTTTTAGCAATAACTTTCCAGAAATCTACTGATACGGGCACAGTAACCGATGGCTGGAGTGTACCAAGAGTTATCCCTATTTTAAAAAACGGGCTTCCCACTTCAGATAGATCATTATCATCTCATATCCCTAACTTCTTCTTCGTGTATGATGATTGAGCGTATATCAGCAAAATATAAAAGTGATTTTTATTGCAACGGTACGCAATAACAAATGCACATCGTTTTCGCATGCTTGCCCCACGCTCAAAGAATCACAGCAGTTCTTAAATTTTCCAAGGTTTTTGACCAAGGCGGGCAGATAGGTATAATAGTACTAAACTTGTGCAAAGCTTTTTAAAGGGTTGTGCATGCAAAGCTTATATTAAAAACCGAAGCAAATTGTTGCCTTCACTTATTAACTGGCTTAATGCACATCTACCGAACCGTAAGCAGTACGTTAACGTATGCCGGAGCCATAGTGTCTCGCAGCAGAAAGCCACGAAGGCTGTGCTCAAGTTCTTGCGCGCGACGGGCCTCGTGAACCGTCTCTGACACTGCCATGTTCGTGTGTGCGCGCAATTCGACCCTCTCTCTTTCTCCCCTTATTATTTTCTTCCATCCCTTTCTGTCTCCCTTCACCCCTTCCCCAGTGCAGGGTAGCGAACTGGGTATTTTCCCGTCCGGTTAACCTCCCTTCCTTCCGCCCATCATCTCTCTCTCTCTCTCTCTCTCGTAACGTTGACGTATCCTAGTCGCGCTTTTTATATGCATGATCACTTGTTCCGCAAGGGTCTGTTTTGGGACCACTATTGTTTAATATTTATGTTAATGGCATGGAAGACGCCGCGGACTTTCTTGTCTCTGAAATTATTAGCAGATGACTATTTTACTTACCCTTGTCAATTCCCCCTCCGATCACGTCACCTTGAATAACGCTTCAAAAAAATTGGCAGAATGGTGCGCTAAATGAGAAATGGTAATTAACCTACTGAAAACCGTGCGCATGTGCATCACTACCAAGTGCAACAAACTTCCTTTTGTCTACCATGTCAAAAAAAAGAATGCAGACATTTAGGACCGAGTTTAACGTCAATTCTCGAGTAGTCGACCTACATAAATAACATATGACATACATCTCAAAGAAAATTAGGCATCTTGAAACATTAGTTAGAGAAGTCTTCCATTTCCCTAAGGTTGATGACCCACCAAACCATTATCAGACACTCTCTGGAACACGTCAGCACCATTCGGGACCTTTTTACTCAGGAAAACACAGGAAGACTAGAAAAGTTTTAAGATTAGCCGTCCACCATGTTTGCATGCGTTTCAGGCGCCTTGACTCACCTTCCGAAATGCTTCAGGTGGCCGAACTTGAACCACTTGCTCAAATAAGAAAAACAACACGTTTCGATTTCCTAGCACCTCATTATTTTGGTAAACTATGAATCAAACTTGACGTCTCCTTAGGGAAACATACCGGTCGGGCCTCGCGTCACAAACACAGTCATCGCATTGAGCCCGTATTCGCAAGAACCAAAGTGTATAAATTAGAATTCTTTCAGCGAAGAAGTGCGGAGTGTAATTCGTTACCCCGTACTTCATCCCTGTTACATAGTACCAAGGTCCCTCAGTACTTTTTCGAAGTATTGAGAAGTATTGAGAGAAGTATTGAGGGACCCTGATAATATTGATAACATGTATGTTTCCTTTTTCTTGTTTTCTTTGTTTTTCACCCTGTCCTGCATGAGCGACTGTCTGATATTGCACAAAAGAAAATTAGTTAATTAAAACTGGCGCTAGGTGTTTCTGGAAAGCTTTGCGTATTAAGTGGTTTCGAACGTCTCGGGGAGTTTCGTCGATGCGGGAATATCACTGGATCCAATGTTTTCCACATGACATCTGTCCTTCTAAAGGGCAGCAACTGCTTTGTGGCACTTGTGAAATTCACCCACAATTACGAGCAAACGGCCCCATGCCTTGTACCCTAAGCTAAACTACACATCATGAAAGACCCCACACGCCGCACCTGTACTTTTCTCGGCGGCCTTTGACTCGTAGTAGCCTTCTCCAAAGCGAATCCGTTCACCATATCGGAGCGGCTGATACGCTGTTATGTGAACTCTGCTCGTGCAGCGAAATAATCGCACACCTTCTCTGCGAGTGCGACCTTCCTAACACGCAAAGAGCAGACTTCTCAGCTGCACCAGACCAGCTGGACAACCGCTCATTCACGCAAGCTTTACGACACGAAGACCGTCGCTTGAAGTAGAACTAGCATAAGGGATTTCACAATCGCACAAATGTCCCAGGTAATGCTTTATTTGTTAATCTTGAGTTTAACATGTAAAGAAAATGTAGTCATTTTTTTTAAGAACACCGAAAGAAGTTATGCGACGCAATCGGTGCTACCTGTGACGTCATTCGTTAAGAGGAGAACAGGCTATTTCCATCCATATTTGAAACCAGATTGCAAGTTCCCTGGTGCATGTAACGGACTAATATTATTGTTCTTGCATGTTTCACAGGGGCCTCCACGACTGATTAGCAGGGCTTTCACACTATATTCAACAAGTCTCGCAGGGCCCGTTTAATAAGAAATTGCGACGGTGTCATGCCATGTGCCATTGGCATTGACGTAACCTCAAACTCTTGTCTTTCCTTCTTTCCCTCCCCTTCCAACGTGCACGGCAGCGAACTTGAGATCACTGGTTAACCTTCCTGCCATTATTGTACCCTCCTTCCCCGCTCTTTCTCTTTCCAGCAACACTCATTCCCGTTTTGATGCTTATAACTGCGAGCAGCGCCACGACGGCAGTCAAACCAGGGCACATACAATATCAAACCGCGAGCGCCGTTGGCGAGCACGAGTACGGTACCGTTTAGCGTCTGAACCGACGTCTGCCTCGCTATCAGAGGATGAACGTTCTTGAGAAATGGTTTTCAAATGAGGGTCTCTGAACCTCGCGCGGTCTAGGAAGCCATTCTTGAGGGTATGCGACACCCACGTCCGGAAAAAAGGAATAAAAAATAAACAGGTTTTGTCTTAGGCCACTTGTGAGTTCAGCTCAGACTTATTCACAATTTCCAAGATTTGCTTTCGAAAATGGAGCATAAATCCACGCAATGCTCTTGTTGGCCAACACCTACTTCACGACAGAAACGAACTGCGCGAAATAAACACGGACAAGGAAGACACACGCACAAGCGCAGTTCGTTTGTGCGTGTGTCTTCCTTGTCCGTGTTTATTTCGCGCAGTTCGTTTCTGTCATGGATTACCAACTCGCGCAGCGTTCAACCTACTTCACGCGGCATTTGTGTTATTGCATACACCTCTCTCTTCATCTCTCTTCCTTCACTGCAAAAGTCATTCCCCCCTCCCCGCCTGCTTCGTCCATTACTTCCAATAGTCCAGTAAGGGTCCCCAACACATTCATGACTGAGAACCACTGTTCTAGAGTGCGGGGTCACGCTTGCTTTAAGCGTCTGTCTCGTCTCGTCCTGAAAGAACGTAAAGGACAAGCAGCGTATAACTCACCTATCTTGATGACGGATCTGGCTGGCGCGGCGGCTTCGGCAGCTTGCAGCGCGAATGGGTTGGCCATGAAGAAGGGCGCGGGCAGCGACTGCCAGGTGACCAGGACTATCCACAGGGGCTGCCAGAACAGGCGGCACGCTCCGCTCATCGCTCGGCCGCCACACCCTCCGCTCAGCACATCACGTCCGCAGAAGCAGCGGGGGCGCTTTCCTATTCGACGCGAGCCGATGACGCGAAGTCCACTGCCAGTTCAGTCACGCCTGATACACAGTCAGTGTCCCCACACGCGCACACGGAAAAATAAAAACAGGATGTCAGTTGCTCATCGCGTCCCCCGCTCGAAGGCGTTCGGGTCGACTACACCTCGCTCGGTGTCCCCTTTAATACCGTTCGCTGCGACGGTTGTTATCGAAACGACTACTCTTGAGCCTTCACTGAAGCGACTTTCCAAGGTGGCCACTTGGTAAGCGTCTGATGCACTTTGTGTCCTCCATCGCACAGCTCCATGGTTCGATATCCAGCGTCCAACTCGCTCTTCTTGACGACTAGCCTTTTCTCTACTCACTCTGCCGCCTTTTCAAATAATTTTTGTCTGCAGTTGCCCAGTGAGCCCTCGTAATGGCCGGGGATTAAGCTCCAAACGTCACGGTAATGTTCAAACGACCGCAAACGAGTGGCATTCGCTCTTTTGAGACATCAGTGCCTTCGAAGTGACTCGTCGTAAGAGCTTTAAGAGAGAAGAGCAATGCCGCCGCAACAAGGGCGTAGGCGACTGTGAGGCTTTGGGTTCTGAGAAAAACTTCTGTTTCGGAAAAGGCGGTGCGATAACTTGTCGCGCACTCGGCGAACCACGAAAACGGCGGGGTTAAGACTCTCACATTAGCTGCAGTCGGGTGCACGTAGCATCGAACAACAGCTGGGCTGTCCAATACTGTCAGGACGAGCTTTGACCTGGCTGGGGGAGGATCTTGTGAGCAAGGTATAATTTTTTGTTCCGGGAATTCGAAGCCGAACGAAGTAGATCCGTCGCTCTAGCGTACACAGCTAGTGGCGCTGTTGGTTGGGTTTCTAAGAGTGACGCGTAACAAGTCGAGTTTCATGGCTACTGCGAAGCTAGGCTCGTAGCAAAGAAAAATAAACCTGCTCTGCTTCTTTCCTGACCCAGGTGGTTTGGAAAAGCTTAAGCTGCAGTTTCTGTTTTGAGTCGGTGCCGTCGAGATGGAAGAGCTTCACAACAGTCTTGAGCGAGCCCGTTGCTGAGAAGCGTCGCTTTTCTCTCGGCAGTTTCTCGGGGACCCGGTGGATTGAGCTCTTGAAGCCGGTCTGGTTTGCATGGAGTTTCTGAAAAAGACGAGACATAAACACGAAAGCGTTGCAAAAATGAGCACTTCGCTCAAATTAATGAACGCACTCATCTTTCGGAATGCATAGTGCGCACGTAGCAGTGTACGCAAATTCATTCCTCATGTTTCTACTAATGGGTTTCTGAGATTGCGCAAGGCACGAATATTCTCAGTCTAAGTTCCGAAAGCCACAGAAGCACGCTCTCGTATTTTCATCAGTGCTTTGAGAGTAATTTGGGGTTTAATTTTGTACGAACTATTATCCCCGTCCATCTACGCACAATACGTGATTACGATATACGACAGTGCACATTGTGTGATATCGAAAGCATAATAGAGACGTCTTGAAAAGCTCCTTGAGCATTCGCACTTAATTATTGTATGCCAGTGAACGAAATGTCTTCGTCATAGCATTCGAATGAAGTCCCCATTAATATAACAGTGCATGGTACGACCAAGTCTGCCGTGACTATACAATCGAGGTACGGTAATGGTACACTGAGACTGAGAATATCGATATTATATTTTAGTTTCCGAATAAATTATGAATTGGCTTTTTGCAGCACCCCACCGCGAAATCATTAGGAAAAAACCAAGGCTTTTCCAAAATAGGTCAGGAAGCACGGACCAATCAATCAACAAAAAATATGCTTTCTTTTTTTTTCTTATTTTTTTGCACCCTGTTCTTTACCTTGAGTGATATAAGGCTACTTGCATAGTCAGAGCACGAGTGCTGATGCTACCTGCATTTTTATTTGATTTTTACAGAAAATTTTCTCATGAATCTCAAGTGCAACTCGTGTCAGATATCCAAGTACATATTCAACTCGAACGTTCTCATCCATTCTAGCGCCAGTTAAATTTGAATGTTGATCTTCTCTCTCGATGATGGTTCCGATGTCCGCGGCGACACGTTGAAGGACGGAATCTGGAGCAAGATGTCCTCACAGCAAAACACTCAGGTTTATTTACATTATTTACAAAACTTGGCCGGGGCGGCCAGTACTGTCACAGACATCAAAACACAACTGGGCTCAAACCACACCAAGTGGTTCGTTCCGAGCCCTTAACGTTTGGACGTGAGCACTAAGCTTTAAAACTTCATCATAACTCGTCAGAGGCAGCGCCAAGCTCGACCTCTCACCACCTTGCCGCGTCTGCGACCCAAGTAAGCGCTAAGCTCTCCCCTTTCTCTCCGATTCTCTTTTCTCAGTTAAATACACTTGATCGCATCCGCGACCGCCTCCTGGGACCAACCCATATGCAGCACTTTACCAATCACGTACATGTTCACCCTCTCCATGAGAGCCTACGGTTACGCCCTCGCGGTCCGACCTTTCGACCCGCTTGCTGCACCGAGCTTCACCGAAAGATATCATCCACTAAACACGTGATCAGTTAGCAGAACTCTGTAGCAGGCCTACATTGCCACTCTGTTTACCCGGCGGCATGCAACCCAGCCGCCGCTCCAAGAGAACCGTTAGACAGGTCTATTGTACCAAAAATCAGTTCCGCACATTTCCACGACGGGGTCATCTCCTCCGAAGGAGCGACCCGTTGACGACAGTTCAAGCGAGCACAAAGGTCAAAGGATTACTTTGACAGCGAGCCCCCGCTGTTCTTGCAAGCGACTCCCCTCCTGTTGTTCTTCCTCGGATGCTCTTCCGAAAATGCTCTACTGTACCGCAGTGAAGAGACCTGTCAACCGTCATGTCAAGCCTATGCTGTGCAGCTATGTCCGTCACAGCAATTACTGACCGCGTGCGTCGCGGGAACAAAGCCGCCACGTCAACTGCGTACAGAGTGCATACCACGACGTTTCTACGGGAAAAGCCATGCGCTAGGGCGCCGTCGCCTGCTCTTCTCCGCCGATCTGCCGCCGAACATAACAGCGCCGTTCTTTTTTTTTTTTTTACACCTGTCTAACCGCCTTTGTTTGTTTGTATTGTTTTTGTTTTGAGGTCTCCACTGCGCTGTTTTGTAACTAAAACTTAGTTTCAAATTTCTTTGGATCTGGCCTCACGTCACATGGGTTCCTCAAGCAAAGCAGCTCGGTGCTTCTACACTCGACGCCAAGAATTCATCGCCCTAAAAAGCCAGGTGTAAAATAAAAGCGTGCATTTCGCTTGGCACTTTCTACTGATATTATTCAGCTATATATTCAACAATTACTCTGTTATTTCTACTGCGCACGAGCACAACTATTCTCGAATACGATACAGCCGGTGATCATTTCGCTCTTCCAAAGACGATTGAATTTGTGAGAACATTTCTTTCTAATCAAACAACAATGTTTGTCATAACGCACCTTCAAGTGCTATAAATTCCAAAACTGGTTCGCCTATTTTATCTCTGAACAATGCATAAAAAGTAATAATAATACATTTAGTTCAGTTCCACTTTACATGAGCTCACTTAATTCGATTGTGTTGGATATTTCGCGACACATTTCGTGAAATCGTGTGGCGAAGAGGAGTCGGCACAAACTAAACGCGCCAGCCTTTCCTTTGAATTAAAGAGCGATTCCAGCAGTTATTTCGCCATATTCTGATATTCCTGTTTTCCTTCAGTCGTTCAATTGGCTCAGGCACTCACAAATAACTTAAATGGCTTCATTGTCTGTTTGCTCATTAAGTTGTTTCTAACAAATAAATAACGAGCCCTTGACCCCTTCCCTTTCGTTATTTAAATGAGCGAATGAACAATGTGTACAAACCGAAACTGAACGGGTCAGCGCATGCGGTGACTTCGGGGCCTCCCCCCCGTCAGACAAGTGGTGCTGGTGCCAGAAAAAAAAATGAAAATTGCAATGTCACCCTAGCACCCATCGAGCTGGGCCTAGTTTTGTGGAGTTGACAACGACGATCTGCGCGCTGAAGAATCGCCGTTTTGCCCCTGACGGTTTGCCTGCTCGGACAGGCAGCGATGTAGGCAATGTCGTCAAAAACACTGGTTGGCTCGCATTCAAGGGCAGAGGAACCCGCTAGAAAATATTACAATTCATTTTCAGGAAAGCTAAATGACCTGCGACCGCCTAATTTGGCACATGCAATCACAGTAGCAAGGAGAACATGAGCATTCGAGGTCAGGGGACATTTAAAAAATCGCCGAAGTTGCCCTTTAAACGTGTCACTTAATAAAATAGAACGAGATTAATTAATTCTTCCTTTCTGCACGTGCTTTGATCTCTTTCAATATTCTTCTGCTGCACAAACCTTTAGAGAAGCGAATTTCAGGAGCACAACCAAAGTGGCACCTCGATGAAGAAGCACAGAGTGAAAGCGGTTCGATGAACAAGGAAAAAGAACACCTCACACATTAGCGAACTGCCACGTCTGGCTACTGTTGTTCGCAGTGCCGATAGGCCGTGACTAATTAGCCTCGTAATCAGTTTACCGCCTCGTTAGCACCACTACTCCCCCAAATCTAGACCCTGTGTCAGCAATCCGACTCGAAGAATGGACTTGTCGAGCTAATATATGCAGCGCCGTCTCACTATACTCGAAACAATGTGTGTAGTTTCGTGCAGTGCACACTGCATTGCATCTGTGTTATCTCTACTGTGTTAGGCTTTGTCTGATAATCCTGCTTTCTTTCTCTCTTTCTCTTTGTTTGACCAATATAGAATACCCAATAAGATAGGTGCGCTAAAAAGAGATCTAAAAGATAAAACCGAATACGGTTCGAATAGGGGCAGAAGCGAATCATGTCAAATATCGAACACCTCGAAAACCATTGCCGAATATTCGAAAGATGTTATTTGTTTGTTATAAAATTAAGTTCATTGCTTACAATATTCCTATGCCTTGCATTAACCGGAGCGGAAATTTGGGCTTGTTGGTGCATAATATTCGGGAAATCGTTGTGTCGCGAATTATCACGCGAACGTTGAGGAAGGACACACACACAATGCCAACTAAAGCAGTAATGGTGTCGACTGCAGAACCGGCGTCATTTACAGAATTCATTTGTCCTGTGGCTAAAGTTACATAGGCCAAACCGGCAGGTGTGTAAACGAAAGGCCGAATGAGCACAGTAATAAGGTTAGCAAGTCCGGGCCAGATAGATTTCTAGCATTTCATTGTCGCGAGTGTGGATGTGCGCCTTGTGTCAAAAATACTGTGATTATTGGAAGAAGCAAATCTGCATTAACCTGACTCTTCATTGAGAGTGCGCACACAAAGGAGTTGGGCCACGCATCTGTTAGTAATTCACCCCTCTTACTGTCCACTAAAGAGCTTCACTTTTTGAGCACGCGTGAAATATGAATTTTGCTTACTGTATTCTCCGGCTATGTTTCTTTAAGCACGTGCCCCTTATTTGGTTTGTCTACTGATAAAACAAATAAAGAGGGAAAAAATGAGCCAGCTCTTCACCGCCACATGAACCCCTCTGAAAGCGACCACGATCCTTCTACAGCATGTAAAGTCCGGCTTTATGACCGAAGCAGGATGCTGCAATTCCTGAGTTCTGATATCTTATGCCCACATTATGTCTATTGGGATTAACTTAAGGGCTCACTTTCCAACCAGCTCTATTTTTTTTTCTCTCTCATTTCGGTGCCGGTTGACATCTTGCGACATACGTAAACAATTCGAAAAGTACTCCTATTTACGAAGAACTGCATGTAATGGAATTCTTCGAAATTCTCGAATATTGCCACTCCCGTATTCAATAGCGCAGAGGGAACTCTTCGGCCTAAACTGTCCGTTTGCTGCGCACATCCAAGTGAGATGTAGGCGTTTTCACGCGTCCGTAACTAACGATGTCGCGGCGTAGAGACCTTGGCGCAGCCGTCATATATGACATACTTACTAGGACTAATCTTTGACGTGTTCAATCAGCATTGAAATAACAAATATTATGAGCGCGAAAACGTAACGGAACACACTAGGGAGAAAGGACACATGTGTGTTCCATTAGTGTGTTCCTAGTGTCTCCCTAGTGTGTTCCGTTACGTTTCGCGCTCATAATATTTGTTAATCATGCCCCAACTAGGGCCTCAACATGTTCTTTTAAGCATTGAAATAAATTGATCAGCAGTTTACATACAGCAATTTTTGTTTCTAATAATTGGTATGGCCTGAATGAGAAAGTATGTTACTTTTACATTGTGGTGTGCTCTTTCATTTTTGTGCGCTTTCATTTTCTGTCCCGTTCTTTTCTTATTTCCTTCATCTGTGCTACGTGCTAGGCGCACAGCGTTGATGAATGATAGCCGTTTACTTTATGGCCACAAATAGTTCACGGTGTTATGTTTCTTCTTGTGCGTATAATATGAATTTCTACACTTTCTTGATGGCCACTCAGCGTATCTAGGCGACATTTTGGCACCAACACTCCCGCCGGGTGTCACTTTGACCGACAAATCATATCTAGGTCACCGCTGATTCATAATTCTCTGAAAAGAGTGCTATAAGAACAACTATGACTCAATGGAGCTCTAATTTGCCGTCTAAGTTTAGCAATAGAGCGAGCAATAAGGGAGTTACGAAAACACTACGGAAACTACGAAAAATCTACGAAAAGCCCGCGTGCTACCAGTCATTCCTGCGTTGAATGGAGTATATGTGTCCCGTACTGCCTATGTCTCTTACCTAGGAACACACGGTAACAAAGCAATATATATATATATATATATATATATATATATATATATATATATATATATATATATATATATATATATATATATATATATATATATATATAGCTTTACTAACGTTGCGGCCGGTGGACCGGCCTTCATCTGATGAAGGCCAGTCGACCAGCCGCAACGTCAGTAAAACAGTGTATATTATTTTACTAATCATATATCGTAGCTACAGTTGATTATTTCCGTGTTCAACAATATTGACCCTCACTTGCCTCATGCTGTTCGGTAAACACCGAAGTCCTACAGCAGTCTCCCCAACGTCCTCAAATTGTACGTGAACGTGTTCAAATTTTGCACTAATATTGTTCCAAGCATAGTGACATATGATTGATGCATTACAACGCGATATTCAAACGAAAAAGCGACACTCTATGCACGTTCGATAGGCACCTACGCGATTCGCGTATCTCGAGTTGCAAGTAGTCTTGCCGGTCATTGCGCTTTAGATGTTTCTATGCAAACTAAACAAGTCGGGCTGGCCAACCACGCTGGCCAACCACACTGTTCAACATGTACCACCCGTCAGACCAACTCTGGAGACATGTGGGCGCTCTTCAAAGAAATGACCTAACTTTACGACAGGGATGATAGGACAGCGTGAACTGCAGCGCGCTTTAACGTAACTGTGTATTAATATTGCCTCTGAACGGAGCCAGCGGTTCCTATAATGAGGCTAATTGATATGATAAGAACACGTCTATCTTGCGCCTAATTATCATTTCATAAAAGAAGGGATCACGCGAAGAAGAAAGATCACGCCATATAGCCACTAAGATCTCATCAACTACAGCTCATAAGACTTTCACAAGACTTCTTGTGGAACCGCTGGCTTCCGTTGTTCGATGAGTCCATCCCTTCGAGCCACATTTTTATATCCGTTTTACAGACGCAATCTCTTTCTGACCGCGCTGAGGACCATTTTGTATATACTGCCATCTGTATCAGAGCATAGGGGCTTCCTGTCTAAAGGGCCTGTATAACAATCAAAAGGAAAGATTAATCTTAGCAAAGAAAATGTGCCATGGATTACCCGTTGTGTTAAAGGTATGAAGTCTTCGGGCGACTGGACTGCTGTACTGCCGTAAATTTCAATTCTTCTCTATGAGATCAAAATTTCCTCTTCCAGGCTGTAAGTTCAAAGTTGCAACCAAATTAAAAAGCACGAGCTTGCAGAAAGTTGGCCTAAAGTTGCAAGCGCCGTAATGCAGCCTGTACGTCGTCTACCGTCGTGGAGTATGCCGGGTTGCTCTTCAGCACATATCGGCGTTTCACTGCGCCCATTTGGAAAGTAACTTGCCGTGGTAGGCTTGCACTGCTAAGCTCGAGAACGCTGGTTCGACTTCCAGCTGCGGCGTTTCAATGCGGGGGGAAGCGCAAAAAAAAAAAAAGCACCCATGCGCTTAGGTGCCCGTCAAAGAGCCCCAGATGGTAAAAAAAATAATAATCCCGAGCCCTCCATTACGGCTTGTCTCGTAATCACTTAGTGCTCGTGGCAAAATTATCTGAAACATAGAGGAAATGATGTTTGGGACACCTTCATTTTTGCTACGTCTCGTTCAATGATTTGCTTTACATGGCAACTTCGCATGCGCATCCGTAGCGTAATCTGATGACATTCGTGTTTGCTGTATGGATGATGTTCAACTTCCTACGAGCAACGAGCCTCGCCGAACGACTGTGATAATGCCGTGCTTGCGTTTTTGTGTGTGTTTAGCAATATATATATATATCTCTCTCACACCCTCGTTCATTCTTTTCTTCCGTATCTTTCCGCCGCCCCTTGCCCCTTCCCCAGTACAGGGTAGCAAACCGGATATTATTTTCAGGTTCAGTTCCCCGCCTTCTGCACAACTTCTCACTCTTTCTCTCGCTCTCTCCCCTTTCTCTTAAGCCTACGACTAACTGCTTTCCCGTCAGTCTGAATCACAACGTTGCAATTTCCAAGCCTCGTGGCTATGTCGGCACCATGTCGGCCTTGAGACCATTAGCCTCTTTATGCAAAAGTACAAGCTAAAACGCAAACCGTCGAAGATGAGAGAGAGAGAAGGATGAAAATTGTGCAGAAAGCAGGTAGGTTAACTATAACAGATTATTCGGTTTGGCACCCTGCACTGGGGAAGGGGTAAGAGTAGACAGAAAGGTAAGAAGGAAAAGAACGAGAGAAAGAGATGATGATGTACAATGGCTGACGTGACTGCTCCACCATATCAACAGTCGTCGGCTACATTTTCGCGATGCGCAAAAAATCTCTGCCCAAACATGCAGCTCCAAGCTTTCTTTCCCCTAGGGTAGAAATATGCCGGTACGTTCAGATCATGCATCTTCGAACACACGTACTTAGAAAAGTCAGAGGGTAAAAGTCCGGACTAGTGTTCATCGCATGAAAATCATCTCCTCGGGCTTATATTGCAAGTAATTGCATTTCGGAACTACCTTTTACTTATAGTTGTACACGCACTTCCTATAGCTAGTAGCTGTAAATGCTTACCCGCTTCGCAACTAAAGCATGCGTAGAAGACGCAGAAAGCGCCGAACTAGCGTCGTGCGAATGGTGACTGTTACCAGTATGAGATAACGTTCGGAAACCCTTCAACGCAGATAGATGAATATACAGGAACGTTTATCAATCAACGAAGGCGCCTTACCACAGCTTTCTCAAACAATATGTTTGCCATCTTACGGCCTGAACATCTCAAAACTGTGCTGAGAAGAAACAAGTTGCACATATCCGTAACATACATACCCAACATTAACGTTGTTTTTGGTGATATTTCGCATTAGAATCATATACGATGAATCCAGGCGCTGTGCTGCGACAGCACTTCGGCGCCAGCAGATCGGCGTACTGGACGACCCATCGATCAAACTTTGTTTGCCTAATGTGACGAGATAAATGTCAGTTAACCTTCTCCCCTGTGTCTCTAGGCCCCCTTAAAATTCACAGGCAAGGTGGCGATGGAAATTGAGGCACTCCAGCATGCTTTCTTAATAAGTTTCTTTTTGTTTTTCCCTTCCATTTTGTTCGTCTTTTATCTCTGTGTATACATACAGCGCAGGGTCGCGAACGTAATCTGCCGCACTTCACTGATATAGGTATCTATCTCTCGCTGAAACTTAAAAAAAGACAGTGCATGCTTTCTCACGGGCACTTGAACACAATGCTGTCTTAAAAAGGCCTTGTTCTACAACAGAGTTCATGTAAGCGACACAGTTTCAATCAACTTATCCTCAATAAAAAGGATACACGGAACGAAAAGGAAATAATGAATGCCGTCAAAATGGCGGCGGTACAACTTCCGAAACTTACGTCGTCGATGGCCGCCGACGCCCTCAAAGCCAACGTTGTCTTCAGGTCACTGTGAACACCGCACCTAGAGCGGGGAACAAGGGCTTCGGAGTCCAACGCAACGCAGTCGTCCGATCCGAAAACTGCGGAGGGATTCCACAGGTGGTTTCGCTTCGAATAAGGAGCGGCCAGAAGCAAACGCGCGCGTGCTCTGGATTTCGCGGCTGAACGAGGCGCGGTGTTTTATTTTTATCCCGTAGCGAAGGAAAGAAGCTAGAAGCGCGAAGAAACAGCGAAACTATGGATTCGCTAGTGGATGGTGAAAAGGAAGCAGCACGACGGAGACGCCTGAAGAGCTGGAATAATTACTAGTTTCTAATGCACGCTTGCTGTGGGTGTTCTCCCTAAGATATGTCCATTGGGGTGGCCACGACTGCGTCATATGCGCCTACATTGCCGCCGCCTTCAAAGATTGCCTGCTCAAGGACAAAAAACAATGCCTGGTCAACGCCAAACGGCGAGCCAGCTAGAGCCATCTACAAACCGACCTTTCTTCCCTAAAGTCGTTTGCTACGCATCTTTTTGCTTGGGCAAAACAAAAAAGAGTAACTACATGATACAAGCTGACGAATATCAGTAATAAAAAGGTATTCACTGAAAAGTCAAAGGCTAACGAACTGCATCATTAAATGAGACGATTGCCCGTTGACCAATTTCTGTCTACGCGCACTTCTATCGTCGAAGGCTTATATGACGGTCAGTGAAACAATACAGCGTCCCATTCAGACGGATCAAGGCCCGAGTCAACGCAGCTACGCAAGCCCGGCATACGAGCACAACTAGAACAAAAACAAATTAAGCGAAAACAGGACAGCTTGAGCCTCAAGACCGAATAAGCTACAACTAGTGAAGTGGATACTGCAAAAGCTGATCGCCCTAAACAGGCCACTATCAACCAGGCATCGCACACCGCAGTAAACGGAGACACCGGGATAGCGAGTGATGCAAAATGAAAGGGAGGAAAGGAAAAGCAAGTACTTATGCGACAGCAAAACTACCAACGGCCAGCCGTAGTCCCGACGGAGAGGGCCGAAATGACCGTAGCGCGGAAAACGAAAGAAAGCAGCGAGTGGAGGGGGTCCCGTCACGGCGGGCGCATCGGCGACGACGGCTGCGAAGACGACGTTCGGACGAAGGAGCACCGGCGGCTTCGGCGGCGTCCAGCCCTCCCTCCGCAAAGAGAGGCGCCAGAGAGTCCCTCGTACACGCGCGGCGGCTCCCGGAAAACTCGCAGTGGCCGGATCAAAAGCGGGAGACGCGCGCGCCTCTCCCGTGGCTCGTCGGGATGAGGCTAGTTGCCGGATCTGCCGCCAGGAGTTCGCTCGTCGTTCGCTCCCTCCGCCAACTAGGGACGCGCCGTCGCCGGGTGGCCCGGAGGCATCGCCGGAGGAGAAACGACACGTGGCCTGGCAGCGGCGCGCTCTCACGCCCGCCGCCTCCCCGTGCGCATGCGTGGAAGAGGAAGAGTAGAAGTAAAGGAGGAGGTCGTTAGTAGCGAAGTTGGGCCGCGCTCCTCCCCTCGCTCCCGAGCTTCCCTGCACAGCCTGATCTGAAGGAGGAGTAGTAAGAACCGGTTTAGCCTTCCCGAAAGTGTCACTGTCTCTGATAGGACAGAAGGAAGTAAAATACGGACGAGTAGGACATATGTCAGGAAAGCTGGCATATGAGTATACCACTTAACTATGCGGTAGGTGTTTCAGTACCTCTGGAGTAGGTGTTGCGACCCAATTTATCTTGTTCGCTTGAAACTTGCCTCTGCCTTTAATAATCGGCTGAACCGCAGAATGCCGGAGAAGTGTCTGTTACTTTCGAATGTTCTGCGATGTCCGCACTATTCCCTCAGGTTCGCCTACCTTATACACCCGGTGTATTCATCCCGGATTTATAAGCAGCATTAAATGAACCACGTGATTTAGAGCGGTGTTTGTCAGTATATAATAACTAATTGCCCCGACAGTGCTATGAAGGCCAATGAAAACGGGATACATCACATCTCCTTCTGTGCATCTTTCTTTGTCTTTTCTTCTCTCTGCTTCTTTAAACAAGAAAGAGAAGGGATCCTTGACGGCTAGCTATAACGAAATTCGTTAAGAGGGAGAAGCGACAATGTGAGAAGACTCGCACAACCAGGAAACTGATCAAGGATTCTTGAGCCCGTTGTGAAGAGGGGATCTAAAAATTTGGAGGTGATTGGCTGGCCAGACCTAGTAAACCACGTGCCATCAACACTGTGGTGAGCTCCCATAGCACGGCCGTAACCTTTTCCCGGTAGAATGACCAGTAGACGATGAGCAAGCACTTGCGGCTGGCCATAAAACGGGTGACGCTGTTTTATGGTTAGCTCACACTACGTGTAGTTTCCACTACTCAGCACTAAAGTCATTAGAAGATGTGCACGTTCCTTACGCAATTAATTTCAGTTTATTTCATTTTCACTGAAAATCGAAAGCCTTTTTCCAAAGATCCCCAATCGGCCTTGTCCTATCCGAGCTGATACCATTCTATGCCAGCAAATTTTCTAAATTCCATCACCCTACCTATGTTCCACCCTTGGCTGCGTTTCTCATCCCCTGGCACTCATTCCATCCATCTCACTGGCAAAAGGTTATCCGTCCTCTGAATTACGCAACCAACCCAGGTCCTTTTTTTTTTTTTTTTTGCCCACCATGTTAACTCAACAGGCATGTACATCATCATCTTGCTACGCCAACAACTGAGTGTTTGACTCTCGGTGTCCCTCGTGTTTCAATGCGATTGAGATACAAGGTTATCAGGCAAAATATTCGCAAGAACAAGTTGCGATAAAAATGTTCGCAATAGAAAATTTCAGCCAACTTTCACGTTGGCATATCATTAGAGAAGCCGGCAAGCCAATGGAAAAAAAAACCACTTATGAACGAGAAGTTTTGTGATTTCAGCCCATGGACATTTATACCCCTGTCACACGAGGCAACTAAAGTGCACTTTGAGCAAGTGCACTTCGCCGCAAGTGTCATTCGCACGCTGTCACACGGGAACGTGTAGTGACACTCGCTGCAAAGTGCACTTGCAGGCAAGTGCATTCGCCGAACTCACTTCGCGGCGACGAAGTGTGTAGCCTCGGTACCAGTGGCTTGTAAACAAATACGCTAATGCACAATGCGGCGCCCGTAGTATGTTTAAAACATTGTTTTCGTTATTAGAAGCACTGCAATGTATTAAAACAAATCATATTTCAACAAAAAAACCTCGCTATTCTTGTCCTCGGGCAGTTTGCAGCCACGTCCGCTAGGGGAATGCACATTCCCAAAGCACACTTCTGTTTCTCGTGTAGCAGCGCGTGAGCGTAAGTGCACTTTGTGAGCGTAAGTGCACTCGCTCAAAGTGCACTTTAGTTGCCTCGTGTGACAGGGGTATTACTGTTCAGTGCACATGAAGAATCCCAAGTTCTCGAAATGATCTTACAGGGGGACCCTGCCACACTATTTTGACCTAGTCAGAAGACGATGCCGATCAGTCGTTGAGACTCCGGCGAAGATGTGAGCCAAATATTGTTGCACTGCATGCACCACGGAATTTGCCATTTGGTCTAAAATGCGGCTGAGAAGCGCCTCCTTTTCTTTCAACAGGTGACGTCACTGACTCTATTTGAGGCAGTAATAGCATTGGTTGCCCTCGTGATTGCGGGATGATCCTCTGCAATGCTTTGTTTGTTCTGAGTGCAGCAATTATCTACAATGCATGTGTCCATCTTTAACAAGACCGAGAAAGGTGGGGGGCCTAGTCGGTGCTGCCAGTGACGTCATTTGTTGAAGAAATACCAAGCGATTTCCAGCCTTATTCGAAAACCAAACAGCAAATTCCCTGGGGCACGCAGCGCATTAATATTTGGCTCACATGTTCACAGGAGCCTGTACGACTGATGGGCATCGTTTTCTGGCCATGTTCAAAAGGTGCTGCAGCCCCTCCAGCATCTTGTGTGTACATTAGGCCTAGTTTTAAATATTCGCTAATCATTGTTACTACTACTTTTCCGCTGATCCTGTTACTTCATTCCACGTGTGACCTTTCTCAAATCAATGTGACAGGTGAGCTGTACCGTATCACTGGTATGCTCTAATTTGTGATGCCCAAATAGTATCATTCGGAATGAATCCTACTCATCGCACTTTGCTCGAATGCTCAGGTTGTCCGAAGCACTTCGAAGATTAGCTTCTCTTTCTGCGAAAACGGAATCCGACCCATGGCGGCCGACAAGGATTTGCATTCATATACTGCGCAAGCAGTCGACGTCCTATGCTCGGCGTGCGCATAAGAGTGCAGCCATCTCCTTTCAGCAATCGTTTTTGTTTCTCTTTCGCCGGTTTCCACCTACACACATCCTTCGGCTGAAATTCGATTACCTCATGGCAAACAATGTCGCGTTCGATAAAGATGGGGAACATTCTTTTTCTAGTACTTCTCTCGCCTCCTTGTTTCCTTATACATTACGGTGTGTGTGTTTTTTTTTTTTTCTCGGGTCTGGATCTTCCAAAAAAGTAACTGCTTATACCGCATTCTGACGTCTCTTCGAGACAAAACATTCCGGTTTCGCAATCTACATGCCCTTATACCTTCGCTTCTCTTGGTATCTTCTTTTTTGGATTCAATCAATAACTGCAGACGGAAAATTCTTTCCGGTTCGGCCGTGCCCTTCCCGTGTCTAGCGTTGTCTCCACGAGCGCCTTTCGATTATTGGGCACGAGGGAAAAAGGGAGGAGCTGCAAATAATGGCTTCGGTGCGTTCGGCAATGCAAACTCTTTCACCGCAGGCGCTGCGACGTCTATGGGCTGCCTCAACGCTGTGACCGTTATAGCCATCGGTCTGTTTGTTTTTGTTTGTTTTTTACCCTACCTGTATCCGGGAGGAACATTGCTCTCTAATGCTACATTCTTTTTTCGGTACATGGCCATGGTCCGAGTACATTGCTCTGCTATCACAGTCAAGAAGCATCAATGACATTGCGTATTTCCTGACAACAAACGTGCCGGACGTCTGTCGTTTCGACTCCGAGAAGAACGCGGTGCACTGTCGCTCTCAATATCTTGCGCTTCGTACAAACTGCGGGGCCCGTGTCGCTTCAGTGCGCGTGCACCCTATACGGCAAGCCAACCAAGGTACCCGCTAGGCCTCTTCGATTATTGATGCGGAAGCGTTATATGCCTCATCGAACGAAAAACCCGGCGTCGTCCGCGGCGTATGGTACTAAATCGAATGTGGACCAGTAATGACGACTTATCGTGACGTTATGATGACGTTACAACAATACATGACAACCTCATAACATCTTGGGAAGCGAGCGTCCCGCTCTCTCTATTAGCGCACATTTTAGACACGGTCAACATAGCAATGCAGTGGACAGAACTATTGCCCGTTGTTAATGAATTTAACGGGGTCACATGACGTCGCCAGGTGATCTGATGTGCTGTCGCTATGTATTATTGACACTTGACATGGACATCGGAACAGCAAGATCATCGGTATAGTTGTCATACACAAACATGTCGTGCTTTGGCAGACAACACAGACGGGAAGGTACAGGCACGATCGCTACGTACAACACACACGGTGCACGTGCTTCCTGTGTAACAGCCGTGGTACAGGCCTGCAACACACCGACGAACACCCCATACTGCCTTTCATTAGCAAGCACAACTGTGTCAGCGAATGACGATCAATGTCTAGGGTAGCCCGGTATTGTCACGGACATATTCGATAGGGCCCACTGTCTCCAACACTTTCGAGGTATGCGCTATATTACCTGAGAACGTGAACTCAGAGATGACCGGCTTGTTCCCAGTGATCACGCAGTCTATCTTCTGAGACAGAAGGGACGTGATCGTACAAGCATGCCGTCCATCGGCGAGCATCGTATAAGCTGCATCTCATTATCCAGCACAGCTGGGCGGAGGAATGACCCCAGAGGCGGCAGCAGACGACAGGAGATAAAAAGGCAACACGAACCAGAACGTAAATATTAGCGCGGGATCCCAGAGAATATAGCGGACGAAGTTGGCGACAAGTGGTTTTATGCTGCCACATGCTTTCCTCTTTTCTTCTTTGGCCGGCGATGCCAGCTCTTCTCCGAGCACTCAATCCGAGGTGGACATAACGATCCCGGTTGCACGCATAGATCTCCTTCTCCTCGTGGTGCGACGATGGCGCGGCGACGTTCGACGACACCGACCGTCTTTACCCAACAACTCCCGGTCGAACGTTTATGAGCCTTTTTCGCTGCCGGGATGGGGCGACTTATCTTCGAAGGAGTCCTTCGTCCAAGTTGTACTCTCCTTGCTTGTTTCTTCACGCTTTTGTTTGGCTTGTCGAAAAGCACAAGTCTGCCGCCTCCTTGCTCGGACATTTACGACCTTGCTCTTTCAGGTGATATCGCACGAGCAATGGCGACGAGAGTGAAGATAATAAATTACGGGATCAGATTATGGAGAAGAGAGATAAACAGAGGCGGGGTGAAAGATAGGGATGTTAAACAGAAGGGAGTGAGAAAGTAAGTGTTTATTTAAAATAAAACAGAATGAAGGATCTTCCTCGCCGGGTGGAGCTTTCTGTTCAAGGTCCCATTGGCTCGCGCCACTCCACGTGCCCGCTGGATCAGCCGACGGTGCTCCTGCGGCACTTAGCTGGTCCGCGAAGTCTCCCAGGAGGAATGTGATGGTGAAGACATAAGGGAATAGCCCGGTGGACTTGGAGATGCCCAGCTGCAATGATATACTGTGGCATGAGGTAAATAGCAAGGACAGTATGAGAGATATTCTGTGGGATGGAAGAGGTGTAGTGTGAAAAGACAGGGGAAGGAATTATTCTCTAGCTGCCACCACGCGACGGCTTCTTCCCTGCCAAGACAATGGTGAAATCTCGTATCATCTTGTCCGGACTGGGAACAAGGAAGAGAGCGGTTGAAAGTTGAAAACGCAAATATGGGGGGAGGGAGAAGAAAGAGCGTATATATGCAACATCACAAGCTGTCACTAAATTTCCGGAGCCCTCCACTACGGATTTCCTCTCCTCTCTATCTCTTTCACTCCCTTTCCCCCACCCCCACGGACGCTTAGCCGTGCTCCCTACATGGGCTGCGGAAATTAGCGTCCTTTCCTAACCGAACCACAATCATCATCATCATCATCATCATCATCATCATCATCATCATCATCAGTGGCTGACTCACTGCGCAGTGACACTTGCTTATTAACGACACTAACACAGACAGCTTGTGCAGCTATGTCGATATAAATGTATTTGGAAAAAGTGCTACAGTCTGTGCATCACAAGGGTTATACGAAGGCTGTGGGCTCTGTCCGAACTTGCGTCAAGTTGTTTCGCTCACTCGCACATTTCTCCTATTCCGCGATCACTGCGATTTTGTTGACTTCAGTATCTGCTGCTTCCAGGTGGTTGCGTATAACAAAAAAAAGACAAATAAACGGTTTACTCGCACCATTGCACTTCTTTCATTTGTGGTCTATAGCGTTATAATTCAAGTTCATTATCCAGACATAGCACAGAATTTTGTACTGGTTTGCCCACTTATACACGTGGTCTAGACATCCTCGTACTCGTTTCTGGGTATTTTTCAATTTTTCATGCGTTCGGGCAGAGTCCGTCAATGACTCTGGTTCAAGGGAAAGATCGGGGATACGGAACAGAAAAAAAATAATAATAAGCACGCAACACAGGCGCCGACGAAGGGCTTGTATAGTATGCTTATTTTCTTCAGTCCTGATTCCGCGCTGTGTCTATCGAAGTAACACGCACCAACTAGTCAATCGAGAAATCAGTCTGCTTATCACGCCTAATGCGTTAGGCTTGGTTATTTATCTGCCTACTGGGACGTGCATGTTTCGTTAAAGATTAAAAAAATCGCGTTTACGGCCACTTTGCTGCTAGAGCTCGCACGAAGTTCACGTATTAACGTCTACATCTTTCGATGTAAAAACGAGCAAGGTTGAATTAATTATCTTTTTTTAAGAAAATTATGAAAACGTGCAGTCATTTGTGAAGAAAACAACCTGCTGACAAGATGGCAGTCGCGCACATTTGTGTCACGTGGCGGAAGTTGCTAAAGCAACAAGTTAGAGGAGGTAGTCAGTGAGGCAAAGTGTTCTTGCCTAAGAACAAACGTTGTCTATGTGGAAACTAACAACGTACCGGTAGTAGTAAGCTTATATTTATGTGTTACTTAGGAGACGGTGACAACCTTATATAGCACCAAACGCTCCTCTCCACAGAAAATTAAAGACGAACACGTATATCATTCCCATATGGGAATGAAATCGCACAGATTATCACTTAGATTCTACTGGCATAAGCCTTTCAGAAAAGCCACAAAATATCACAAAAGGACGAAGTCCAGCGACGCAGATACACTGAGCCTACCATGAAGCACAGTCACACGGACACAGAACGCACTCCCATGCCAAACTCTACAAAATTTTAAAGTGTGATCCCATAACGCGGTAAAAGTTGACCTTCGTTGGTAACATATAGCATCGGGACCGTTCTTCGCATTCTTCTACCTGCCACAAACTTTTTTTTTTTTTTGCTCCATCTTGCCCCATCCGATAAAGCTTGACCGTAATGTGCTGGCAGCGAAGCAGCCTTCGCGGTGCAGACCAATGCCCATTGTTAGTTTCGAAGACAGAGGGGCAAGTTTCCAAGAAAACGGTTCAACAAAACATTGCTACTACGCAGTCGCATACCACATTATTGTGGAACGGGAAGGAGCGAATAAGCAGGCGATGTTCCAGGCGGTACCAACAACTTAGGCTTAACTTAGGTTTAACGCTACAGTAATTCCAACTCACACTGCGTTTTCTCAAAACTATGCCTTGCGGTCCTCTGAGAAAAATTTGCTTACTTGAAGTCCTTTTTTTGTTCCTGATGTCGCACTTGCTAACGATAACAGCAGCCACAACCTCAATGTAAAGAATGGAAAACAATTACAGCATATCCACGGAGTGAATGATGATGAGTGGGCGAAGCTCGGGAGGTTCATCGTAGATCGTGCCGAGTTCCGGATTAATTTAGTTAACGCGCACGCTACGAATCCTCATGGTTCAACTATGCACAAGTGAAATCTCCCACTGGCACTTCATTGCAAGTCAAGATCCAGTGCATATATATATATATATATATATATATATATATATATATATATGGGTGGCCGGTGAACGCTTCTCCAACGCGAGCAGTCGGTATTTCTCAATCAAGAAACTCGCTAGGAGACGCTGCCTGCGCCAACGTTGTCTCTCGCGGGTGAGGGCGCGTTCTCCTTCTTTGCGAGCTGGTAGAGCGTTCCTCTAAGAAAGAGCGTTTCCATAGCCAACGCGCGCCTTTCGCTCTCTCTCTCACAAGACAGCAGAGGCACGCGCCGGGAGAGAGAGGGAGAGAGGCACGCGCCGAGGGGGAGCGCGTGCCTCCCGGCACGCGGGTTACGCCTGACGACTGACGCCTGTCGCCTGACGCGGGACAAGGTTAGACTAATAGGAGCTTCGCCCCTAAAATCTTATGCGTTTGACTGTCTAGATGAGTATTGATACAAAGAGTTCTCGAATCCACCGCTAGCTTCCCTTCTCCTTTTTTTTTTTTGTATACAATATGCTCGTTCTCTATATGGGAACAATCGCCTTCAACGGAGTGCATCTGTCATTTACGATCCCTTACAGGCATAGTAGTACGCATACGTTGCATATGCCGTTGTGCAGCTCCTACGTGAGTTGTTGATTTCATCTACGGCCGCCGTTCGAGAGCTTTAGAAGCTGTCTCGAATTAACTAGACTATAATGAACGGTGTCGTTAAGTAGTATCAAGCATAAAGCATAAACGTTGAAAAACCTTCCTGTCGGAGCTGCTGCTGCGGCAACTGAAAGCAGGTGTAGTCAATCTTTTTACTTTACAAGCAAGGCCTAAGCGAGACCAGACCTCGCAGAAAGGCTAAGCCTGTTAGTGCAATGCGCCATAATACGCTACCTCGTTATTCCATTAGGTTTCCCTTTAAAACTATACACGGCTGAGCTGAGTATACGGGAAACTTGCTCAAGCGGTGCGACAGATTGGGAACAGAGAAATGAAAATTTTAATCTCGGTCGCCTTCGTGCACCACCCTTGGATACCATGGCATGCACGAGCGCTTACGCAACGACGGGTCGTGTCCTACAAGAAAATTTTTCGTCTTTCAAGCATGAAAAGATCTGAAATTAGTTAGGAAACAATAAAAGCACTACTCTCTCACTTCCGGCGCCGCTCCTGCAGGCGTCCCATTATGTATACCTATTCACAGATCCTGTTGATAAAACGTCGAACGTTAATTGATTGACTTCTGGGGTTTTACGCCCCAAAACCAAGAAATTTGATCGTGTGCAGCCGTTTTTGGAAAATACGAAATGGTGGTTGGTTTTCTTTTCATATGAAGGGTATACTGATTTGTGCTAAATGATAGCGATTCATAGAAAGGCTATTTGTGCACCGCACCGCTCAGTGCGCTTGTGTATGTGGTTTGTCAACGTCCTCGGTTTCTAAGCGGCGCACAAATAACGTTACTTTGATAGGAATCGGTCGAAACACGAAAAGGAAACTTGTCTTTACAGATCCAGTTACAGCTTTTATGGACGTTAAGAAATTTATGCAACGCATTATTACTATTAGGCTAAAATGGCCGCCTTGCGCATGGATGCACTCACGCTGACGCCTAGTCCCACAACACCCCCATCCCGACGACCGTCGCTGACGACCTTTCAGTAACCAACCAATTGTAGTATCCGAAATTACGTAACATCTGAGCACAGTGGATGACAAATGCCGCTACTGCGGGCATTCTCAAGCAGTACAAGTGAAGCCGAATAAACTGCGCGTAAATCTCTGCGAACTCGCGGTACGCTTCCATGGAAGCGCGCTCTTTGCTGGTCGGCAGCCGTCGTGCGGCCGGCGAGCAGCTTTCCCCAAGGCCCGACCATTTGGGTCTTACCCGGAAGTGTCTTTGGCTGCAGAGCTGTAACTCGCGATGCTCTCGCCATGACAAATTTCTAATCCACAGTTCGTAGTCACGTGAACGTGAATACGTTGTGCTATCCCGCTGGTGCATGACGCGCTGTTCGGGCGCTAAGCTAAACTCTAGAATTGGAACGTCGTGGTATGCCTACGGCACATTTTACAACTTAAGGTACACGACGAACTCAACGCACCTTTATCTGTACGGCGCACTCAATTCGGGAACACTTCCTATGCACTTCCGGTGCGACGCGCTTGACAATGGCAAGCGCTTCCTACGCGAGCGTTCCCTGTGCAATTCGTTCATAAGCAATTGCTTCACGCGCTTTTACGAGCACTTTCGATGCAGCGCTTTTGACAGAGGCATCGTCAACGTCACTGAAAGCCGTGGGGCAGAAAGTCTTCGACGCGGAGACTGGAGCCACCTTGGTTGCCTCTTCTACGTCACCAAACGTAACGTACTGTGGGAGATGGCCGCGTTTCGGCCCGCTGCAATACTCCCTGCCAACTAGCCAGTTCAGGGCCGCCGCGCCCAGCAGCGCGTCTAGCGAAGACCCGGCCAAGCCCTAGGCTCCCTCCCGAGCTGCCACGAGCCACCAGCCCGAGCCGCGCGTCTCGCACCACACGCCCATACTTCGTCGTCCTCTGATCTCTATCTCTTGCCGGTCTGTCGGCAATCCCCACAACACATATGAAAACTTTCTCGTCAGACTGCAACATATCAGATCGGCACCTGCTATGGGAGTCCTGTAGTGATATCTTCGATGATTTTTTCTGGGGTTTTACGTGCCAAAAGCAGGCTATAGCTATGAGGCACACCCTAGTGGAAGGCTCCGGAAATTCTCACCACTGAATTTTAACGTGTACTTACATTACACAGTTCACAAGCCTCAAGTGTATCGCCCCATTTGAAATGCGACCGTTACGGCGAAGAATGAACTCGCATCTTTCGGGTCAGCAGTTGAACACCGTAACCACTGTACCATCGCAGAAGCCAACTTGACAGTGATAACACTTGTGTGTCCCAAAACTGATCATGCTTACTTCGCTGTCTTAACCTTCCATCGATCACGTGATGAAATCAAATTGCTCTGGTAAGTGATTTCGGTGACGCACGCCTTCCGGTCTATGAGATGTTATCACAGAAGCAACAGGCTCTACACATCATTCATCACAAACACACACACTATCTTGTTTTAACAACGACTGCCATGTACTGTTCCTCCTTGCCTACTTCGCCTGATTTATCGCGTTGTAATACTCGGTACTCTCACATTCGAAGTACTAAAGTGCGAAAAAAAATACGAAAACACCCTTAGTGAGAGAGAGGACTATGTTGCCACAATATTAGCCCTCATTCAAGCTACCACGAACAGCCTATCGGAATAAATTAGTCCCTTATTGAAGGAGAAGTTCAATGTCTGGGCCGGTATTGCGTACTTATATCTCTCAGGTGCGAAGCAACTTATGCGCTCAGACTGTCGACGTCTTCTGCCGCTCGTCACGGTAAAGCAAGCGGTGAAACTAAAAAAATACGTGTATAATTCGTCAAAATCGGCTCAGAATGAACTAATATGACTTGAACTACATTGAAGACAGGAATAATCAGGAATAATTGCCTTAATTAACATAATTCTGCTAAGTTCGGTTGCGAAAATTGTGTGGGCCGATCCTAGAGGCCGTGCAATCAGACAGTGCGGCTGCGTGTGTGGGCCGATACCGGAGGCAGTGAAGATGACATTGTAGGTGGAGCACGGATTTTTCCACCGTGATGTGGGGGGCTGTGTCAGGAGCGTTTTAAAAAATTTTTGTTAATAATCCCGGGCTGTCGGCGTCTAACCTCGTCGTGGCCACGGTAAAGCAAGCCCATTAGCAGCGACTGACGTGTTCCTGTGGGAAACGCCCGCGCATCGCCACATGCTTCGCATCTCCCCAGGTTTCACGTTAGCGGAGCAGTATTATTTTATTTTCATGTCGTGGTGCCTTTTTTTCTTTTCTTTTCTTTTTTACTCTGGTCATTGTGATACCCTGTTGCCAGAATGATGGTCCGCCCACCTTTTCAACAAGGCCAGCCGGCTGTGACCGGTGGGTAATAAGACGAGCAGAAAATCACGCATAACACGTCGGCGTGAACTGCAAGCCTCGATACGGCTGCACATTCCCACTATCACTGCAACTAAGCGTGCGTAATCACCGTTGTATAAGGCAAATCCTTAGTGCCCTAACAATAAAAGAAGAATAAAAAAAAGCTATTTCGTGCTGTCAGCCTAAACCTCGCCGATCATCTCTGGGCCGTCCGGCACGCCGAGGAAGCCACCCGTGTCCAAGGGCTCGAGGCCGTCACCTAGGCTGGGGTGCTTGTGGACCTACCCCGACACAATCGCCGGACCTATTTGTGTATTAAAGTTCTCTCTCTCTCTCTCTCTCTCTCCATGCTGTCGAGCCTCAAACACAGGCCTACTCGCAAGCAAAGCCCCACCACGGTGGTCTAGTGGTTATGGCACCCGGTTTCTTGTGATCCGAAGATCGCGTGATTGAATCGCGGCTGCGACAGCTGCATTTCGATGGCGGAAAAATTTTGAGGCCCGTGTACTGTGCGATGTCAGTGCACTTTAAGGAACCCCAAGTTGTCGAAATTTCCGGAGCCCTCCACTACGGTGTTTCTTATCAAATCGTCGTTTTGGGGCATAAACCCCATAAATCAATCAATCTGACAGGCAAAATAATATAGTAAAAAAGCTGAGCAGACTGGACACACAGCATTTTTCCCCCTTCCAAGCTATATATCGATCAAAAACAGTTTTGGCAAACTATAGATTCTGACGACCAATGTATTGCTTCCCTGGTTGGCACTGACGGTTACCTTATTCCTATATGTCAAAGAACTCCCAATTCATGCCTTTTTCGTTCGTTTTACACGCAAGATCAATATGGTACCTTTCCAGATTAGCCGTCATATTGGGCACTCATCAATGGGTGGGGACGCTGTTGAAGCAAGTGTCTTTGCCAAAGTTACCGAGAGCCTATAAGCAATACGCCGTTCGCACGCAGGCATTGATGGCGTGACGCCAAGGTGCCTCACAATACTGATGTACTGAAAGCATACCAAAGGCGCCGTCGGCGTAATAAAGCCTTTATTTCTCTGCAATCTGTAGTCCCGAGGCACAACGTGAAGGACGTTTCTCAACGCAAGCGCTGTCGGCTATTGCCCGGACACACCAGTTAATAATACAGCCATCACGATTGACTGCCAGTCAGTCTTACAGACGTACTGACCTGAGAATTCTGGCGAAACGCAGCCTCGAATTGACAGAGCGCCCTAATACGGGGTGTCCAAAGGTTACTGCAATGTTTTACCGAGGGAATGCAGTTTTTTCTCGCGACAACGAAGCTCCGCGAATTTCGGATGCCGATACGTTTCCCGAAGCTAGCCACCAACGATAAAACCCATCGCCTGCTGTAACGGCACGCTGCCCTCTCAGGGGAGGGCAAACGAAGAGAACGGGGTTGTGGGATAGAGGACAAGTACGGAGAGAAGGCTGAGAACAAAAGGGGATAAATTCTTCTTGCTCTCAGGGTCGACAACTCCCGAGCTCTTGGTGCTCAAAATCGATTATCCGTTGTCAGATGCGCAGACAGAATAAGATCGCTCCCCCCCCCCCCCTCCCCTTCTCTCTCTTCTTTCCGATGAGCAGTGACGCGGAGGCCAAATGTTTCTAGCTGCCAGCGACGGCGTGTAGTATACGGTCAACGTTTTGCGGCGGTTCCACGGTCGATTGAGTGGCGCGTCTGTGCTGCCCCGCCGGACACTCTAGAACAAGCCGACGTCCTCCTCTCCATGTTGCCCCGCTCCTACCCTCTATCTACTTTTCCCGAGTTCATGAGAGGACCAAGTTCAACGGCACTCCGTGCCCTCTCCACGAACGAAGAAAGGCTGCCGAGTCTGGTGGCGCCAGGAAAGTTCGCGTCAGTCTCGCATACGGTACCCGTCTTCAGTCACGGCGGCGACGTTACACAGCGGTGTTGCAACATGCAAAGCTGTAGGGGATGTAGTTGTTTTCTATAGGGTGATTGATTTGATTGATTCGTGGGGTTTAACGTCCCAAAACCAGCTCTGATTATGAGAGACGCCGTAGTGGAGGTCTCCGGAAATTTTGACCACCTGGGGTTCTTTAACGTGCACTGACATCGCACAGCACACGGGCCTCAACATTTCGCCTCCATCGAAATGCAGCCGCCGCGGCCGGGATTCGATCCCGCGACCCTCGGATCAGCAGCCGAGTACCTTAGCCACTAGACCACCGTGGCGGGGCTTCTATAGGGTGCGACTTCGGTTTTTGATACTGGAGCCTAGCCCCCCTCCCCATCATTTTTCTTTGATGCCTGTTGCGGTAAATAGGCGTTAGCAGGCTGAAGCAATCTATGAATTGACGAAGCAGAAATTCTGAAGCGGAGGGGATGCTGAGGCACACACAAACGCAAGGATCGCAGAAACGTCACACGAAATACCTTTCAAAACTGGGAATAAAATAGCACGTCTATGAAACAATGAGAAAGGGAACAAAGACAACAGGACATCATCCTTGTCCTGCTCGCACTGTTTCACCCTTATTTTTAAGTATGAACCAACTAGACTTCATCAAGTAGTTACTAACCTTTCGAAATTAGTGCAACGCAAATCAGAAAAGGCGTACATTCTTCGTTTGCTAACAGCGAGACACTCATCTTTAGCAAAGATGCTGTCTCTGCTCTCAGCTAAGGTTATGACGTAAGCGGCCGCTAATATTACTGCTACGCAGGCACCTTTCCTCACAAGCTACGCATAGATCGCTCACGTTTGAGCGATTTAATGGAAAATATATTCGTCAGTCATGCCGCCTATAAAGCTTCGTTCGCTTCATGTTTGAAAGCCATCTAGTATGACACTTTCTTTCACTAGCGTAGCAATCTAGCTTGGTTCAGGAGGACCAAGTCAACACAATGAGCACAGTCATTTTTCATATGTGAACTGAAAAGCTATTCTGGAGCACACATTTTCTTTTTCTCTTTTTTTTCGTGAGGCCAGGAGGCATTTCCTTTCACAAAAGATATCGTAGCATAATATAAATGTTCACCTAATTGTGACACTTATTGTGACACTTATTCTGCCCCCCCAGTACGCTAGTCTGGCATTCAAAGCACACGTAACAAGAACTCTTAATACGAGCGTAGGAAAATGCTTGAAATCCCCGATACAAAAACTAGCGGAATATACTAAAGATTGTGAATAACTCTACGTCCCAAGTAAAAGCGATTCCGGCTTAGTTTACGGTAGAACGTGGCACTAAATCACGTTAATTTGATTCACGTTAACTAAACCGCGTAGTTTTACTTTACTAAGTCGCATAGGTAAAGAAAAGACATAAGGGTACAGCACAATTAAAAAGGCCAGTGAAATATAGAGGCGCCAGGTAGGCCTCGCAAATAATACGCAGTGATGCGGATTCCGGGTGCCAGGACGGTGTGTTACGGTGCTCGTACAATCAAGCGTAAACAGGGCGAACCGAGGTAGCAAACAGAACAACTTAAACGAGTTGTGCATGCTGGAGAAGGGTACCCCAGCCCCTAGAACGTAAAACTGATGCACGTGATATTCTATGGAGGGGCTGGACTAGATAGAGTTCGCGAGTAATTCCATTCCTTAACTGGTTCGTAACCGCTGGACGTTTGAGTGGCCTAACTATGCTCCCTTTCATACATCAGGTGTAATGCTCTGAAGGCCACACAAGTAGTCCGTAAAGAAAAGAAAAAGAGGTGTATCACTCCGATAAACAAGCGACAAACTGAAAATACAAACTCGTATATTTGATAGCTTCCACAGCAATACGAGCGTTTTAAATGCGAAGCATTCCTCGGCGAACTTAAGGCACTTGGACCATATAGCTATCTAGACACCTAAGTCTCGGTGCTCCCCTGGTTGCCTCGTTCACATGGTATACCCAAGTGTTTGGGAGGTAGGATATAAATGTATGCCCCGCCACAGTGGTCTAGTGGCTATGGTACTCGGCTGCTGATCCGAAGGTCGCGGGATCGAATCCCGGCCGCGGCGGCTGCATTTCGGCGGAGGCGTGTGCTGTGCGATGTCAGTGCACGTGAAAGAACCCCGGGTGGTCCAAATTTCCGGAGACCTGCACTATGGTGTCTCTCATAATCAGAACTGGTTTTGGGACGTTAAACCCCACAAATCTGTCTAGGATATAAATGTATGAAAAACATGAATGACTGATCTTCGCATCAGTAACACGATAAAGTAGCCGTGCATATCACCACTGACGATACTGCAAATCACACGTAATTTTCTGCTCCTCACACGGGGCACCACCTCCAGAACCGGCCCACACACGGGCTTGAAGAACTGTTCTCTTAAGACAAGGAAGGAACACAGTTTGTGCTTGTTTGCGATTGAAATGTAGATATAACAAGCACACAGACACACACGCAGCTTACCAAGCGGAAGGAAGCTTGCGAACACAGGCCCTCGAGGTGCCAAGCAGGCACGCTACTACTAGAATACGGCAGCTCCCCCCATGCGGTACGCAGAGTAAATACATCTACTGCACCTGCAGTTGTAATGATGGCGCTTGCATAACGTGTGAATTGCGCTTCTGATATGTGATAAGAACTATCATAGCACTAGTTCTGCTGCCATTCGGTGTGATTTTGTGCAACTTTGCTCGATCCCGTAGGAATACTTCTACGAACCACGCTTATCAACGCACATCAACGCATTTTTATTTTCGACAAAGGAGACGTCAGTGCTTTGGACTAAAGGCGAATATGTTTGGACTAATGTGAGTGTCAACATTACGTCGTACCATGAGCTAACATTTATTAGCCGCTGTGGTGTCGACGTTCCTGGTTAGACCTTGTTAAGCACGCTCATGTGTGGGCACTCATGCGCTCTACACAAGGACTCTGATCCTACTCATAACGCTTGGCTGGATGCCATACAGTTCGTCATAAGCAGTTATCTCGCTGCCTGCTTCGCATGATACCGATACCGAGAATGCGTGGGATCTGAAGGATATATTTTCTTTCTTTTTTTTTTTTGCATGGCCGATGACAAATGTATTATTTTTTAAGGCTGCAAGTCTCCCTCACCGCAAGTAACGCACTAATTTTGGGCAGCGGAAGCACGCTGCACTAACAGGAGCACAAACTTTTACAGCGTTGCACCTGATGTATGAAACGGAGTGCAGTACTTGCAATCAATGCGAGAATACAAAGAGCGGAGACGGGCCTGAGGAGTGTGGGAGTCTGTTCGTCGTCGTCGTCGTCGTCGTCGTCGTCGTTGTTGTTGTTGTTGTTGTTGTTGTTGTTGTTGTTGTTGTTGTTGTTGTTGTCGTCGTCGTCGTCGTCGTCGTCGTCGTCGTCGTCGTCGTCGTTGTTGTTGTTGTTGTTGTTGTTGTTGTTGTTGTTGTTGTTGTTGTTGTTGTTGTTGTTGTTGTTGTTGTTCGCCCCTGTGTTAAACCGCTCTTGCATTCTCATTATCAGCATCATCAGGAGTGTCAGGACGAAAGCCTCTACCAATGATCTCCCTCATTCTCTGTCCTGCGCCAGCTGATTCTATTTTACGCCGCACCTTAAAAAGATTCCCTTCTCCACATCTTATTCTCCGTCGCCCTCGGCGGCGTTTCCAATTCGCCGACCTAAGTGACCATCGGTTATCTCACCCTCTCATATGTTCGCCACTGTTTCCTCCGAATGGCGGCTACGATATCGGCTACCCCTATCTCTTCTCTGATCCACTGTACTGTATTCCTTTCTCAATGTAACGCCTATAGTTTTTCGTTCCGCCGACCACTCTGTGGTCCTTAAGTTTATCCCAAGGTATTTTTTGTTTTACAGCGTAAGCTTTTATGAGATCACAACAATGGCCGTTTTTGGCGCTGTAGTTGTGCGCCGCCGCCGCCTGATGGCGCCTCCTCGTAAGGTGCGGTCCGCTGCTGAAAAAGCGAATCGCAGAGCCACGCGCGCGGCTGCAGCAAGGCAACGTCGGGCACAGCAGACAGCTGTGCAGAGAGAAGCCCAAACCGCAGCTCGCCGTCGACGCCTGCCCGAGAGTTCGGTTCGTTCTCGTGAAAACGACGCCATGAGACTCTCAAAGATGTGCATATACAGATTTGCACTTTACAATACCACGGTAATTATGGCGTAGTGGGTACTTCCCTACTTGGCGAAATGATAAGAGTTATGGCGCAGGGGATACCTACGACCTCTACTTGCACAAGTTTCCTCAAGCGTTTAAAGTGGCCTCTAAGAAGGTAGGTCCTCCAGCTTACGCTGTTACTGCCCTGCGGTTCCGCGCAGGTCTGGCTCTTTTCTTTGTAATACTTCTTCTAAACATGCAGAGCACTACACTGGAGGGATTACGTCTTCTTGCCTAACCCCATTTTCGATCGGGATTTTCCTTAATAGATCTCTTACGGTGATACAGTACAGCTATACAAAAATAAACGCCTCGTTTTTCAGGCGAGTCTTGCATTGACTGACTTGCGAAGCTCGTGGCATTCCAAAAAACCATCATCGTCGATATAACAGCGCGCTTGCACTTCTTTCTTCTCTTTCGCGTCGAATAGTGAAAGAGACTGAAAATAAATCAAGACAGCATGAAAACTAAAATCGGTCGTCGGACTACGTAGTCGAACCACCGATCGGCACTCCCGATGTGATATGTACTTCTGATGACTTCGCATGATTAAATGTAACAAACTGAGAGCGCGATTGTAAGTAATTTGCTATCCAGTCGACAAGCTTACTGTCACCAAAAAATTTGCCGTTTAACTAAAAATTTAGCATGGCAGACCAAATCAGAGGCGTTAGAATAGCCAATGAATATGGCATCAAGCTGTCCTCGGTTGTTAAGGAAAGAAGCAATGTCGTGAGTAAATTCAAGCAACTGTGTAACAGCAGAATAACCGCATCCGTGCCGCAATCGAGAAAGAGTGACGTTTTCATTTAGGCGTTCTATACAACATGTTTGTGAATATGTCTCAAGAGTTTAGAACTGGGAGAAAGTAAAGATACCGGCCTATAATTTAGTATGATCACCTTGTTTTCGGACTTGAACACAGGCACGTCGTTTGCCGATTTCCAGAGCTGGGGAACTGTTGCGGAGGTTATTCCAACAGAGGCCCCGCACACTGGATTTCGCATAATCCCCCTCATGTAGCAGTGGGCTGGCGGCAAGAGTGGGTCGAGCGAAGGAGAAGAAACAAGTGCGCGCGCACTGCCCTCTGCGAACACCGCTGACAGTGCTGTGCGTTCAGGCTATGGTATATAGACAGCTTCGAACGCAGACAGGGATTGCGCAGGATGTGCGACGCACGTGAAAAACAAACTCGAGGAACAAGCAACAAACGCGGCGACAGACAATACTGCAAGCAACATGCGGTTGTCAGAGGCAGATGTCGCGGCTGAGATTGCGATCCTGCGGAGGAGATACGACTATTGCCGCAACACCGAAAATCTGAACCCACAGTGTACTACTACAGGCCGAAGCGGAGCGGCGAAGAAAGACACGCGGCGTTGTTCACTGCCGAGTAAAAAACACGTGTCGAAAGCGAGGATCGAGAGCGCAGCCGGGGAAGCGCCAGATGGAAAACAATTTCCTGTCACTACAAAACTGGATTCCTCTTCTTGCCCTTGGCGGGATCCCTCCCTTTGTTCTCGACATTTGTCTCTTCCAGGAGCGCGCTAGCCGGAATCTACCGCGATATGGTTTCCTGCCCGATTCTAAAGGCAGAAACTGAGAAGTGGTACCGTAATGAAGTACGATACAAGAAAAGTTTGGCATATAAGGTAACCGGGCAAGATTTCTGCTTCAACGCCTACTTCTGTTTAGCGTTGTTTATTTTATCCTTAAATGGAAGCGGGAAAGCAAATGTGATATTGTGCGCGCGACATTCTAAAGCAGGAGCTGCTTCCATGCGCTCTTTCAACGACACTGTAACTCGAAATGTTCATGTGTTGCTTCCTAAATAGCCGAGGGTTTTTTTGTTTTGTTTTGTTTTTTTAATGGAATGAAAAGGTGTGGTCTAGTCGTCGCCGTTGTGGTCGATGTTACCAGGTAACTTTAGTTATGGCTGATTCATTTTGTAGAGGAATCATGTCTGGGGGAAGCCAGGTAACTATAGTCAAAACACGCCTCCATACTAAGGTCAACACTGGTGCTCTCTCTTCCGTTGGTATTCTTGCTGTTTACTTATATCCTTATATCACTTCACAGCAGAGCCGTTGCGTACTAGTTTCCAGCGAATAGCTGCATCCATAGGCCAAGCGCATAAAGCATAAACAGTGGGACAGTAGGGGAGGTAGTGCAAAACCCGTGAAAGATGCAGCGGAGAAGAAAACAGAACGAAGTGCACACATCCAGCATTTCCAGTGATACCGCACATAGCATATGCACCCAAAACAGGTTATCGATCTGTTAATTCCACTTTAAAGGTTTTCTTGGCTTTCACGTGAAGCTGGGCATTGTATATTGGATCGTTGGTCTCGCGCTAGCAGGCGTCGCGGAACACACGGCGACGGGCTTCCAAGCAGGCTTCAAGCTAGGCCATCTTGCGTAATAGACCCGAATTACCGTAAGCCTCCCAGCACGATTCTAGGGAGTCTCCCTGTCTTGAACAAACTATACCACACTTACACACGATCAAGGCATGTTCAAAGCGTTCTACGCGCAATGCGTAAGAATGGGATAGCACCCACGCCCTTGAGCGTAGCCCATGTTCACTGAGTAAAAAGGCACAAAATTTTTCTTTTTTTTTTTTCACCTGTATTAGTGGTGCAGGGCTATTGTGGCTCTAGGTATCAGTGTACATGAAGGGCTCTTGGTGCTGTTCTAAGCATTGCCATCGCGTAAATATTAGTTGCCCTAACATGCGGTCGTTTTTTCAAGCTAATGTAACATAAATTGGATGATGCCGATCAAAAAAAAAATTCAAGCCAGTTCCACACCGTGAAAACAGTCGCAGCAGAGAAGCTATTCTTTCATGGTTAAACGTGACGTAAGTGGCATGGGTGGGCAGTTGTTGATGTTATCATGTATGATTTATGTAAGTCATACCACCATTCACCATTATCTACTGAACGTACGTTATTCTTCACGGTGCACTCACGCCCTTCTTTCTTTCTTTCTTTCTTTCTTTCTTTCTTTCTTTCTTTCTTTGCATTTCGCACTGTGGAAATGCAGCCGCGGCGTCGGGATCGAACCCGCAACTTCGAGCTAAACCTCTTTTATGTACTTTACCGTACACTGGCCTTGGAATAATCGCTATCATGTAGGCTGAGGGCAAGAGCGGGTTGAGGCCAAGAACAGCCCCGCTTCTCCCGCCTGCGTGACAACGAGATCATTCGATGCACGGCGCAGCCTCCAATTTGAGCCACACCGCTGTTTTTAAAAGAAATAATAAGATAGAACTCGCGTGCAAAATGCGTCGTCTTCTATAATCGTAACGTCTCCATCCCGCGCTAACAGCCTTATAGAAATTCTCTGGGCGTACAACGCGAAGTTAATCGTTTCCGCGCGCAAACAAGACACCGCCGTCCGGACGAGAACGCGGGCATTGGAGAGATAAGAGAAAGGAATGGAATGAAAGAAAACAAGAAACGTTTTTCGTTTTATTTCATTTAGTCTATACTAAACGCGCGAAGGGGAAAATGAACGCGAGTAGCGAAGCGTTTCGGATTGTGTTACGACGAGGCGGCAGCAGCAGCAGCAGGCATTTGTGTCGGTGGTGCGGAAGCAAATCGTATGCGTACGGGGAAAGGATAAAGCCGAGCGGCTTTCCAATCAGATGCCAGAGGAAGCGGCCATGCAAGAGAATAGGGTTTGCACGATGAGAATACGGGTGCCCGTCTCTGGCTGTGACGCCTGGCAGTGCGCGACTCGCGCCGGCAAAATGCGCCGCGTTTGGCATTCAGCTCATCTACGCCACGCTTCCCGCAGCCCTGATTCTTTGCCTTGCCTTCTTTCCTGTGGGGGTAGTTCCAAAAAATCCTCTCTTTCTTTCTTTCTTTCTTCTTTCTTTCTTTCTTTCTTTCTTTCTTTCTTTCTTTCTTTCTTTCTTTCTTTCTTTCTTTCTTTCTTCCTTTTCCAATAATGCGTCGGCTTACGGTGGCATGTTCCCTCCTGCGCGCGACGCCCAATAGACTTGTGCGTGTTTGCGTGCGTTAGTGCCCTGTTTTCCCAACGGGCCATAGCCGTGTCTGTCTGTCTGTCTGTCTGTCTGTCTGTCTGTCTGTCTGTCTGTCTGTCTGTCTGTCTGTCTGTCTGTCTGTCTGTCTGTCCAACATTTCAGCCTGTAGTGGTACCGCGTCGGGACGCCGGTACCACTGACTCATGTTGGCTATCGTTCGGTAAATGCGGCAGATATTAACTACTGCCGGCTAATGTGGGCCTAACTGATGGCTAATGTTGGCTACTATAGGTTAACTTCGACATGTCGCACGTTTTATTAGAAGCATACTCTTCAGTCTCATTCCAGCCATTGAGTGGACAATTGCACGTCTTCTTAACCAACAGCCATCCCGGCCGCGCGGCTGCATTTCGATGGAGGCGAAACGTTAAGGCCCATGTGCTGTGCGATGTCAGTGCACGTTAAAGAACCCCAGGTGGTAGAAATTTCCGGAGACCTCCACTGCGGCGTTTCTCATAATCAAAGCTGGTTTTGGGACGTTAAACCCCTCAAATCAATCATCAATTAGCCAACAGCCAGAATGTGAGCACCGTGGGAATGAGAACTTTGCTGTTTGATAGAGCAAAATTGCTGAAATAAAGAAAGAAGGGATGGCTACGATAGCCAGCATCACGGCGTCATTTTCGGCCAGCTCTGCGCTGACGTTTCTTGTTTAAGTCATTCAATCGCAGTGTTTTGCCGGATACAAAACGGAAGGATTTCAGTGAAGAAACTGCGGAAACAGTTGTGCTGTGCGTGTAAACATTCAGCCTGTCTTGCGAGCCGCTTCCAATTTTATTATTCCTTATTTTTTTTTTTGCGTTTTAGAACCTTCCAAGCAAGCCGGAAGCTTATTCAGGTAAGCGGTCGTGTGTAGCAGCACCTCAAAAGGATATATTCATTGGAAGCGAGCCTACTGCATCTGAATTCGTTTGCGTGAACAGCGTCGGAAAGCCAGATGGAGGTACAGGATCTAGGTCAACTGCTCCAACAGCTGCAACAAGAGATATTTGCAGTGCTCCTGAATTTCTTTTGAACTGCCGACGCACCGCGTTGAATGAGAACGCAACCTTGCCCGCAGATTTCGCATTACAAAGGTAGGCATAAAATGCGTGTGTTTACCATAAATCTACTTCCAATTTCACCAATACATTACGTGCGGGCAAAAAAGTACGCCATTGTAGTTATTCCTGCCACCCAATTATTTTTAGCATCAGTAACACTAAGGCTGATGCAGAAGACTAACGCATAAAGAATTCACGCACGTCACTATAATCTGTCAAATGCGCTAGCCTAAACGAAAGCACACATGTGCGCATTGAGAACCCCGGATGATATTAAAAATAACGCACGCATCACTTGTCGGTCTACTCACCGGATGGAAGGAAGTCGTCAAGGGTGAAGTGCTTCGAACAAACGATCCTAGCGACAGTCTTGTTTCTTTCTTTTCTTTTTTTTTTTTTTAGGTTCGCGTTGCCACGTCGTCCTTCGTTGCGCCTCGTCTTCTCCTTTAAGGGAATCAACGTTGCTCTCTTTGCAACGCGATGTCGCGCGTGCCCGTATACTACAAAAATGTTCCGGTACCCCTTTCTTTTCTTCTTTTTTTTTACAGCAAGGTTGTGTACCTTTCGATGGTCTGAAAAAATTCGTGACGTGAACGGAAACGCCAGGTTAATAACTGAAGACAAACGGAATATCTTTCTTTGCAATCAGACATACTGCAGCGAGCTCAGTTTTCACGAATAATAATTCTGAGCAAACGAGGACCTTTAGGTACAAACTCGCCCCGCCACGGTGGTCTAGTGGCTATGGTACTCAGCTGCTGATTCGAGGGTGGCGGGATCGAATCCTGGCCGTGGCGGCTGCATTTCAATGGAGACGAGATGTTGAGTCCCATGTACTCTGCGATACCAGTGCACGTTAAAACCCCAGGTGGTCGAAATTTCCGGAGCTGGTTTTGGGACGTAAAACCCCAAAAATCAATCGGTACAAACTCATGCGTTAGATGTGGAAACCAGTATTGAAGACTGAAAGAACATAAATATATTCGCTTTTTACATGACTAGACCAGAAACATCTTACTAAGAAAACCTTGTGCCACTTGTGCGCACGAAAACAAACAGCCCAAAACAACAAAGAAAGGAAAAGCACAGAACAGGCAAGAACACATGATGGTTGTGATTCTGCTAACGAAAGCCCATGTCGGGAGCGCGGCTCAGCGTCTGCGGGAGTTGGAGAAAGGGGCTGAGATAGAAGAGAGAAAAATGCCGTAGTGGAGAGCTCGCGAAACTTTTATCACCTGGGGTTCTTTAACGGGCTCTGACAACGCAGAGTACACGGGACCACCGCGGCCGAACCCTAATTTTTTGAGCTGCAGTCGAGCACCATAACCACTACACCATCGCATGATGGATGACAAAGCGCCTGCGAACAACCTTCCACGCGTTCAACGTAAAGAAGCTGCAGCTGCTTTCGAAAGCGCCGTTTGACGTCATTCGAAGCCCTCGTGTGAAGTGCAAACCGGAATATCAGCATGTGTGGTGTTTGATACAGGTTGGCTGGACATTCACGTTCGCAGGGCAGGATGGCGGCCAGACAGACAGACAACGAACATTTATTAAGGTCCTGAGGAGCCAGCCTTAATGGCGGCCATTTTTTTTTTTCAGGCTTCCGCGTAGCGACATGAAAACAATTTGAAAACTATGTAGCAATGTCACGGCGCACGCCATAATGTAAGCATTTGTTTCGCTGCAAAGCTGATTCTAGATAGGTTGCTTACAGGCGCACCCGATAGGTGATCAGCGTTTGGATCGCCGGTTTAAATAATAATAGGCAAGACTACCTGAATAGGCTCTCTTTTTTTTCCTATAGCTGAACATTGCACTTGCACGCAGAGCAGAACAGCAGACCTTTAGCATATAGACGGCATATGAACATATATACTCACATCGGAAGAACAAATGAACAGAGAAAGTACATATTAAAAAACACACATTTCTATGCGCAATGAAGTATCAAGGAACAAATTGTCTACTATATTCACATGCTTAAGGCTTATTTGAAGCAGGAAATCGCCTTTATTTCAGAGACTCTTGCATATTTGCAGAATAATATCGCTTATGTAAGAACTTTCTTAGTATAATGCGCACTTTTATGAGTACTTGTAAAGGTTTATTGCTTTGTATATTATGGGCATTACGTTTTTATCTGGTAGAGCTCGCCAGAATAAAACATGCCTATACTCATTCCCATCATTTGCGTTTCTTTTGTTATATTAAAGGACACGCAGCATGCCAGCATTATTTTTATACGGTACATGTAAGGGTAAAATGCTCGTTTATCTGCAGGAAATGTGTCTGCACGGATTCTTGCTAGATTCGTCAGATCTATCTATCTATCTATCTATCTATCTATCTATCTATCTATCTATCTATCTATCTATCTATCTATCTATCTATCTATCTATCTATCTATCTATCTATTCCCTTTTATTAACACCATATCAACATGCTAAGCTTTTCCATTCCAGTAACGCGTCAGCGAGTTTGAACGCTGTGGAATAAACAAACCGCTTAGCAACAGTCGTTCTGCCGACGATTAGCAAAGCCCGGCGCAATGTAGACGCCACTGCTTCCTTTGCCTAATTCGCAACGGACTATTTCGTGCACCTTCTTTCGGCACTTTAGTAATGCGAATTCTCGCATCGCAAGTCGCAGCAGTTGCCGCGGGCGGTACCGATATGTTCTGATCTAGCTTGTTCAAACACCTGTCCCGTGGCGTATAGACATGCTTCTTTTTCTCAATATCTGCTAGTTTGTCTTGCTTTGGTTTGATTTTTCACTTCCAAGTCTCTCTTCTCGTGTTTTCTTGTTTGCTTACATGCCATTTGCATCTAAACTCGACCGCTTCTCTCAGTGGAATTGGTATAACGCGAAATTCGAATATTCGCCTTCTTTTTTTATTTCTGCTTTTTTATTATCCGCAGCCAGCCTGATCCATCGATTCTAGTTCCACGCCTGAAAATACTGGACCTAACCTGAACGACAAGAAACTAGACGATTGCCCCGCCACGGTGGTCTAGTGGCTAAGGTACTCGGCTGCTGATCCGAGGGTCGCGGGATCGAATCCCGGCCGCGGCGGCTGCATTTCGATGGAGGCGAAATGTTGAGGCCCGTGTGCTGTGCGGTGTCAGTGCACGTTAAAGAACCCCAGGTGGTCGAAATTTCCGGAGACCTCCACTACCGCGTCTCTCATAATCAGAGCTGGTTTTGGGACGTTAAACCCCACAAATCAATCAATCAATCAAGAAACTAGACGATTTGGCAAGGATCAATGATTTCAAAAGTATGGCATAAAATGCAGGAACAGAAGATCATTATGACATGAAAACGCGAACAGCCTGCGTACCCGATTCAACGTCAACTATCATGTTTATGCGTTTCCGTACTTGACGGCAGTCCTTCGGCAAATAGCGAGTTTCGCACATCACGTGAATGTGGCAGAGAATACGGTAAAGTTGAAGAATTAGCTGAAATGACAGAACATGATTTTATAGGATTCAGCGTAATTTTCCGTATTAATATTATGCTTAATGCAGAAACATTTTTGCTGTCAGAGAAGCTGTTTAAGCTAGCCGTAATTTGTCAGGCATCGTGCAATCCACGTGACATTCCGTTACTTGATTTCGGCAAGATCATGTCACGTGACGTTTCTTTACGTGATTTCGGCGGGAACATGTCGCGTGACATTGCGTTACGTGATTTTGGGTAATCACGAGACATGTTCGCACCAATATCACTTGGGCAGTTGGCTCAGGGCAAGAGGAGGCCCCGCATGGAGCGTGATGGACGGAGGACACTGCTATCCCCTAAACAGCTCGGCTGTTAAAACCACTAACAATATTTGGGCAACATAGCGCTACATCGGTGAAACATTTGTAAAATACATACACTAAGTAGACCAAGCATTTGGCTGTTGGGCCGTTCAGTGTATCGGTACGTGGTCATGATGCGGGCATTCTGGTGACGTCTCGGTGCTTGTGGCTTTATCCCGAATGTAGTTACCCGTGCCTGTCGCGCTTATGAATTTTGTGTTGCTTCAATAAACTTGAGTTGAATGCGGAGCGCTTGCCGGCTGTGTCTCTAGTTCGCGGCCCTACTTCTTTATTTGTTTTGTTTATTTGCTTCAGGTATAAACCAACATGCCTAAAAGTTTACCCTGCTGCGCGGTACGTACCTGTACAATTTTATTTATGATCTCGTTTTTCTGAGGCGACGAAATTGCGTTGGTGAAAAACAAGCCAGTCGACCTGTAATGAACACCCGTCTCCCACCTCCCTCCCTCCTTCCCTCCCTCCCTCTCTCTCTCTCTCTGAAACTTCTCTAATATTACTATTAAATTGATAATAAGGATAACATAGCAAGACCTAAGAGAACATAACGAAGGTAATGGTGACAACACCTTCTATTTGTCTATCTTGGTCAAACACTGGCAAATAAGGAGACTTTAATAAAGGAAGATAAATGGGCCGCATCAACAGCGTCAGCATCGATGTGCTAAAGCCTTTAATTATGAAACGGAACTTCATCACACCCGAATTGAAATCTTATATTTTCTCGTGTGAGATATACAGTGACAGACATTACGTACAAACGATTGTACCTATATACTATGCCTACGCGCAGCACAATGACAACTACGCGATATGAACAGAACGTGGCTAATACACGGATGAGATACATGCGTGAAAGCAAGTCGACGACAGAGCTACTTATACTTTCCCTCAACAAACACTCGCGCCCACGTAACCAATGAAAAAAACACGAACACAATTTCGGTCCTCGTGGGTGCTGGATACAGAATACGTCTCCTCCGTTGCCTCTAAGGCGGCTCTCCATGCCGTGCAAAATTTCGAAATTAAGGAAAATTTTTCTTATTCAGTTCGCCTCCGCGATGCATTCGAAGGCCCATATTAAAATTTCTCGTTCGTGGTCATCAAATTGGCTTTTTTTCCTCCCTCTCTCAAAAAGCTCCTTTAATGTATATACGCCGTTACCTAATGAGAGAATTCTTCATACCTCGCGCAGCATTTGAATAGGAGAAACGAAGTTGGAGGCACAGGGATCTCTTTTACACGTGGAGCAAGAAAAATAAAAACATTCTTCTCCAACAAAGGAAGCGAGAGTGACCAACCACGGACTTGCTAGCAAAAATATAGGCAAAATCGGCCGCAACTTTTGTAATGAAGGAGCGATGAAATCTCTCACGAGCTTCCTGTTCCCCCCATAATGGCGCCGCACACGAATTCGTTATTCCTGGGCACACACTTTGTCGACGTTCGCCCGGGGGATGAAAAAAAAAAAAAAGCATAATAACAATGGCTCAACGAGACGACCACGCATTATAAAAGATAAGCGCCCATTTGCTACTCACATGTACAAGCGAGAATACCGCGCTCTAGAAAAAGAAGCAAAGCGAGCGTTAACTGCTTTACGCGTGTAATTAATCGGCGCACGAGCCGAGGATTACAGCAAAGCAAAGGGATCGCGCATAGTACGTGAGCGGTGGTAAGGAAAAGTAATCTCCGCAGCGAGGTGAAAGAAAACGAGTCAAATAAAAGGAAGAAGTGGGGAGGCAGGGACGGGGTGAGCAAGTGATGTACACACGGCTGGGTAGCTTCGCCCTTGTTAAAGCGTTGTCGCATATACAGGGACTCTTGCTGTTCGCGTCTTGCGCTTATAGCACGAAGCCCAAACCATTCGGTAGTGCAAAAAACTAAAATATTGAAAGACAGGCACACACGTCTTACGCACTTCAGGAGGTTATAAAAGGATCGTATGGAGTGGCAGTGCCGGGGGTCGCCGTTTGCTTTTTGCGAGCTCTCCTGCCTGCGCGCGCTTGTGCGTGGGCGTCCGTATGCTTAGAGGAGACGGAAAGGGTTAAGGACGGTGCAGGATGATGCTGTATTCATTGTTCCTGCGCTTCCTTATATATATATATATATATATATATATATATATATATATATATATATATATATATATATATATATATATATATATATATATATATATCTTTCGTGGCTGGCTCTTAATGAGGGGCTGCAAGTACAGAAAAATCGAATCGAGTAATTTAACAGCCCGTCCATGCTGAAAGACATTGTAGTGGCGTCATAATTTTGAGTTGGTTTTATCTTGTGATACATAATGCGTAAGAAAAACAACTTGGCATAAAGAAGTATGGCTAGCAGGCTAATACAGCGCTTTCATCATAAATTCTGCATCCTGGCTGGTGACAGAACTTGTCAAACCGTTCTTTTCTTTCTTTCTTTTTCGTAAAATATAGGTTAATAAAGGCGCAATCAAAGAAAATACCGGTGTATCATGCTTATAGCACTCTGCCACCAAGCAACGCAGTTCGTTGCGTAGAACTGAGGTCATACAGCGAAGGGTATGCACTGGATCGCGTGAGACCACTCTAGACTGTACTCTGGACTTTGCTTTAGAAGGTGTAATTAATTCCGCACATTGAGCTGTGTATTCAAGACATATCAATCCTGACTGGTCGTGTCCGCAGCGTGCAGCCTGCACCACACGAAACACGGCGCCCATGGTAAGATGGCGCCCCCAGTTTTCCTTTCCTCACTTCATCTCCTCTCAAGCTTCTCCTTCTTATTCTCGTCCTTGTGCTTACTCTGCAGTGGCTGCTTTGTGTTTTTCTGCGTGTGCCGCTCCTTAACTCTCCCGGGCCCCCAGAAAAAGAAGTAGTGGCGGAAATTAATGTTAATGTGAGACGCGGCATTCATGACCGTGCTGTCGTCATCCCCTGCCACTTCGCTTGTTCGCTTGGTACGCACTCGCCGGTGTCCTAGTCACCACGTCGCAACTTGCCTTGCTTACTTTATTTTTTTTTCTTCTTCTCTCTCAAGTTGCAGTCTTTCTCCTCTCGTTTCATCCTTGTTTCCTCCTTGTTAAACGTCGTGCAGTTCCATTGTTCGGCCTCCCGCTGTTCTAGCCTCATTTCGGCCTCCTGATTCCATTCATCCTGGCTGAACGCTTTCCTTTCTGGCTCCCATTAGCAGCATCATCGGGACAAGTACTTCCTTTCTTCTCCCGCTTCAAAACCTATCTTATGACGCCCAGATACACTCCTCTGTAACGCTTCACAGTGTATCACCAGTGTCCTTCACTGGTATCACAGTACGCTCCCGCCTGTGTATTCCTTGTAAAACTAAATGAATCTATGCTGCGTCACTTGGTACACAATAGGCGATCCTCCTCGCACTGTGGAAACACTGATAGTTACCACTCATTAACGTAAACCATTTATTACTGATAAGCGTGTTGTAACTTGCTTGCGTAACGTTACTAACAAAACGTATTGCATCACAGCGAACAAGCAATGCGGATGGGAGATAACAGCAAGCCCTCTTCACCCCGTGTCTTTAAGAACGTTTATTTGGTGGAAGCCGTATAAATGGCGTACGCGAAGGAGACATTAAGGAACTGGTGGCAGGAAAAGTGGTTTGTTGCGAACCATGCAGGAATTTTATCTGTTGCGTCACGCAGGTGCTCAAGACAATGTCGCTGATGAGCAAGATTTAAGAACACAGCATTTCTGGTGAACGCATGCTTAACCACGCAGCAAGAAAAGGCACGTCGAGATGGCGTCCAAACAAAAATATGGCGCAATTAAAGCGCTCTATAGATTTCGTCAAGTTGGGAGTTTGTGTAGGATTACTAGTTACTTTACGTGATTATCGCTGTGGCCGTGAATTCAGGGAATAGTGGTACGTTGCATTAGATCTTTGCGCAACCTGCAAATGATGGCTAGCACAGTCAAAAAAAAAATATGTTCCTACAAACACTTGCCATTTATTTGCTTTCTCTTACTTCCGCTTCTTTTGTATCTTTCTTTTTTATAGTTTTTTGTAGGCGTACTTTTAAATGGCACAAGCACATTTAATTTAGTCTGTGTAGCCTGTGTCACATTCAAACGGAGGTTAGAAATTACGCAAGAACAGCCTTTGCAATACCCGTAGCAGACTTTTCACTTTATGTGCAATAAATTTCCATCAAGTTATTTGAGCCCTTTTCTAATGAGAGCTGCTGCTTTTCATGTGCATTTCAGTACATAGAGAACGTCTGAACAAAAGGTCCTTGTTTTAAAGCCGAAAGTTGCATTTCTCACATTTCGGATAACTTTCGTTGGGCAACAGTTTCAAGTAACGAAGAAAAGCCAACACAATGGAGCTTTCGATGGGACATATTTTCTTTCTTTCAAATTATTTTTTTAATTGCGCGAGGAAATATAACGTTATGTAAGGAGACCGGGGCGGATCGCAAGCCCTGTCTATGCTCTTTCACTTTCTTCTAACCTTGTCCTGCGCTCAGTAAAAGCAACGGCAAGCAGCAAAAGCAACGTCTCAGCAAAAGCAATGGCACCCTACAAGCCATACTTCTTTCTTTAATTACGGCTTTCCCGCTGAGGGCAAGCGTATATAGAAAGTCCGGCACGGCAAAGCCCTTGCGGCTAGCGATAAACACCATGTAGCTGAAAGTACACCCCCATAAAATACCCCAGCCTTTCCGCCTGAAATCTTCAGTCGCCTCATTACAAGCACCTACACTGCTACACTATAGCACGAAAGAAAGTATAAAGAACAACAGTTACATCGTCCACCTGGTAGCAAGAAATGAGCTCCTTATTTTAGTTCAGACTGGACGGCGCGCTGTGTGGCCTCTTGTGAGCATTATTCTTCTATCTGGAAGAAAATGCGAGATCAAGGCCAAAGCCATGGGCGGTCCCCAACAAAGCCACCAACTTAGCAGGAGTACAAGCAGTGGAGGTGAAATAATGAAGTGTAAGACAACAGATTTGGCACGTCGAAAAAAACACTTTAGGAACAAGCCTTGACAAACAGCAAATAAAGATCGAATGTGAAGGAAGAGAGGCCTCGTTGAAAAATGATATGCGATTACGTTTCGAGGCTTTTTGCAGGGCCACGTCCGTCTATATATGAGCGCCATGTGTCGTTCCTTATAAGTCACAGGGTACGTCGTGTGTCTGCCTATCTACGGCATTGCGTGGCAAATTTTGGCTCGATGGTTGCGTGCGGCGTGGCACGAAATATCGATTAATGTCAAATAATATGCCGCCTGTAAGATTTAATTTGTTGAGGTTATTTATATATATGCGTGGGCGCTTCTATGCCGACTGAACGAAAACTCTGTCCATCTCTTTTTCATGTGCCACCAGGATTTTTCTAGGTCGAGCCTTTGCCATGCAATGTCCAATGTGCGACGTCATTGATTTGTGGGGTTTAACGTCCCAAAACCAGTTCTGATTATGAGAGACGCCGTAGTGGAGGGCTCCGGAAATTTCGACCACCTGGGGTTCTTTAACGTGCACTGACATCGCACAGCACACGGGCCTCAACATTTCGCCTCCATCGAAATGCAGCCGCCGCGGCGTCATGCAGCTCTACTTGGTAGTGGGCCGATCTAGAAGACAGTGCACCGTGAAGTGCAGGTAACTTCAGGCGCTGTAAAAAAGTTTAAAAAGACGAGTGCGTGCGTGCGCGCGCGTTTGTGTGTGTGTGTGTGCGTGCGTGCGTTTGTGTGTGTGTGTGTGTGTGTGTGCGTGCGTGCGTGCGTTTGTGTGTGTGTGTGTGTGTGTGTGTGTGTGTGTGTGTGTGTGTGTGTGTGTGTGTGTGTGTGTGTGTGTGTGTGTGTGTGTGTGTGTGTGTGTGTGTGTGTGTCGAACCATGGGCGCATTTCCACAGCCGAATCGCAAAGAAAGAAAAAGCGTGAGTGCATGGTGCAAGGAATTTACGGTCCGTGGACAATGATGAAAGGTGGAGTACCGAGACACCGCCAATTGATAAGGGACATAACGTTTCAGCATAATACGATGTGTGACTGACATATCTGATAGGTCATGACATCAGTAACTTGACAGACTGTTAAGCCACGATAAAAGAACAATTTTCACATGGTAAAACTGGCTTGAATACAGCGCTTTTTTTTAACCAGTGTTTCTGCCCCCTGTAGGTAGGTTACCCCTTATTTTCGGCAGCAGTTTACTCAGAGCAACCTCTTGAGGGCGTTCGATAGTGCGGCGCTGTTTGTTCGGTTCCATTTATGATAGCTTGGCCTGATTTTGCACTTCGTTCAGTGCTTAGGTAGCTACGGTGCCACGCTTTCCTCCACAACTAGAAATTGAAGAAATCCGGTGATGACAAGTGATAATTGTTTGACCCTTCCACTCCGTGGAGAATGTACACCAGCTGAGCTGTCTAATGTTCCGTTTGGGTTCATCACAGTGCTTATTTCAAACATATCTCACGATGGGCTTAGCACAGTCACTGCAATGCCGTAGTGGTCTGAGCAGGTCGAGCGCGAAAGAAGAGAGATGTGCTGGCGCACTTCTTTCCTGATGATGATACCTTTTGCGAACAGGCACTGGCCTTCAGGTTACCTTATGGACAGCTCCGACACGAGAGTCCGCGTCAAAGTGTGTCGGGTGTCCAGAAATAAGCGAACATATTCGGACGAGAAAGCGCATCGAGCAATGGGCACTTAGCCATGAAGAAGTGAAGAAGACATTGATGAAATGAAGCTAGGTAAGTCGACCCCTCATAAGGGAAGATTTCAGCAGAACAGTGCATTGCTACATTCCTCCAATGCTAATGGCATTAAACGCTCATCTCACGTTCATCGGGAGAACGCTTTTCCTGGAATATTTTTGTAATTTATGTTCAGTATCCTCGTTCCATTTTTTTTTTTTTCATCGCTTTAACCTAAGGAATGACTTCTCACGGCGGGATACCCAGGTGAATTCTCGTGCGTTGTGACAACGAACGAAAAAGCGAGCAGGTAGTGTTTATAGTGCCGCAAGCATGATGCACTACGCTGTAAGATCTTCTTAATGAAAGAATAAAGCAAAGCTGGTACGCAGCTGATGTGGAAATAAGTTTGGTCGAAGTAGAAACTACTGGCAGATAATAACTTAATATCATTAACATTAACGAAGGGCTTGAGAAAAAAATACGATAAAGTTAGGGGGGATCAAAATGCGCTCACTTAAAGCAGGGACCCTTTCAAGGATCGGCGACGCTACCGAGCGTCAGCGTTTGATGTCCTTCCGACGCTAAGTGGCAATTTGCAAGTCAGTTCGATTTTAATGGGCAACTCCCACCTTCTACTCGATTCCTAGTTTTCCTTCTTTTTCTTTTTTTCACGACTCACCAGTGCAGGTTCGCTGGAGGCAACGGGTAACGTCAGTCCCTCCAGCTTTTCTCTCTTTCTACTTCTATATCTCTATCTACTATATTTATCTAGATGAATACGTGTTCATCGAAACGTGCTTGCGTTGCGTCGCAATCTGCAGTTCTGGCGCAAGCGAGTTCGTCAACGTTCGGGAGCAGATAGCCAACATCAACGTGGTGCTGAGCATAGCACCTCTGAAGCGATAGAAAGTGGGCGGCGAGCTGAAATAACTGAGGCGGGCTGAAAATCATTTCAGAGATGGAACTCGGGCTTGGTACATTGCGCGAAAACGAGGCCAGCGAAAAAGAAACAAAAAAAATAATCTTACTAGCCGCTGCAGCCGAATTTCCACGCACACGATATGCGATAAAAACGAGGTATCTGAGAATTTCCAGTATACGTTTCAGGCAAAAAGGAAGAAAAAAAGAGAGAGGCATTGAAACTGTTTAAAGGGACACTAAAGGAAAGTACTGACTTTAGCTAGATCGATTTTTTACCTGTTTTGGAGTCTATCGCCGCTTTCTGCGGGCCAATGAACAAATTTTTGCGTCGAGAACTACCGCCCTATGGTGTTGCTGCTCAATTTGGGGTCGTCCGCACCGAAGAGGACGTTACGTGACGCTATCGGTCGTCGACGCTACGGTGCAGTGAGCTCAACGGCCGTAATATGTAGCAACGACAAAGTTTCTTGAGTACTATATGAACTGACGTCATTTTGGAATAGTACCCCGCACATCGGGACAGAGGGCGCCACTCCCATTTATTTTATTTTTTTTAAATTCGCCGTTTTCTCGCTTGCAACTGCTCTGTTCTCACCAGTAATGGCGGGCTGGTTAACGCGCGCACGCACACACACACACACGCACGCACACACACGCACGCACGCACGCACGCACGCACGCGCGCGCGCGCGCGCGCACACACACCTAACCTTTCAGTTTACACACACACACACCTAGCCCGCAGTAAATATTCGACTTGAGTATACGTTACACATACATTTCTTTCAATAATTTTACGGCATATACCGCAGTTTAATGCGTGATAAGCTACACGACCTTCAATATAACATTTCGTATGGTTTGATAATTTGATCGATTACTGCATTTACCACTGGCAGCAAATTGTGCCGTTGAGATAAGGTGACCATTATCCTACCCAACCAGACAGATTTCTGTCAAATGTTCACGTTTAAATTGTGCCGTACGTCTAGTTTATCTTTCCTTTTTTATTATTACAGGGGAAAGTATTCTTTTTTTCTAGTTTCGGAAAGACTGCAAGCCAGCTTCCAGCGGAACTCTCGTAGAAATAATGCAACTGCTGCAGATAAGAGTTGGCAGCAAGTTAAACAAACCGAATTGCCGGAGCAAACTTCAATCCAAGAAAAAATGAAACTTACAAGCAACTTGAAAAATGAGCCATCTCACAAGGCCCATTAGCAGCGAGCTCGTCCTCATGGGAGTCAACAACGTTCCATCTCCTTCTTCATTCTGGTTGTTTATACCTCACCGTCAGCTCCTGCTCATCTGTTCCATTAGCCGACGACAAGCCCAGCCCGTGTCAAAATCCCCGAGACGTGGGGATTCGTCTTCAGCCACAAAACGAAGGTGGCTCTTGCACTCCCCCCGCCGCCGTGACCGGCAAACCAAGCACAAGTTAAACTTTCATGAAATATCGATGAACAGATCGCTAAAAACGATGTAGAGCAGGGACTGTCGCAGGATCCAACGTTTCGACAAGCGGACTTGTCTTCGTCAGGACGGCAACGGTTGCTTATTAACATCAGTTAATGATGTTAATAAGGACTTTCTCTAAGCCCCGACTCAGACGTAATTGACGTAAAATTAACACGAATTATGGCGCATGGAGTCGCTCGAGAATGTAACTTTTCTATCCGCAAACAAATGCGCGAATCACGCCAGACTTCACCGCAAACCCGATCAGAAGTTGGCATGTAATCCGGAATGATAAGCTGTAGACATGTCCGAATGGGAAGTCATACTTTCGGAACAATGCTTATCTTGCAAGAGTACAAATATTGTTCACGAAAGCACTTGCCAACTGCCCAGTATCAAGCCTGGCTCGTTAATCTATCGAAGTCTCTCATTCAAACGTGCTCGATATCCCCAGAACTGACAAAGAGGCTCATCACTGAGAACCACAGCGGGACACTGAAAGCTCGCTTTGTCGACTATATCAGTGCAAAAGCGAGCCTAAACGGAATGTGGGTGTTTTCTGGTCCGCGTTACGAGACCCCGCGAAGCTTATAACGTAACCAAACAATAACTTAACCTATATAGAACGATTGTCAAGCTTTGTATGAAAGTACGCTCACTGCATAAGTCTACACACTGCACGTGAAGTGCACAAATATAATTGTGCTAACTTCGCATCTTTACGGCTAAACATTCACTGTGCGAAGCTTCCCAGCATTCGTTTCGCCGTCATGAAAACTTGACGCTGCCCTAGTTGCGTCGCTAGGGCTCTCGAAATGGAGATCACGGTTTTAGGTTTGTGTGTTTATCGCTTTTCCTTCTGCACATTGCAAGGATCAGTGACTTGAGATCCTGGCAGAGCAACACGACGGCATTTTCTGTCGACACCAACGCTTAGCGTTACTTCTGCGCTTGTATTACTATATATGGCGCTCAACAAGGAACAATACAGCTGTCTAGTGTAGTTCGATATCAATGTATCAAGAAAGCAAGAGGTGGCGGCGCTCTTAAATCTGCCTCATCACGTTGCTAAGTCGCTCGGCAACAGCCTCGGCGACGAATTTAAGCCCACAGAAAGCATGTCACGTGGATCGAAAATTAAGAACTATAAATTTTGCCTGCATAGTTTGACGGTAGTTGCAAAAATAAAAACAAACGTTGGCGCTACTTACGGCAGCGTCTTGGTTTTACGTGAGTGCTGAGAGCGGTGGGGTGGGCGTCTCGCTCTGCTCGCTGTCTGATTTCACCACGCCGACGAAAGTTGCTGGTCCGCCTTGTCCGTCAAGGCTATTACAGCCCACGTCTGTGAGCCTGCTGCCTGATTAAAATGCTTTCACGAGTAAGTTTAGGTACACCTGATCAAGGCAACTGGCTTAGCGAGGGCAAACTCGCACGCCATATTGGTGTATTGGAACGTGCTGACCGAGACGCGCTACTGAATTGACGAAAGGCTTTCAGAAAAATGCATGCAGACGAACACATTGTGGGCGCGATTCACACATTGGACCGTCCTTTGTCTTTCCAGTAATGATGTTTCTGTCAATACGCACGTACAAAAGAACAAATCTGAACACAATTCACTTGTGGCTCACGCGAACACTTGCAATGATGCGCGTCAAATCCTTCTGTCGGAAATTGTCGTGTGTAGGCGCGCATGTGCACGTGTTATTGTTGTGCGTGTGAATAAATCCACGTGCTTCAAAAAAAAAAAAATGAGCTGCAGATTTTATAAGCACTCAGTTCAGATAGAGAGAAAGCAAAGAGATGAAGGCAGGGAGGCTAACCAAACGAGCCTCCGCTTTGCTCCCCTGCATTGAAAATAAGACATTGATTGATTGATTGATTGATTGATTGATTGATTGATTGATTGATTGATTGATTGATTGATTGATTGATTGATTGATTGATTGATTGATTCCAAATTCATATTTATCGTAATGAGTTATTTAGTAACATCCACATTTCAGCTATGAGTCACACGCGCCAATAAAAAGCAGTGCTCGTGCTTGAGCTGCGCAGATTTTCAAGGTTATTCCGCCGTTTCTGAAGCCCTGCGGTATTGCAAGTCCTGTCATTTCGCGAAATGAACGTAGTCGCCATAGTTCCAATCACTTACAAGCAGCGCATCATTACGGCCCAGCCAATTTCCTGAAACAATTTCGTAAGAGGCGTTGAAGTCTACGAGGGTAGTGGGAAATAACGTGGTGCGCTGTAGCGGCCGAACTCGAAGCCACATCCGTCACTCGCACTAACGAGTTATACGCACGTGTGCGCGTTACACGTCATTCAGCACTTACATTCCCTGGATCTACCTCAGTCTACATCGTCAGTGTATACAGTCGAATGCAGCTCAATAGCACTGTAGAATGTGTGTGCGTTGTAGACTGGGTGGGCACTTTAGACTCTGTGTGCGATGGACATTTTTTGACTTGCAAACAAGGATAGCTTTACTGTTTGTTTCGTTCTGGTAGTGTGTAACGTAGTCTCTCTAAGTGTCCCGAGTCTTATTAGAGGCGAGAAGGTTTTTCGTTCCGATTGCCTTTCCTGTGCGGCCGAAAAACGTACGCAATGTGACGTAAGAGTTCTGCGCTGGCGCCGCTGATAACTTTCGAAAGAACGTTTCTGACATACGACAACAGTTCGTCCCTGTGATCTATCTTGCGTTTGCTTATCCACATTTAACGTCGACAAGCAATAATCGTCGCTCGCGATCGCTTGAACGTTGGAAGTAGTCTATAGTCGCCAGTAAATTTCAACCTGCCGTACATGCGCTCCTTCCGGCTCCGTTTTCAAGCATGAAATGGAAGTATGTAATAGAGAAGAGAAAACTAGTAAACATACCGCGATACAATATGGGTATACCTGCGAGAGGTATAGGAACAGAATATCAATAGCAATCTCAACTTGAACTCTTTGTGATAGCATAACTGTTTTTATAGTGAAGTCGCCTTCACACTGACGCGGATGCCAGACAACATAAAAGGAGACACCCAGAAAATCCTTCACTTGCAAAATCCCGTACGGCCTATTCAGTGAGCAGCTGCATAATAATATTTAAAGTAGCAACCACGCATTATCGAAGCACAGCCACCACTGAACCTTTTAGCAACATCTTATAGTGCAAGGGTTCATATATTTTTGTTCTATACTTGTCTCAGCAGAATGGATGCCTCTCATATCGACCATCAATCAACTCTCCCCTAGTTTACATAGTAAAAGATTTATGGTGCAGAATGTTTTCAACTCTGACAGGCTCTATTCGGGGAGACGAGACAGCATGGTTCGTTTGCATATGATTTACTGAACGTCGAAGTTCATTGTCCGAGCTTCTCGGCCGAATATTCCTCTTTCCATGAATCTAGTGCCTAACTTCTGGCTTCGTTGTGAATGAATGCAATTTGTTTCGAAACGCGTCATCATTTTTTCCCAGAGAAATGAAGATGGCTACGTTATCCAAACTTTCGGGCACTCGGAGTAGCTTTTTTAGTACGAATCTACTTCCGTGCATTAAATGATTTATTAATAAACTCTTATCCACTTCCTTATCATTCTTCACTGAACTTTAGAAAGCTACGCAGTGAGCCTTCGAAGGAAGGTGTGTGGGACAACTTTTAAAAAAAAATTAAGTATCTTAAGTTTAAAGCAGCGTACAAATCTGCAAAAAGGATTTAATGATGTTGTTCTCAGGACTTTCCTCTGTAGAGTGGACGGGTTCGGAGAAACTTACTCATAGCCTACGCAGTAAAATACTAGTTTAGCCGTACAGGATAATAGCTTCCGTGACCTTTTTCACCAGCATTTTGTAACATGGTAGAAAGTCCTTTTATTTTTATTTTTTACACGAGTAATATGGGTCGACGCCAAATACAGTGCAGTGTAATCATCATCATCATCATCATCATCATTATCATCATTATCAATTTTGATGTGTTTTTACGGCAAACCCAAGATATTATTATGAGACACGCCATAGTGGAGGACAGCGGATAAAACTCTGACTGCCTAGAGTTCGTTAAATATGCATCTAAAGCTACATACGTGGACATTTGCGTATTCCGCTCCCGTAGGAATGCGACCCTTGTGGCCGGCAGCCTAACCTGTCCTAGTACCCAGCGGCGCAACGCATACAGAGCAGCCTAAGCCACCATGGCGGTTACGTCAAAACCTAGCAACCCCATTTTTGTCAATTGCCTATTTCATATTCACCTGCTGCCTCACTTTCCTCAAGTCTGGATCGCACGGCAAGAAACACAGAAGGCAGACTGTTTCAGGAGTGGGGCATCATGGGAAGCACTCGACGCTCGTTCAAACTGTCGCTTAGGCAAATCTCGTCGCCTCGTTGCGGCGGCCACTGCAGCCTTTCCAAGTACACTTTCTGTGCGAGGCCGTAGAGCAACCGACCGAGGCGACGTAGTTGCGTTAGCACGGACTTCACACACCGGATCACGCGTCCAGCTGGGACCAATCCAGGCCAAAGCTGGTCTAATTAGTGCCTTCGAGGTTGTTGCGAGCAACACAGCGACAGGCTCCACACACGAAGAACTTTATTTGCATTTTCATGCCGAGCTGCTTTCCACCTCCAGCCAACGCTCTCCGCTGTCCGCGGAGTGGTATAAGGCTGGCAATAAGGCGTGCCGACACGTTCGGCGAACTGTCGCGGAACTGCAGAAGGCCGCAGCGAGAGAAACTAGTGACTAACGAAAAGGTTTGAATATCGTCCAGCCTAGGACGGAAGGTAGGGCACCGAGGACGCAAAGTTCTGGATTCGGATTCACCTCCCGAATCCCAAGTTGGGCGATTTGTTTCATTAAGATATCACCCCACGTGACTTAGAGCATGGGTGGATCCTCGATGCGGAAGCCGGAAGAACTTCAGATATGGGAAGGGAGGAACGCCGGAATTGTTCTGTTAAACTGTGGGATGATGCAGACGTACAGTTTTCTATATTAAAATTATTACAGGAAACTTTAGGCTGAGATCATTTAAATGCCTGTTCAATTATGTCATTTTGAGTAATACATATATTAATCCCAACTTGGGGCTTCTGGCTTAACACTCATTTTCGTTTACTGCGATGTATTTGCCTTCCCTAGCGCTACCTTCGAAGCAATCATACTTTTCTAAACACATAAGACGAAATGATTGCCAACATGCAAAGATAAAGCTTCATATGCCTGTGACGCAATATTTTATTTAAAGTGACGTGCCCGAGGAGACGCAAGCATAAGCTGAAGACGCAGAGCACAAGGTCTAACACCAAGTCAAAGTTGAAGCAAACACACCTGTTTACTCATCATTCGCAACCTAACGGAATCGTCATACACACTTGCAACTTACGTAGACACTGGCACCAGGGTACCCTCAAGTGATTTTTGTCGAAAACTCTATAGAATAGATGCAACATCTTGGGCATCTATTCTATGATAAGGCTGCCTTCCTCTGAATGTGGTCTCAGACTCGACCACCTTCAAAGGAACGCACTCTTTAGAATCCAAGGATGCTAAGCGCGAGAACGAGCTAATTTAGTTAGTATTCTATACCTGCTTGCATTGTCATCCCATTTGATATGGGACCTCACATGCACCAAAAACAAAAATGAAAAATAGGGGAGACATCTGTTGCCCGGAGGTGCACAGCCCCTCTCAACTGCTTAGGAAATAAGGAATAAAAATGGATATTGATTATAGAGAAAAAAAATAAGCGGAGTGAGAATAATAAACACGGTGGCAAGCCGCAAACACTAAAACCAAGAAAAAAAAAGACACCCAGGCCTGTGCAGAGGCCGCACCACAGCAGCAGCGTAAGCTAGATTTGCTTGCTCGCAAGTGCACTATGTCGCAGTGGGGTGACACACATTTCACGAATTCCCGACTGTAGCCTCTTGATCCGACGTTGAGCCTTCGAGTCCCACCCAAGACTTGCCGTGGAGAAGCCACGATTTTATATCGACTACGGTTGGGCGTTGCGTCCACCAATGCCTATGCATTTCGGATAGGAATGGCGCGCGCGCGCGTTGTGTGTGTGTGTGTGTGTGTGTGTGTGTGTGTGTGTGTGTGTGTGTGTGTGTGTGTGTGTGTGTGTGTGTGTGTGTGTGTGTGTGTGTGTGTGTGTAATTTTGTACCCTCTCCCACAGTCATCTCTTTAACCCTCCCCTCTTCTCCCCAATACAGGGTAGCAAACCGGAGACTAACATTTGTTTAACGTCCCTGCCTTTTCCCTTAACATCTCGCTCTCTCTCTTTTCCTGCGTGCTCTCACATCCTTTTTTCTTTTCAGACTCACTTTATTTCTGCTTGTACCCCGCTCCCCTCCCCGGTCTTTTCTATTGTGTGTCTTTTCCGCTTCCCCTTCCTCATACTCTTGTTCGTCTTCCTATTCTTCATCGTCGCCGTCTTTTTCCTCGTCCTTGTTCATGTAAGCGTAGCCGGTGGCTGGCAGGTACTGACCTGAACGACACTATTACTGATTTGGGGTCGTTGGTCGTGCCCGCACAGTGATCTCCTTCCACTGCTCTGTGTAAAGAATGGCGTACGAATGTGCGTTTTTATCGAGCTAAGCTCACGAAAGAACTTTCCATTTCCGCTCACCTCCCGCTTGCACGCCAGGCTTACCTTCTCGTTATAGAAATTAAACAAGCGAATTATATTTCTTTTCAAAAACGAATCTGAAGTATGGAAGTTATATGGAACGTTAAAAAGCAAACTAAATTACTTTTTTTCTGCGGTATATGTACTCTTTCATGATTCGTACACGTCGTCCTACCCTCTACCTGAACAGTAATATACTGTAGAAAAAAAGAAAGTGCACTGTAAACAAGAAGCTTTATTTCGAAGGAAATACGGATCTGTTCCGTGCCGTCATACCAACTAAACGAGATAAAGTTACCGAAAAAGATTCAATGTGCGCGTCCTGCAGAAAAAAGTCGTACAACCAACATATACATAAATCAAGTAACAAAAGCTCGAGAGCATTGGTGCTGGTTCTCATGAAGGTTCGTCAAGCGGCAACCGTCGCAAGCGCGGGTTTCTTCTTCTTCTTCTTTTTTTTTTTTTTTTGAGACAAATCGCACGTCGTACCGAACGAAGCTGCGTAATGATTCCCAAGAATCACAATGTTCCGGAGCGTTCGAATTTCTCCGCGAATTCAGTCGCGTCTACTTGTTTATGCCGTAATCGCAACTGTCGACGCTGAAGGGAATAAGCAGTCGCATGAACGTCTGGCAAACTCTTTAGCTGAGCCTGAGAAAGAAAAATATCAACTCGGCCGCGGTCGCGAACGCCCGCACGGGTTAAAATAACACACGGGCGGTCGTCGTCGTCGTCGTCTTCGGAGAAAGGCAGCCCGAGAGAGAAGCGCCTAGCGTGAGGGCCCCTTAGTCTGATATGCGACACTTCTCGTGAAACAATAACAAAAAAATACAGGCGACTCACAACCGACATATGCGAAAGAAGTAAGGAAGCATCGAGAATTTTGGCGGAAACGAAGGCAAACCACAACTGCACCTAAAGAAAAAAAGAGGGAGGGGGAGAAAGAGTGTGTGTGTGTGTGGGGGGGGGGGGGGGGGGGGGACGATGGCAGGCGAGAAGTACGTAGCGCACCAAACGTGATCCCGGAATACGGGAGAGATCGAAGAACTTCGGGGATGTACGTACCAACGATAGCTGCGTGAATGAGGAAAATAAAAGGAAAAAGTTGGCTCGATGCAATGGGAACAGACGAGAGAAAGGAATGCGCATTTTATGTCGCAGATCGAAGGCGGCTCCACGCGCTGGAAGATCAATCGCTTCGATGTCAGATGGCGCTGGCACGCACGGTAAGCTTGTGGAAGGATGGCGCCTGTACTAAGCGATAAGATAAAAAAAAATAAACGGAAAAGAGAAGGCAGCGCGCGGTATGCGCACGTCCGGACGTGAACAGAGCTGGCAAAAAAAGATGGATAGGTTGCCTCCTCTTCTGTGCAGCAGGCCAGCAGGTGTCCGGAGAAAAGAACGGTGGAAGAGTGAGAGAGGGAGTGTGTGCTATAAAGTGAAAGAATAAAAAGTCAAGTGAATAATAGGGCTCCCAGCACGCGATCGTTCCGGACCACGGATTCTCCACTACAATGTAGTGAGCTGGCATCTATCTATCTATCTATCTATCTATCTATCTATCTATCTATCTATCTATCTATCTATCTATCTATCTATCTATCTCACCATCGTCACCCTTACCCCCACCGTAGTTTATATCCACTGCAGGAGGAACGGCTCTCCCAGTAATCTCCACCTTACCCTGTCCCTCCACAAGCTGCTTACATTTTACCTCTGCAAACCTCTTAGTTTCACCAACCCACCTAAGTCCTTGCCTGCCTCGACGATGTTTCCCAGACCTAAGTACCCGTTCGGTCACTCTCAATGCCCATCGGATATCGGTCCGACGCATTACGTGACCTGATCTAGACCACTTTTCTGTCTTGCTGCTAACTAGTATGTCGGCTACCCCTATTTGTTCTCTGATCCACTCTGCGCTTCATCTTCTAATGATACGCGAGTCCTTTTTCGATCCACTGCATGTTTCGTGGCCATTCACGATATTTTTTTGTTATCCTTCAAGTTCCTGCCTACATGTTGGTGCTTGCAGAATGCTATGGTTGTAGAATTTTTCTTTAGAGACAGCAGTAAGTTGCCTGTCATAACTTGGGAATGTCTGCCGCATACGCTCTAGGCCATCCGTATTCCTCGCCTAATTTCCTTTGGTGAGTAGACTGCCCTGTTAGTGACTGACCTAGATACCCGTGTACACATTCTAAGGGCTGGTTCTAGCTACGTCTTCCTCGTTATTGTTCTTCATTGCCCACAGCAGCAAGCCTACATGAGCACTTTAACGACAGTCTGATTCAACGCCAAAACAAGCCAGCCCTTGTGCTTATGTCCTCCGTCTATGGCTTATCTTGGCTTTGTTTGCGCAGTTCTTCACGTGGCAGCACCGAACCAAACCACGCTGCTGGACAAATTCTTAAGACACACCATAGGAGGGGGTGTCGTGTTTGTGCGAATCGTTTGCCCTGCACCCCCTCTCTCCATTCCTGCCCCGGAGGAATTTCGGAGGATCTAATCGCGGCTCGCATGGGAACTTTAGAAGGAGGTACGAATATTAAAACTTGTCCATGCGAAAGGAGGACCAGAAATATATACCCTAAGGCATGCAGTCCGTTGGAAAGTCCGCTAACTCGGACTTTTCTGGAAACCGCCTGAGGCAGGCGCTATGCTGATGTCCGCTCACAAAGAGTTTTGATCAGACGTGCGATCCCCACTCGTTCACAGAGTTTTCAAAATAGAGCATTATTCGTTTTTTACTACGTTGTGGGTGTACTCATTCAGCTGTTAAACCACCTTAAGAACAGCAGCAAAATCCGATAATATATATTGCACGGGTTCTATGTTCACAAATGATTCTCACGTTCCTCTTTTACGTATTGCATGGAGCAAAAATACATAAACCACGGATTCCCCATACCCACGACTTCCTTCTCTGCCCTTGAATTTGTCTTCGAACTGATAAGTGCAGTGCAAACTTGGCACTGAAAAAACCAGGAACCCTTCCCCTATCGGCGTGTGCGTGCCTTTTGCTTATGTCTGTCTGTCTGTCTGTCTGTCTGTCTGTCTGTCTGTATGTATGTCTGTCTGTCTGTATGTATGTCTGTCTGTGTTCCCTTCCCTCTTTCTCGTTTACTGACTTCCTTTCTCTCTTTTGTTCCTTTATTTCTTTCTGTCGCTCATGCAGTCATTGCTTGCAAGTTTCCTTTTGTTTGCTTTCCATCTTTCTTTCTTTCATCCCTTCTTTCTTTGGTAGACGATGCAAGAGTTTCATGAGCCTCAGATGTGTTCACATCTTTGTTAGCCGAGCCAGCACGGAAGAGCGCGCACATGTTACGGGGCGCGCCTTGCGCTTGAACACTCCAAGCGCTGAAGAAGAAAGAAGGGCGCACGCACTGCTTTCACGACGGTGACAGCTTTGTTCTTGTTCTTGTTCATCTGATAATGTATGGCTCAATCCACTGTGGAGGATTGGCCAAGGATTGGGTGATAAAACATTTTAAATTTAGGAATGCGGTAATCTACCCAGAGAAAAGGCGAAGTAAAGAGGTATTGAGGATCGTGACGTAATGTAAGGAGGAAAAAAGACACTCTAATAAGTCACACAATAAATAATTCAAATAAAAGAGCATCACTAAAATTTGTATTGAACGTTATTTGGGTATTTGAAACATATAACGATATTACTGGCCTATTTAAAAACGGTCAGTTTCATTACCTGACTGCTTTCTCGCGCACCAACTTCAACCCCGACGGCGACACGAATAGGCAATACAAGCTCCGCTTAAAAGATGTTTCTGCTTACAGTCGGTAATTTCATACTGCGAAACTAAATTTCGTATAAACTCAGTTTTCTTCCCTTTTTTTTTTTTTAGCTTGTGGTCTGCACGGCTTTCTTCTTTGGTGCGTAAACTAACTCCAACGTCGACGAATACATTTCCAGATGCGATAAAGCCATGAACAGGACATTGCGGCGAGCTTCATCGAGGATCGCTTGCGAAAACATCTAGATGCTCCTGGCAAGCGCCGAAAACACTAGCAAAAAGAAGCCAACTATAGGCGATACTCGCCAATATGTTAGGCTGACAGCAACTAACGCTAGGCAACATTAGCCAGCCCTCGTCCTGGGGGCCTCTCTCTGCATCCGAATAGGCCTTCTAATGAACTCTCAAAACTAATTATACGTAATCAATATTTCGCAACGATTATTGTGTTAAATGATAGTGTTATGTCCTAATTTACACCCTCAGCACAACTATAGCCCTCAAGGTAAGGTCCTATAGGCAAAGCTGCTTTTAAGGTTATCAAGCCCGTGATTATACTCCCTATAAATTTCTTCGCGTTATTTCTCCAAACCTGAAGGGAAGCATTACTGCTAGATATTATCCTCCCATTCTCCAAGTACACAGCCAGTGAGCCGACCCCATTGATCCCATTGTTCGTAGGACCACAGAAGCGGTCCGTCTCGGGCCCACGGCGCCCACGTTGAATCGAAAGCCAGAGGTGGAAGCGCCGCCGAGAAGGGGTTAGGAGCAAATTGCTCCCGAAGGTTTTCTCTCCGAGGGATCAGGGAAGGCATCAAGAAGAAGAACCTCAATCCTTAGACAGAGAGAAAGGTGTGAGACGAGCTCACGCGAGGCGAGAACAAGCACGAGAGCCCGGCAAATGGAAGGTCTCGAGCCGAGTTGTCGAGGAAAGGAAGCGAGGAGCAAAGACCTCAAGCTGGACTGGCAGCCGAGAAAGAAAGAAGCTAAGCGCAAAGAAAAGGAAAGGAGATGGGCGGTTCGGTTCGTCTTCACGCCCGGCGATTCGGAGGAGTCCTCTCGACGACCGCAGGCCATATCGACCTCGCCTCTGACAGGGCGCCAATTAGTGGCCGACAGGAGGCAGGACAACCTGTGGATATCTCGGCGTCGGCGGTCGACGCCTTCGCTTGGCTCGCGTGCGTGTGGGACGCCCGGTGTGACAGTATCGGCCGCAGAGGGGACAAGAGTGATACGTGTGCTCGAGTACGTGGCGAGAGAAAGTGAACACATAAAAGAAGAAAACAAAGCAGAGGCTTCGAGTTCACTTCCACAGCTGAGTACTCTGAACAATGCTCTATCACTCTAAGTAATATGCCCAAGGACTTTTCGTAGTCAGCTCCGGGATGACATAAAATGGCTCGTGAGTGAGAGGCTAACATATTCGATGATTTCTATCTTATCTCAACAGCTGCCTTTTATGTTTGAAACGGAGCGCACGCACAAGGACAGAGAAGGAGCAAAACGACACGAGCGCTGACTAACAAATGAAACTTTATTGAACAAAACATCATATATAAAGAAGAAAAACACGTGGTATAAAATGTACGTATCATGTCAGACAATGGCATATATGCGCAACAAGGCGCTGACAGACAAAAAAAAACCACCTATGGTGCAACTTGTCTATGTCATATTGCGCATATCTGCCATTGTTTCACACGATACGTACATTTTGTATCACGTGTTTTTCTCCTTTATATATGATGCTTGTTCAATAAAGTTTCAGTTGTTAGTGAGCGCACGTGTTGTTTGGCTCATTCTTTGTCCTTGTGTGTGGGCGCTGTTTAAACCATGAAGTCTTACCAGCTCGCCAAAATTGCCACTTAGCTACCTTTTAGCTGATTTCAGCTGGCGTGTGGCGTTGCTTCTGCTTATTTTTCTTTATTTCCTTGACAGAAATTCTGGCTTTGTTTCCCATGCTTCCGACGTCACTGACTAGCGTTTATGAGAACATGCACCAAATAAATACGATTCTGGAAGGAATTTTCAAAACGAGGCGAGCAATATATCTACGAGAAAAGCGCAAATTTCGACACCAATTTCGACGAGGCAAGCAATGGTTGAAAAAAATTCACAGCATATCCACGGAGTGAATGATGATGAGTGGGCGAAGCTCCGGATGTTCATCGTAGATCGTGCCGAGTTCCGGATTAATTTAGTTAACGCGCACGCTACGAATCCTTATGGTTCAACTACGCACAAGTGAAATCTCCCACCGGCACTTCATTGCAAGTCAAGATCAAGTGCCTATACATATATATGGGTGGCCGGTGAACGGTTCTCCAGCGCGAGCAGTCGGTATTTTTCAATCAAGAAACTCGCGAGAAGACGCTGCCTGCGTCAAGCTTGTCTCTCGCGGGTGAGGGCGCGTTCTCCTTCTTTGCGAGCTGGTAGAGCGTTCATCGAAGAAAGACCGTTTCCATAGTCAACGCGCGCCTTTCGCTCTCTCTGTCTCTCTCTCTCACAAGACAGCAGATGGAAGAGTGAGAGAGCTCGCGCGCCTCCCACACGCGCCCTCTTAGTAGCGCGTTCCTAGTAGGTAACGCGCTACTACAACGGACGGACAGACCCAAACCTTAAGGAGCTTCGCCCCTAAAAGTTTCGTGGGTGTACAAGCGAGTTTAACACTAAGCCAGGACTTCAAGCGTCTGCAGAACGATACCATATATGGACAATGAGTCGATACAAGTGAAATATCTCCAAATGCTGTAACGATCGGGCGTGTACGTTCATCGGTCATAAAGTGAGACGCGTAACAAATGCCAAAATATTTTTGTCTTGTTGGTGACTAATTTGTCAACAAACTGAGACCAAGTGCTGCGCCGTTCCCAATACCACTGTATTCTGTGTCTTCGTGGTAACTTATGATGTCATGCTTCTCGCATATGCTCGGAAGGCAACGAGATCAATATAAACGTTTTTACACTTTGGAGTCCCTTTTGAATTACTTGAGCTGCTGAGGATTGTCTCAGTACTCCCGCCTTCCGGTTAGGCTGGGCTCAAATTATTTTACAGAGAGAACAGGGGTGGCGTGACTGAAGAATACGGCGCCAGACATCGCTATATTTTTCTATTACTGACGGCTAGTTCGCATTGTTGTGCCCTTGGACAAATTGTTCCGAAATTTCGAGCAGCTACCCGTTTATCTGCGAGCCGAACTGCTCCTCTTGACCTCCGTGTGGCGAGAATGATCTCCGTCAAGGCAGCAAGGTCTTTTGTAGGCGAGTTCTTTTACACGGTCTTTTGGACGAAGGTCTTTTGTAGGAGGAAAGAAAAAGCCTTGTATATCTCATCGGAAAGTGCCCTTGCAGAATTTGTTGACAAAAAGCGCGCAAAAAAAAAAAACAAATAAAAGAATTCGCGTCTCCTCCCGTTGTTATACACTAAAATTGGCGTGGAAGGGTGTGACTAACAATACTGACGTGTCATAACGTCAATAACTTTACTTGCTTGTCATTTACGTTACGATTAACGATAATCAAATGTGTGGCGCACACCTTAGCTCTTCAGCCACGCATATGCGGATATACGACCCACGCGTCACTGAATGTTAACCTTTACAGCCTATGCCAAGTCAGGGGTTAACTGAACTGAAAAGGTCTTTAACAGGTGAATCTTGTGCAGACATAAGAATGAAGAAACACGTCTGACCCTCGAGGCTTGACATACCCACAATAGTGGAAGCCTTTGATTAGTTCGCCCAAGGCAGAGATAAACCGGCTTAAATGTCGTCTCTCACGTAGACCGGCACCTGTATACATTCACATATGATGTTCGACTGCACAGATTCCGGATTCGAACCCCTTAGGCCCTGAGCTCAACTGTGAAAAATCTTTGGCTTTGGCCTTCAGTACCGTGGGCGATGGCGAAAGACTCCCAGGAATTTTCCCCCTTCGGACAACGAAAGATAGAATACCATGGGCGAGACAGAAAGAAAGAGAGGTCAGGTAGGTAGGAAGGTTAGCAAGACGCGCGTACGGTTTGCTACCCTGCACTGGAGGAAGAAATAAAGGGATGGAAGAGAGAGAAAGAGAGCACTAGTCACTCGTGTTCACACCTCTAGGAACACATCGTCGACAGGTGGCTGCCAAGACCTGTCGACATCAGGTGAGCTAACGAAGCCTTGCTTGCCCGGTCCTGTGTCATCAAAGCACGTGGTCATGGCCCAAATACAACCCGCCGTGGGAGCTCAGCGGCTAGTTGTCAGCTTGCGAATCTCGGGTTCGCCGGATCAAATCCTGGTCACGGCGGTAGCATCTCAATGGCGGGGAATGGCCCGCCATGGTGGTCTAATGGTTATGGCACTCGGCTGCTGATCCGAAGGTCGCGGGATCGAATCCCGGCCGCGGCGGCTGCATTTCGATGGAGGCGAAATGTTGAGGCCCGTGTGCTGTGCGATTTCAGTGCACGTTAAAGAACCCCAGGTGGTCGAAATTTCCGGAGCCCTCCACTACGGCGTCTCTCATAATCACAGCTGGTTTTGGGACGTTAAACCCCACAAATTAATTAATTAATTAATGGCGGGGAAATGCACAAAAACCCGTGTGCTTAGATTTCGGTGCACATTAAAGAACACCAGCTGGTCAAAATTGATTCGGTGTCCTCCACTGTGGGTCGTGCTTCGCAATCCTAGCAGCCAAAATTGTTGTTGTTCCAAACACCACGAGGAAAGTTGCGACGCTATACCACAAGCGCAGTGTTTCGGAACCAGCAGTAACTTATCAGAACTTATTTACGCGTGGTAACCCGAACGTAAAACGTGTGAGTAGCAGTATTGTCGATTTCCGGGCAGGAAGTGCCAAAACATACGTTTACGGCTCCTATAGCTAAGACGCGTGTTACAAACGCGCGTGGGTCTTTGGAAACGGAACAAAATGCAGCAGTTTAAAAAACTGACCGCGCTTGCATCTACGTTTACAGCACGCCCCAGTGGCGCTGTCGTAGCCACGAAGCCAGTCAACTCGCCCATTCCTCCGCCCTTCATTGTCTGAACTCTGCAGGACCTAAAGTGGAGAGTTTGCATGAGTCGTGCGCACACTTGGAAGAGCAAGGGAAGTCTACAGGTGGTTGCAGAAACCTACCGACTTTGAGGTAGTGCTCTCTCTCTCTCTCTCTCTCCTCTCTCTCTCTCTCTCTCTCTCTCTCTCTCTCTCTATCTCTCTATCTCTCTCTCTCTCTCACCTCCACGGTGCTCTATAGTGGCAATGGCAGACGGTTGCTGATCCGAAGGTCGCGGGATCGAATCCCGACCGCAGCGGCTGCATGTCGATGGAGGTGAACCGTTGAGACCCGTGTTCTGTGCGATGTCAGTACACGTTAAACAACCCCAGGTGGTCGAAATTTTCGGATCTCTTCACCACGGCGTCTGTCATGATCAAATCGTGGCTTTGGGACGTAAAACTCCAAAAATCAATCAAATCAGTCTCTCTCGCTCTCTTTCTGTCCAGCACAAGCCATGAGAAGCCATTCGTTCATGGGCGTGTCTTTTACGGCGCAAACCTCTTACGGAAGTCTTGCTCCAGCATGCGCTCGATTTTACTAGTATTTCTTTCTAAACAAAAACGTGAACGGTCACCCTTCTTCCTATACCGCCAAATCCCAAATATTCCAACTTCGAACAAGACATATATCTGTAGGCCCCTCATATTACTTGTAAGACAGTCTTGTAAGACATATTACTTGTAAGCTATTACTTGTAAGACAGTCATTGCGACTAATGACTGCTCACTATTCACGCTTGCTGACACGGTGCATTTTTTCTGATGTTGTGTCAAAAAAAATTCGCTTGGCCACATTTATACCTTGCGCAACTGACCACCATTATTCATTAATTGTCAAAGCATGCGTCTGCGAAGCGCTTACCACACCGCACTTTGTGAGAGATGAGTCTCTGCAGCCGCAAGGCCAAGCCAAAGTTGGGTCGACGACAAGTGGAAGCCAAGGCGGAATGTCTACGACGACGGAGCGCAGGCGCCAGCTCTGTGATGGAGGGACGAAAGAGGTAGGGTGGCGCTAATGAGGGCTAATCACCCTCAAACGGCCATACGCCGCCTAAATTAATTATTATCGAACTTCGCCAGCCGTCACCCCCCACGAGGTTTCCCACTTCCATTACCCCTTCATCGATCCACGCAAAGTGTTCCCGTACACACCCTCATCCACAAAGAGGCCGGCTCACCTAGGAAGACGACATACTGGAGGCCACAGCACCCAGGTAGGGGCGGCCTACGCACCTCCACGACTCGTGAGCCAATCAGCCCAAGAGTGCACGCTCGCTTGCTCTTGCTTAATGTGAAGTATGGGACTAGGCTTCCAGAAAGAGTTCTTTTCTTTTTCCCTTATAAGCATATTTTCTGCAATCGGGAAGACAACACTAGTGAAGTAAAATCAAACATCAAACCTACCGCATAAGTGTCAAGACATGCTGGTGGGCTGTTTGGTCGGTTGTGTATGGCAGCGCACACCGGTAAAAGAATGGTACGGAAGAGCACACAAACTCAAGCACAATTTGCTTACTCTGCAGTTGTAGTCGTTATGTGGGCTGCCATATCCCGACGATGTCAGGAATGAAAAATATAAGCTAGAAACTAAGCAACTCTGAAAGCAAATTACAAAGGAGGCACTTGGGAACGCAAAGTAAGGAGCGAGAGCATGATTCCAGCAGTGACTTATGTTACCTAACCGCTGGTTAATGTAATTTTCTTGCGTAGTTTGCGCACAGAGCTCGACTGCTTCTTTTTTTTTTTTTAGTGTCAATATTATAAAGCATTTTACTGACATTTTTACGGGTCTCTGTTTCACTTTCCGGCTAGAAAAATAGAATTCGTATGCTTCGCAAACTTCCTTCAACTTTCTAAAGTCCTTCAAACATGCAGCGCTCTATAAACTTCCCTCTCTCAACGATTCGCTGAGGCAGCTTCCGCTCACAATTCCCAAACTCGTGATGGCACCACATCCAAGAGAAAATGGCATGTTATTTTATAAAAAGAAAACGCTATTTAGAAAAGACTAGTTATTTTATAAAGGGGTGCTGAGACTCCTTCCAAAGTTCCTTCACGATACCGAGTCGCCAAACCAAACCATCCCCATACTTTTACACTGCATTGCGTTTTGATTGAAATTGCCTCAGTGCAAAAAGGGGAGGGGGGCGCTGCAGTGAACCTCCCTCCCTTCCTCCCGCCCTAATGGAGAACTCTGCGCACTTCTATGTTAGTGTGGTTTGGACAACGAGTTGCTGCTAGTTGCGACGAACTTGTGGCTATACCGCTTCTGAAACATTGTGCTATAGGGAAGGGACTGCCAGAAAACTTCTCAGGGCCCAATATGCCTGCAGTAAACACTCCTCGCTGCCTTCATTTTCCTCGTAGCTTAAAACACGGTTTCTGGAACTACTGCAGCCAGAACTCATAGCTTTCATTATTCCGCAAGGATGATAGTAGTTTCTTGCATTAGGGCTAATACAGACACCGGACTGTGATCGACACCCATGCAGCAAAACTTGTCGTTGACCATATCTTAAGCGGTCAGCGCGAGAAAGCAAGTTCACAAGTAAAAAGGCACACGAACCGCAGCGTTGTCTCACCGTCAAATATGTTGATTAGGCGACCGCACGCGCACAAACAATGACCTAAACCACATGACCGTGGATTGATTGATTTCTGGAGTTTACGTCCAAAACCACAATGTGATGATGAGAGGCACCGTAGTGGAGGTTACAGAAATTTTGACCATCTGGGTGTACTGTGCGATGTCAGTGCACGTTAAAGAAATCCAGGAGGTCGAAATTTGCGGAGCCCTCCCCGGCGCCGTCCCTGATAATCATACAATGGCTTTGGGACGTAAAACCTTGGAAATCAGGTGACGCGTGGGCCGAAAAATTCGGCATGAACATGAATGGCACAAGTCCCGTGACCAAGCATCAATTTTATCACTCGACGTATTGATCACGTCTTAAAACCATAGCAATAATATCGTGACGTAATTAGCACGTCAGGATAGGAGATTGCGAGACGCCGCTGCTGACGTCACTAACCACGTCATCTACATGTAAAGAAAGCTCCGAGGTTCCGGCCAACATCGCCACTGCACGGCTTTCCACCGCGCGCTCCGGTTGGGAGATGAACCCCGTGTGCCAAACGCTTCGTGGGAATATGGTGGCTCCTTGGTTTGGTCCAACCGAGAATTTGTTTTCCATGGGCACCATGAAATGTGCGTCTGGTGTGTGAATGTGTGCAAGCGACGTGTCCCAACCATCCAGCTAACTACAGGTGCTTTTGTATTGCAATACGCAAGCGCTCTTGCGTGTATCTGCCGTTATATCTTTACAGGTGTGTTCTAATGCTTATTACGCAAGATACCGTAGTTTCGTCTGCGCGGTCGCTACTGCCGCAGACTCCGTCAACCACCCAGAGTCGAGGAACTTGGATGAGCGACTTTTGCCAGCGGAACGGGCGTACCAGCACGGCGTCACAGTACCGGGCTTCTAGAAGTTCGCGTGTTAACTACAGTGCTTCGGACATTGTGATGTGGCAGCTTAGACAAGATAACATAGGCCAAGATGCGGCCCCAAATCCGATTCAGCGCGATTTATACAGGCATTCAGGAGTGTGGAAAGACACCTTTCAAAGAGACGGTCGTGCATATAGGAGCACACTTTGCTGGAAGGGCGATACGTGCCCCGAAAGCATCGACTTTATTGATCCGCCGTTCTTCAGCCGTGCGCCTGAAACTGTCAGTACGCGCCAGCCAGCGCATCGCGTCTGTTCGCCTGAGTGGTCGGAACGCGTAACCCCTCTCCGCGAACACTGCATGGTGAGCTTATCCAGATCGTTCCGGAGCGTTCTGCGCGCGTCAACACGTCGCTACCACGGCTCCCGAGCAACACGCATGCCTTACTCCCAACACGTAGCAACTTCACCTCCATACGCACTGGAATGCTTCGACGCCTCAACCTTTGTCCTTGCATCTCCCAGCATTTTCCGTTCGGGCGTGAAGAACGTATCGATTCGAGAGCTGTGAGGAGCGATAGAGGGTGAGAGAGAGTGTGCTGTTGAGAGTGGCAAAATTTAATAAGTGGTTTTGATTTCGCCAAGTATTTTCCTCGTAGCACCAGATTACATGCAGTCTCTCTCTCTCTCTCTCAGTGTGTGTGTGTGTGTGTGTCAGAGAGAGAGAGAGAGGGAGAGAAAGAGTGAGGCATAAATGTTTGCCTCGCCTGGCAGCCAAATTATTCCGTTAGTTATCTATCTATCTATCTATCTATCTATCTATCTATCTATCTATCTATCTATCTATCTATCTATCTATCTATCTATCTATCTATCTATCTATCTATGGTAGTTCTGGGGGATAGCGCTTAGCGCTATGAATAACAATACACGCACAGGACCCACGGGGCTTAAGACACATGCATAATACAAACACGTAGGCCTGTCTTGCAACATGCCACGAGCAGCAAATGATGCTATCCACCGACAAATAGATGCAACAGTGCATCCTCAAACCACACATTTTCCGTGCTGTCTCTAATATTTGTGAAGTTGTGTGGGACAAAATACACAGAAAAGGCCGCGTGCTCCGAAATTTTGTTTTCTCAAGCCACTCTGGTAGCTGTTTTTGTTTGTTTGTTTGTTTGTTTGTTTGTTTGTTTGTTTGTTTGTTTGTTTCCGAATGATACTGCATTGAAAACCATTTTCTGCAGTGCACAAATTCCTTACAGCTGTCATTGAAGCACATTTGCACTTCTTTTATTAAGTGCCGTCAGAATATAAATTCTACGGACAATGGCTTTCTAAAAAAGCAGGATACTCCCGCAGCCGGTTGCGTTGATTTCGAATTCGTGTTGGCATGTGCAACAAACTTAGTATCGCATGATTTCGGGCAACGACAACGAACCGCCGAAACTCGTCACTTGCTCGAAACACTGTGGCTCATAAATATTTAAGGCCGAACTTAGGCAACCATGATTTCGCGGGGCGGGGGGGGGGGGGTGACTGAAGGTGCAGATTCGTTATCTTCTGTACTTTGAAACTTAACAATATGTCACCTGGTCGTAGAGGTATGGGCGGAACAAATTATTTAATCATCTGGCCTTTTTAACGAGTGTGTGTTAATATTATGTATAGGGGACTAAGCACGGTGACATTAGAGAAAGAGTTAGCAGCCTAACACACACGTACATAAGCGCGTTTGGAAAACAAAAGGAAGTGTGAAGAAACGTACGGACAAAGCGCGAACCGATTTGCAAAGAACGCACGTATTCGATGTCCAGCCTCGGGTAACGCATTTCGAGGCCAGCGAGGCGGTCAGCGCAAGTGCGAGCAGGGCCGAATAAAACACGAGCAAACGTCGCGCTGTTGACAGAGGGCGGATTATGTGATGGAGAAAGAGCGATCGCCGGAAAAGCGATCGCCGAATGCCACGCTCTCGGGCACGATGGCTGGTACGTGCCAGCTTTCAAAGGAGCATAAACCGATCGTGCTCTGCCGACAGACACGGAGTCCGCACTATACACTGCGAACGTAAGGATGCGGGACGCTGGAGGACAAAACACACAAGCAAGCGCGGAGCACCGGCGCGTCCTTTTGGAGGAGCGCGTCGTGCTCGTTACCCGCTGACGATGCTGGGACAGAGGTTGATATTGGGCAGGCCTGATGGCCCATTAAAGCACGCTCTCAAAGAAAGAAAGAAAGAAAGAAAGAAAGAAAGAAAGAAAGAAAGAAAGAAAGAAAGAAAGAAAGAAAGAAAGAAAGAAAGAAAGAAAGAAAGAAAGAAGAAAGAAAGAAATTGTGGTGCTGTAGGATGTTCTGATGGTTTGGTCACGGCCACCTGGATCGGGCGCGCGGCGGTGTTGCACCGCCGCGCGCCCCGATCCAGGTGGCCGTGGTTTGGTGCTCACAGACAAAACGTGCTTTTGAAATGTCTGTGCCAAAGAGTTGGTCATTTCACTCCAACAGGTGGCTCTGGTTTCCTTGCCACGCTAAAGGCCTCGTTCTTTTCTTTCTTTATTTTTTCCTTTGTGTGTGAGAGAGATAGAGAGAGAGAGAGAGAGATCATCGACAGGTGTGAGCAAAAGCGACACGTGCCGTTGAAATAAACCTTGAAAGCTACGACATTGGCAGGTTACCTACTGAAAAGCGTTTCTCAGAATTTTTGTAATGCGTCATGCCGTGGAGACCAACTGATGTTCATCTTCTGTCTCAGCAATGTACATGTCAAAATCAAAGTCAACCGTACATACAATATGTTCCTCACGCAAATGTAGCCAATTCGGTTCGAAAGCGAATTTCTTCGACAAACGCTGATTGATCGCGCAGTTTCACCGTTGTTGTTGTTGTTTGTGCCTCCGTGTCACGGATGGTGCTCGCTCTGGGAGCTCTTCTTCGCGCGGAAGATTAACGATGGGGCGCCGTACGCAAACTTTTCAATGGTCCACCAGCGGTCGTGCGGAGCGCTAAGCCCCGGCGGCTAGCGTGAGGTCCGCCTCCTCTGAACGCTAACGAAAACAGATCGACCCCAGATTGGCGCTTGGCGCCCAGATGCACGAGTGTGCGCTGGCATGCTTCCTCCGGCTTTCCATCGCTCTTCCTCTTCCATCCTAACAAACCTAGTTCCCTTTCCCCTGCTTTTCCTTCGTGCAGCCTGCTTTAGGTGGCGAGGCTTTCGCAAAATAGCTGGTCACCATTGCCGAGTGTGACAACGCTCGCGCATTGTTGCCTCCAACGCTGTCGCCTATAAGTGGAACACATGTCCCACCTAAGCTGGCGGGACACGCGTATTTGTTACGCTTCTGCCTCGGGGGTCAAGCTATAGCGAGTGCGTTAGTGACATTCTGGTGGCCGAAAGTAAGAACAAAAATAGCGGATTGGTGACTCGGTAACAAGAACAAAAAGAATCAGTGGCAAGGAAGCCAAACCTTTCGCTCAACATCCGTTCACAATCTGAGTTCGCTCGTATGATTGTCACTATGCTCCCAAGTGATGAAAAGTTGCACGAAAATTTTTTTGTCAAAGTGCAGTGTTAGGTCAGCGTGAGCAAATTAATGTATCAGAATACGAAACCATTGAGTAATAAATTGTATTACTGTGAAAACACAATTCGTCATCTCCGATAATGCATTTTAGCAAGCGTCATCCACCAAGCGTACAAATATAGTGTAACTATTGACCTAACCGACACTGAACACCAATTTATGGGGTTTCACGCGCAAAAGCCACGAAATGATCATGAGGTACACCGTAGTGGAGCACTCCGGATTATTTTGGACCACTTGCAGTTCTTTAACGTGCATCTAAATCTAAATGCATGGGTGTTTTTGTCATTTCGCCCTGCCTCCGGGGCCGGGATCTGATCCCGCAGCCCCCAGCACCGCAGGGCAACACCGTAGCCGCCATAGCTACCATTGCTGATATCTTTCATACTGAAGTGCGTAGACTTCTGCGGAGATTGTGAAGAACGCCGGCCGCAAGAGCTGCTGTCGAGAAAAGTGGAAAATTTTGTGACGTATTCATAAATGAATGTTTGCAACCAATAAAACTTATTGAAGCCACAAGGGAAATTCTCGAAGCTGCGAGCATGTTTCAAAACCTTCGCAATACTGCTGTAAGGGGATGATAGCTAACCTTGATTCAACCTTTGACTCATTGTTGCCCGACCGCTTCAACGAGGCTAGGATAATCAATATAATCGGCAGTGAGAGCTAAAATTATTTGTTTTATGATAATTTTTGCAGGAAGTAATCTAAAATATATACGCACTCTGAGCTTCAATTAACGTTCGTTGCAACCAGGACCATCGAAGGTTAGTCGAATAAAAATTCGTGACGATTGCTGTGGACAGGCAAACCGCGAATGGATGTTTAGGGAAAATGTATCTAAAGTTTGCGACTACTGCCTGACTTGAACGCCGTTTTCATTAACAGATGTATACATCCGCATTCGGTGTTTTCGCGGAACTAATTCCTTTAGGTCGAAGCTTCAGTGCCTCAAGTTGTCGGTCACTTAATCGAAGCCTTAATCCGTTTGTTAGTTTAATTGTTGGAATAACTTCCCAATCGTACAGGATTTCGACCCCGGAACACTGAGAATGTATCATAAGACAGGAAGCTTTTTCTCGCGAGATTATCATAAGGCTTCTGCTGTCGCTTCCTGCTGCATTAAGCGGATCTCAAGCTTACATTTTCGTAGACCTTCAGCTTATGGCAGCAGCCACCCTTATTTATGTTGGAGGGGAATCGCGCTAAACACCGGTAAAAACGAGTTAATATGGCATACATTTTTTGCTGCCTCGTCGTTCGCTCCATCTCAAGTTTCGCCTTGGCGCTTCTTGGGAGCGGCTGTGACGTACAGCCAGACAGGTGCTTGATCGAGTGACCGCTGTATGAATGGTCAGAGTGAAGATGATGTGTACGCCTAACACGAACCGAGGGTCAAGAGGTCAAACCAAATTCGCTTGAGCACATAAAAGGGGACCAGCTCGCAGATCATTGGCTCAGTATAGCCATAATGTTATATTTATTTTTATTTGCCTTATTTATTGAGTTAAACAACGATGGTTTATTATGAAAACACGATTGCGCTCTACAGACACGGAAACAATAAAGGCACACACTGACACACACTGCGCAACGATGGTTCGTCTGCTTCTCTCACGCGACACACTGACATTGGCATAGGGAGTTGGTGTCGGTGCTATTTATTTACTTATTTTTTCTCTGAAAGCAAACATGTTTCGCCCACAACTCCGTGTATCGCAGAAGAACCAAGCCAACTGCAAGACGCCATCGAAGCAAGCGCTCACTATATGTGTAAAATCTTTAGTTTCAAAACACACGAATCGCCAAACTCAGAAAAAAGACGGCACGAAAGCTTGCACCCTTTTTACGCGTCCTTCGTGAGGAAATAGGCGGTGCGTCAGTTAGCTTTAACTGAATGCATTATCGAATGTTCGATCTGACCTGGCCTATCTAAAGCCGGTATAATGACAGTGGAAACGTAATTTCTCGGGATTGTCAACATAAGCACACATAGAACAAAAGATAGCGGCCAAAGTGACGTGCCGCAATAGGTTCCTCGTTCAAAAACCGTTCGTTATGTTCACCATTGTGCAAAAATCTGTCTGTCTGTCTGTCTGTCTGTCTGTCTGTCTGTCTGTCTTTAATTTTAGGGGCGAAGCTCCTTAAGGTTTGGGTCTGTCTGTCCGTTGTAGTAGCGCGTTACCTACCAGGAACGCACTACTAGGAGGGCGCGTGTGGGAGGCGCGCGAGCTCTCTCACTCTTCCATCTGCTGTCTTGTGAGAGAGAGACAGAGACAGAGAGAGCGAAAGGCGTGCGTTAACTATCGAAACGCTTTTTCTTCGATGAACGCTCTACCAGCTCGCAAAGAAGGAGAACGCGCCCTCACCCTCGAGAGACAAGCTTGACGCAGGCAGCGTCTTCTAGCGCGTTTCTTGATTGAAAAATACCGACTGCTCGCGCTGGAGAACCGTTCACTGGCCACCCATATATATGTATAGGCACTGGATCTTGACTTGCAATGAAGTGCCGGTGGGAGATTTCACTTGTGCATAGTTGAACCATAAGGATTCGTAGCGTGCGCGTTAACTAAATTAATTCAGAACTCGGCACGATCTACGATGAACCTCCGGAGCTTCGCCCACTCATCATCATTCACTCCGTGGATATGCTGTGAATTTTTTTTCTTTCTTTCTTCAGGTTGCTTGCGCGCCGGCACTATTGTCTCCCTCGTCCGCAATAGAAAGCGAGTGACGAAATGGCTGCGCGGAAAGGCTTTTCTTCGTGTTTGAGAAACATCATTCACAAGACAGTTGCATTGTAGCAGATTGCGCTTGTAGGGAACGTATTCTGCGCCGACTTCTACGAAACAGCGAGAGCAGTGAGGCGTTGTGAAAAGACAGGAAATCAACGTGGCAAAAGAAAAAAAGAAAGAAGAAGGGGCACAAGTTACAAGCAGACTTTGGGGGAATCCGCCCTTTTCGTTGGAGGAAAGTATGAGCCTTCCGGCACCATCACTGACAATTCGCAATAGATACCGCAACGAAAAAGGATTGGATTCACACTGCTAACACAATGTGCGTAATAAGCTGCGGAGCCGCGATAGTTGTGTTGCAGTATATGCCCTCGTTAGTCACCCTTTGTCCGGCTTAAACGGCATTTGTTGAATTCAGGCTATGGCACTGATAAAGAAGTATTGTACCCAAGGCGAGCAGAGATTCCATTATTGACTGAAAAGCGCATGAAACGAGAAAAATAGACGAGATTAACGGTGAACACAAAGTTGCCCAGTATTCGGCAGGCCCTATAGTCGTAATTCTAGTTACTTCTCTGGAGTGATTGTGCCCTGCCCTTTTCGTGTCTCTTTTACGGCTCGTTCCTTGTGTATTTCAGCCTAAAGTTGATCTAAACAACTCCAGTCTAACGCACCTGTCTATGAGGTGTAATATTTATGTCAACTTAATATGCGGGTGAGATTAAAAATGTCCTGTGATGTTTCTTTTGTATTTATTTATTATTTATTTTATTTACAGAGTTCCTGCAACGCCTAGTGGCATTACTGCAGGGGGGTATACATACAAAGTCCAATATGGTTGCTAACATTTCTGCAATAGTACATCTTAACATTTTGGAAAATTATAACAATATATAATAATTACAGCACTCAATCAAAAATATTTGCGTACAATATGGCACGTGGCAAACAGGTACAAAAAGTGAATAGGCATGTCACTATGTCACAGCGATGAAAAAAAAGCGATGATACTTTCTTTTCCTCGATCAGGATCGGCGTACTATAAAGATTCCGCCCGCTTTATTTTGTTAATTTCTGGTCAATCGGCACTCACAAAAGGCAGCCACTGTGATAACGTAGGCATATGTAACAAGATCAAGATGTATTGAAGCCAGGGAAAACGTTATGGGTAAGGCGTAACGCGTCGTTTAAAGGGTGTGGTCCTCACCGGTGGAAAGTTGTTATTTCGGCCACTTTAATTCACTTTACGTTCATCTAACAATATCTATACTTCGACAAAATGGTACAAATAACACCCGCGTTTGCTTACCTTGGTTTCATTGTCTGCTGGCTTTATATTGTTGTGTCTAACAGAATACAATTGCTCAACCTCCCCCCCCCCCCCCACCTCTTTTTTTTTTTTTTACTTTTCGTCTGTATGCATATAGTATCATTCTGACCACTGACGAAATACAAAAGGACCAAAATATTGAATTATGCCTGCATAGGCTCTTAGTTTCAGTGTAGCCGCTCAATTGCACAAAGCTGCCACGCTCTCGACGCTCTCAGAATTGATGGCATGTTCTACTAAAGCTCATCAGCATCAGGCATTTTGCGAGTAGTCCGACATTACAAACAAGGAAAAATCAAGCATGCAAAAAAAGTGGGACGTATCGAACGTGAAAGACAGAGAAGAGAGATGCCAGAGGTTGAGGGGAAAGGAGGATCTCTCGTACAGTCGGCCAGTTCTCCAGTCCTCGATTCGCGCGCTTGACGTCGTTAAATGAGGGAAAGAAGAGAGGTTGGAGCAGCGAAAGGGTTCGTTTCCCTACGATCAGGGCACGCATGGACCACGGAGTTTGAGATCGATGACTCCTCGGAGAAGGGGAGAGAGAAAGATCGAGACAACGCGAGAGTTCCCACTAAGCAGCCAGGCGAAAACCAAATGTTTTCAGTGAGCGACGACAGCGCGGAGCGTTATTGCCGCGGATCCGCGGTCGATTGGCAAAAGCGGTTCGACGGCGGTCAGACTCCGTAAGCCTTTTTCTCTCTCTCTCTCTCTTTAGCCTCTCTCGTTTTCTGCTTGAGGCTCGTACGAGTAACCAGCTCGCTGAGACACATTTCCAGACATATGAAAGTGGTGCTTTGATGTCTGCGGTCGTGCACACGAACTACTACTTCAAAACTTCCAGCTTGTAGTCGAAACCACCGTAGAACGTATCGCGTTCCACATAAAAACCCTCGGTCTCCTTGCGCTCAATGTGATCTCGGCGCGTGGCGCAGTCGAGCGAAAGATTAAACAAAACAAAAAAAAAAGGGGGGGGGGGGGGAGGATTCGTGAAGACGAGGTCTCTCTGTGTGAAAAATGCAGCTTCACTGCACTGGCTCATAGTTCGCATTAGGGGTCCCTGCAGTGCCTTTTGAACGTAGTCACAAGACAGCTACAATAAGCCGTGGAGGTTCCTGCGAGCGCAATGCCAATGTTATTAGATACTATTTGTTTAGTAACGCTGAGTGATACTACGTCACTAGGAGTACGGACGACGTCGCTTGAAGCGAAATCAAGGCATTGGGTGATGTGGTAGCGGAAAGATCATCAATAATACTTCACCTCTTCGCCTTGAGTTGTACAAGTAATGAGAATGTACGTTACTGTGTTTAATAACATTGAAAAAGTCAAGCGACGGTATAGTTCTTGCTCATAATGACGCAATTTGTTCAAACAAAAGCAGATAATGGTTGAACTGCATTTGAAACCAAATTGCAAATTTCCTGGTGCATGCAGCGCAATGAAATTTGGCTTACGTGTGCACAGAAGCATGGACGACCATCGGCGCCGCTTCCTGACTATGCTTAATAAGTGTTTAATGTGTACCTATGTGCACGCGAGTATTCTACGTGACAGCTATGGTGCCATAAGGCGCTTTTTACCACTAGAATGTTTCTCTTGTTGTTGTTTATTTCAGAAGACTGAACAGACATTTGTGCGAAATATGCTCTTTTTTTTCATATTCTGCTTGCTATAGTTGTTCCAAGCAACAAAAGAAAACACTGTAGGTGACGTTCTGCAAGTTCAGCCGTTGCTTCCTGACGTAGTAACCTGGTCATGTTTCTGGTCTACTGAGGAAAGCAATGGAAACAACGTGGAATATGAGCCGCCTCCATCCAGCGCTGCATAGAGCCAGAGTAAAAAGTTTATCGCATTACGAGCGGCCTGGGACACCGAGGCCTGTACAAATGAGGCAATTAGTGCTTGCAACGCACAGCGCCTCTAATTTCAGTGCCTCCTCCAACACACGAAAGGAAAGAGCACGAAAGCAGGCGCATTCGCAAACACTCACAACTAACAGCGAGAGTGCGCATCTTTGCGCATAGAAAATGAACGTTCGTTTGGCCTGTCCTGCGTAGAACATGTAGAACAAAGCGGTACATACAATTGTGCGACAAGCATGCTGTTTACCCGCCGTTCCCTTTTGTAGTGAAACTACTGCCTACGTGCACAGGTCTCTTTCTCAACTGCTTATCGCACGGTGAAGGTGCTTCCGCAGTTGCTGCACCGTTCCCAGAAGTGCTTTATTTTGATAATTTCAGCCGCTAAGTGGCTCCTGCAAAATGGAGGAGTCCGTTCTTGTGACGAAGAATTTGACCTGCAGATGTTCGAGCTGAATCTCGGGTCGGGAATGAAAAGGTGTTGCTGTGTGTGATACGACGTGAGTGAGTGAGTGAGTGAGTGAGTGAGTGAGTGAGTGAGTGAGTGAGTGAGTGAGTGAGTGAGTGAGTGAGTGAGTGAGTGAGTGAGTGAGTGAGTGAGTGAGTGAGTGAGTGAGTGAGTGAGTGAGTGAGTGAGTGAGTGAGTGAGTGAGTGAGTGAGTGAGTGAGTGAGTGAGTGAGTGAGTGAGTGAGTGAGTGAGTGAGTGAGTGAGTGAGTGAGTGAGTGAGTGAGTGAGTGAGTGAGTGAGTGAGTGAGTGAGTGAGTGAGTGAGTGAGTGAGTGAGTGAGTGAGTGAGTGAGTGAGTGAGTGAGTGAGTGAGTGAGTGAGTGAGTGAGTGAGTGAGTGAGTGAGTGAGTGAGTGAGTGAGTGAGTGAGTGAGTGAGTGAGTGAGTGAGTGAGTGAGTGAGTGAGTGAGTGAGTGAGTGAGTGAGTGAGTGAGTGAGTGAGTGAGTGAGTGAGTGAGTGAGTGAGTGAGTGAGTGAGTGAGTGAGTGAGTGAGTGAGTGAGTGAGTGAGTGAGTGAGTGAGTGAGTGAGTGAGTGAGTGAGTGAGTGAGTGAGTGAGTGAGTGAGTGAGTGAGTGAGTGAGTGAGTGAGTGAGTGAGTGAGTGAGTGAGTGAGTGAGTGAGTGAGTGAGTGAGTGAGTGAGTGAGTGAGTGAGTGAGTGAGTGAGTGAGTGAGTGAGTGAGTGAGTGAGTGAGTGAGTGAGTGAGTGAGTGAGTGAGTGAGTGAGTGAGTGAGTGAGTGAGTGAGTGAGTGAGTGAGTGAGTGAGTGAGTGAGTGAGTGAGTGAGCGAGCGAGCGAGCGAGCGAGCGAGCGAGCGAGTGAGTGAGTGAGTGAGTGAGTGAGTGAGTGAGTGAGTGAGTGAGTGAGTGAGTGAGTGAGTGAGTGAGTGAGCGAGCGAGCGAGCGAGTATATGGTATGCTCGCTGCTTTTCTGGCGGCTGTTCTCGCAGCACCGCCTCCTAGCTGTTCATATTGCCAAACAATGCGCGTTGACACTCCAGCGTTAAATTAAATGACGTTTTGACGCAGCCACAGCACTGGCAGCAAGGCGAAGAAAATAGGGTTTGATGGAAACACAGAAAACAGAGATCTGGGAAACTGACGGCAACTGCATCGCCGACACAGCCCGCAATTACACTCGCCAAGCTTATATGCCAGAGGCGGTTTGAGTTCCTCGTGCTGCAAACCTCAAAACTAACGCCTCCATGAAAAGCGACTCGCTCTAAACCTTTCCACGCTCTCAACCACAAGATGTACACATGCTGTATATCATACAAGTACAGACACATAGCCTCACTGTACCAAAGTAGAAGCCTTAAACATACAGAAAAGAGAAAGCACGAGCAGTATATACATTTTCGCCATAAAATAGAAGCGGCAATAATTACAGCGGACCGCGCAGCAATACGGAACAGGCGGCGTGGGTCATAAATACGAGGAGCAAATATAAGTGCCAGGGGCACATGCTGCGACCATAGGGGAGCGGGTCCTGGAAATAGACGACTGTGACATCACGGGGCCACGCGAAGCACACAAGAGGCCACGCATTCGTCGTTCGCTTGCGAGAAAACAAAACAAAAGAGAATACAACTAAAGAACACCATGTGGAAAACGAACACCGTCATCGCGGTGGAGTCCAGCTGGAAAACAATTTCCTGCTGCCTTGGGTTTAGCGCTTATTTGTTCTTCGTTCTAGAATTGTTATACGCGAGATTTGCTGCTCCCCGAACCATTGCGCGTGCGATGACATGTGCAGAAATGGCTTGCTCCTGTTTTGCGCGCAGCGAAAGAGAGGGAGAGGGTGTATGTGTGTGTATGTGTGTATGTGTGTGTTTGAGAGAGAGAGAGAAGGAGGGAGGGAGGGCGCAATATAAAGAGAAAGTGAATAAAACTAGTCAGCGGAGGTCGCACACACTGTGCATGTTGCAGATGGCCCTTCAGGAAGTTCGGTTGAATAACAAGTTAAGAGTGTTTGCTTGCGTGGGCATAGGCAGCTTCCCTGATGAACTCGGTGGTTATGGCGCTGTTTCACTTATGGTTATATAGTTAGGATGGACCTTGCGCTTTCCTGTGTGCGTTAATGACCTGCTTTATAACGTTTGGTCGTACACAAAAGTGCTTGCTAACGACGGCAGCGTTATGTCTCACGAAGTGTTCACGGCTGCAAACCACTAAACCTCCACCATAACCTGAGCCATTCACGGTGTAAGACATGATTCATAAAACTTAACATCAGTAAATGTGAGTCGACGTTGTTTCGTAGATGCAAGATGCATTAACCGGCCAGCTGTCTAGATATACATCAGTCCTTGTTGAAAACTGTTTCCGCTCGTCTGCGTCATTTGTGGCGCAGTATTAAGGGGTAAAGAACACTTAATCAATCAATTTGACCTGGGAAAATTGTGCGATACAGCCTCCTTGACGAATCCTAATAATACTCAGCGCAGCTCAGTGAAGAGTACGTCTTGTGACACGCTGTGACGATAATTTCTTAAAATGTGACTGAACGCAGACATTTCCCCATTTTAACTTTAGATTGCTTTGTGTGACAAGCTCATATTGCCCGTACAATCGGTAATGCTGACCGTACTCATTTCTTTCTCTTTTATGAGACGTACGTTTTGGTCCAACTCCTACCACTTTAAACCTTCTTTGTAAAACATCAATAAAGTTAAAACTCCTGCGTACGCACCTCTTTCGCTTTTTCATCGTCTCACTTACCTCACTTTAAGCATCTATGTCATCCACAACTAGGCGGGACATTTTATTTTATTCGGCTGCCCACGCACGGCCTTTGCCACTACAACGAAGTCCGCTGTTTCTCTCTGACTGTTGGGTTCTTCGCAGAGCGGTTCAAGTTATCTCTGTTTTAGTAGTACTGAGGTACTTCGGATAAGAGTGTATCGTAATGCGTGACGGATATATCGCTATGCAGGCAAAATTAAAGGGAAAATTATCATCTAATTTTTCATTTCATAAACTTTACTCCACCTTGCCGGTTTCCACAAAACTCATTTGCCAAATATGTAGGCAACATATCTGTATTATAAAAACAAACCCGTGCAATTATCTTTCTGCGAACAAATTTCCATATCGAGCTTCGCACTTCAATATTGCTGATGTTACAGATCGTTCCAGAACCTTACAGCGGCTCAAGATTTCAAGCCGTCGCAGCGGTGGTGCAGTGGTTCCGGCGCTCTGCCGCAAACTCGAAAGACGTCGGTTTGATGCCAGCCATGGCGGTCGCGCTTCAATGAAGTCGAAACGCTAGAGGCCCGTGTACTTAGCTTTAAGTGCACGTTGAAGAACCCCAGGTGGTCCAAATTTCCATGGCCCTCCGCTACATCGTGCCTGATCATCATATCGTTGTGTCGGCAAGGATAGCCCCAGCAGGTATTTCTCCCAGACTTCACAATTAGCGTTCAACACTGCAAAACACGCAAGCTGTAGCAATTCCCTCTCATTATCATCATCATCAGCAGCAGCAGCAGCAGCAGCAGCAGCAGCAGCCTGTCTACACCTACTGCAGGGCAAACGCCTCTCCCATGGATCTCCAGTTATGCCGGACCTATGCTAACTGCGACCAATTTATCCCCGCAAACTCCTTATCTCATCTGCCACCCAATTTTACGCCACCCCCTACCACGCTTGCCTTCTCTATAGGGATTCACTCTGTTACCCTTAATGACCAACGGTTGTCTTGCCTTCGCATTACATGCCCCGCCCACGTCCATTTATTCATCGTAATATATGTTTATATGTCTTTAACAGGCGTTTGTTCCCTAACCACCGCTCTCTCCTTGTCCCTTAAGGTTACACCTACCATTTTCCATTCCATTGCTCGCTGCGTCGTCCTCAACTTAAGTTGAGGATTACCTCTCTATTCCTCCTCAAACATATCAAAGCTCACTTTCTCTTAAAGAATAGTTCAATAAACGTTTCCTTCTCATCTATTTGCTCATATCTACTCTAAACGTAAACAGGAGGTTAAACAATCACCCAGCGTTAAAATACCATCCGTTGGTGAGAAAGCCGAAACAATTCCGTCTCAAAACGACCGACTCCTCGATTCACCAAACAGGTCGCGTAAGAACCAAGCCGCAGTCTACACTCGACTCGCAAGTTGTTCGCCGCGCGTGTACGTATGTAGTCCCAAGTCGTCGTCATCCTGGTGAACAACAGCGGTCTACGTGGATGAGGTCGAAACGAAGCGATGTAAAACAACTAAAGAATGTTTGCCTTTTGGCGGGGGAGACACAGCCGCGCGCAGCGGAATTCCTGCGGGACCGGAGTAAAAAATAACACTCGCGCGAGAAGTGTTTGCACTCCGCTGCTTCCGCTAACAATTCAAGGAAGAGGCGTCCGACTAACAACGAGAGAGGAAGAAAAAAAGAAACGGCGAAGCGTTTCGGAATGCGCGTTGTACGACGGAGGTGTGGTTGCAAAATAGAAGCGGCGCTACATTGTGGCGCTAGCGTGAACCGTTGTTTGAGAGTAGCTTGTTGGAGAAGGGGAACGAGAAGTGGGATTGGCTTTCCAATCTGAAAGTACTATAAGATGGGACTCGGCTGGGTCGCCCTGGAGATTGCGTTTTAGAAGATGAGGTGCCGCAGCCGCCGTGCCACTTGGTGAGCAGCGTAACAGCTCCTCCGCGAAAAAAAAAAAGAAGAAGAAGGCCCTGCCTTAGCGTGTCTTTACCAATAGTTTTCAGCCGTTCTGGCTTCGACTCTTCGTATCTATCTATCTATCTATCTATCTATCTATCTATCTATCTATCTATCTATCTATCTATCTATCTATCTATCTATCTATCTATCTATCTATCTGGCCCTGGCTAACCATTAAGCCATCAATCTCGCTATCCACGTCTCTTTCTCTCTCTCATCTCTCTATTTCTTTCTCCCTCCTCTTTCTCAATCTGAAACACTGTAGTTCTATTTATGCGCTTGAGCTTGAATAGTTCCACCTCTGATCAGACGATTGCTGTTTCACAGTTCCTTTCTATATACCGCAATATCATTTTACCGGATTTCCTACTGCGCCATTTTTCTTCCCTTGCTCTTTCATTTTTGTTTTTTTCTTGAACACGCTCTTCGTTCGATGTCACGCGTGCAGCGAATGTTGCTCGAAGCTCATATGCATATTTGATTGCTACCTCGATCGATACGCGTCGTGTTGGCGGGCTGATCAGAAATTTAGTTGTCTGGAGGCGCGAGGAACGTATTTCAGGCGTGTCCTCCAAGCGCGCCGCGGGAAGATTTCCCTTCTGCGTCGCGCAGGATGCACATTCCCTTCGCCGCATCCAGAGTTAGGAGCCATTCCGAGTGCTTGTAAGACTGAAGAAATGCCAACGCCGCAGAATGCGTCTGGCTTCATTCCGGCGTTTAAGCTAAGCCGCGTAATCTTGGTGTGGTCACGAGGATCAAGAAAACACGTCGTGCCAAGCACTCCACAAAGCAAACTGTTCAAATACGGTGCAGATAAATGATCGCACAATGGCTGGATCGCCGACTTGTAGTAAAAATTGCTTACTTCAAGAAGAAGCTAGAAATGTTGACGTGACTGATGAGAGTACTGAGCAGTTTGCACAGATGAGCTCTCAATTGGGGGAAGTCGTCGATCTCTCTTCTTTGTCCACGGCTTTTACACGAACTTCACCATCACTACTTCGTTGCCTGTATGTGCTTAGGCAGTCTCTCACCGACATGGGTATGCGAATAGTAACTTTTGATAATCAAATCAAATGATAATCGAACAGCGGCAGAAACGAATCCAATAGCGCAGCTTACGAATAGCTCTCGACTTGAGCGGTCGTTCTTGTAATTCATGTAAATCGATGTTCGCGACCTAGTATTAATTACTGGCACTTAGAGCACGAATGCAGTATTTCGCGGATATAAGCAGAACGTTCGCATGCACGGAAACGTTAAGAAAGCGTGAGCGATCATTGTATTATTAGTAAAACCACGCTCAACGAGCGATGTAGACTTATGAAGTAAGTACCCCTGTTTTATTGCATACAAAAAGCCAAGGAAGATCAACTTTATGGTACGTTTGTACCAACTGTGCCTTTATTTCGGTAGTGTTAAGATTCCCACATATTCGTAAACTATTCGAAAGACATAGTGGGCTTACGAATAACAATTATTCGATTCAATCTTTGAATCGAATAGGGCTCCATTCCATACTACATTAGAAATTTTAGAATAGTCCGTTACAAGGACTAGCGTTGTTCTTGTCGCTCCTGTTGTGTGTTATGTCTGTTTATGAGCTTATCACATGAAAATTAATTACCAACCATCCCAGTCAGGCACACTGCTGCATCGCCAGAGACTAAGTGAAACATTAACGCAGCACTTTCTGTACAAAATAAAGCGTACCACTAGTCGGCGGTGCTCGAATGGCCTCCCAGTTCAGGATGCGCGCCATCTTCTTCGGATGGTAGAGAGAGAAATGTTTACAAAACACATTGAGAGGAAGTTTATTGCTTTTTGATTGGCGCCTACTCGATATAAAAACAATGAGAAGCCGGAGGGCCTGGAAGACGGGGGGATAAAGTTTCAAATGAGGCGTGCGCCTCATTCTAAAGGCCGTTGCGCCGTGCAGAAAAGGCCGTAAAAGGTGGCCCGCCCCCGTCTTACAGATATTCTGCGGTGGTGCCAAAGACTGAGCAAGCCGGCACGGCTGTTTCCCTCGCATTTGTTGCCTTCGACGACATCTCATGGCTCTCCGCACACCTTATTACGCGTTATCTCAACGAAGCGAGAGATATGCGTTTGCTCGCTTCTGTCCATACTGTTAATCACGTCAGGCCCCGTCACGGTGGTTTAGAGGCTATGGCGCTCGGCTGCAGATCCGAGTGTCGCGGGATCGAATCCCGGCCGCGGCGGCTGCATTTCGATGGAGGCTAAATGATGAATCCCGTGTACTGTGCGATGTCAGTGCACGTTAAAGAACCCCAGGTGGTCAAAATTTCCAGAGCCCTCCGGCATCTCTCATAATCATAGTTGGTTTTGGGACGTAAAACCCAACAAATCAATCAATGTTCATCACGTCAGCGTTGTGAAAGCCAGTGCTCGCATTCATAGAGTCACGTGCGTTTATGCTTTCCCGTGCGTGTAGACACATTCTATTTAATTTAATTAGCAGCTGCTGAAATATATAGAGCCAATGAAAATGCGAGCCTTCGTATATAGGTAATGGAAAGGTATAGCGCAAAAAGCAAAAGGACACGTCACACGGAAAGGAGAGACGAAGACAAGCCTTTCCCTTAGTTAAGCAAGACGTACTAGCCCAACAATTCGTTCTTCGTATATAGGTTTCATGTATTGCTGTTCCCGTCAGTTCGTTTTTGTTGAAACTGCGATTTTTTATTTGTGCTCAATCATTCCTTCATTCGAAACTTTATTTACTTAAAAATTTATGTCTAGGGAATTTATCTCGTCAGTCACATTCTCGTCAGACCAGAATCGTGAAGCTTATGGCGCATGAAAAGACAAAGAGGAAGAAAGACGAAGAGCCCTGCGGACTGTTTTTGTCGGTCCTTGATCGACATAGGCTGTACTGTTAATACTGAATCGTTTGTGACGCATATCCACACTCCCCGGGTTCGGCAATGAGGGTATGAGGCAAACGCTATCGTGTCACCGTTAATCATTACGTGTATGACAACTATATTAAGTTAGCGATTTCAAGATTGATGATTCATCTTAATAGTACGTCCATGACCTATCATGCAAATTTTGGCGAATACGAGATGAGCGAGACGACCAGGAGAGCGCCGAGGCCTGGGCAGCCAGATGGGTAGATAGATACGGTCAAATTTGCTGAAGTTCGACAAGAAATGCTCCGCATTATAAGAAGTCAAAAATTTTCCAAAGGGTGCCATTGGGCACATGCTCAACAAACAAAGATAGTTATATTTTTAAACAACAGAACAATTGCTGCTCGTTTAAATGGCGTTATTTCTTACCCTAAGCAATAACCAAAGAGTTTCGCTCGGTCACACGTGTTTCGCGAGAAACAAGAGTTGAAAAAGTCATGTCGTCCATAGCGAGCATCTACAAAATCATCGATGCCGTGCTGAAAAGGAGATGGCGAAGGGACAGTCTTCTCGATATTTTCATAACAAGTAAGAATAACGACCAGGGAAGGGAAGTTAACGGGACACAAAAACCGAAAACTTATAACTATGCGCATGACATCAAAAACCCAGGACATAAAGCCACACGCACCGAGCACTTCGATGTGACGCCAGCTCAAGGATGATATTTGCAAGTCGGCCCGTCGTTATACGGACTACTGTTCTGGGATTTTTTTTTTTTTCTGCAAGGTGTGCATCGAATATGACCGCTCCTCTTTCAATCTGATTTTCACGTAACGCCATTCAGTGGAAGAAAGTGCACAATGCGAAACTATTCGCCGCACGCACGTATGCATAGGTGCACTTTCTGTCAAAGCGAAAAGGGCAGACGCAGAATGGAATGCAGAGACATTGAACATGGAAATGCCCGATTGGTAAACCCACCTTTGTAGAGACAGGAGAATATTAGCGCGTGTGGCGTGACGGGACCTGTCGTGGAAAAATGTTGCGATATTCTTGGCGCATATATTCTACAGATATCGAAAAGAAGAACGTAGTTTTAACTTGTATATACTGGGATACCATTTCAGGCATATTCCTTGTCTGCTGGAATAGGACGTTCTCAGCGCACCTTCGAGATTTATATATGTGCCTGACTTTTGAAATTCCTAACTGGCTGATCGTGATATTTGGTGCTATTGCGTAGTTTCGAGTAAACCACCAGAAGTTTGAAACTCGTATGGAGATACATACATACAGTGAGCGAATGACAGGAGCCAAGAAGTTGGGAAAAGCAGAGCATAGACCTACGCTTTCCCCCTTCATCGCATAACACTGCAAAATATTGCCATGGGGAACTTCAGATCCTCGTGAGACGATACGTAAGAAATATAACCAGAATTTGTTCAGTACTCGTCCGTAATTAAAAATACCGATTTAAAAGCTCCACCGTGAAATAATTTATAATGTACCGTGAAGTCATGCATAACACGGTAGCCCTAAATTTAGGTTTGTTTGTCAAACCTAATTCTTGAAATGCATTTCTTCGGGGCCCGGGAACATTGAAGGGAAAGCGTACTTTGTAGCCACGGTCTATTGATTAAGAGAGCAGAATAATGTATGAACAACCATGATCTCTGCAGATAGATGAAAAAAAAAAATTGCCAGGGAGAAATACGCGGAACCGACATGCACACAGCAGATGATCTACAGCGGGTAAAAAAAGAGGAACGCTTCATAATGGGACAACCACACAACCGGAAGTGTGGGAAGGCACATGCTGCGATTACAGAAATTAAACCCAATTAGAGAGGTAGCTTCTGTGATTACCGGTGACAGGTCCACCGTGCCATCACTACCAAATGTGTAACCTGCAACTAGGTCATCTGCCCTCTACTGAGCGCTGTCTTCTGGAAAGATTGCAATGCAACCTGTTGATTGTCCTAGACCTTTTTTTTCGCTCTCTATCATACTCATATCCATTTATCCATCCATATATTCATACTCCTTCGTCTCCGCTCCGTCGAGAGCATACAAGCAGGCACGACAACTTATTCAGGCTCCCTGTATTTATTTCCTGCTATGAACGATCAAAATTAAATCTGAAAATTGAAAATTCAGATAATCAACTAGCATAAAAATGTAACCTCGACAGCAACGCTGTCACAGTAAAAAGAAAATATAACCAAACACCACAGAAAGAAGTCTGGACAATCAGGAAGACAAACATAGGACAAAACCGCTAAAAGGTTGTGTAAACAACCGTCGTTTTCCCGAACTCCTAGACAAGCGTGACATTTCCGCTTTTGGACGTCTTATTTTTTCTTTAATTTACTCTGCCTTTTGGAAAAGCACCGGTGCTATGGAGGTTGAAGGAAGGCCTATATACTTATTTCTTTGTTGTTTTATCCAGAGGTTATCACGCTCTTCTCTGCGATGCACACCAAGCAGCCAGACCAACCGGATCAATCGTCCTTCTTGATGCAACTCTGTATGATAACTGGACTCCACCAAAAAGAGGCCACTCTGCTTTGTTGAATATGGCTAGGAGAGGCACTCACGAAACCTCATTCATTTTGGACGGGAATGGCCGACAGCGCTCTTTGTGATGACTGTCGTAGCGAGGAGACGCTACGGCACATTCTGTGCAACTGTCCTGGATATAATATTCAGGGGCAGTCCCTGGTGTCCGTCCTAGCGCACCTTTACAATAGACCAATGTACGTTGAGACCATTCTTAAATGTCGTCGACTGAAGGACGTCGCAGCCAAAGGCGACGAAAGCCCCGCTTAGGCTTTCAAAAGAAACAGGCTTGGACAAACTGCTGTGACAGTGGTGTCACGTACAACGCAAATCTGACAGGTGGCGCTATTCTGAGCATGCGCAGATAAGTTGTGGGTCTTCTTTCCTTTTCTCCTCAGTGCTCTTCTTCAATTTGTAGTCGGCGATCGTTTTGTCCACTCCTCTTTCCTTGTGTCTGTTTTTTACGCGCATTTTATTTCTATAGTGACTGTTTTACTGCGTGTATGCTATGTGCTGTCTTCCTCTTTTCTCTTCTTCTCTATATTTCAATCTTGTCCATTCGATTCTCGTGCCTAGGGTAGCAAACCGGTTATTCTGAACTGGTTAACCTCCTTGCCTTTCTATATCCGTTATTTCTTCTATCTTGTCATTTGATATTTATAATGTAACGCGCGATACCGTTTTGCTTGATACGTCTTTCTTTCCAAATTTCTCACATGCAAAACAGCAGCATCATACCGCGGCTGCGTCTGAAACAAAATCTGCAGGGCGCCATGTATATTGATACAAGTCCTACGCAACTACATCGCCAGAGAGGCGCGCCAAGGCTTTTGCCCCTGATTACTGCTTCCCTCATTACACCACCTCAAGCGAAAAGCAAGGGGCACATCAGTTTCAAAAGAACACCTCGAACACTAACATTACAGATTTGAAAAAAAAAAAAAAAAAGGCGGGGGGGGGGGGGGGGGTAGAAAATGCGGCAGTTGGTGATGGACGCCGCTGATCCGCTGACACAACGACATGTTTGTTTTGCTTTTATCTTGATAGCTTGAAACACGTGCCTGGCAACTGTCCTAAATGCTTGTAAGCAACGAATGAAGTTAGACAGATAATAAAACGCGTCGCTTCGTCTAAACTAACAATGAAAACGAGTCCACACATACACATCCCTATATACAATCCCACCCCTTTCTACTTTCTTGCCACCTCTCCAAGTGCCGCTATCTTTAACTGTATTTACGGCATTAACTGTGTGCGGGCGTTATGAGCAATAAAAAAACTATGAAATTCTGAAGTTTTTTATTGGATCAGGACGAAGCTGAAAATGTGACGGACGGTCGTCACAGCCTTCCCGCTTCACTTCTGGCTTTTGATGTTTGTTTAATGGGGCGAGCTCGTGAACGAGTTCAAACAGCGCGCAGCATTGGAAAATAAAAATCTCTTCCTGCAGAACTTTCCTTTTGCTTCTCCGAAGGAAAATAATTCACTCGTCGAAACGAGATAACTCTGTTACCATTACCTTTAAATGTACCGACAGAAATACAGTGCACTAGGAGAAAAAAAGTGCCTGAGGTAGAGAGGCTCTCTAACATACGAAAGGAAAAGAAATACTTACATATATACTTAACTGAAAGAAAAAAAAAAAGACACTGCATTGGCGACTAAGCCGGCAAACGAGCAGGCAGTCGTAATACACAACACTGTGCAGATGCAAGAAAAAGTTCCACATGCGGAAAAACTCTCCCCTCCGTTGCGCTTCCTCCTTTAAGACGCAACGTGGTCCTTTCAATCTTCCCTTATAGTTGTGCTCGTGGTTGTCCTACGCTTATTTTTTCATGCTCCGCGATATACTCCGCATCTCGGTGCCATTAGGAGATGACGAGGCGAGCCCTTATCGGAAGCCCCGAGGCACAAAAACGCCGAGTGCGTTGTTCGTACATAGACGACGCTGGCTGCTCACGCACCGTCGTGACGCTGCGAGCACTGAGTATCGCCCAGAAGCAACGCAGCCCGAGGAGTTTACGCGTAGCGTGCTTCAACCTAAAAGCGGACGCATAGATGATTGAAAGGGGCTGAGGCCAACACGTGTTACAGAGGGGGGAGAAAATGCAGGAAGGTCAACCAGACGCTACCCAGTTCTCTACCGAACACTTAGAAAATGGGAACTGATGAGCAAGAACAAGAATAAGGAAGGTATTAGCCTACATTACTCGATCACACACACAGTGCGGCGCAGTTGCAGCAGGGTACTTAGGTCAGTCACCTTTCAGTATTGCTTGGAGGCTCGTATACATCTTTGATGACTGATGAGCTCTGAGGCCAGACTCCCAAGATTTTTCTCATCTATGGGAGGACAGTCATCAAGTACACTAAGTTAAACTGGATAGTCTGGCGTGATTTGTCAAAGTGAGAACTGTTGCACAGAAGATGAGCAATTGAACTGTTCGCATTTACACTTTGCTCCCACGAGCGAATCAGCCATTCCCACTTGGCAGGACGGTATGTAAGATAGAAGCCGCTAAGGAAATAAGCGTTTTTCAACCGCCTCCTTTACAACCATCTGTTATTGCACCATCGGCAAGAAGTTACAGTAAAGCACACAATAAACTTCCCTGTGGCTGCGTTTGATCGCAGCACCGGATAACATTCTCATAGCTCTAAACGCACACGCGCCTCACCAAAGGAGTGAATACAGAAACAACTGCCTCCGCGGCTTAATCGGAAATGTGTCACGTGCGAAGGTGTTGGTCGTTCAGGCTACATTGAAAGCAGATTTGCCCTGCAAGTCTCTCTTTGCTTGGTCTAGTGGTTATGGCACTCGGCTGCTGGTCCGAAGGTCGCGGGACCATCGAATCCCGGCCGCGGCGGCTGCGTTTCGATGGAGGCGAATTGTTGAGGCCCGTGTGCTGTGCGGTGTCAGTGCGCGTTAAAGAACCCCAGGTGGTCGAAATTTCCGGAGACCCCTCCACTGCGGCGTCTCTCTCTCTCTCACACACACACACACATCATATATATATATATATATATATATATATATATATATATATATATATATATATAGAGAGAGAGAGAGAGAGAGAGAGAGAGAGAGAGAGAGAGAGAGAGGGGGAAGGTCGGGCTCCGACCGAAACGTTGATGCAATAAACCGTCGTTCTCTAAGAGGCGCATCGTCAATTCTGAAGAAGGATCAGTAGCAGCGCGCGTGCAATCGTTAGGGCAGTGTCGGTCGTACTGGTTCAGGCTTCCGCTTGCGAGTAATTCACGAAGTTTTTTATCAGTACGATTTTCGAGCCGTTTACTAACACATTGCGTGCTGCTACACAGTTCCTTTCTGTTTCTAGACACCACGTTACGCTCGGGCCTTGGTCGAGCGCACAAAATCATTCGAGCGCGCGCGAGTGAACACAGAACACTGCAGCCAGGCGCAATGATTACGTGACCGTGCATGCGCATTGAGTCGCCTCGTCGTCGTTGCCGGCGAAGCATTAAAGCACGCAGCTGTCGCGCGGAGGTAAACAAACCCGTGAGTGCAGCCGGTGCTTGCGAACCGAACCATATGCTGCCGGAATGAGAGCTAAACGAATAAGGCGTTCACAGAGTGGACGTCAGGTCGTGTTCACAACTGCGAAAGTGAAGGGAGCAGCTCAACAACAGCCGGACGTCAGACGAGAAGTAATAGTCTCGACGTCAATGTGGTGGTGGTGGTGCGCGTGAAGCTGACCCCACAGTAAATATACATGGCTAAAAATTCGGCGATTAAACGTTGTCACTAACGACATCGCTAAGATGCAACATAACGTCGCGTGCAGTAACTAGAGCAACGCAAGCAAGACAGGCTCTGCACGCGTATACAGATAAGTAAAAATTTTAAGCGCGTTTTGCACTTTGCCCGCTAAATCTCAGCTGTTTTCTGGGCCACCTCTCAGCTCTTGAACTCTTGAAACATCCAGCCGTTCTCTTGTGAAGCGCTAGCAACCCTGGATCACGCGCGAGCGGAGGATTCGAAACGCTCACGCGCTACGTCCTTGCTGCGCTATGGAAATGCAGCCGCTGCTACGGGGACCGAACTCGCAGCTTGGATCAAAAATCTAAACCTCTCCCACACCTTATCGTAGGTTGGCTTTCGCATAATCACTATCATGTAGCAATGGATGAGGGCAAGAGTGGATCGAGCGCGGCACAAGCAGCAGCGGGTCAAAGATAACAGTTGATCCGCCTTTCCCTCCTGCGTGAAGGCGGCGAAGGGTCGACTTAGAACAAAATTGGTGTTCTCAGCAGACGTCGTCTACAGCTGCCTACAAATTCACAAAAACATATTGGTTGCACAACACTCTTTCTTGTCTTGAGAAGTTGTGTACCTTGTAACCTCCTATCACAATTGAGTTGACTGAAAAGGCCCTCAGTTTATATATATATAGGCAAACTTCGTAAAAAGACAGTGTAATAGAGTTCTTCGAAGAAAAAAGGAACTAACGCAAAAGGGAAAAAGCCTCTCTCGAGCGCGTCGAGCATTTCTTTCGTGACATTCAATAAGCAAGAAGTATCTTCCGAGGGCAAGTCTTGAAACTTTCGGGAGTTCTCCATAATGCGCAACATCATCATCTGAAGCAACAAAAGCAAGAGGATACAAAATCGTACGCATCGCACAAATCAACAGACTGGGGAAGAATTCAAGCAGCACTCAAAGGGTCGATGGGCAAGAAAAATATGACGAAAGACAATGGAATGCCAGAACTGCGCATTATATATTTCAGGTCGAAGCGAGCTATGGCGGTAGAAGATCAATCGTTCCGATGTCAGATCACAGTGGTGCGGTGAGCTCGTGGAAAGAGAAAAGGACCGGAGAAAGGGAGAAGAAGAAGAAGAAAAAGAAAGGAGTTCTAAGAACAGCGAAGAAAGTTGCTCTGCGGGCATCCGTGCGAGTGCGGCTTGTGATGGAGATCAATGCATTACCTTCAGCCCTTTGGTAGGGGCGACCCAGAAAGCGTGCCAGATAGAGCCCCGAGAATGCAAACGAAAAAACACACAAGTCGCGTTAACTTTGCGTGGCACGAACGATGAGAAGGATCGCTCGCGCGCGACATTCCATTCTTCTTCTTCTTCTTCTTTGGGGAGCTTCTGCATTGAGTTTAGTGGTTCATAAAACAATAATGCGCATCATCATAATTATCATCATCATCGACAACAACAACAGCAGCAGCTTCGCTTAATTGCTTTGAGCGTAGAGGATTGGTTCTCGTTTGTACTATCTCTGCGTGCCACAGACGTTTTATAGGCATGTTCCATACATCGGGTTACCTCACTAAAGCAAACATACGGGCTAGTTCTTGCATGATATGCAAATCGAAGTGCATTAGAGTTTAGACAAAGGAGCGCCGTAGCGTGCGTTCAGCATTTATTGTTATGTTGAGCGAACTTATTTGAGTACAAGCCCGGTCCAGGAAACCGTTGGTAGTGTTGCCTTTGGATGCCTTTAGCAATCATCGTTCTCAGATGCCGAAATAGCAGGAACAGGCGACTGTTTCTTGATCTTTCTTTTCTGTGATTTCGCTCTTTGAAAATCGCGTCGTTGCCCATGTTGGTATATAGGATATTTTATTGCAAATAAGTATGAAGGAAACAGTCACGATTCGCGTCTGTTGCAGATGCGCAGCCCCCATATACAGTGCCAACTGGAAAAAGAAATGTATCTTATCAGTTTTATCAGGAGAAAAGTGGCATGATTGAACTGACACTGAATGGAGACAACGTTGTTGTTACTATAAACTTATCACATTTATAGCAAGCTTATAAATTATTTAGTTATATTTAACGAATAGGAGCCCGAACTTGCAAACGTTATTCACCCTTAGTCGATCTTAGCCATTGCTAGAGAGGGCTGCTAGTACGCGAGCAAACACGGTAGCTGCAGTGATGAGGTTTAGTGGAACGTCTTCTTAGAGTGAATTGCCCTAGAAATCGGCCCGTACGCTTGGGCAGGAATCATTATGATTCGTTACAGAAGAAAAGTTGAAAATATTGTGTTAAAGAAAAACAATACAAGGCAGTCCGTTCCAACAAGCATTAAACGTGCCACATGCGATAACACGCAGCGCTAAACGCTGCTGAAGAGTATGCATATGGTGTACCTGGAATTCAAAACAGTGCATTGTATAATACGTGTAGCGCCTCAGCAGCCAAAGAACGAATAGGCAAAAGTTCCAATGGAAACTTGGCGCTTATTGGTCGCGGCTCACGGGCTTGTGGTTACATCGGGATCATTATGCCAAGAAATGACGTGTTAACACGGACACAAGGTATGAGTAGGCAACACGAACGCCGACTCTTCTCATCCCTTGTGTCCGTGTTTGAGTGCCTTTTCCTTGCATAATCAACGCGCTCAGTATACTATACTCTTATATCGGGAAAAGCGCGTAGCGCCCTGAAATGCCGCATTTTAGGCGCCAGTACGCACATGCGCAGTAGTTGGAGTCTAGTTATCGGGCGCGCTGTTGCGGACACAACATGATTAACTGTTGCCCGCGTCCGTCTTTCACTGGCCTCCTGCGTTCTGCGTCGTTGTATATTTTAAGTACTCTTCGTAAGCCTAACGATGTCCGAGCCACCTGTGGTCTAGCTACCGTATACTCAAAATCCCCCAAAGAAAACCTAACTTCAGTTTACTCCGCCGCGCCCAAATGTGACAAAATGCTGTTTAGAAAGCTTTCTCTGCGGCCTATTGCTTCTATTTTTGTTTTGTTTTTTTTTTCTTTTGTTCCTGTCGCTCTGTTTTGTTCTTGTTGGTCTCCTCTTTTTTTTCACGCAAGCAGGCGTCTGTCGAGGGTACGAAGAGCCGTTGAAGGAGAAGCATTGGATACACGCTTCATTGGAAAGGCATTTCACAAGCTGCATTCGGCTTTGACAGGTCAGGAATCAAATGTTGTTGCTTTCTTTTCCTCATATTTGGGCCGCGCCTAGCGCCGAGCGTGATCACCGAATACCCTTGTCGCGCCGACTACAGCCATAAAAAAAAAAAAAGGGGGGGGGGGGGGGGGAGGGAGGCGGAAGAAATGCGAGCCACGGGCAGCTATCTGACGCTGACAGCTCACGGAGTTTCAAAGTTTCGAGACCGCCTCGGGCACTTCGATATCTCGTACGGAATGGAGAGCTCGCTTTCGCATCGACTTTTTGACATCCTCAATATAACACCTTGCCCGTTGGCGTTGGTGCTTTCTGCGAGCGGAGACTATCAACAATATTTTTTTTTCTCCTGCGCGGTATGATAACAACAATTATTTTAGTACCCCGGGCCTGACCAAACGACAGTAGAACGTCTTCGCTGCGGTGTAGTATGAACGGGTAGCCGGCTAAATCTTGATCCCCCGGCATTTTTTTTTCCATCATGAATCAGGGATATAACCACTAAATGTTTGTTGCATGGGCATATCGAATTGGTGAGGTGATTATTCAAGTTCCAATGCATGATCTGAATCCGTTATTTAACATTGCAAGATGGAAAACTTGCGATAGAGATTTTAACATAAGGTCCAAAGAACACTGTCAAACGTTGGTAACCCTGTGATAAAGAAAAAACCTTTTTGTTTTACCAGACAAAACAACGTTGTCACTACGAGGCACGCCGAAGAGCTGGACTTCAGGTTAACTTTCGCCACCTGAGTTGCTTTACGTGTTCGCGCATCTAAGTTCACAAGCAGTTCTTGCATTTTGGTCCAATTCAAAATGCAGCCACCGTCAGTGGGAATCGAACACGTGGGCCTTCGTGTACCAGGTCTGGTAATCATGTCGCCATCAGAAAGCAGAAACAAAGCGAGCGTGAATTATGATGCGTTGACGTCACCATGGCCGTCATAGTCGAATAGTCGCGCAGTAAGAAGCCGCTTCTGCGACGCCACGTAAGAAAGAAAGAAAGAAAGAAAGAAAGAAAGAAAGAAAGAAAGAAAGAAAGAAAGAAAGAAAGAAAGAAAGAAAGAAAGAAAGAAAGAAAGAAAGAAAGAAAGAAAGCGCATATTCTACAGTGTATGGAAAACCAGTTCTGAGTAATTCTGCAACGTGGAGTAACGATTGTGAAAAGGGGAATATTCACCTTTGGATACCAATCGGGGTTTGCGCTACAAGCGGGTGCATGTACTCTTCCTGTCTTTCCGTGCTGCATGGTAACACGCGTGTAATCGTGGCACGTGCCTTCGCGGACACAAATCGCTTCCTTCATTCCATCTGACCCAGGCACGTGGCAAGCCTGGGCGGAGCGAGCGTACACAGCCATTGCGACTAGGTTGATTAAGCGAGACGACCTGTGTCGGACATGCAAGGGCAAAGAACGCCCGGGTGAGGCAGCAAGCCCGAACGAACGAGCCAAGTCAAAGCGACATCGCCATTTCTCTTCCGCGCGTCTTCACCGACAGATGTCATCGGAAAGACAAAAGAGAAGTGAGACGAGGAATGCAATATATGCGTCTCCGCTGTTTGCTCGGAAGTTACTTGGGGTCTTTGCGTGGAGCGTCGTGGAGTGACTGCTTGCATATTAGCGCAAGACGCTTTCTCCACATTACGTCAGCCTTCTTCGCTGTACCCCGGCTTAGCGAAGCCTGTCAAGGAAGAATCTAGAGCACCTGGGAACACATCGTGAAAACAAAAGTTTTATGCAAACTAATAGAGGCATCCGCTCTTAGTTTTCTTCCTTCTGTATTTTTTTTCCCTTTCCGATAGAGATATAGTGTCACAATTGCGTCTTCTGGGCACCTCGAGTTGCACAGTCAACGCGCAAGTGGACAAATGAGATTAAGAATCGAAAGTTACGATATAGCCAGCTTTAACGTCCAACTAGCGTTTGTTTAGTGTCGTGCTTTATTTATCCAAGTCGAGTTTGTCTTACCGCGAAGAATGGAAAGCTAATTTTGACGAGCCTGTCTGGAAGCCTTATTTGCGGTGGTAGCTCTCTCTGGATTTTTGGAAGTCCTGCCGAAGCGTATGCGTGCACACGTGCTTGGCGTGATAATTCACCAGAATTGAAGGAAGACTGTTTGTTTTCCGAAGTTAGTGTCTTCTGCTCATCCTGATGAACAGAAGAATGAAGAGACTGAATGTCATCAGAATGAACAGAAGACACAATACATTGGCTTGAGAAAACAGGCAGGTAGGTAATTAAGAGTTCTAATACCCGAAGTTAACAGCGATATGAAATTCAGTAAAAAGCGTTGAGCTAAATGTTAGCTTCGAACTGGAATGAACAAACCAAGATAATAAATGTCATTCAAAGCTGTTCAAAATAATGTCGGTCAAAGCATTCAAAATGTCATTCATATAGTGACTGACCGCGTGCCCCGCCACGGTGGTCCAGTGGCTATGGCACTCGGGTGCTAATCCGAAGGTCGCGGGATCGAGTCCCAGCCGGGGCGGCTGCATTTTCACGAAGGCGGAATGTTGAGCACCTTGTACTGTGCGATGTCCGTGAAGGTTAAAAAAACCCCAGGTGATCGAAATTTCCGGAGCCATCAGCTATACGGCGTCCGTCATAGTCACGTCGTGTTTTGGGACGTAAAACCCCTGAAATCAGTCCATCGATTGACTGTGCCCTTGTGTTGTGTGCATTATGTGTTCCTCCTTCGCTTTACCCGCTAACCTTTATTGTGCACCCCGTATTTTTCCATCTTGAACTGGTTCACCTCCCTGACATTTCCTTCTCTCTTGTTTGAGCTCACATTAGTTTAATCGCGAGGATAAAACCAGTAAAGGTTGCGTTACCTCCAGCGTAAATGTCTTGTGAGGAATCTCACATCACTAAGTGGCGCGGCGTGCTTCGTATTATCGGGGCTGTCTTTCCGGGACCATCGAATGCATCACCAAAATCACGCTCGCTGGCGTGGTCGTATCATCAGCGGTAATTTGGTGAATTGGCCGCCACGCCGTACGTCCGTGTGCCGTTCACCGTACTGGGCTTCCCCCGCGCGCTCCACGTGTCACCCCTGCTTGCACAAATCCTCGGGGAAACATCTCGCAAATCACTTCGCGCCGAACAACTCATCTGCGTCCGCGATTCGTACACCCGAAGCGGGGGTGTACAAGCATTCGCGAATAGTATCCTCGCGTGGTTGCAAATTTCTATCCTCACGAAAAGCATTCAATCACATCTGTCAAAGATAAGAGCATCGCACGAGGCTGCTTGGAATGGCGGATGATTTTTATTTTTTTTTTTTCTCCGCAGTATACTGCGAGCGCATTTGGCGAAAATTTACGACCTCTCGCGTCCGGTGCGAGGCAAGCCCGAGCTCCCAGCTTCCGACGATATGCCTGGAGCGCGACGACGATAAGCGAACGCGCACCGCCGATGCAAGGCTGGAAGTGAAGCAACCGAGGCCAGCCAGGGAGGATGCGGCGAGCGCGCAGTTTCCTACGAAAATTACCGCACAGGAAACTCGGGCGCTGCAGCACATCTGCGAGCGCGGTGGATGAGCAAACGTGAGGGAGACTTTCCAGATTTTTCCTAATCTTATCGAAACAAACGTCGTACATTGCACAATTTCCGCAAGTGCACAAAGAGGCTTCAAAGCCACGATACTGAGAGCGAGACTTCCCCGTAGACCGTACAGCCGTCAGCACGGTTAACTCGGACGCGCTGTAGTGCGGCCTGGACCACTTCGAGTGAGGCTAGCGCCACGAAATGGTGGGCGCTGCTACCCGAAATAGTATTTACTTTATTATTTATTCAGTGAATAAGTAAATAACGATTATTTCGGCAGCAGCGTCCGCCGTAACGTGACGCTGGTATTAGCCCGAGTAGCCCAGGCCACGCGGCAGAGCTGCACATTGTGGAACAGCCATCATGTTGAGCAGTGACAAACGCGAAGAAGGCTACACAAAATAAATGCCTAATTTAAATGCGTATTCGTTAATTATTTATAAAAATAACTCACACAAATGAAAGATTGAAACTTTGCGTTGAGGCCAGTGCTTCGCACGCGAGGTGAAAGTGCCTCCTCAGCACAGGACGCAAAGGCTGACCCAGTTTGGGCTCCAAGTGCAGGTCAAAGCTAGGGTGCTACGCTTGAATTACGTTTAGAGCACGTAATACAGGACATCCTTACGAGCAGCACCAAAAGGTTACAGCAAACAATATCCTGTTATATGCCCTCTCGAGCGTTCCTTGTAGGTTGCACAGTGGCCCATTCTTTAGCGTTTTAGCTTGCTTACGCGTATCAGCGACTCATCTCTCATGCACGGAGCTTTGCCGACTCGCTTATTTTTAATGCAGAGTTCCAAGTCAATTTCTACCGAAGAATAATAATTCCTTGTTCTTGTTGCATAAACACGCCTGTGGAACGTATTGGGGACCGACAAGTGGCGCGCTTAACTAGATAAAAAGACTTTATAATACCCCATGGCATCTATAATAATAATAATAATAATAATAATAATAATAATAATAATAATAATAATAATAATAATAATAATAATAATAATAATAATAATAAAGTTTATTTAACGTGCTCAGGAACAACCATAAGGTCCTCGTACTGGCGCACGCAAAAAAAAAGTAACAAGGAACAATACAATAAGGACACTCTACATAGGTAAATGCTAATAAACAACAACAAAAGCGAACATTCATAATAAAATATCAGGGATGTGCAAAGATACAAAAACGCTATAAAACTGCACATATCCAACTATGCGCAATAATAATAATAATAATAATAATAATAATAATAATAATAATAATAATAATAATAATAATAATAATAATAATAATAATAATAACGCTTATTAATATTCCGGCATATGTGCACACGTACAACAACGCAGCATGTCACCGCGGATGAGACAAAAGGAAACGCACAAAACGTGGTTCCTGACTTGGCCAACATCCCGATTCGAAACGAGCTTTTCGGCTGCTGCAAACAGGCATGGAATTTCATATTTTCCCCATTAAATACGATAACTCCCCCCCCCCCCTCCTTTTTTTTCCCCCATTTCTGTTTCGGGTCGAATGCGGTCGATTGTCGAGAAAATATTGCCTTCTCTCGCCTCCGCCGAATTCAGAAGAGGCGAACCGCAGACGGGGGTTTCTCGACGCAGTCGATAATGTAAGCACTGTACGTGCAATACGACATCGTGACCTGTCGAACGTGCAGCCTTCTTGTGTGGTTTAGTCTTAATACACGCAGACAGCTAATATACAGTTTCCAACCAACGCATGCACAATTAAAGTACGTGGAGCCTGTGCATACAAACACGAAACCATATCGAACGTATCCTGTTCCTTCAATTCTTACTCTACCTCTGTCCTACCATCAGCTGCGCAGTGAAATTCGATTACGCGGAACCAAGCCGCGTCGCCTTGGAAGGAATTGTTCCCCTGCACCGTCATCCTTTATCCTTACTCGCCCAACATATTTTAATTTTTTATATATTACGTGCATTGAACCGTGCTTGGAACTCTTTCTCTAAGGTGATAGAGAACCCGGCTTTGGTGATATCGATTATCTACTTTCGTTTTTTCCGAAATTTGAGTCCCTCACCGCATTGTTTTCGTGTCCGTGGTCGTTTCGCTGCCGATGACGACTTCGTGAGTTTCGATGCAGGGCGTTGGTAGACTGCATTCACAAGAGGGTTACCTTTATTAAGAAGCGCACAGGTTTGGGCTGGTTGGCGGCAAATAATAGTGATATTATTTGCGCATCACCCAAAGAAGGGAGGACAGGTTTTTGCACGTTCCTGTCCTTCGTTCTTAAATAACCATAAAGTGATTATCTGTAGTTATTACTGATGGCAGCCTGTGCTGTTGCAAGGTGCCCAGCATAAATTCAATGAGTGCTCACTTTTGTGCTGTTGTGCGCTATTAGAAAGTAAACATACGAAAAAAACGTGCGGAAATGAGCCATTCCTGTTATCGATAAATAACTAATTTATTATAAATGACAAGTAAAAGGGCGACATATGTCACAATTTTATAAATGAGAAGATCGAGGTCGGAGTTTAAAAGAAAAGGTAAGCTGTGGGACATAGGCAATGTCCCTTTTTTTTTTTACTTTCATTTGTCATAATCAAGAAGGCATTTGTCGAAAAGTTACCTCCACCTGTAATGTAGTATGCATTTTAATGTAAAGAAATCGAACTGATTTCCCCGCGCCTTTTGTCTGGTTTGTTTTCGGCTTGATGCCACTAAAACTAAAACTGAGACACTTCCGTACACTTTATTTGAATGTACTTTGGTTCGGCGTGGCAACAGTGCCTATTTATCACTCAATAAACGGCCGTTGTTCATATACGCGTTCAACTGCCCGCGTTATACATCCAATAAAATGCCCAATGTAAAACAACCCCCTGCGAGTAACTTAACGCTAAAATAAACCATCTATGCCCTTCCGTGCTAACTAATCGTCTGCTGTCGCGTTTAACTGCGCTATAGACTGAAAGCTATTTTGCCGTAGTGTGCAGCATCTGTGCGTTTTTGTTCTTTCGAAGAAATCGGGCTTCTTTTTTTTCGTGCTTCACCGGAAACGGTCTTTCTTCGATGCGTGCGCAGTCTGAATCGCCTAGGCCAACAAAAGTCGTCGCCGGCGAAGACGACGCAAAGAGGCGTACAGAACACGCGCGACATTCGCGGAAAAGCGCGGTCCACTGACAAACGAGCGGCGACTACTACATACGCTGGCGAGCAGTTCATTAACTGTTCGCTTCCGCCGCGGCCGAATTGCCCCCGGGTGGAGACAATTGGGAATCGAAACGAAAGACCTCGAAGCAAACAAAAGATGTCTCGCTGCAGTTGCACACGTGTCGACAGCAGACGACGAACAAGCTAAAGAACGCGTCGTCTCTATTTTTTTTGCTCTTAATTTCTTCGCCTCGGTACATTAACACTGTCGTCACACGCACACGCGTGCACACCTGTTCAGATAATCGAGCACATACATACATACATATACACATACATACACACATACACACATACATACACACATACATACATACATACATACATACATACATACATACATACATACATACATACATACATACATACATACACACACACATACATACATACATACATACATACATACACACACACATACATACATACACACATACATACATACACACACACATACATACATACATACATACATACGTACATACATACATACATACATACATACATACATACATACATACATACATACATACATACATACATACATACATACATACATACATACATACATACATACATACATACATACACAGGCACGCGCACACGTACGGGCATACGCACACTTTTCAGCCTTGCCTGCTTGAGGTTGCCACCCTTCTTTAAATAGGACAGTGTGGTGTCCGCGCACGTTAGCGCCAGATTGTTTTAGTAAGAAACGCAAAGCGTACGAGCTCCCACGATTCCCAGGAACCTTCAACGTGAAATCTGCGTGCAATGACCCAGCATCGCGGCGGTTCCACACCGAACACGACAACAAAAGCCCTACTCAGGGGATGTTTAATAGACGATACAATATGTGAAACGGGCACGCAGAACGCTGGCGAAAGTTTCTTGAGCGCACCGGTATCTTCAGGCTAACATGGTGACATGCAACTTGAATGAAACAGGACTCGCCGGCGTTCATACACTCATGGTGCTACCAGTAGTCGGCAATTACTCGGCGGTAATTACAAAATAATCATTGTGTTATCACAACAGGTAAGCATACAAGATTACACAAAACAGACTGCATGATACCAACCAAAATAATGGCATCACCAATACGTCCCCTGCAGCCCGATCGCGTATACTTATTAACTGCACATCCGATGATTCTCTAGAAGTATACTTGCCGCAGAAGGAACTCGGGTAAACGTATCTGCGTGTGTATGCTGCTTGTGTAAATAAAAAAAAAGGAGAGGGAGGGTGCATGACGGTGTATAACAGTAATCATTTCCTAGCACTCTGTAGTGCAAGAAGCTAGGTACACAAGAAGTAAGACATCTCGTGAGAGTTTCTCTCGCAAAACAATAAAAATCCAGCTGTGTGCGCTTGTTTAAGGGCTTCTGCACCGTTTTTACATATCAGAGGAAATAAAGAAATAAAGAGGAAACACCCATCCGCCGGCCTCGTCTCGGGAAATCTAGTGACATGTGATGTCTCCGTTCTGCAAGATATTTTTTTTAAACTACAGCTAGCTATCTGATTTCTCACTGTTTCAATTCAATGACCTCTACAAAAAGGAGTGAAAAGAAGAGCCGCAAGATAAATCGCGGAAAATGAACTCTCAGAAAATCGCTTTCTCCGGAAGGCTAATATTACAACTTCTCCTACAGTCGGGTATTTATAAATAGACACATAATATTTCGAGGGAAACATGTCTACACTTGCAGCAACGATACGCCAACTCGCTGCCGAGCCAAACCTGTAGTGCATACTAAGATATTGACGAGGGCAAAGAAAACAGCGTGTGTACTCATAAAAAAGAAAAGAAAGGCGTGGACAAATTTTCGAACTTCACTGAAAGCAAACTTTGTACAAACGAGAAAAAAAAAAGCAAGTTGAAGGAGAAAATGAGCAGGAGCTTTGTGAATTAAATAAAAGAAAGACAACAAATGGGCCGGCGAAAAAGAAAGTGACTTTGTTCTTACGTCTACGAGGTAACAGAAAAGACAGCGAAACAAACGGCTAGCACGGTTGGCAGAACGCGTAGAAATATGGTGGTCCGTACGTGCAGGCGTTCAAATAGAATCTCGCGCGCTCACGAAGAAGTGAGCACCTACAAGAAAAAGAATACTATGAACGCAGCAACAGTTCAAACTGGGAGAACATAACGTGGGCACTCAACAAAGGGGCCATCACCAAGCGGTCGTAAGCTATGCAGGAACGCGCAAAAGGAAAACGTAATAAGGGAAACTGCAAGACATAGAAGAAATGGTTGGGAGGAGGTGAACACAAGCATCAAAGATGGGAATCGCCACGCAGTTTCTTTCCCACAGCGAATGAGGGGGCATCCCTGACGTGGAAGATCGCTCCGGCGGCCTTTGACGTCTGGAAGACGGCAAGTAGCAATTTGCAAGTCTAGTCGACGTAATGGACGGTATTCGCGTGTCGCGCACGAAAATTGGGAGAGAAGGGGGTGCAAGAAGAAATAAAGAAAGGAGGGGAAGGACAGGACAGTAAGGCGCGGCTTCTTTCGCGAAGCATAAAAATAGGAAGAAAAAAGAAAGGAAAGAAGAACGGTACGGTAGCCTCGCGGTACTCGAGCACATCGACACAGACCGCCGTACTTCTTGTGCACGCTTCGTTCCTACTAGCTGCAAGTGGGATAGGAGGGGGGTATCGAATAGGCGAGAACGAAGGAACGAAGTGAAAATCTGGGTTGCAGGAAATACTCAGCTGCATGAGAGCGGCGAAGCACCTGGAATAGATTGGTGAGCATCGAGCGTTGTTGCCGCTGTTTGCAGTTGCTGTCAGAGACATTACGTTACCAGGAAAAAGAGAGTCCCAGAAGAAAAGGAAGTAATGGCCGACTACTACAACCGGAATACTCACGTGCAGTAAAGCTCTACAGCGACCTCGTTAGTGCTCGAACGTGATCACGCACTGAGATGGTGTAAAGGCGAAAGTGTGAATGAGGAGGAGGAGGAGAAAGAAAGGCGGGAAGTTCAACCAGGCGTGCGTCCCGTTTGCTGTACTACGCTGAGGGAAGTGGATGAAGGATAAAAGAAATGTAACGGAACACCTGGATGACTAAGGGAGTTCCAACACAAGTTTGCTCGTGCCTCGCATGACCGAAGCTACAACTCTGAACTGAACAAGAGTTTCAGTGCGGGCTCTTTGCTATTTCATGGCAAGATTTTGTTTGTATGGCCAAGTAACAACGTTATGAAAGTAAGAAAAATAGTACATGCCAGGGTTCTGTAATGCATACTGAAATACTATCAATGGTCTCCTTGCTTTCATGGCGTTATTACTTGGCACGACAAGCGCAACCTGCAACTTTTAGATTTTTATAAGTATATGTTGCTTATATTGTTGGTAAGTTTTTTGTAACCGTGAAATCAATATAATATTATGGATTTTCGGAGGAAACAGCTGGTTTACAGATATCGTGTTCGATGTCATACACTCAAGCTATTCGTTTAAATCTTAGAGCTTTTAGTTCAACAGCGCTCTTTCTTTTCTTTTCTTTTTTTCGAGGGGGGGCGCATGCGTAAGACTAGTGCTGTCTTCCTCTTTCCTCATTTATTTTATAACTTATTTATTCTTATCCTCCAATTAAGGGTAGTGAACTAGCCACGCGTCTGTTTAAAGTTCCTTCCTCTCGCTAAAAGTATTCGTTGTGCAAACATTCAGACAACACAGGAAAAACGAAGTGGACAGAAAGAGCGCAAACTTTCAACTGGTTTATCGCCTTCGATTGCTGCAAATATAAGCATTAATGAAACGCCCCCAAAAGGATGACAAAAGGACCGGGTGAAAGCAAAGGAGAGGTAAAAAGAATACACACATGCGGCAATCATCGCATCAATGCATGCTGCACAGAAAATGTTTGGAAGACGCTTTCACAATGGCTTACATTTGCAGCGATTGGAGGCAATAAATTGGTTTAATATTTGCGCTCCGTCTGTCCACTTTGTTTTTGCTGTGTTGCCCGTCTGTCCGCGCAAGAATTCCTCTTAGAAACATGCACCAACTCGCCCAACAAGAGGTTCTTCTAAAATTCGGGTCTTCCCTTGTTCTTTTATTTCCATTTCCCTCCCTCCCTCCCTCTTCTTTTTCTCTCTCTCTCTCCTGTGTCTTCTTTTATCGCTTTATTGAAGCACGAGTCAGTAGTTTCGTTACAGCTACCCCATTGAAACCTTTGAAAGAACAGGTAGCTGTAAAGCGTGCTTCTCCGTTAAATGACCCCTTCAGCAGCAAAACAACCTTAACGATTTGCATGAATGCCAGGAGCTCGAGCAAACAAAAATACCACGACCTTGTCCAAGTCTGCATTGTTGAAGCACGTACGGCACACTTCAAGTACTTGAACGTACCCTTAAGGTCTTTTATTTTTCTTTTTTTATATATATATATACGGGTATTACCCCGCAGGCTGTTCGTTACAATCTCCAGTGTGCGGACTCGTTTATTGCAGCTCTGCGCTTACGAGCCTTCCGGTGACTCGCATGACCTCGACAAAGACATATCGCCGTACAAAATTCTCCACGTGATGCTGTATAACTCACTAAAAGCTATTAAAAAATATCAGCAACATAACTGCGATTGATAGCAACTGTGAACATACGCATGCCTCGGCCTCGCTACCGTCTTTTATCTTGTGCTGCAAATTTGCATCCTGATTAAAAATCATCCCTAAGATGCATTCGGCAAGCTTAAGAATTATATGGTGAATTTAGTAAAAGGTTATCTAATCTAGTAAATACAGCTAAGAAATTGTGAGTTTTTATATATCGGTACTGAATATCTTATGATTAATGCCGACTTATGCTTGTAATTCTAGGCTGTGTACGGCGAGATTAAGGCACACTTTATAGCATGCAGCTCCATGCGGATTTTTCAGAAATTCACCAATTTATCTAAAGAACTTTGTGCTTTAATCGAAACAGTTTAAAATGCTGCATAAGTGCAGGTCACTTTTATCTGGCGAAAAAAATATAAGGAATAGAGGCTCTATGGCTTTTCGGAGTGCTTGTGCCTGAAAAAAATAATAAAAAGAAAGGAAAGAAATGAATGGGCTTCACGTTCTTCGCCTCGCTCATCATCGTCTAGGAGACAAGTACGAGCGTTTGTGGACCGCACGCTGCCCTTGTTCATTTTACTAAAGATAAAAAAAATGCATAAACAAAGGCTTTGAGATAATGCAGTGTGCCCATCGTCTGTGATGGTCGTAGCACGATCCGAAACAGTCGCCTCGCTCCGCCAACGCCGTTTACTCCCGACATTGACGATACATCTGCATGCGAACAAAGCAAGAAACCGCAATAGATACATCTGGCGCTCCGCGATGCATAGTCATGCAGGCGTGCAACGTTCCTTAAGCGAAGCAATCTGCTGGCATCCAATCAATGAAGAGCGACTCGCTTCATCTTCGATGCAATGGCAATTACTCTCAGAGAAGGACTGCATCCAATCTCGTACTTCGACCGACGTCGTCGCTTCCAGGCGTCGTCACTGAATATGGTGCGGCGCGCTCTGGGTGAGCGGCGCAAATTGCACACAGATATATTTCTGTCTCGTCGACCACAAACGCCCCTTCATCTGCGCCGAATCGTGCCCGTGAGCATCCTTTGTTCGAGAATATACCATGCCTTTTCTTCATTTCCTTGTTCATTTTTCGAGTCGTATTAACGTGGCTGTAGAGAACTCTGACGCCAGATGAGCTCAGCATAGCAGAAAGCGCGACTTTGTGCATCGGTGATATACCCCTGTAGGTTTCTGTCTTATGCCTAAACGGCATACCAAATGTGCTTATTACTTGCAATTAAGCTTGATATCGATAGGAGTTCTCGCTCTTTCGACCCATCGCGGTCATATAGGTCGCAAATTAATGTTAGAGTTGTCACTTGGGTCACTTTAACTGTGTCATAACGTCACAGGGTAAACAAGTTACTGCGATATCGTCACGTGACACAGTGAATAAATAACGCGGCTGAGAAGAGGCCAGTATAATAAAGCTAGTATATTACAGCGCAAAATACGCGTAAAACTGCTGTCTAATCGGGTACAGTACATGCTGGCCTTCCTTATTGTGCATACTGACAGCCAACTCGAAACCGTAAGTTGGCTTCCAGGAATGAAGGGAACAGAAAGGTTAACAGGCAGGGAGGTTATCTATAAAACAGTCTGGTTGGCTACCCTACGCCGGAAAAATAAGAAAGGGGAATGGAAAGATGAGATAAAGCGGGTAGTAAGTGAGCTTTGAATTCTCTGAGGTGTGTGGGATTGCACCTCTAGGCAAAGACGTTTGCACAAGTTCTTCGTCCTCAAGAAGCATGAAACTGCGTCCACTGCCTTATGGGCTAATGAGCGATGAGGCTGGTGTTCTAGCAGCACCTGCACAGAAAGCTGTAACGCGTGAACAAACGTGTTCCTTTCAGAGGCGAGTCAGGGACGGTGGCGTAGCAAATGGTCGATTGTGTCTTCGGTATAGGGGCTTTGGGAAGTAAAACTCCAGAGATCAGTCAATTGTGGCTGCTACGGTGCCAAACACCTCGCATACTGCACTGTCGATCACTCCAAGTTACGTTTTGCGTCAGTGGAAATTAGGTCAGTCTTATTACCTCAGAGTGCCACTGTCACTTCGCTCCGGATATTCTTATAAAGCAAAATCAACATGGCTGCTAAAAATCAGAAAAAATGTAAATCGCGAACAAAAACGCACGCTGTAGCGCAAGCTTAGACAGAGAGACATCATATTTCTCTGCTGCACCTGTCTACACTTTGGACCTGCTTACATCTCATCCCGTGTTGACCACCCGAATAAAGTAGCCATTCCTTTCTGCCGCACCAACCACTTTTCGCAATCTTTTCTTCCGAAGACAAGCAGCGACTGGAACCGCCTTCCCCCCGCCATTGCTGCCACTAAGGACCAAGGGCTGTTGAAGTCTGCAGTGTCGAAACACATTATGGTGTAACTGCACACTATTGTTTTTAGTTTCTTTTTCTTGTTCTTTTTTTCCTTTTAACTATTGTTATTTGGTGTATTTCCTTCACTGTTGTTATTATGTTATGCCACGTTCACATTGTACCCACCCCCTCTGTAACGCCCCCTGAGTCTCGAGGGTATACTAATTAATTAATTAATTAATTAATTAATTATAAAGCTGGCGCGTACGCTTTCTTCTAGCAGAGTCAACATCTTTTGGGAGTAATCAGCTTTGTCCAACAGGACAGTCGCCTTCCCCTTGTCTGCGGGAAGGATAACTACGTCACGGTTGCTGCGAAGCCTCCTGACCGCTTGACGCTCTTCTGAAGACAGGGAAGACGAGAGGGGTGCCCGGAGTCTCGAAAGAACAGACCCCACACATGTGCGCGCCTCATCACGGTGCGCGGGATCAACTTGGCTAACGGCGTTCTCTACGGCACATACATTTTGTGTGTGTGTGTGTGTGTGTGTGTGTGTGTGTGTGTGTGTGTGTGTGTGTGTGTGTGTGTGTGTGTGTGTGTGTGTGTGTGTGTGTGTGTGTGTGTGTGTGTGTGTGTGTGTGTGTGTGTGTGTGTGTGTGTGTGTGTTAAACCTACTTTGGTCGGCGCAGTGCCTTAGGTTCTCTACCTTCACCATGTATCATCCCGACCAGATTGGCTTCCGTCAAACGTTAGACTTCAAACAGCTTTGCTGTTAAAATATACGCGCAGTTGGTGCCATGTGTGCGTGTCTCTCTCTTAAGTGCGCCATCGTATTCGCGTCATTCGCCTCAAAATTGTCTTGATTGGTATCTTTAGAAAAGGTTCATGGTTAAAAGCCGGCATTCGTGCACCGTTTCCAAGTGTCATTCTGTGAGCACCTTCTATAAAACGAAGATGACGTGTCAGTGTAGCTATCATATTTTTGTCACGTTAGCATGTAAACGTCAGTCGAAATTGCTATTCTGCGAAGATACGGCGTGGCAAGCTTGTCTATACATAACAGCCCTGTAGGCAGCAACGCTGAGCGGGAAGTACCTGTACAGGAGGTCGTCCGAAAGCTTGGGGATTCCAGCATCACACGAGTTGCCTTGCTGACTGTCTTCTGTCGCTGCGCGCTAACTTTCTCTCTTTCTCACTTCTAAATCACCGATTGTGTCCGTCTCCGTTTTGTCTTTCGCACAGCGAAAGCAGCAAAAGACTCGACCTAAAAAATTCTGGTTCTCTCCGACCTTTCTACCTTTATTCTAATCACATTAGTCCTCACTTTCCCTCTCTATTCCCTTGGCTATCCTCCAAGGCGGACGCTCATTCTGCTTTAATGTGATGGCAGCAGCACGGGTTTTTTCACCATACAAACCACGACAGCTGCTGACCTTTCCCTAGAGCGGCCGTTGACCCTTCGAACGTTCACGGCTCGCACGTGCTGGGAAGCCTGCCCCGGCCAAGGGATGGATTCGAGGCGTATAGATGAGGAAAAGGAGGAGGCGGACACGTACCTGGTTAGGTAGTAGTTGGTATTCGCAGCACGCGATCAGAGTGGTCGCCCTGGGCACTTCGGCCCAGTTTCAACACATGGCGAGTTGCTCGGTCAGCAGTTACGCTGTGCGCGGAGGCGTTCCTCGAGGCCAGCATGTGGTTGCGTTCTCAAGGCTCAAACACGGTGTGCATGACGATGAGAGATCATCGCCTCGCGCTTACTACGCCAGGCCCGAAGCTGCAGGTAACTATGGCCAAATAATTACTCGCGCCGCCAATGGCGAGGAACATTTATTTGCGCTTTGGCCTATTAACTCGCAATTCATAGTTCACCTGGGCTCTCCAACAAAGTCCTGTCGCACCAGCGTGATACAACCTAGTGCTACTAAAGGCGTGATGCGTTGGAACGCGTGGAGAGCCGCGAAAGGCGGGGGAGCGGTCGGATTGCGTGACCCTCTCAGAAAAAAGAAAAAAATGAAATGTTCAACATTCAACGTCACGGCCACGACTGGCTCTGACACTACCAGTTTTACGCACGCATAAATGCCCAAGAAAGTGTACGGCGAAACCACAGCCCCCGCCCAACTGGCCCGGAGGTTGTCGGTTCAGTTCCCGCAAGCGGCAAGTCGCTTTTTTTTTCGTTAACTTCTATTTCCCTTCATCTCATCATCTCATGGTACCTACAGTTCCAGTAAATGCTTAAGCAAGGAGCCTGTGCTCTTCGTTGTCTTCATTATCTTCATTAGACGATTGCCCGAACGAAAACTGTCCCTCGGTATGTTTAACCTTCTTCGCTCAGCAGCAGCAGCAGCAGCAGCAGCAGCAGCAGCAGCAACAACAACAACAACAACAACAACAACAACAACAACAACAACAACAACAACAACAACAACAATAATAATAATAATAATAATAATAATAATAATAATAATAATAATAATAATAATAATAGATAGTTTGTCTTCGTTGACAAACACGCCCCGCAACTGGAGTGTATCATAGATCGCTGTAGGTATAAAACCTAGTGTCCGGTCAGGGCTCATCCCGAGGCCCTATCCTAGGTTCCTTGCGTCGTGCCTTCTCGCCCTGCTACCACACAAGCCCGTAAAAGTGCTACCAGAGGCAGCAGACCACAAGTGGACGCTCGACAAAAACTCATCCGTGTCACCCCTAGAGGAGTGATTTCATTTCATCCGACCGCATTGGGCGAAACGTGCTAACTCGTTCGCAGGACGGAACGCAGTCGTGCGGTCTTTGGAGAGAATTAACTCGGGGCCAGCACGAGGGGCGAGGGGCGTCGAGCCCATGCACGAGGGGCGTCGAGCCTAATGAAAATAAACAGCTGACGCAGCCACGCTCTGATTGCAGGCCCGTGCTCTACATACCGAATCCGGGATCATCGATCCTCGGTCCACGCCACATACACAACTGCCCCGTGCCGGCCATAATCAAAGCCTTCTCGTCGCAGAGAGAGTGGCCCCTTGTTCAAAGCGGGACGACACGCGCCGACTCGGACGGGACGGTCTTCAAAAAAGAACAGCCGTGACGGCTGTGACTCACAGTAAATGGGAACATTGTGTGTGAGTGTGTGTGTGTGTGAGTGTGAGAGAGAGAGAGAGAGAGAGAGAGAGAGAGAGAGAGAGAGTGTGTGTGTGTGAGTGTGTGTGTGTGTGAGTGTGAGAGAGAGAGAGAGAGAGAGTGTGTGTGTGTGTGTGTGTGTGTGTGTGTGTGTGTGTGTGTGTGTGTGTGTGTGTGTGTGTGTGTGTGTGTGTGTGTGTGTGTGTGTGTGTGTGTGTGTGTGTAATAACTGATATGGTCAAAAGCACGCCCGTGGCATTTTTATGTGTACGTTAAAGAACCCAGGTGGTCAAAATTATGGAATGTTTCTGCATAGCTGAAGTGCGCAATAAAGAAAAAACAAGGCAGCCGCGGCTCTGCATTCATTGGACGGGGCGATACAACGTCGCCTAAGCGAAAAATACTGCTCTACTTACCTCGCGCAACCACACGCGTACACGCATGCGTGTATGCATACGAAGACGCATATGCAGCGCCATTAACATGCAAGATCGTTATAGGACCATTCAGACATGTGCCCAGGGGACCCCCGAGGAAGAAAGCAGCAGGCAGAACACATAAGGTGAGTTCTATGATAGCGCAAGTAATGCGCATTTACGGTACGCTAACAAAGTGCAATGCATTCCTTACAAACTGCACTCTGGGCCAACAATAAATATCAATGAAATACATGCAACGTCGATCTAGTATTATTCCCAGGTATGTTCAGGGGAATCTCTCGAAATAAAGCAGCAGGCAAAACACATAAGGCGAGCTCTGTGACAACATAAGTAAGGCGTGTTTACGTTAAGCTAACATAGTGCAAAGTCATTTCTTACCAACTGCATGCCGAGCGAACAACAAAGGTTAAAGGCGAAATTCGGCGATTTTTCGAGGTCAATAGATCTCAATGAAACTCGCTGGGTACTTTCCTTGGTTCATTTCCGTTTGTGCAAGATTACATGCTCGAGGGATGCGCAGACTGCTTGCAATTCAGTTTTTATTTTTTAGCTGAAACCGCCCACCCAGGTTCCTAGAATTACTGGCCACACTACGGGTTGACGTCATCTTAGGCAAAGTAACAAAAGCGAGCCGGTACTATACCATGGCCTTCGAGATCTGCGCATGCCGCCAACTTTCGCGACATGAACGCCAGGGAAAGAGCGCATGCGCTGTCGCACAATGCAAAACGCGGGTTGACTGATTTGACGTCACTGCTGGCTTTGATCTCGGTTTTGGTTTCACGCTTTTTTGCTCATTAAAAATTGTTTCCGCATTTCGTGAGCATTTCTACTATGGGGAGTGTGAAAGGAGTGCCTCATTAACATAGAATCGCCATTTTACTTTGAAATGCTAAAAATATCGCCGGAGTTGGCATAGGGAAGGGTAAGTATAAAACGAGACTAGCAATAGTTTTGACAACATTAGCCTTGGGTGACGCCTTACAAAGTACCAATGCCTGATCCCTACTAATGGTGAGCGCCTTTTCTAGTCGAACATCGTCGCACCGCGGAAAAAGAAAAACAAAGTACATCCGCTTACTGTGAAAGGACTACTCGGTATAGCATGTCAGACGATGGGATTATTTTTTTTCTTCATTTTAACCTCGGAATGTATGGCAAAGCACATGCAGCCCACATTCATCGAATGAATGCCAAACACTGGCGCGTCGTTCCCCAGAGGATTTGATCACAAGCCCTCTTACCGAACCGGGACGTACGTATCCTTCACAGAGATAGAACTGTCCTCCGTAGGGAATGCAATGGCAGCGATCCAGAGTCGGTGGTAGTTCACGGAATGTCGCTCAGTTTCCGGCACCTGCTGCATGGAATTAACAATGACAAGAAAATAAAACAAGCAGAACACGAAACAGCAGAGATGAACTAAGGAACATTTTGATGTCTACAGCAGCAATCCACCATATACGATACATACGAATAGAGAAAAATACAGCTGCACACCAACTTCAAGAGCCTCGCATCAGAAACCTATGCATGCCGAAGTAGCGCGTTCCATGAAAGATGAATTGTTTGGGTGGCTGCAAGTTGCGCGCCAGTAGAATGGGACCCATTATGATGAGAAATCGACGTATTTGCGCAACAAAGGCAACAAATACGAAGGCATCTGGCTACACGGATAGCTTTTTTTGGTACCTAGAGATGAAGAGTGGCGCGTCGTCTGCAACGGTATTCTTAAACCTCGGTGCAACAGAGAGGCACCTAAATGCAAACAGACGTTAAAATGCACTGCAACACTGATGTCATATCACGCTGTCGAGTTTCGTCATCGTATTTTGCGTTAACTATTCATCACTTATTTTCTTAGGTTGTCTTGCATCAAGTTAGCACCGCCGCCTTTATGCTTTGGTTATTGGTGTGTGTGTGTGTGTGTGTGTGTGTGTGTGTGTGTGTGTGTGTGTGTGTGTGTGTGTGTGTGTGTGTGTGTGTGTGTGTGTGTGTGTGTGTGTGTGTGTGTGTGTGTGTGTGTGTGTGTGTGTGTGTGTGTGTGTGTGCGTGCGTGTGCGTGCGCGTGCGTGCGTGCGTGCGTGCGTGCTTCTCACTGGTAATGCTGCTTTAAGTACACCAACGGAATTTCTAACTGTCGTCCAAAACTCATCTCGGTTTGCTTGCCCAAGTTTACAGCACTGGTTTTCTTAAAGCAAACTCAGGAAAGTGTAGTACTGACAAAAATAAAAAGTCGCGAAGATCTCTGGTTACTTCCGCGCTTTCTTGTTCCCTTAAGTAGGTGTCGAGAGATCGTTCCTTCAGCACTAACCGTCGGCCAAGTGTAAGACGAGTGCATCAAACATACCTCTCCTTCTTATCTTCTCTCCTGCTTCTAAGCCCCAAGCAGTAAACAACGCAGTGTATCAGGTGAATGGCACACAGAGAAAAACGCACGATGGACGGAACTAGAGTCGGCGTGTGAGTTGAGAGTACCATCTCCAAGACAACGGTACGCGCAAACATGGGACACGCGTTTTATTCCGGTATTCCTATAGGAGACCAGCAGAGCCAACTGATCTGGGCACTAGCCGTTTGACAAGCACACAGTGGCTACTCCATGAACACCGACGGAAAGCCTACGCAAACGTTCGGCACTCCTTGGCTATGCTCAGAAAAAATTCGTTCCGCGAGTAACGCTGCGTCTTTGACAGGGCAAGAACAGCGGCTCCACCGCACCGTCCTCCTCGTTTCCTTCTTCCTCCTTTTCTTATTTTCCTTCTCCTCTCCCTCCTTTTCCTCCTCCTTCTTCTTCTTGTTCTTCTTTCTTCCCTTCTTATACACCAACTTCTCTTTTCTTCTTCTATACTTCTACTACCGTTCCTCTGTCTTCTTCTTCTTCTTCTTTTGTTCGTATTTTGTAACGCTTGCTTTAAAGTGAACTATATAGAAAGCGACAAGAACACTAGTTGCGTAGACGAAAGAGCAAGACACTATGATTGAGGCTAAAACGAAGCGGAGATAAAAGTTTCGTAGAATTTGCCCTCAGCTTTGAAGTCGTAAGAAACCAACGAGAGACGGATAGCTATTTGAAATTTTATGAACACCTTTCGACAGGCTCATATGAACGACCATGAACCTGCCTTTACGCTTCAATGAATTCGTTGGCTTTGTTCAAGGAACGCGGCAGTATTTTTACTTCCATTATTTTAAAAATAATTGAAGTATAATAAGCAGATTTTATCAAAAAGGCTGTGCCTAGATCCTTGTCTCTATTATTAAATGCGAAACATTCTTTGGCGAACGTAAGTCACTTTTACCGTATCTATCTATCTATCTATCTATCTATCTATCTATCTATCTATCTATCTATCTATCTATCTATCTATCTATCTATCTATCTATCTATCCGCCTACGCCTCGGCGCTCTCATGGTCACCTCGTTCACCTGGTATAACCAAAAGTTTGGGAGGTAGGGTATAAATGTATGACGAACATGAATGGCTGGAATATGAATGTCTTTTCGCCACTAACATAACCTACTCGCTATGTGTGTCACGATTAACAATCCTGCAATCACGCGTAGTTTTCGGCACCTCACATGGTTCAATGCCTCCAGGACCGGCCCACTCACGGGACGGCGGGCTTACAGAGCTTCGCTATTAAAGCAAAGAAGGAACATTGTCTTCCCATGCGATTGAAATGCAGACAACAAGCACACAGACAGGCATGCAACTTACCCATTGATTTAGTGGGTATCGTACACGGGCCCTCTAGGCGCCATGCAAGCACGCTACCGCTAGGCTACAGTGTGGCTTCTCCCACACGGTATATAAAGTAAATGAAAGTACTGGCACCTGCAATTGTAATGGCGGTGCTCCTGTGACTTGAAATGCGCTTCTAATGCGTTATAAGCACTATGATAGCAATATATATGTTCTGTTACCATTCGGTATACTGTTCTGCTACTTTTCTCCATCCCTTAGAAATACTTCAACGAACGATGCTTATGATAGCACACAAACGCACCTATAGTGCATTTTCCTTCGGCAAGACAGACGCCTGTGCTTTGGGCTAACGTGAGTTCCTACGTTACGTCTTACCATGAGCTACCATTCAAGCGTCACGTTGCTGCCGACGTTCCTGTTTAGCCCACATTAAGCATACTCAAGAGTGGGTTTTCATGGACTTTGCACAGAGACCTTCATCCAACTCGTTACACTTGCGCGTCACACTTGCGCGGACTTTGCGCGGTCGCCATCCCTGGCGCGCGCGCTATCTCGGCAGCCATCAGATGTGCTGAGTACTGCGTAGCAGCGCCTTGGTCATGTGCTCCCCATTCCAGGCGTCTCGCATATGGACAATGCACGCGCCACATAGCGCTCACGCGAATGCGTCTACGAGTGCAGGAAGGAGCGCGCTCGCTTGATGCCGCTGTGCTGGGCCAAGTTTCTCGATGGTATGAAGTGCACGCCGCTTAGCGCAGTCGCGCGGTGTGAAGCACGTGCCAGAAGACATCAAAACAACATGACTAAGCTCTCAGCTCTGCTGGGCCCTTGTCTCTTCCGCTCGACCGTCACATGGTACATCACGAGCGTGCATGCTTACTTGATAAGCTCACGTTCACAGATTTCCCTTAAAGCTGCTAGTCCTAATTCGTATATTATAATAAGGCTTTAATAAGGCTTTATTTCTTCTGCAACATTACAGAAAGGTGGCAAGAGCAAAAGGCATCGAGGCCTGACAGAGGCTCCTGCTCCGTACGCGACTTTGGCTGCAGCGAACAGCCCCGGTCGGTTCCGAAGCCCTCCCGCTCATTTGCGGCGTACGTGCAAAGGAGAGCAACAGCGTTACTCATAGCACGTGCATGCAGAGCAGTCGCGCGCCTTCCGAGAGTTGTCCCTCAAAAGGAGAAAGAAGACGACGAGGAGCGGAGCTCGTGCAGACGGTGCTCTCGAGAGAGACTAGGCGGACGCTTGCTAAGCCATTCTGCTTCCTGGACACCTGGGGTTCTTTAACGTGCACTGACAACGCACAGTACACGGGCCTCTGGCATTTTCGCCTCCATCGAAAATGCGACCGCCGCGGCCGGGATCGAATACGCGGGTTCGATCCCGGCCGCGGCGGTCGCATTTTCGATGGAGGCGAAAATGCCAGAGGCCCGTGTACTGTGCGTTGTCAGTGCACGTTAAAGAACCCCAGGTGGTCTAAATTTCCGGAGCCCTCCACTACGGCCATTCTCTCCTCTCTATCTCTTTCACTCCCTTTCCCCCACCCCCACGGACGCTTAGCCGTGCTCCCTACATGGGCTGCAGAAATTAGCGTCCTTTCCTAACCAAAACACAATCAATCAATCAATCAATCCTGGACACAAGTTCGTCCACTTTAGCTTAATTTATTAGAGTTTTCACATACTGTGTGTTACAATATCATGCACTAATTGCTATCGCATTCATTGCTTCGCTCTTCTGGCGAAGCTGTGATTTTTTTTCTTCACCTCAAAAAATGTTTTTCGAGCTAAAGTTCGGATAACAAACTCGCAGTGATATATGACCTTCTATCACATAAAATTTGTCATATATATTGCGCAAATTCTGTCCAGTCCGCCACAGTGATACAGTGGCCGCGGTGCTCAGCTTGCTTGGCTGCTCACCTGAAAGATGTGCGTTTGATGCCAGCCGCGCCAGTTTACATTTCAATCGAGGCGGAATGCTGGTGGTCCGTGTACACTGCGCGACGTCAGTGCACGTTAAAGAACCCCAGGCAACCGAAGTTTCCGGAGCCCTCCACTACGGCATGCCTCATAATCGCATCGTGCTTCTGGCACGTAAAACGCCAGAAATTATTAATAGACTCTATCATATTCAATTGCCTACGTGTAAGTCGTCGTAAAGAAGTTATGAAGACTATAAAGAACTGCAGCTTAATTCAGCTCAAGCTGTCTGTATGCAAAATGTGGCCACCCCAATTAGGTTAACATAGCTTGCAAGTTGCCATGAAAAATGCAGAGAAGTGCTGCAGTGTGCATGCACATTCTATTGCCAACAGAGGTTCACAGCGTCCTTGTCAACAGACCTGAACCGGCCGCCGCCGCCGTCGTCGTTGTTGTTGTCGTCGCTGTCGTCGTCGTCGTCGTTGTTGTTGTCGTCGTCGTCGTCGTCGTCGTCGTCGTCGTCGTCGTCGTTGTTGTTGTTGTTGTTGTTGTTGTTGTTGTTGTTGTTGTTGTTGTTGTTGTTGTTGTTGTTGTTGTTGTTGTTGTTAAGTGCTAAGCATTGCAGCATTCTTTGGGAGGACCACTTTCCGATCAGCATCGAAATAAAACATTACTCGAGCTAGACTAGAGGTAAAAAACAAACCAACTCAGTGACACAAAATGTTGCATCACAGATATCATATCGAATTGTAATAAAGACCCAATACACATAAGAAAGTTAAATATGTTGAGAAAAAGAAACTATATTAAGACAAGGAGCCCCAGCGCAAGAAACTACATCATCGAGTGGTTATTGAAGTTTAGTGTGATGGATGGAAGAGCCATAGCGTATTCGTTGCGTCGCACGAAAGCAGAACAGAGAAGCTCCGCGGTTGCGATGACCGTGAACGCATCACTCATGCGCAGCTATGTTCACGCAGCAAGACGCAGCGTTTTTCTACATCACGCAATGCACAAGATACAGCTCCACTAACGTGAAACCTGGCAAGGTGCGAAGCATGCGGTGATGCGCCGGTGTTTCGCACAGGAACCCGACAGTCGCTGCTCCTAATGGGCTTGCCCTACCGCGGCCACGACGACGACGTTAGACGCCGACAGCCAGGGCGCGTTAGCAGAAACTCGTTAGATTCTGACACGACAACCCTACACTGTCTGGGTTCACTGCCTACAGGATGGGCCCACCGTGACGACATCAGAGATGCGCCGCAGGCCATTACCTAAGGTGCTCCGCACCAAAGAGAATAAATAGAAAGAACGTTTACAAACGCACACAAATGCGTTACACCGAGCCTGCTGGCTAATGTTGGCTAGCGGTGACTTCTGTTAACTAACGATGGACATCCTAAAATTACGGCAATGTTAGAATACGTGCGTGCTACTGTGCCTCTCTGACACGCTCCATCAAATGATTCCCGCAGCTCGCTTCACGGAATTACACCGCCTAGCCCCCTGTTCCTTTATTCCTTTTTCTTTCTTCTTTTTTTAACTTTCGTAGCGTTAGAGGGCGGAGTGTCAGTATGGTGAATTTTGAGACCGAATCGAATACGAATCGAATTATCGCAAGAGCAAGTCGTATTGGATATCGAATAGTTTTCAAATACTTCTCGAGTATTCAAGCAACGTTCTTACCATTACTGTAAATCGATGTTCACTGTATTTTAGCGTTAAAAGCGCTAATATCGCGCCTGGGGGAAATAAGACCCTTCGTATCCACAGAACTGCTGAGTAAGCGCGAATGATCGCTGCACAGCCAGTAAGTTCGCGCTCCAAGTGGCCTGCCGAACTGCATAGGCTCTCAAGCTGTATGTCCATAACATATCAGCGGAGTAGATATTTCCTGCACTTATGCCCCAGATTTGTGTCTATTTCAATGTAGTTAACACACTGAAATATTCGTAAAGTATTCAAAAACCACTCGAGCTTACAAATAACTGCTATTCGCTTCGATATTCCAATTTTTTTAATATTCGCACACTCCTTTAATAAAGGGGCGCTGCGACGTTTTTTGACCGCCTTTTGTAGTACTGGAGTGTGAGTTGATGAACAAATCGCAAGGTACGATTTAAAACAGGGAATGTCGCGGGAGCCAACGTTTCGACAAGCGGACTTGTCTTCGTCAGGGCCTGGAGTGTGAGTTGTGTGAATTCTGAGATAAACGCGGAAAGTTCAATAAAATTTGGTGCACGGGAGATGAAGTTATTCAACTTCAAATTTCAAAACCCGACGAGAGATGTCGGTCGACACTCTTCGCATTTCGCTCTCCCAGTGACGATACTGATCGTTTCCGATCACTGCGCACCTGTAACCACACGGTGGCCTTCGCAAACCGTTGCACAGCGCACGCCTAGTGCCGTGTTAGAACGTTTTCAAAATATTATCTTTGAAAACGGCAATCCTTTTTGTACCTTATAAAGAATCGTTATGTCGGTGCAGTCTGAACGAAAGGCTGTTTCCACGTTCAAACAAAATTATATGTATTTCTTTTCGGGCTATTCTGCTTGCGCTGAGATATCACCGCATCCCAGAAGAAGCAACGAAAACGGCATGTTTAATTTGCGTCATAGGCCTCTTCAAGAGGCTTTGGTGGTCTTCTCGGGGCTAATTGTATTTCCGCGCTAGGAATGCGCGCTTCCTGTTTCAATGTAACGGCTTCCGCGTTTCGCTCTTCCCGATCCTTTTCTTGTCGCAACTAGAACATCGTTCTTTATTTTTCGTGTCTCTCTGTGCGTGTGTTTATTTTGTACCGAAGAAATAACGACCGAGAGCCTTTACAGGTCCATGGCGCCAGCGTGCTTTCGGTCCTGTCTTGGTTCTTCTTTCTTGCTTCGGCCTTCCTTCGCGCCCGTCCCTATTATTCCGCTTCTTTTGCGAAGATGCAGACCGCATCACAAAAGACCGCGCCTTTGTGCGCCGTGTTCCGCGAATTGAGCGCTTATAGGAGAATGGAAATAAAGGAAGCGGAAAGGCGTATGAGATGGGCAGTACGCATGTAGAACCGGAGTAGGGCGGAGGACGCGAGCAGAGGGCGGAAACGGATACCGATTCACACAGTGTGAACACTTTCTGCCGCATATCGGAAGTGCAGTCCGTGTAGTCTCCCGCACAATTCTGGAAGGTCGACACTTCAGGCTGAGGAAGGCAACATCGACTCGATGGGAAATGCGAGTGGGACTTTTCGGGAAGCAATAGAGAGGCGACTGCAGAACGGGGCCCCTATGCGGTTGCACGTGCGACGACTTGGACGTGCCGCAAATGACAACGCAGAACTGTTGCCGGTCCTTGAAAACGAAAGCGGACTTGGCGTGGGCAAATGAATGTAAACAATGTGAATGCGATGCCGCAGAGGAGAGAAATACCATTTCGTGGGACTTCGTCCTGTTTGCAGGGCAAGACATTTGGCTCCGGATCGGCGATACAGGATGCGAGTGTACTGCGCCGCTCCTTAGACACATTCGGCGGTGTCAGCATTTGTTCGGAACGATAACCAGATACGGAGAATACGGAAACGGGAAAACGTGAAGGCCACGATATGTCGAGGCATGTAGACACCTCAACTACGTTCGAAATAGACAGCAGGAACTGTGGGTTTCTCAGTGAGAAACACTTTTTGCAGATTATTATTATTATTATTATTATTATTATTATTATTATTATTATAATTATTATTATTATTATTATTATTATTGCTGTTGATGATGATGATGATGATGATGATGATGATAACTGGGGGAGAGAAAGAATTTGGGGTGTTCGAAATCGCCAACTAAATACACACCACTACATGCATGCACGAGAATACGCACAGAGGTGCCGACAACACCGCCCCCCTCTCCCCATACACGCACACCGAAGCTAAATTTCGTGGCTACGCCTTTTTTTTTCTTTTTGGCTGACAGCCTTGTTTGCCCGCATTTACTACAGTACGCGTAAGTAAACTCTAAGCGCTACCATCCTTGGTGTTTCTGCTTTGCTTATTTCGTTATGTTCATTTATCTTGCTGTCTGATTTCTTTGTTTGCTTGAGTGCTTCATTCCGTTGATCGGATGCTTTATTGTTTACCTGCTTATCCGCTTGATGGTCGAATATGATTCATTATTTCATAGCACGACTGACTGTCTGTTTTTATGCTGGTCTGTCTGTCTGCCTGTTTGTCTGTCCATCCATTTGTTGCTTTACTTATCAGTTTATTTGCCTATCTGCTTCCTTTTTTACTTGTGTCTGTCTTATCAGCTATCTGTACGTTTACTTCTTTGTTTAGTAGTCTGTCTGCGCGTTTACTTCTTTGTTTAGCAGTCTGTCTGCGCGTTTACTTCTTTGTTTAGTAGTCTGTCTGTGCGTTTCCTTCTTTGTTTACCTCCCTGCCTTTCCTTCTCTACTATTTCCTTCCTTCCTTCCTTCTTTGTTTAGTAGTTTCTCTGCACGTTTACTTCTTTGTTTAGCAGTCTCTCTACATTTACTTGCCTTTCTGTTTCTCAGTTGGTTTATTTGTTTGTTACTTTTTTTTCTCTGCTTGCTTATTTTCGGTCCGTCCATCTGTCTGTTTTGGCCTCCCAAATAGAAAGCTTCGTCCACGCCGTCACTTTGCCGATTATTCCCTGTTACCTCGCTCGTCCTTTAAATAAAAAAACCGTCAATAACTTTCTTGCCTCCGCGTACATTCGTTCACACTTCAGCACGAATCGATCCCTGTGGCGTGAAACGACTTCTCACCTTTCAACTTCCTTCCACTCCTGTTTGGTCGATTCCGCACAGCGGGCCTGGAATAATTTCGATTATCGGGCACTGCCACGAGCACAGCCGCTCGTGAACGAAAGGTACGCTTGCCGTGGAGCACAGAACTGATCGACTAGACGACCAAAAAGAAAACGAAACTTCCACATTCCGGTTACTCTCTCATTTACCTAACTCAATTACTGCCAACAGCTCTCGTGAACTTCCGAGCCACCGATGCGTTTGCAGATTCTTCCTACGTAACCCTTAGAAGTGCCTCCCAGCGCACCTGGAAAAGCCCTTGTCGTTTCCTGAGAATTCGCTAGAACCTTCCAGAACGCTGCTCGAGGCTCTTCTACGATCAGAAGAAGAGTGCAGGTCGTCTGCAAGAGCTGACACACTTTGTCCGTCAGTTCATTTGCAATCAGCAACAGTATGATCGGGCGTGCATGTTAAAGTATGAGTTCGCTAACATCTTTGATTCGCGGTAAACAGGCACTGCTAAAAGCCTGGTCCGACAAATAAAAAAAGCAAAAGGGAGAGCCGAAGATAGTGTGAAATGAAGTCAAATATTTAGAGTAGCCTCGTGATGTAACTTCTTGTGGAGACGCAAAGTTGAACGAGCGCTTTTTATTATCGAGTGGCCTGCGTATATGCACGTAAGTACACAGCATCTCGATGACTTCGCAACTACCAAATGTTGCCTATTCTCAGCGTACTCTACAAATGTAGCAGCCGTGTCAGCAAAAGAGCCAAGTAAAGAAACGTACCTTGTGTTTTGCTACATTGCTCTCGTAGCGGCAAAGTAGCAATCCTCTCGAGATGGTGCCCGTGCCCGGAGGTATCTCTGTCCCATCCCCATTAGAAAAATCGGAGGGTGCTTAAGCGTCGCCTTTAAGAGTGGAACGCGAAAACGTTGCTGTGCACCGTTAGCCTGCACTCGGGAGATAAAGAGACCGCCAGCAGCCTAGTAATCGGCACCTGGCTCATTGCTTTGTATTGGGTGGGATGGCTCAGAAAGGTGATGGGTGACAACCTGCTGCCGGTTGCCACTAATGTTATCTGTGGTCCGGGCCAGCAGCATGGCTGTTTTTTTTTTCTTTGCATTGATAGGGATTATACGCTCGCGTACAACGCCACCAACTAATTTTCTACGACGCGAGCCTTTATAGCGCTATCGCTTTAATACCGGCGGGAGAACGGCAGCGCCGAGGAGCTGCCTTGCTCCGCCGCGCTGTGCCGTCCGTCCTCCCTATGTCATGTATACCTTTGTTACTGCGATACGAGAAAGACGCTAAATTCTGACGCAGCAATATGGCGAGGACGTGCACCTGCCCAGTATCTACAACCGTGCCTCGCCTTCCGTGTCTTTTCGCGCGCGCGCGCGCGCACGTGTGTGTGTGTGTGTGTGTGTGTGTGTGTGTGTGTGTGTGTGTGTGTGTGTGTGTGTGTGTGTGTGTGTGTGTGTGTGTGTGTGTGTGTGTGTGTGTGTGTGTGTGTGTGTGTGTGTGTGTGTGTGTGGGCGGGGGGAGGGGGGGTAGGCGTGTGCGCGCGTTAACATCTCAAAAATGCACCACTCGTCGGACGCTTTTTCCGAGTTCATCGCTACAAGTCCGCTCCGTCTGCCTCCTATAGGTGTGTGTGCTTCCCATGATTCCACTCTCGTTCAGCTTCTTTTGTCACTACGTGCATCCTGTTTCCCTTTTCCGTTATCCTCCTCCCTTCCTTTGTCACCCTGTCTCTCTTTCTTGTTGTACCTCTCACCAATGAAAAACAAGAACCAAAATGGTGGCGAGGTGCCGCGAGGGCCCCTGAGCACCGAGGCGGATAGCAACTGCTCCCTTTCGATCTGAGTGCGCCACGCTTCGACGAGCGGCATCGTCGCGGAGCATTGCTGCCCAGAGACGGACAGAAGTGGGGAAAAAAAGAAAGCACATAACGCTTCTATAGCGATCCAGGGGTGGAAATAGTAGTGCGGAACGGGAAAACGGTTCAGCTTGGACGGAGATCCTCGCGTTTCCCTGTCCTTGTCGGTTCAGCGACTGCCGAGTTCGCCGCCACCATGCACGTCTCTCTCTCTCCCTTGTTGTAGCCGTTCGCGACGCGACCACTCTTGAAGCGGTGTGGAGACCTTGTCGGGAAGACCGCGGAAGTCTGTATTTCTAGGACGCTTCCTCCTACCGTCGCGCACGGGTGCGTAGAAGAGAAAACGTGATGAACGTAGGAGGAAATAAACGTGTGGGAGAGGTGAATGTTTAGATAGGAGTAGACGCGACGGAGAGCTGAGGACAGGGTTTAGAACGCATTAAGAAATGACGGTTAAGCGCGCAACTAGCGATGATTATTAAAGTCATGATGGTCGTTACGTTTAAAAGAAATAAGGGTGTAGGTAACTGACTGACTTGTGGGGTTTTACGTCCCAACATCAGCTATGAGTATGAGAGACGCCGTAGTGGAGGTCTCCGGAAATTTTGACTACATGGGGTTTCTTAACGGCCACTGACATCTCACGGCACACGGGCCTCAACATTTAGCCTCCATCGAAATGCAACCGCCGCGGCCGGGATTCGATCCCTTGACCTTCGGATCAGCAGCCATGTGCCATAACCACTGGACCACCGTGGCGGGCAAAATGTAGGTAAGGAAGAGGAACAATCGTTCATGATTTGAAACAGCGTGAATGTGTTCCCTCTCCTCCCGTGGTGGGCAGCTGCACGCTCAAGCCGCCCTACGTACCGCTCCGCACGAGGCGGCGGCCGCACCGCCAGCTAACGAGGAAGAAAGATGAAGTGGGGAATAGTGGGGCACCCCTCTCCCAGTAGCTGGCGGAGCGGTCAGGGCCTGTTCTCGCTCAGTTCGCACTACGTACCGCATGTCCTCCACAAGGGTGCGGAATGGTGAAAACGGTTGTAAGAGCGAACAGATTGCGAAATATCGAACTCGGTGGGGCTCGTGTGGCCCCACTGAGTTCGATATTTCGCGATCTGTTCGCTCTTACAACCGTTTTCACCATTCCGCACCCTTGCGGAGGACATGCGGTACGTAGTGCGAACTGAGCGAGAACAGGCCCTGACCGTGTTGTGGTCCTTGGAGAAAGAGAATTAAACGGCAAGTAGAAAATGTTGCATTCGCGGTGAAGAAGGGGAGTAGAAGAGCCTTTGGGACCTTCGAAACAGCAGTTGAACGCGTGCAGCTGTGTAAGTTGCAATCTTATACGAAACAAAGCGGAATACTAAGGGAGGAAGGCAGGGACGTTAACCAAAAAGGCATCGGGATGGCTAGGCCATGGTGACGTAACGAACAATATGAACCGAAGATGCTATCCGGTTCGCTACCCTGCACTGGGGATAGGGTGAGTGGAGATAAAAAGGTAAGGAAGAAGAGGATGAAAGATAGAAGGGGAAAGATATGACTAGACACGCACACACGTGCGCGCGCGCGCGCGGGAATAATTTTATTAAGATAAACACTGCATGTTGTCCAGGCGGTTTGGATCCGTGTGTGCAGGACTGATAAGTGGAAAACCGTATTTAAATATTAGCGATACTGGTCGCTGCCCGTTTCAAAGCGCATGAGAATAAATATAATCAAGATCATCACTGCGTGTGCGCGTGTTTGTGTGTGAGTGTGTGTGCGTGTGTTGGGGGGGGGGGGGGGGTCGTGCGCGCATGCGTGTCTTCACTGTCAGTGACACTATACCGCCACGCACTCCCCGCAACAGCGCCAGCTTCGCGCTGGCATAGAGGAACCCCAGCACAGTGATAAAGACGGCAGTGCCTTTGTCGCCGTTATCTGTAGCCTCATCAATATTATACTGTCAAGGTCAGAGCGAATTCGACTCGCGCACAAGTCCTCAATGCTCATTTCTGCTTTGCGAAAAGTCTGTCAGCCTCCTTTTCCAGCATAGGGAGAAAGACAGAAAGAAGCGAGGCCCGTCGTGGAAAACGTTAAGGGAAAACCACCTACAGACATGCATTGGAAATAAGTGACGACCGGAGCTTCTCGCCCTTCCAGAGCTGCGGACATTCATTATTTCTCGGATATTCGTATCCGCGTTCGGCTGAATGGAAGCAGCAGCGAAAAGCAACGAAAAAAAAAAAAGCGCACTCAGAAGTCACCGCAACGACGTCGAGCGTCTTGTACTCAAATCCAAGGCACGAAGCTGCGAGAGATGGCAACAAAGACATATAAGAAATGGAGCACCGTCGGCGCTACGCCAATCATTAATTGAGGAGCACTTTACGTAAAAAATCGAAGACGAGCATACAGTGCATAGAAGAACATTCGACGTCCAAGAACAGCAGTCATTAAAGTGAATAACATGACAAAGAAAAAAAGGTACGCGGGAGACGCACCCATAAAAACCAACTGCCCAACACTTCGGATTCCACGCAAGAACAACTAAACAAAAATGAAAACCGCCAGTGCATACTTAACGCGGCAGATTAATATCTTGTCTACTCTTGCAACTGCCATTGTGTGGTACCGTCTTTTGCCGGCTAAAGCGCTCAGAACTGACGGTGTTGAAAGAAGAAAGAAAGAAAGAAAGAAAGAAAGAAAGAAAGAAAGAAAGAAAGAAAGAAAGAAAGAAAGAAAGAAAGAAAGATTTCGCGTCCATGTACGGCACGAAGCAGATTAATGTTAATGCGATACCCTTCCTTCGTTGGCACCCTCTCTTCATTCTCTCAGGGACACTCCCGTTCCGCGCCGTGCACTGTCGTGTTCTGCTTGCTGCGCCTCTTGTAGCTTCTGCATTTTTTCTCGCGCACTCATTGTTTCTCTTTTCTTTTTTTTTTAAATTCTTTCTAGAGGACACCTCACCAGGGCTGGGCATCGCAATGCGGACATGACGCATAGATCGATTGCTGCGATCGTGTCTGCTAGAGTTACACAGTGGTTCTTGAAAAGGTGAATAGACGCTTTTTTCTGTATCTCATACCGGGGATACAGCCAAGTGACAGCTTCAAAATACAAGCCGACGCGGCGCGAAAACAAGCTAAATTTAGAACAACGGATTTCGTGCGCGCTTCCTATCGAGCATGGCGCGCGAAAGAGAATGCCTACGTAACAGGCACACGTGTACGTAATAGGTACTGACACCAAAAAAACTCGGGTTCGATCCCGACTGGCGGTCGAGCGCATTTCCGATGGAGGCGAAAATGCCAGAGGCCCGCGTACTGCGCGTTGTCAGTACACGTTAAAGAACCTAAGGTGGTCTAAATTTCCGGAGCCCTCCACTACGGCTTTTCTCTCCTTCCGTCTCTTTCAGTCCTTTTCCTCCACCCTTACGGACGCTTAGCCGTGCTCCCTACATGGGCTGTAGAAATTAGCGGCCTTAACAAACCACAACCAACCAAGCTTACGGGACCATGATGGTGTACAGCGGGTAGCTTTACCAATGAGAATCACCTCCTGAACGCATGGTAACGGCGCAGTTTAATTTCAGACAACTTCGCAAATAAAGGGTCGACTTCAGACGTTCTTTTGATAAAAGCCTTACAACCTTAATGTTCAATCGGTATGCCACGGAGTGCTGTAAGGAGTGGCTTTTATTGCTGAAATACGTGTTTAGGAACTAGGTGAGGTCACTTCCGAAGATTAGGACAAAATTACGGGAAACAATTATTATCCTAACAAGCTATACAGATTTTGAACAAACAAAAATACTTAATAAATTGGACAGATAGCCTTAGTAAGCTAAAAAAATGTGTAAAACGTTTCTCGTGAAGACAGCATGTGCGTTGTAGACTGTTGTTACATTAATTGTTACTGTTATACTAACATTCCCGCTTTCTACTGTTTTTGTACGTCCGGTGTACCGAAGCATTGCTGTTCGACACATATGTGTAACGCGATACAAAGGCCTGTTTAATTTACCTAGAGCGTGTATACTGTGTGAAAGAGTGAGTGATCAGTGTGAACCACTTCTTTATGCGCGATGTGGATGCATAATGTGTATCCTGTGTTAATTATGTACATATGAAATGGATCTCATATTTGTTACCAGATGTAATCAACGTCATCTTATTTTTGTTTTTCGGCTGTGTATTGAGCGCAACCAGAATTTGGATATAATGTGCACTTTGTTGTCTATGTTTTTGTAAACGCTGTTTTAATTGAACGGGGGCAGGGGCGTCGTCAGGCTATTTCAGCCTTTAGTCGCTGTCTCCACAGGAAATGCCCTGAAATAAAAGTGATCTTGATTTGATTTGAAAATCGATGGATGACATTAAACAAAAAGCAATACCAGAGTGAAGGCCCATTCTAATGCGTTTTGTACAGCTGTTCTTATATATATATATATATATATATATATATATATATATATATATATATATATATAGTTTGACGAAGTAGGTGGCTTCGGCTGCCGCACGAATATGAGTATGAGACGTAGCACTTCAATGGTATTCCATTTATTGGTCGACGTTTCGGTAGGAATCTGACCTTTATTACGACAGTACTTTTTTTTCTCCAGTTCCTTTATATAGGCATAGGAGAAAGGGCGGAGCGGAAACTGTCGTGATAGCGCAACGTCTTCATCAAAGAATATATATATATATATATATATATAACCTTTGGCGAAGGCGTTATGATGCGCTCGCATGTGCGCGTGTGTGTCGTTCGGGCGTTATTTAGACAGCAAGCGCGTGCCTGCCAGTCCTGCCCTGGGCCTGCACCGCCGTGCCCTGCCTGTCGCTTTTCTTTTATCTGTCGCACTGTGTACGCGCCCCTTAATATAATGCGAGAAGTAGTATCGTGGCAGTTCTCTCGATCCTTCGACGAGCACAACCGACGACACGCTTCGGCAATTTCGCGGCTAGTTTGCCCTATTCGGAACACTTGTTTACTACTTACAAGCTCCCCAGCTCCCGGGACGTTTATTTGCGAACGGTATTATACAGGCATGTGCTAGTTGCTTAATAATTGCACGCTTGTCATTTGTTGTGATGATGGTGGGCACGTTGTTTCCACAAGCGAAAGTTGCCGCATCGCTTCTACTCCTCCCACAACATGGGAATGAGGACAACCTTCATAACCCAATTTACTTTTCAGTTAAACGCACTCTGCACGAGCTTCATATTTATTGCCGATACAGCAATGTGAAAATATTCAATACTTGGTTCAACATTGGAAGCCGGCTTTGATATTAGTGTTTGATTAAAATATTGTCATTCGAACATTTTTCTAGCTGCATGCTCGCTGAGGCACGGACGAACGAAGATCTCAAGGACAGCTAGAACTCCGCGTTAAACTGTTATGATTGGCATTAGCATGGTAATAATGCTAATTGCAGTTCGCGAGGGACCGTGCCCATGAGCCCTACTAAAATTTTATCAGCAAGATAAAAATTACACTATACGCGTAGCCACATTTCTAATGGCACTGCACTTCTGACGAGATAGTTTCCAGCGCTACAGAAGCTAATTAACAGGAGTGATTAATAATCCATTCGGGCAAAGGCGGCGGAATTTCGCTTACGCGTGTCCTCAGTCGCTGAGCGGGCATATAAACAAGGCCTTCGCAGAATTATAGCGGGGTACGAGTGCTCGACGACGGGACGCCCTTGAAAGGGCCCATCGCAGGCGAACGCATTCCCGATTGCAATTTCACCGAACGCCATGTGAAATTGCGGTCTCAGCCGGAACACTATTCATCGGTGCAGCACGGCGTTTTGTCTGCAGAGGCGCCGGAATATAGACAAAGTCTCCGCACCTGCTACAAAGTATGCACGCACCTATAGACCTGCTTAAGCTCTATAAATTACTGCCATTCTTTCGTCCTATGAAGTTTGTATCTTCAGGTGTTGCTACAAAGTATTGTTGTCACAGTCGAAATCTGGGTGTGATGGAAAACGGAGTTACTACTCTATTTTCCATCTACAGGTATGCAACTGGAGATACGAGTGCAGGGAGAACATGGAGGCTAGTTCGTCGAGCATAATGAACCAGAGAGCAGCGGAGAAAACGAGGACGACGAAGAAACAATGAAATGGGAAGAAAGAACATGTGGTGCGGTTCGTGTTCTTCCGTCGTACTCGTTTTTCTGCTCATGATAGAGTGCAGGCACTCTATACCTACGGGCATGTACCACAATCGATGCATGCGCTCTCGCAACAACCATATAGAATGCCTTTCACGTCTCATTTCACGTCGTTTAGTCATCAACAGACCGACCAATTAACAAATTAAGCACTCAGTCAATGAACTTTCTAAATGGCCCGCTAATGTGGTCTAATGGCTATGGCATTCGGTTGCTGATCCGAAAGTCGTGGGATCGAATCTCGGCCGCGGCGGTTGCATTTCGATGGAGGCGAAATGTTGAGGCCCGTGTACTGTATACGATGTCAGTACACCCCATGTGAACAAAATTTCCGAAGCTGTTCACTACGGCGTCTCTCATAACCATATCGCGATTTTGAGACATAAAACATCAGCAATTAATAACTTTCTAAATGATACCTAAAACAAGAAGGCATGTACCCGAGAAATGTCTTCGTAAAACCACCGTCCGACGGCGTTGTCGTTATTGTGCGGTTAAGCCTACCAAATCACATGCGCTGCACGTAAGACTCGTGTGCAGGTAAGCTATGAGCACTGCATGCACAGGGAACGAAAAGGGCCGATATGATAACCTGCGAAAGTTGTAGCGACAAAAGCGAAAAATCTGGAAAAGAAAAAAGCAAGGAGTACAATGACTAACATGCGTGGCCATTGTACTCCAATGACTAACATGCATGGTCATTGCATAAACTGTGTCACGGCTCTGAGGAAGACAATTAACGCGTGTCAAAATGGCAGCTCCGCAGCCGCTACATACAACCGTGTACGCTACATGTGGCGGTCGTGGCAGCACACGTGTTCCGCCGCCAAATTGTACGAAGAACGACAGCAACAAGAAATCAGGTTCAGCATAATGGGTGGTGACGTTAGTCGTAATCGGATCTTCGTAGTCTCTCGTTGTGCGCAGTACGTGACGTCTACTGCTCGCTACTAATCGGTAAACTGGCAAGTCGTTTCAGACGTCGACGTCACCAACTTAAACGCTGTGTCGTTTCGGACGGACATCGGCATCCGTGGAGTCCGTTCGACCTGAGCACGGAACATTAGTTTCGAAAAGCAAACAAAGAAAGGGAACTGGCACTCAGTCTGTTGAAATGAAAGTAAGATCAGAAAATAAGAAGAAAGAATACAGTCACCGTTCCGGTTCAAGACAGATCGCCGCAAGGTTCGCGAAACATCGAAGCAGGCAGGGCCTCAATCTATGGCCGAGAGAGGGGAAAGATTAAAAAGAAAACGAGTTCGAAAGGCACGGCCATATTCACTAGAAGTGGAAACAATGAGTGGTAAAGCAAATAAACAGGACGAACAGAGTGAACGTGAGCAAACGACAACGTCCGCGGTGTGCATTATGCATAGCGGGTCGGATTCAGCGACCACTGCGATGGAAGATCAATCGCTTTTGTCAGACTGCGCCGTGCGCGAAGATGGGGTTTGTGCCGCGCAAAAATGAATAAGTCAATAAAACGGGGGGAGCGGTACAAGGATGAGACAAGATTAAGGGAAATGGCGGCCAGAAGTAAAATGCAATACGCAAGCAAGGAGAAAGAAAAAAGGAACAGGAGCGCTGCCATCGAAAAAAAAATGCATATGTATTGGCAGCACGTGCGACGTCGGCTTCCGACAGGGCAAATGACACCGTGGAGAGGAAAGGAGAAGAAGAAGATGGCGGCGGCGGCGGAAAACCACGTGACCTCGTCATGCAAGCGTTCTCATCGACGATGACTCCGTTCTCTCTCTCTCTTGCGTTCCACACAGTTGACAGCCTACCGTTATATCATCAATACAACGTAGGAACGAAAATCATGCTTGTCATACTCGCCCGCGTATTTGTACATGCGAGAACAGAGAACTGATTACGCTGATAAATAAAGCTTTGATTAGTGTCCATAGCCGCAGTGTACGAGAACGTTGACGTCGGACCCTGTAGAAGAACAACCTCCGAAAGAGCATATTCACGCAATAGCGTTAAGGACCTTGTGTCGCAGGTAATCCGGTGTCGACGTTGGCGTCCACGGTGGAGATAATCATCTCGAGCTACTGCCGCCCCTTTTTTTTTCTTTTTTTTTTTCCCTGAAGCACCCGACCACGCAAGCCCTGCTCCATGCCACAAGTGCGTTAATGAACGAAATTCAATTTGTCAAAGTAAAATCCGTCAGAAAAAAAAAAAGTCGTGCAGATCCCACACACCGTGGGAATCGGTGTCGTGCGAAGCAGTCAGCGAGGGAATTGCCTATGGCGACTTGTTCGGCATTCACCGAGTTATGAATAGGATCACGGTCTTTGTGCAAAGCGCTTGCTCACCCACCCATGAGTACGCTTAACGTGGACTAATAAGGAACGTCCACAGCACCGTGGCGACTGCATGGTAGCTAATGGTACGATGTAACCTTGGCATTCACGTTAGTCCAAAGCACGGACATCTATTTTGTCGAAGTGCGCTGTAAGGTGCGCTGATGCACTATCATAAGCGTCGTTCGTTGAAGTATTCCTACGGTATTGAACGAAGTTACACAAGAGCGCACCGAATGGTAGCAGAACATATGTATTGCTATGATGGTTCTTATCGCACATAACGGCCTATGTGTGCAAATGACAGTTCCAGGACCGCAGAAGAAGTCAGATCTAGCAACCTCAGCCCTAATGCAACTCAGCCTACTTCTGCTGTACGAAAAGTACAGTAACCACGTGAACATCTATACTGGTGGCTCGACTACGTCATCCAGTTCTGGCGGTGCAGTGGTCATACCAACGTGGCAAATCACACTGCGATTCAAGACATCACATATCACGACATCAACGGCGGCAGATCTCACGGCTATACGCCACGCACTAAAATTAATCGATCCTGAGAGACCGACGAAATGATCTGTTTCCTCATTAAAAACCTGCATTATAGTGCATGCAGTCAGTTTTGAGACTTGGTTGTCACGAACAAATCACCTACGACGTCGTGAAGCTTCACCTCATTTAAAAAGGCCACGAGATTGACTTTCAGTGACTTCCTGGTCGTTGCGGAATCAACGGCAATGATTCTGCAGATATCGCTGCTCACACAACACGTCAAGAAGCCCACAGCGTTCCGATTCCACTGTCTACAGGAATGACGCCGCAAGGCAGCTTCGGCATCTGGCGCACAGTCTCTCTCCGACGGAGTGGACCTCAACAAGCATAAGACATTCAAGATACAACGGAATCCATACCTGGAACTCCGCGCTCCATCCGGACTACCTGGACGTGAACCTTCGCTTCTTCGTCGCCTTTGGTTAGGAGTTGCTTTCATGAAGGCTCTGCATTAATTGGAGTGATCGACAATGTAGCATGCGGCTTTTGTGGGACCGACGAAACCGCTGACCGCCTACTATTTCACTGCCCTCGATTTGACGTTCTAACTCAAACATTCCAACGACTCGACAATCGGCCTCTTTCAGTGCAGATGCTACTGGAACACCGTCCTTATCACTCATCGATCCACAAGGCAGTGAAATCACTGTTTTGTCTCTTGATGACAACGGGCTTGTGCTAACGTCTTTAAATGTGCACTAGTGCAACGCCCTGCAATTCAGCGCATTATCTGCCATCATCTGCCACCTTTTCAAGACAATATCGTTTTATGCCGAGGTCGGTGTCGTTCCCGTAACGGATGTGACGCAGTAAAACATACAGGTAAGAACAACAAAGAAAACACAAAGATTTTCGTTGATGCTCTCAGAATCGAACTCACAGCTTCCGCTCCACGACGAAAGATGGCCGATGCTCTTCCACTGCGTTATAGGCGCGAAGCTGTACGAACGCGTCTTATATTCTTTCTTATCTCACTTCTTCGCCTCTTCCTCTATGCACTCGTCCGGCTCCGCGCGCGCGCATCGTGGTGCTCTTTGCCTGGAACGGTCCCGCCATCCAGGAGAAGCGAAGTGAAGCTGCAGTGCTTCACTTCGCCTCTCCTGGATAGCGGCATCGTTCCAGGCCCGTTCCAAAGTGCGCCTCCATGCGATCGCGCTGAGCCGGACGAGCGCATCGAGGAAGCGGCAAAGAAGTGAGATAAGAAAGAATATAAGACGCGTTCGTACAGCTTCGAGCTTGCGCGCCGATAGTGCCGTGGTAGAGCACCAGCCGCGTTTCGTCGTGGATGGATTGCGCTTCGCTGCTGACTACTCGGGCATGATGGCAACAAGAAAACTGCTGCGTTAAGCGCCCAAGTAGGGCAACGACGCTTACGGGTCAATGTGGATTGATGCCATTGTCAGCGCCATTTGCTATCGGCTGTGTCCAGTTATTAAGTAAACTACTTCAGTTGCCACAAGGGTTGGTCATGGATGTTATGGAGGCGATGCGTGAACGTGGATTCATCATCGTCAAACGATTCCGTACCAGTGGAACACCGATAGCAACGGACAAGTCCTCCTCGATGTGCAATAAACATCTGCTCATGTGAAGACAGATTTCACTTCGGTGTCATACCAATTCCTCTAAACAGAGTGATCAGTCGCATATTTTCTTTCCTTCTTCTGTTTTTCATCTTTCTATTCCACTTCCCCATTCCCCCTGTGTAGGGTAGCCAACTGGACGCTTTCTGGTTCACCTCCCTGGATTCCTGTTTTCGTTCCTCCTGCTCCTTCTCCATCCCACATTAGAAGCACAATTCACGTTACACAAGCACTATCGTTACCATTGCAGGTGCAATAGGTTTTTTTATCATATACACCTTGACGAAGAAACCGCCGTAGCCTAGTAGCAGCATGCTCGTTCGGCACCTCGAGGGCCCGTGTTCGACACCCCCTTGCGGCACGGTACGTTGCATGTGTGTCTGCGTGCTTGTTCTGTCTACATTTCACCTGCAAGCTACGACAAACTGTGTTGCTTTCTTGTCCTAGGAGCGGAGCTCTTTAGCCGGCCGTCTGGTGTCAACCGCGAAAAGAGAAATGTGGGCCGATCCTCGAGGCAGTGCACATTGTGAAGTGCAGATAACTTCGGGCGCCGGTCGAAGTTGCGGGTTCGATCACCGTAGCTGCGGCGTTCGATATGTCAATTTACCGCAGCCCCGGCTTTTCATGCCTTTAGTTGCTCCTTGATTGACATATGCTATATCAACGTCACACACTCGCAGCGCATACCGTACCGTGGGCCGAGCACTACAGGTACGGGCCACACGGGACTGCAGTATCGTTAATCGTGATGTACAGAACGCGTATGTCACGTTGCTGATGTAAGGATAAATAGGACGGTAGAAGGGACACGGACGACACGTAAGAGCCCCTTCTATTGCCCTGTGTGAAAATTGTTTGCCCTATGTAACCAGTTATGTAGTACCAACAAGCCCAACTCCACAATTTTTCCTCGTTTTCAGGCTGCCTCCGTTCTTTACAGCATGCTCAATCCTCTCCATATTATACTTCTGTGTTAGCTGTCTTGCGCTTATTGGCCTCGAAAGCATCCGCTAGTTATATTCTGTCAACTGGGGTGGCGATTGTCATGATTAGCTGTTTCCTAATTAAATGCTTCGTCTCCTGGGAAACCTTATAAGCTTTCCCATGAGATGAAACCAGTATCCTGTCTTATCCTGTCTTAAACCAGTATCTTAGCCCCTACTTCTATTGCACACTCCGTGATAATGCGTGTTAAGATTATCGCTCGTTTCCTGAGCCGTAAACTCGGCTTCCTCGGTTAGAGCTGAACATCAGTTCCGCAGCGCGATCCTGAACCCTTCAACTTTCCGTCTTACCGTTAAGCTCATTGATCGGCCCCTTTGGTACTAGCTTGTTACGGTTCCTTCTCGAAGCCTTTAAGAGCGAACGCTGTAGTGTTCACCATTAAAGGCGTCGTCCAACTTTTTATTCGCCTCCGCGTACGACAGGAGATGGACAAAGGCTGAAGAAACAACTAAGCGAATCATCCGAGTGCAAGATGAAGCAAAAAAGAGAAAAGTGCCGTCTTACTTCATAGCTCAACGAGTATTGCCTACATCACCGCACAACTACCCATACATGGAGTAAAGCTCCTCGTACACATGAAGGACCGAAATAATGCTTTGCCCCCACCGAAGAGAGTGCATTTATCAAACGAAGAAATCATCTGTCACACGTATGCGGGACGTTTCCGGGAGCGGGGAGATTTATTGCCGGTTCCCTAAAGACGATTTCAGCTATTCGGCCTCGCGGATACTGAACGCCAAAGATCAACCATGAGTTTTCTATAGCGCTCGCTGACATGCGGCGCTGAAGGTCAAAGCTTGTCATTTCCAAATGCAGGAACTGAATGCTCTGAAAATTGAAATTCGATACGGTTTTCTACGGGATGATCAAGCAAGTTACTTTACTCGTTGAAGGTCAAACGGTTTGACCGCAGGGCGATCGGTTTTCGAAATGCGTAGTTACATATTATCAAAAACTCGTGCTACTCCTACGCCAAAGGCTATGCTTTAATATTTTGTAGCCGGGGATAACTGGGACTACGACCAGGGGATTCGTGCAGAAGCCGAGCGAACAGTGCACGGTTGGGGAGTAGGGTGGGGTGGGGGCGAAATAAAGCAGTCATTGCTGCCATATTGATGCGGAAGTTTATTAAGCCGAAGGGGGGTCTCATATGTGTCGCTCGAATGTGTCCTTTAGCGACCTCGGCTTCGACGCAAACGGCACAAAATGTATTACAAAGAGCATCACGTGACGTATGGAGGCAAGAAGCGAACCAAAGCATGCCAATAGTGTACAAGAGACGATTAATGATATAGTCAATGTTTGTTAATGAGTGATTAGTGGCTGAATGTAAGGATACCTAAGTAATTAAATTTATATATGTAATATAAAAATTACAAGCGATAACTACCAAAAAGAAGGGGGAAACAATCAGTATAGAGCTTGTAGATGGCTTAAATATCCAGTAGGGGACTCTAACCCACCGCCTTCTATGGCTAGAACCCACGACGCCCTACAACTAGACCTCAATAGTTTGATAGGATTCGAACCGAACGTCATTCTTTGATTAAAGTGCAATAATAATAATAATAATAATAATAATAATAATAATAATAATAATAATAATAATAATAATAATAATAATAACTGATGGGGTTTTCGGTGCCAGAAGCACGATATGATGGCAAGCGTGCAGGGCTCCGCAGTAGTTTTGACCTTGCTAAACATGTTCAGGCGCAAAAAGAAACTAGGAAAAAGAGTAGAACCAGGAAAGAAACAGATGAGCGCCAGTTGTGACCACGTGGGGCTCTTTAAACACGCACGGGCGCCCGTATACGGCCGTATTCTGCACTTCTACGCCATTGAAATGCAGCCGCCATGGACGAAATTCGAGCCGCAACCTCGATCAAGGTAGCCTAGTGTGTGGGTTAAGTGTACAAGAGACGTCGTAAGGCTTTCGCCTTCGCGTCTCTGAGGCGATAGCTATGGACAGCTGGGATATTCTTTTCCGCGTGGTCCATTTTAGCAGTACACTATACATGTTCAGAGCAGTACGTAACTGAGCATAGGTAAAGATCAAAACGCGGATAAAAAGTCGCGGTGTTACGCAAGCATACCGGCTCAGCTTGTAACCAATGTTTACGCTCAGTGCTGCTATTCTAACGTTTCTTTATTGCCCAGCCAGCGATCGGTAAATTAAATCAACCAATGGTCTTAAAATATTTTTCTTCCCCACTGCGCATTGCTAAGCTTTCTTTTGCGTCCATCATCCCTTAAGGTACCTGAAAGTGGATTTATAAAAACAAAAACAAAAAAAGAGGAACGCGAAGGTTGTTGTGGAGAGCTGCAGTGCTCCTGATCATGCCTCAGCCTCTAAGGTGATCGACTCAATCTTTGTTGTAACATAGCCAAACAAAAGCATTTTTTTTTTTTTTTGCCTTGCAAAATTCTGCATAACTCATTTCTCCACCGTTGGATCAATACGTCTCTGACAACCTGTCTCTTACTATGCGCCTTTCTCGGGACTCCACCAGTCGTTACGAGCTTTGCGCGTCAATTACATGCACACAGGATGCATATATTCTATCAGAATAACAGACGAAGTTAACCAGCAAGACCAGGAGTGTCACGGCACGGTAAATAGCACGAGGAGCGGGCAGAACATTGAATGCGACAACGACGATATTGACAGCTGTGGAAATGTACCCAGCGAACCCAGCGGAACGCTGCGACGATGCGGTCGTTCCTTCGTAAGAGCATCGGGAATGCAAAAGCGCACTTCTGAGACCCAGTCGAGAGGGCGTGACATTACACTTCCTTCTTCCAATGAAGGAAATCTTCAAAAGGCAGAGTACAATCCCCGAACGTGGGATGCGGTAGATCAACATTCCCGATCGTCGAAGACGATAACCACGCGACAAAAATCGATCTTCTGTATCGATTCCCCGCGCAATGCTCCCGCTACTCACAAGTGTATATACATACCTCTACATACGCCTCGGGTATCGCTTGTCGGTATGCATGATTGGGTCGAACGCCGTCTAACCTCTGTCGAGTCCCAGACAGCACGTCTACATTCGTTCGAAGCATACGTCGTCGCTATACGGCAGCCCGATCGCATTTCGTGCATGCCTCACCTCATACACAGCGCCACACCGTCGTTGCGTCCGCATGTGGACGTACCGACGTACCGTGCTTATCCTTGCATTACTTGCGATTTTCTCCGCTATACACTGTTTGTAATATGGAAATAGGATACGTTAGACGTTGGCATATGGGTGTGCGTTCCTCTTTCGACACACTGTGCGTCATGTATATGTCGATACAGACTACTAATGAAGCACCTCAGTCATGTTTTACGCTTTGTAAGTGCATTTAGATGGGAGATCAGGTGTAGTCAATAATCTCTCGTAGCAACACAGTGTTCGTTTATCTGTCTCTGCAAAGAAGCACCTCCGTTGAGAAATGCCGCATTTAACACTCGGTGTGCTAGCATATGTGGCCGATTACGGATAGTTTTTCGTCCCCCGCATGGATACAGCGCCTCGCGCCTGTAGCGCCAGACCGCTAGGGAATCACCCCAGTTGAGAAATATCAAGTAGTTTCAGGCTTGTTTCACGTACAGTTGCAGTTACATGGCTAATAGGGGCTAGTTGTTACTCCCTCTTTAACTGCGGCGCGGGTCTGCAACGCGAAGCGGAGATGATGACAACGAAAGACAAAATACGTGAGTGTACTGACGTAGTACGCTTTTCATTTTTAGTAAATAACACGCAGGGAAATAAAACTGTCTCCATGTGACGTATGTGTGACATTATTTGTTACCGCAAAACTGGAAAAGAAAAATAAGAACGAAAGAGGAACAGAGGAGAAAAGAAGGCGCCACACCCTGGCTTCGAGAGTGTGTGCGCGGGTTTATGTATAAGTGCCTGCTTTGAGCCTAATAAACCAGTTGTAAGTGTGGCGCTTTATTTGACTTCTCTCTCCCTGTTTCGCTTTTTTCCCCCCAAGTTTTGCGCTACAAAATAATGTCATACAGTACCAACTAGCCCAAGAAAAAGTTATCATGTGGTGTATGTTTCGATACACTGAATGTAATACAGGCGCATTATGTGGCGTTGTGGCCCATGGGCACAGGGATGTCTTTCTCGTCGAAGGCAAATGCCCGCTACGCTGCGCTGATGTGCACACCATATTAAAGCCCCTTGATGTTGGCTTTACATCATATAAGCGTCGTTTGTTAGAGTATTCTTGCGGGGTCGAGCAAAGCCGTACAAAAGCATGCTGAGTGACAACGGCACACACGTATTATTTCTTACGTTGCTATATAAGACAAACCACAAACGCAAGTGCCTTTAGAGAAGCATCACCACCCCTACTGCTCATGCACTAAGTTTAAGTTTACTTAAAATACAATTGAGCCGCGTGGACGAGCGCTAGCGTGCTTGCTTGGCACCTTGTTGACACGGTTTCGATTCATACACCTTCAGTCATTACAGCGCGTTTTTGTATATCTGCATGCTTCTTACGTCAAGATTTCAATAGCATGTTACAACAAACGGTATCGCTTTCTCTTGTAGAACTATCACAAAGTGTGCCCTCACCAACTATTCAGTGTCTATTTTTCCTGGTCCTTGACTGGCATGACTGCAATGTCAAAATTCAGTCACCTGTGGCTCATACCCGCATTCCCCGAACCTAGCACTGTGGGTACGAATCACACGTGCTCGGACCATGAATAATCGTGACGTGTATGACGAGCACATCATGCTAGGGATGTCAACATTGATGTTTCATGATCGTCGCACGTTCGTGCCTTACCATGTGTGAATGTTGACGTATACCAGAACAACGAGAAGACCAGCAGAGCACTGCGGCGTAGGGGCGGACGGACAGACAGACAGACAGACAGACAGACAGACAGACAGACAGACAGACAGACAGACAGATAGATAGATAGATAGATAGATAGATAGATAGATAGATAGATAGATAGATAGATAGATAGATAGATAGATAGATAGATAGATAGATAGCATGTTAAAGAACCTCAGGCGGTGTCAAAAGTACTCCAGAGCCTTCCACGTAAAACCCCATCAGTTGCTGCTGCTACTACTACTACTACTACTACTACTACTACTACTACTACTACTACTACTACTATTGCGACTAGTGCGACTACTGCAACTACGACTACTACTGCTGCTGCTACTTCTACTGCCGTAAACCATAACGATGCATGCTGTCCGAAGGGATCAGCCCATTTCCGAGGGAAAGCGTCTGAAAGAGGCAGGAATGAACCCCTTTCGAAACAAGCATGCGCATGTGCATTCATTGGGTCCACCACGAGTTCGACCTCGATTAATGACGTCTCGAGACACGACGGTGCGAGTAGTTGACCTGTCATTCCGGCCTGCCGCAGCCACCCCCACTGCAGAAATTGCAATCGAATGACCTGTGCCCGCCTCGGGCGTCAATTTGCGACGCAGCACCAGCGACGCGCTAAGCGCCGCGATGTCACATTTCTTCCGAGGTTAGTCGGCATAGGAAACGTGGAAGACTTATGAATGACCCTTCGCCCCTTGTATGTAACAAACGCACGCACGCGCGCGCGCACACACACAGAGAGAGAGAGAGAGAGACTGCGGTGTCAGTGCATGCTAGAGAACCTCAAGTGGTCGAAATTTCCGGAGCCCCTCACAACGGCATCCACAGCGGCACCTCTCATAATCATATCGTGGTTTTGGGATGTAAAACACCAGAAACCAATCAAATCAAATAAACGGAGAGAGAGAGAGAGAGAGAGAGAGAGAGAGAGAGAGAGAGAGAGAGAGAGAGAGAGAGAGAGAGAGAGAGAGGAGGGGCAACAGCTGGAGCTTGTCAATTCCGCAGTGCAGACAATTGCGCAGCGCAGTTCCACTGACATTTCGAAATCAATTTCATGTGTAGCAGTTATGAAATATGCTGCGCGGAGTCGCAACGTGTGCACGCCTCCTATTTCCATAGTTTGTTGAAAGCACCGCATGCCAGGTGTATAATACGCACCACGTTGTTATGAGTCATTTCTCCTTCGTATGAGCAGGAACGATTGTGGGAAATCAAAGCGATTGGTGTACAGTTTAACAAAGCCGAAAGGCACAAGAAAATTTGCTGGGTTTGCTCAGCCTCGCGTCCTAGTGCGCCAGCCTGAGACAAACCACAGTCGTGTTCTCATGCTCTAGGTGAGAACACGACTTTACCAAGCCGCCTTTACGTCCACTTGACTCACTTTCTCACGCAATAGCCGCTTCCCCCGCCCACGAACCATAGCAGGCCACCAAGACGTCACAAAAAAGATAACTGAATATAAATATGAAATAAACATATGAATAAATAAATATAATAGTAATAAATAAATAAAGGGGGGAGTGAGTCTCAGAAGTCGAGAGGCGGGAAGAGTCACTTTGTAACGGGCGCCGTTCGCCCTGGGAAAAGGCGGTAAAGGAGTCGCACCGTTCAGAGTGAAGTACTGCCGACCTGATTGACGTTTGCCGGGGACCGTCGCACGTCGAACAAAGAACAAACATTTTACTTTGCTCGTATACGTAGCTCTTCTTTCTGCTTGCGCCTGTCGGGACGTCACAGCTACGTCGCGCTTTAACTGGACGCAGGTAGACTCCGTCCTCTATGCCCGCAATTAAAACGACGTGTACTCGAAAGTAAGGAGCAGAGATTCGGGCAGCTGTCTCTAGGACAAGCACCTTACGTTTTGAACTGATTCTCCGATAATTAATGCTATGGAAAAAGCGTAAAGTTGACAACACTGCAGCAACGCAGCAAGAGGGGCAAGTGGGGGGAGCGGCAGCCCTCCCATCATTACCTGAGAGGGGAAGGCGCCAAATGTGCCTCATACCTTTACAGCGCAATGAGTTTTGACCGAAGTGGCCTCACGGGGAAGGGGGGGAGCTGAACCTTCGCCTCCCCACCACCCTTTGTGGAAAACCTTGCGCACACCTACGTGTACAAAGCAAGCGACATAGCGCTTTAAAAGTGGTCAAGACCAACATGAGAGTTTAGGGGCTGGGCTTGTCGGCGTGCCCTGCTGCTGTCGTCACTGTGGGCCCATCCTGGAGGCAGTACACCTGCAGAAAGTGTATGTAAGGTTGTCGTGTCGGAATCTAACGAGTTTCTGCTAGTGAGCCCAGGCAGTCGGCGTCTAACGTCGTCGTCGTCGTGGCAAAGTAAAGCAAGCTCATTAGCAGTGGCTGACGCTTCCTGTGTGAAACACCGGCGCCTCACCGCATGCTTCGCACCTTCCCAGGTTTCGCGTTAGTGGAGCTGTTATGATTTTTTTTTTTACTTGCATCATATCTCAGCTAGTTCAGAAAAGTTTTGTAAGCGTCCTGTTCACGGAACGGTGGCGCCCTCTAGAGCCGCACGTGATACATCAGCTTCATCCATCGTAACAAACATCGATATTGTTTGTTTGTTCTTTTCTGTACATCGTATCGCGCCTTTTACTGTTAAGCGGGCTTTTCCGAGTTGGTACTCATAAAGAGGAAAAGCCACCCTTCCGGAAGACTGGAGGGTATACAGGATGTTATCGTTCAATGAGCGCTTCTAATAGGAATGGAGCCCTTAATGGAGGCCAGAGGGTTAGTGTGACGACTCCCCATTATTTCCTCGTGACAAGTCCCCTCCGCACATCTCCCACCTCAGACCACCACCGAGTTCTATCTGATTCAGTGCTCATGCTGCACCTAAAAGAAGGAAAAATCCGTAATCATTTTCGGCAACCTATCACAAGGACGATAAGACGAATGGACCGGCAAGTAGACCGGCGTTCACAGCCAGCAATTATTGCTGCGCTATTGCTGCTCTAATCATGTCCTCAATATCACTAGTTCTGGGTGGCTCTTCGTAAGCTCAAAGTTCGCAATACCTTACGTTTTCTTTAGTTGTCACGTTAAACGAACGATGCAAACACAATGTCTATTGAGGGAGCAGCACTTAGTGTTGGGCATTTGTTGAAGCGATTCGGCATTCGGCATTCTACAGTTACGAAGAGAAAAAAAATACGGGAGGAAAGGGTGGGTAGGGTTGGGGGAGGGGCTGGGACACCTTCATAATTTCCTCGGAGGCCGCAACAAAACTTAACAGCCTCAATGACCGGTTGTACCTTTATATATATATATATATATATATATATATATATATATATATATATATATATATATATATATATATATATATATATAGATGAGTAGTAGACCCTCGGAATTGGCAGCAAAAATGCGGAAAGCGTTTATTCAACGTTTCAGCCGGAGACCGGCCTTCATCAGGAATGTTCCTGATTCCTGATGAAGGCCGGTCTCCGGCTGAAACGTTGAATAAACGCTTTCCGCATTTTTGCTGCCAATTCCGAGGGTCTACTACTCATCTCTGCCTTCACGCCTCCGGCCTATTCACCACCATGACTGCTATATATATATATATATATATATATATATATATATATATATATATATATATATATATATATATATATATATATATATATATATATATATATATTGGTGGAATGAATCTGCCTTACACCTCTACACTGCACACTGTGTTTTGACCGAAATGACCTCAGTGGAAAGAGGGCTCGGAGGAGAAGCGCGCGCTGCAGGGAACGTTCGCCCCGTCCCACCCTAATGGAGAACCCTGCGCACCCCTATGATTAGTTTACGGCGCACATTTTAGTGTCCCCTGTAACATAGTGGCGTACTGCACCTCCCGGTTTCCAAACCCTCTGCCCATTCTCCCTTCCTGGAAAGACGGGAAAGTAAGCATGGCACGTCACACTACACTCGCGTGCAGGTCAAGAGAAAAGGGGCGTCTGCCATTCAAAGGACCCCCCCCCCCCCCCCCCCCGAGATGAAGCCACGGCGTGACACAGATTCTAAAGCGCCAGTCAGCGATCCTAGAATGAGTGGAGCGCCCGGTTGATTGCCATGTTCGGTCGGATTGACAACCATTGTCTGCCACCACCCAACGCAACCTGAACGATGCCGAGGGCGCAGCTCAGGGGGGGCACCACACCAACGGTGCAGCTGTATCCTGTAGCTCCTCCACAGACATTTTCGCGGAATGTGGCGCGACAGACACCAGCCGCAAGGTGTGTTGTCCGCTACAGATCCCCTACTCCTCACCGGCATCGCCCATATACGATCATCATCACTAGACCAACTACAAGACCAACTACAAGCCACAGAAGTCGGTGACAAAGCCTGTGAGACCGCCCGCCTTCGAGCTAATGGAAATACCAGCTCCTCTTTTGTGCGACACGTCGCCACCCGACGAACCGCAAAAGTCAACGGCGACCGCCAACAGGCTGTCAGGCCCACCGACGCCACATCCATCATCGTCATTGTCCCAATGCAGATATATTCTTTCACAGGCGCAGGTAGAGGGATCTCATGTGACCTACATGGACGGTACATTAGACACGCAAGATCAGCAGAAGTCTACTGACGATTTGACTATTTCAGCTACATGCTATCATTCCAAGGTTGCAGTACCTGACCCACCGATCCGGGAACACCTATGCAGGCACGTTCCCATCCCACTGAACGACGGATCGCTGAGAGCGACTAGCGCAACCACTGTTGCTGAATAAACGAAGGGGCGCGTAACACGAGCAGCGGCCGAGGGCGGGCTCGCGCGGTAGTTCAGCCATTCCTTCGAACAGGCCAGACGCTCGGGTCCGGTTCCCTTCCTTCGCATTTTCGATACATCGTTCTGGTGCCGAAACCCGCCAGATCGTCTGATCCTTCAACTTTCGGCAATGGAACAACTTCGGACAAAGCGCGGCTTCGTCCGCACCGTGATTATACCAAGGCCATTTCGACACTCAGCGCCCTGCTCGAGGATCCCTCAACCCCGACTGGGAGAGAACCACCTCGCCTTCATCGAGTACAAGCACGCGGAACTGACGGCTTTCGACAACGAGATCCAGGCCACACTGTTTCACACTGACCTAGGAGCAGACATGGCCCCAGCCTTTGAATACGACCGGAAGGTGAGCTTCGTCAAGTCCGATGTTCGCTGCGCCACCCAATCGCGTACGCCAACCCTACCCGGCCGTCTCCTTCGCCTACGCCGCGAGATCATTCGTTGCGCCGCTCGCATCTTCGCCGCAAAACGCCCCGATTATCGCATCGCCGTGCCTTTCCACCGCAAGCACCGGCCTTGTCCTGCGTCGTCCGGCCCACGGTGCATCGGCATGCGGACGGGACATCCCGCGTGCCCGACGCAATCCCAAGAAGTTGCAGCCGGCGCAGCTCTGTGTAGTGCCAGTCAACGGCACCACGTTCGCAGAGCCTGCCATTCTGTCCAGCAACGACGACTCAGCGCTCTCGAACACTTGCGTGACGTCGACAGTGCGGCAACCAACACCAGCCGCTAGGTTTTCGTTACCTACAGTGCATGCCGGAGAGGCGCCCGCCGTGACATCGCCTACGCCTTGGTCACGTCTAGGTCATGTCATCACTTGTTCCTTCGCGCCTTGCGTGCAAACATCGGAGCTGACCGTCGTTGATGTGCCCCCAAGGGACAGCAAGAAGAAGAATTGAGCGAACACCCACTTCGTCTTGCTTTTCAAAGTGCAGTACCAAGTCTCGCTCGACGAACAGTTGGGGACCTACATCGATGTCGCATTATGACAAAAGCAAACTCAACCACTTCGGATCGGGGCACGCGAAGCAAGAATCCCAAACGCTACAAGCACTCAGAGTTGAGTCGTAGTATAGGTGTTCTGTGGTTGAATGGTTCGAAGCTGCGCAGTACAACCAGAGAGGAACAGCAACACACCGAGCCTGTGATCAAGTACCTAAGGATCTCAAGCAAAGTGGCAGCCATGTCCTCAGGACATAGCCTCCAGCTAGAAGGACCATCCGTCCCCTCAAGATAAGCCGCCTCCCGCAACTACGCCGCTAAACGCCGCCTAGCAAGCGCCTCACAGTGTTGTCGGCTCGCTCAAGCATATCTTGCGTCTACGATCCACTCATAAGACGGCAACAACCACCGCTGATGAGGACAAAGGCAACACAAGCTTTGGGGCCCACACGCCTGCCTCCTTCGCGAAACATAACAGTGGACGTGAACAATGCGGCAGCGCAGAATGTCTTGGCCGGCTCTAACGCCAGACACCTCCTGGTCGCCACGTTACGTCATCGGGGGCATCCGCTATTGAACCTGCGCTATTGGACCATATTTTACTCGCCGAGTTTCGCATCGAAACGGGTTTTTTTTATTGTTCTGGGGTAAATGCAGAAAGAATTTTCGAGATCGATGCAGGCAAACGCAAGTTATTCTACTTACAAATTCAAAATAAAAGCAGACGACAGATATCGGCATACCGAGACGTGCACGCTGCTTCCAATCAAAACGCGGCTTACATATTGCAGAACCGGAACCGTGCTGCCCTCTGTGTCCTTCCTATCACAACCACCACATGGGCCGCACAGTGCTCCTTGTGTCAGTTACAAGCAAAATGAAATTGTAATGCACATATTTGTACCTTTTAGCAGCTTTAGCAAGTTAAAACACGTTCTCAATTTGAAATTTCTTATATTGGATGCATTGTAAGCATGTGTCATGCATATTTTTATTCCTACTGTTCCCGGCCAATCAGAACCTGCAGCAAAGCCAGCATGGTGATGTCATACCCACTAGGACAAACTGTTGATGTAAGGTGCTGCAGTCAGCACGGAAACCGATTTCAGGTACAAATTAAAATACAATAACGGTTCGATTTCGCCACTTTCACTGGTGTTTCGGTCATCATCGTTCCACACAAAGCAAAGGTAGAATAAAATCAATGTGCGTAAAATGCGTTTCAGGGCCCCTTTAAGGATAAGCGACAGGCAGAGTCCATGGGATGCACAACCATATAAAGAAAACAAGCGCCGACCCCCTAGTGCCATCTTCCGTAGTTGACCATGCCAAGTCACAGCGTGGCCGAGGCCTACGACGACCACCATGTCACAGCCAGTGTCTGTCGACCGCCTGAAAGCAGTTTCGTAGCTCCACAGGACACATCGCTGCATAGACGAGAGCGACCGCCACGACCTATCCAGTTTCGCCCGCCAGAGACATTAGAAGTTCCCGATGTACAGATGCGGCGTGGCCGAGTGTAAGAAGGCAAATCAGTGCTTGGCCTCTCGCGCTGCCTCGCGTGGCCACATAGCGACTAGATCGGGGTTGAAGAAGACGAGAGAGGAATAGAACAGCCAGCCTGCGGCAAAAGTGCTGTCTGGCTCGTTCATTATAATATATATATATATATATATATACAATATTGTATATATATATATACAATACTGGAAGACATCTACAACGGCTCCACAGCCCCCATAGTCCTCCATAAGGAGAGCAGCAAGATACCTATAAGGAAGGGCGTAAGACAAGGTGACACAATCTCTCCAATGTTTTTCACAGCATGTTTACAAGAAGTATTTAGAACGCTGGATTGGGAACAGGTGGGTGTAAGGGTTAATGGGGAATATCTCAGTAACCTCTGATTTGCTGATGACATTGCCTTGCTAAGTAACTCGGGAGATGAATTACAAAGCATGATTACTGACCTTAATAGTCAAGGTATAACAGTGGGCCTGAAAATTAATATGCAGAAAACTAAAGTAATGTTCAATAGCCTTGGGCGAGTACAGCGATTTCAGATAGCTGGCGAGGCACTGGAAGTAGTACGTGAATATGTCTACTTAGGCCAGGTAGTGACCCCTGATCCGAATCATGAGGCTGAGGTGATTAGGAGGGTTAGAATGGGGTGGAGTGCATTCGGCAAGCATTCTCAGATAATGAATGGTAGCTTACCATTGTCTCTGAAGAGGAAAGTGTATAACAGCTGCATCTTACCGGTACTCACCTACGGGGTAGAAACTTGGAGGCTAACTAAGAGGGTTCAGCTCAAATTGAGGACGACGCAGCGAGCTATGGAACGGAAAATGGTAGGTGTAACCTTAAGGAACAAGAAGAGAGCGGTGTGGGTTAGGGAACAAATGCCTGTTAGGGACATAATAATAGAAATCAAGATGAAGAAATGGGCCTGGGCGGGCCATGGAATGTGAAGACGAGACAACCGCTGGTCGTTAAGGGTAACAAAGTGGATTCCTAGAGAAGGCACGCGTAGCAGGGGGCGGCAGAAAGTTAGGTGGGCAGATGAGATCAGGAAGTTTGCGGGGATAAATTGGGCCCAGTTAGCACAGGACAGGGATAATTGGAGATCCATGGGAGAGGCCTTTGCCCTGCAGTGGGCGTAGAGGCGCTGATGATGATGATGATGACAATAAAATTTCAATAAAGTTCAATAAAATTTCTCCAACGTTTACCTGTTGGTCCCTCAAGTCTATTGAAGAACAATGAGCCCAAGCCGTCAAAAGTACTACAGCATAGTGAGCTGATATGGGAATGTGAAGACCGTGCCACTACCATTTCTTTCTTCACATAGCCAACGTAGTGTCTTCTCATAGCCGACGTGGTGTCATGGGAGGGCAATTCACTAATGCTAATTCTCTGCAGAGTCCCTCTCGGATCCCGGCCGCGGCGGCTGCATTTCGATGGAGGCGAAATGTAGAGGCTCATGTGCTGTGCGATGTCAGTGCACGTTAAAGAACCCTAAGTAGTCAAAATTTCCGGAGACCTCCACTATGGCGTCTCTCATAATCGGAGCTGGTTTTGGGACGTTAAACCCCATAAATCAATCAATAAATCAATAAAGAGTCCCTCTAATGTGCGATCTCAAGCCCAAACACAAATATCCTATAGTGAACCATGCAAGTTCTTCATGCATGTCAATCGCCAAACCGGAATGTGACAATAACCACGCCAAACACATTGCTTGTTATGAAGCATAACACTGAATAAAATATTTTAATATATGCACCTTGTGTATACAATCGTATGTACAATATGGGGACAAAAATATACATTTGTACAAGACTGTTGTGTCAAAAAAGGAAACACGAACTATACCACAGCTTCTTTTTACAAGAAGCAAATTCTTTCCAAACCTACACTACCCTCACTCCCCCAAAGACTTCATTTTCTAAATCTAATGACTGTCTCCGATTAATGCTACCCCCAAAACACCTGCCCTTATCAACAGGTTGCAGAGCTTCATCAACAATGGCACACCAGACAAAGTTGTGTGCACTAACACGACTGAACAGAAAGGTGCGTATAGCTCAATGTAGACAAAAAAAAAAAAAAAAGAGCATTGTGAAGGTACACCCATTCAGGACATCCTTGAGCAAATCAACAGGAGTAACTGAGGCCAACGAGACAAGTAAGATGAAAGCTTGGACCACATTACTTACAAAGACCTGTAATCACCAAAGGACTGCTTTACGCTAATACATTCTGTTAACCAGTATGTGTTGCTCAATCACAAACTCCGCATTCAATGGCAGCACTTTTCTTCAGAACCCTTAATACCTCCACTCCTTGTCATAAGCCTGCAGTAGAGAAGAGGTGTAATGCTAGGTCTTGGGGGTCATTAATAATGATTCCTTAATGCCACCGTAGCCCTAATATTACGTGGAGGATCATTGCTACTACTATTTTTATTAAACTGCAAACTCTTTCTTCTGAAAACATGTATTTACAAAGACTGAAGAAACCCACTGTTTTCGAAACAAGATTGGCCTGGCTTGCAGCACATTGTGTAGCAGTATGATGACGATCTTTTCACATAACTGTAATTGCCATTACAAGTGAAAACTTAGTAAGCAAAGGAGAATCAAATGTCGAGTTCACAGCAATAATATGTGTAACAATGTATATGCACCCACAACAAGGTATGTGCTTGAAATAGTACAAATTCCCAAAAAGAACCAGAAGTGCCTATGCATGATTGACCTCCAAAGTCAATCTCACGGAAAGACAAAATAGCTGTACAACTGCCCACAAAAACAGTATGTATTCCAGCGTATTATGTATTACGTACACTGTAAACACTTCAGTGTAACACACATGTGCTGACATTGTTAGCACCTAGTAAAGTACTCCTAGATGATATATCGTGGAACGTTATTAGCAACACTGTAACCGAAAACAGTGGAGTAATAAGACTCGCATGAATTGTCAGTCTATAATGCCTCTGTGCCTAAATATATCTGTAGCCCATGTCAATAGGAGTTGATTATAAGATCAAAAACAGACCAGCAGACAGCTGTAAACTCATCCATAAGCCACTACAACTTAGAATCTAGGAGGAATGAAAAGTTCACTCACACCATACCCCCTACCTCCTTGTCAAAAAACTACCACCTTAGACCGGTATTTATTTAGAGGTACGACTTAACGTAAAGCAATAACTCAAACACCTGAAGTCATTGTAATACTCCTCATGAGTGCACCAAAAATGATGCAGTCAGCATCTTTGTCACGTTTATGTCAGGCGACACCCCATTCAGACATCACCAAATCAAGTTGTAGCTTCAAGTAAAGATGCATTTCCCAATATAGAAGAGCCTCTCCACATATACCCTGAAATGAATTTTGCCGTATCACTGATGGTATACTGAAATGGTCACTTTTGGGTGCTACAGAATGCTCCTGTGGCAGAATTTTCACTTTGCTAGCCAAAACAAACCGAATGGAACACATTCAAACGGTACATGCAACATTATGCTTCCAAAACTGTGCATTCAGGGATGTCCTCACTTCTAGGCCTCAAGCACAATCAGGACATAAAGGCATTCAAGTGGCTTAACAATGGCTCTGGGAGTGACCGAGTTTTTGGCTGGGGAACGATTTCTCTGGCCAGAGTCTCAAAAAGTCCTCACTGTGTGAGTGCTTGCATCCCTTAAGTGTTTGCCCCACAGACGGATCACCTCTACTGCAATCTAGCTTCTCCTGGTGGCCACTTTGCAAACTCGACCTAGTCGCCAGGAGTTCAGCGTTCAGCGAAGTTGCCACAGTAGTCATGTGCCATGACACATGCATATCACATAGACTGGATTATGCACAAGACCGGTCAGCAAAGCTGTAAGCAACTGCATGCATGGCTGTCTTTCTGATGTTATTAGCCTAATTTGGACACAGGTACGATCTGTGAGCAAGGCGGTCAAGAATACATTGCTCTCAATGCAAGCAATATAGGGCAAAAGCTGGAAAAGTGTAGATTTGCTCAAGGACACGCTAGAATAATGGGACCCTCAATATACAGATTTGAGGCCGGCTAATCAGTGCAAGGTGTCAGAACTTCCCTTATTTTTTCCAGAAGGCCTATTCGGTACTCCCCTCTGTAGCACAACTTCACACAATAGTGGCTGCAGGTCACACGCAGACATCAGAAAGTTTGCATCAAGGTTTAAGTGATGCCAATTATAACAAGGCACACCCTTCCATCAACAAGTTTCTCTCGCGAGCAATGCCCATAACAAACAGCTGTTCATGACAACTTTCACAGACAATGTATGCAATCCTAGAGCTGGCACTGAATAATGTTGCCAACCACAACAAGTAGGGGCGAGTTCAGTACTAGCCAAAGCAAAACACTATCAAGTTTGATTAGATGTTCAAGTTGGCCCCTGAGTCAAAAGTGACGATAAAACCCTCTCCCAGCTCTATCCCACACTCTTCTATACAAAATGAAGAAATCAAGCTTTCATTAAAAAGCACAAGTAGACTACAAGCACATGAACATATAGTCACCTGTTAATATTTCATGCCACCTATACCAGGCTAACAATTGTAGAAACTGTTTAGCCTGACAGTGAAGAATGTTCTCTACAATAGTAGAGCACCTCCAAAGCACAGGGAGAGAGAGAGACTAGAAAAGGTTAGTGCTAAACTCCGCAGAACCTTGTTGATACAATCACAATTTACGGCTTCGTGATTTGCATATTCTCAATTAGAAACTCTGAACCCCATTTCACATCTTATCTCTACTCGATATCATGTCATCTTTCTTAAGCTGAATGCACCAACAAAGTTCTACAGGAGTCACTATATGCAGCATTAGCCTCTCCTACTCCATCACGTACGTCTGTTGGACACATTGCCAGCATGTGCAACATTCAGTGGCCCATTGCCTGCCTCTGGGCTTCATGACGTGGTTCCATCACAATGGCCTGGCTGCAATTGAAAAGCTCATCTAAGATGTCTTTAGTGACACACAACTAACAATTAGCGTAGCTGGTGCAGCAAGAGCACAACCCTGGTATTTTTTTTTCTCACATAGATGATTTGCAGCAAGGAACACCATCAGATGGCAAGCTTTTACAAAAAACAGGAACTTTCTAAAAAGAACAGCAAGAGTCAAAAAGATTGTTTGTGAACACTTCTGAAGGTACAGCCTCGTCAGAAATATGGTGGCTGGCTCTCCATTACCCTATGCCCTACCACTGCAAGAAATCACAAGAATATAGTCCAGAATGGAGTTGTAAAAAGCGCAGAACATCCAGACACCTTTAAAGATAGCTTGACTCAAACAAACACCTTCTTGGAGTGGCATCAAGTTATAGGGCAAGACACTGCAACACAGCAAAACGCATGCAGTCTCATGCTCACATGCAATTACTACAGCAGACTTAAAAAATGGGCAGCTAAAGCCCAGGAAGAGTTAGTGAACAATACGGTTTGTATATTACAGTATATGCGCTATAGGAGTGGCGCAAAAGAGACTCGATTCGCTTAACTAATACAAGGTCGTAAGGCAGGCCTTTCATTCACAAATACATTACAATGTAGCAAACACATTATAGTTTACAAGACATGGCAGCTCAATTAAGAGCAGGCAAAAATAGTGAACACTGCACAGACGTTCGACACCTCTAGGCTCCACTGAACGTTAGAGCGCAAAACATTCATTGCTCTGCCCACAACAAGGCGTGTGAAAAGCATTTGAAACAATCACAAAAGCACCGCTGGCCTCGTCTGAAATGCCTCGAGGACAGTGAGGAACCAAAAAAAAAGATGGCACTGTACTGTTCGTGGTGCTTTTCCACCACACTGGCCTAAATATTGCATGGTACACAAAACATCATATTCGAACACCACAACCTTGCCTTAATCAGCACCTTCAAATGAGCGTTGTGTATGCATGTACCATGTGACACCCAGTTTGGCGCAAGAAAGGGAAACTCGTCAAATCTTATCAGCACCTACTACGATAGTAGGTATTCCAACCAATGCAAACAAAGAGAAACTGTAACTTATTTTACAAGAATTTTTCACATTTCTAGCATCTCTGAACATGCAGACAATTGCAATGTTGTAAAGAAATCTACTTTCTAAGCAGCCGCTACTCTCACTAAGCAATAGTAGAGAACTCATTATTCATTCTCATAATTGATTACTGGTCACTAGTGACTGCCAGTCACTTCAGTGCCCAGTATAAACATACAGGCACAGGTGATCTTAGTCAACAGTTGCTTACCACACAAAAATGCCTAGTAAATTTAAAAGTAACCATCGCTAATAACCATAAGCTTCCTTTGTCAGTTATTTACTTAAGCTTGATTCAGGAGCTGCTACTAGTAACTAAATTATGGTTAGTACCAGTGTTGGATTATCAGCATTTCCAATGCCGTCACCACTGACTTAAAAATTCAACCGCCTGAACAGTGCATTGCGCTAAAAGCAATCTTATGTACTCATCACCAAAACTGGTAATCATTAGATGAGGCACTCTTACTATATCATTCTAATAATTATTATATACCATTATACGAGGCACTGTGCAGTACCTCACCAAATGCCAATAATCCACTGGCCCTGCAAGATCCAACATTACCGCTGAAAGACGACACTGGAACTGGTGGTTACAAGACAGCTAATCTCACTAACAGGCAAATAGAAGAAGACCTTTGCAGTGGCACACATCACTTTAAGGAAAACAGAGGATCTAAACGGGTGACAAACAACAAAACATAACAAGAAGATTTTGTCCTTCAATATCCTGTATACACGTGGTGCATCATCTGACGATGCCTGCATGGCCACATAGAATACTGGTGAGGAGGTTTTGGGTCAGTGCATTTCACCTGCCATCCTTAATTGCCACTGGGATCTGACAGACTTGTCACTCTCTTTCAGATCCACTCCCTAAAGCTGCAAAAGAAGAGGAAACAGAAAAGGCAGGGTTGTTGTGCTGAAAAGCGACTTTCATATTACAACACCAAACAACAGCTGCCTTATGTTAACAAATGAAGTCAGACCTGAATGAAGTCCACCTGACATGAAAATAGCTTTGTTATATCAGATAATTCATTATAAATGTTACATTTGAAACACTTCTTTAATCGCAATAATATTTCTCACTTACTATGTCACAACTACTTACTATGTCATTAAGGGTAACAGAGTGGATTCCTAGAGAAGGCAAGCGTGGCAGGGGCGGCAGAAAGTTAAGCGGACAGTTGAGATCAGGAAGTTTGTGGGCATAAATTGGGCCCAATTAGCACAGGACAGGGATAATTGGAGATCCATGGGAGAGGCCCTTGCCCTGCAGTGGGCGTAGGCAGGCTTATGATGACGATTATGATGATGACGATGTCACAACCAACGCCTTCGTATATGTCCATATAATACTGGGGTTCAACTGAGTCCCATTTGAGAAACCAGTCACGAGCATGAGTAATCAGCAATATAATACTGCAGGATTCAAGACAAAGTTGAATTAATCATCACATGAATAAAAAAGCACAGCATGCAAAGCACATTATTTATTAGTTGTTCTTTAATGCAATTCACTACGTGCCACCATCAATCACCAACTCATGATGACACCATAAAAAAATTCCACAGCACTGTTCTTGTTTGAACAGTTGTAATAGCCCAATCTAACATCAACAGGACTCTGGTAAACAGGGGCATAACTTCAGCAGGGGTGAGAGGTTTCCGGCACTTGCCAAGTTATCTCTGTGGCGATGTACTGCCTTCATATATCTCGATGTATATATGCGATATGTCACCACATACATACATCGAGATATATGACCTTTAAGCAATTACATGTCAGCAATGTGCTTGATCCGAGCACAAAAAGTGCTAATCTTGCAAAACGACTGCCCCTGTCCCCACAAAGCCCCTGCAGAAAATAATGCATGAGTGTGACCTGCCAGCTTTCTCACTCACAGTGATTCAAATAAGCTTCTGATGTCCACTGGAGAGACATAAAGAAAGAATGACAGCAACCGAGTTGCACAACTGTAGGTTGTTTGGCCAGGGAATTTCGAAATAAGAGAAATGAAGAGCTGCAACCAAAATCAAGTCAAAACCCTCTCACCTTCAATTTTAACTTTCTTTTGATGAGTACTTTTAAAATCGATAACAAGAGCTAACTGTGTGCATGTCGAAGAATGCGTACCACTGATGGTGCTACTTTAATTACACTGCTATAATAAGGTTATGACAGCATACCCCAGACACAGATACACAAAAGAAAGCATGTTTATGAACAGACAACCATGTTATTGTTCCCCCCCCGTCACTTCAGTAAATGCTTCATAATCTAGAGAACATCATATTCGTAATGTTCGTTGACTGTCGCACGCCAAGCAGATATCAGGGGAACCCTCAGGAGGAGGGTTAGCAGACGACAAACCGGCTGCCCTTGTTCAGTAGCTCTATACATGGCGAGAACTTTTCTTGGCAGTACTGTGGAAGCTAGAAAACTGAAGCACATGCTTGCGAGCGCGCCAAGAAATAGTACCTACTTATATTAGTAATTTCCTCACTTACCTTGCTCAAATAAGCAATAATTTATTCTGAAGCCAGCGCATATATGGGAAGTCGTACGTGAAGAGAAATTAGGTAGATTTAGTATTGCGGAAAATTTTTGCGTTAGCGCTTGCGAGTCACGCTCGCTAAATTTTTGCGGAGTGCTATTCGATAGCGTTCCATAGCTCTTTAGTATAGCGCGAGACGACGACGCGCCGCAAAACGCAAACCTTCGCTGCGCCACCTAAACGCGAACAGTGAAAGCGTCAAAACCGTCGGCCGTTGTTAGTAACTTAAAAAGCAACGCAAGCGCAAAAAGATTTATTAAAAAGAACATCGTGCAATAATAATTGCACAAGTGTTGCTGTAGTGTGACGAGGCAGAGTTTCGCTTTCGTTGTTCATGTGTAATGTGGTCAAACTAGAATCCACAGCGAAAAGATTGTTGTCTTGTCGAAGCGAAAACCAGCAACACGATTTATTGTGAATCAGCTAGTCCCACAACGCAGCAAGACGACACGATAGATGCGAAACGGGCAGCCGTCAGTTGTAGGCTGGTTGTAGGGAGCCGCCATGTTCCTCGCGCTAAACAAACTTAGCGAGCGTTTTGCGTCTCCGCTAAATTCGGAAAATAGCGAGCGATCGCTAAACGCAAAGCTGGAATAGCGTGCGGACGCATGCGCAGTCTGACCCCGCTAAATTTTAGCGTTTAGCGGGGCGCAACTTAAGCTGCACTAAAACTCTCTATTAATGTGTGTTTTTCAAGAACGTTTTTCGTTTCTGACCCGACACCACATTTTTTTCCGCGCCTCTTTCTGCAGTAAACACGGAACATGGCGCCCCCCCCCATCGTACGCGGTCGCAAACTCACCGTTTTGTTCTCCAAGAAACGGATGTGCGAGTGTAATATGAGGTTAAAACGGCCAATGAAATGGTCTGCATTGTGTATGCGAACCACACACTGTCAAAACAGCCTAAGCAGGTGGTTTGCACGATGTTGCGGGCAAGTGAAACAGAACTGAAACCGAAACTGAAATGGGCAAACTGCCAATCTGCCAAACTGCAAACTGTTAACCGAAGCTTATGCAACTGAAGCTTTGTCTCGTGCATGTGTGTTTGAATGGCATAAGCAGTTTTCAGGGGGGAAGGGACAGTGTGGAAGATGATCAACATGCTGGGCACCCAAGGTCAGCGATTACAGACCAAAACAATGCCAAAGTTCGGGATGTGATCTGTGGTGACTGAAGATTAAGTTCGTGCAGTGGCAGAGATGGTTAGCTTTTTATTAATCAACAATACTATACTGAAACACGAAAATGGCTGTAAAAAAAATCAGGAAAGAAAAAGGCCACAGTTGTGGAGTGATGGGTGGCTGCTGCACCCGCTCACGCGGGCGGCCCTATCTGTCAAGCAGTTTCTGAGCAGAAAAAATATTACTGTGATTGGGGCATCCTCATTATTCACCTAATTTGGCTCCACACAATGTCTTTTATTTCCTAAAGTTAAATCCCGGTTAAAAAAGAAATCCATTTTACATCAGTTGAAGAGGTCCAGGAAAAAACAGAGAATCTTCTGAAAGGCCTTCCAAAAAACCTCGTTCAGAACTGTTACCAGCAATGGCAGCACCGAATGTAGAGGTGCGTGACTGCTGAAAGGGACTGCTTTGAAAGTGGTCATGCCAGCGAGAACTGATTATGTAAGTGCAATGATTTATTGTACCAGTTTTGCTTTTTTTGTGTGTCATACCTCATACATGGGTATGTTTTGCTATTCACCACATATGGGGGCTTTTTTCCGAAGCAGCTTCAGATGCAGGTGTGTGGCTCTTTGGTGGGACACCTACCTACCTGCTATGCAGACAGCCTGGGTTCATTTCCCGCTCCAACCATGCCAGCATTGTTGCGATGTTCGTATAAAGGACTCAAAAGAATCTTAAAGTATGTTGCAGCTAAAGCATTCTGATCTGGTTACACGAAATGTTAACTAGTTGCAAAAAAGAAGTGTTTCAGTTTAATAAGAGAGGACACTGAGGCTTTGTTTCGTACCCCTCAGGCACATAGCCGATATGCTGAGTTTTCAGCTCACAACAGGCTTTTACACTGAACTATAACAGCTTTACTGTTAAAAGAAAGTTTACCCAGTTTTATAAGGTTTTTCTCGCTGCAAACAAGTTGACGTAAGCCCGTGTTTGACATCTTTCGGAGGAGAAAACCCTGCAGATTATTTTTGACAATGGTGTTGAAATCAACCATCTCGAGGACAAGAATATTTCACTGGACACTGTGAAAGCATCGACAGTGAGCCGCTTGGATTGCCCAGTGCACTCTCCATAGTACGTGAGAATTGCAAATAGTGTTCTGTGCCCTCCTGTTGAGCTAAACACCTTGCAAGGTAAACAAACTTCAAATATCCATCTAGGTTAATCTTAAGAGGCTATTGTACATTGTGAAATAGGCATCAGCCTAAAGCCTAGTTCATATTATCCCAGTGCAGTGACGCAGACAGACTAAAGAAAAAAGGATGCCAACAATGTTTGAGAAGTTTCAGATACAGCGAGCACATCACGCAAGAGAGCCTGAACATGGCTGACAACAGTGGGTATCCAATGAAAATGAGTTCCATCAAAAACATAAATCAGTGTACAAGTGGCAACACTGAATAATGAAATCCCTGTGCATCACCCATGTTCCTTACCGCTTTCAGGGCTCCCATCTGTGCCATGTCCAAACTGGAAGGCATCGCCACCACCGGGTGACGTCTCCTCCCCAAAGACACTGCCATCGTCCCGAGCCCACGGTGCACCACTGCCACTCCCTCCAGCAGATGACGCAAATGAGCAGGGCGAAAAAGAACGCTCCTCGGATCCTGCAGCACTTGACGAAGTTCGTCGCTTGCCCCGAAGCATAGACACTCCCATTGTAGGGCGCGCACGTGGCGTTTCCGGTGTCTCGGGCCGTGCCAGAGGTGCCAGTCCGGATGGTGTGAACACTTCAGCGTAACAGTGCGACGATGACGATGATGTGACAAAGCTTCCCGCCGAAGTGCTGCTGTTAAGGCTGCTACTGCTGCCGCTCTTGTGTGTCAAAGGGGATGGCGATGACTCCTCAGGGACCTGTGAAAGTCAGCATGTGCAATGAAGGAAGAAAAGGTCACAAAAAAGGAACTCATAAATGTTATGCCCAAGAAGATGTATGTTCGCAGAGGGTAATTACTCAGTCAATGTGCATTAAGACAGCTACTGGATAGGTCTTTCTTTCAGGCCACAGACTTCATTTCAGGATTACACATAACCAAATGTCCTCCCAAAAAACTTGCAAGACATTTAAGCTTCACCTTTAAGAGTGCACCACAATAGCTTTAGAACTGTTCCGATATGCATCTATCTGGATTTCTTTTTCACAGATAATGCCACCAACAGATTTGCTGCGACACTAGCTCTTCAATGCCACTGCTTTAAATGTGCACGTACCGCTGCTGTGTAAAAGACCGCTGCCATTCTACAACTGTAGTGCGTTGAATGAATTATGAAGAAGCTATGGGTAGTTCCCACAAGCAGCAAGTTGGTTTTTCCATCCAGTTTCACTGGCCTTTATCTCATAATTATTGCAGTTCAATAAAGCACTAAAAAATTGCCCCGTATAGTTTCCTAGGCTTCCTTTGTGTCTAACAAAACCTCAGTCAATTTCCATTCTTTCGCACTTATCAACGATCAACAGTCATTAACAGCACTCACCTCAGCAGGTGATGATGACACTGCTGATGCAGATGCTGACGACTTCAGTAATCGGACGCCAGCAGAGCGACTAAGCTTGGGGGACCCATACATATCTCTTTCTGCACTCAGCTTCTTTCTCTCTAACCGTGGCGAACGTAAGATGTTGGACAGGCCCTCACGTGTTGAAGAAGCAAACTTCTTGAGGAACTTTGGTGAGTGAAAGAAACGGCTCGATGTCTTGGTTGGGGTAGGCGAAGGTGCTGTCTGACAGCAAGCAGACGCAGGTGCAGAGCCTGCCCTTAAGAAAGACGACGAGGAGAGCTTCTCACCCCCACTTCGTGACGTTTGTTCAACACCTTGCGATGGACTCGGGACACCACGAGGAACCCACGGGTCTGTGCCTGCCTCCTCAGGATGTGGTGGTCTGGAGCGACCCTGGTGGTATTGGGAAGGAATGACATCCGGCCTCTGTGACGGGTAATCGGGTGACGAGTAGTCCCGAAAACTGTAGTCCGGCGACTGTACACACCCATCAAGGGGAGAACCAAGGTCACTACTGCCTACTGACGAAAGGGGAATCATCAACTCCTGCTGAGAGCCCCTCCAAGAGTTTCGACGATTCGTGTAGAGGTCTTTAATCTCCTGGCTTGTGGCACAGCGTGGCATGAGAGAATTAGTCAGCACTGGCAGTGGTACCGGAGATGTGGCTGGGCTATCCGAGAGAGCAGCCGGGTCTGGTGAGGATGACGCTGATGGCGATTTCTTAAACACCCTGTTGTACTCCCGATCGAGCAGCGTCTCACCCTTCGGTGTCTGCATCTGTGGGAAGTTGTCCGCAGTCTTGCTTCGTGACAACTTGGAGGAGTCTGATGGGCGGCGCTGCACAGCACGAGACGGCACCGGGGATGACGGCGCCAAGGTCGGTAGCCTGGCGGAATTGCCAGTGTTGGCTCCAACAATGGATTCACTCGGCTGGGGCAGACTTGTGCTCACTGACGTGGACGGCTCCTTGGCACTGCTGCTGTGCTTGAACGAAACATTCATATAAAGGCCTGACGGAGGCTTTGACTTAGCAGTACTGAAATCTCGTTTTGCTGGCTGCACAACGGCCAATGCATCACTGTACTTATCCCAGGCACCCGATAACCTCTGCTTTGAAGTAAGGCTGCACGCCGAGCCATCACCATGCTCTGAAGACAACTCCAGTGACGAAGGGCACAGTGCCGCTTGTGGGGACTTGGACGACTCGCGGCTTCTGGGCAGTGAGGATACTGAAGCACTTGTCGTTGGCGGCTCACCAGTGGTTCGCCGTGGAGAAAGAGTGGCTGATCTGTCTGTTAACTGTGGAGGTACCACAGTTGAGCGCAAAAATATAGTTCTGGGCATTGGCTTCGGAGATGGTTGTCTCGGCCTGTCCAGAGGTGACGGCACTAGGCTAACTTTGTGGCTGGGGAACGATGGGGCGGATGACACGTGCTTGAACATTGCATTGTCCAGTGCCGCATCTTCATCACTATCACTTGCCCAGAGGCATGGACCTAGCATTGCAAGGAGAAAGAAAGATCAAACAAATAATCAGAACACCACATATTATAGTCCGAATAAGGTACAAGGCTACAGTTTTCCCTGATTATTCAAGTTCTGTTGCCAGATTGAAAGTGCAAATGATCAATTGTGTGGTTCCGCACGCCAAAACCAGAATAAGATCATGAGGCATGGCATAGCAGTGGATTATGAATTAATTTTAACTACCTGGCGTTTCTTAAAATTCAGCTGTGTGTGAGAGCACGAGTATTCGACTCACTGCCATGGCCGGCAATCAAGCCTGAGTCCACGATCTTAGAAGTGTGACACTTTTGCTGATAAGTTACCACAGTGAATATTATAAACCACCGAACCTCATCATTCGGTCTAACAATACTCAGTCACAATAAAATAATAAACGACTATCATTCCTACAGCCTTGCCAAGAATATTTTGAGAGCAGGCCATACAACTAAGTCAAGGGAAAACTTCGTTGCAGTATGCCTTTATAACATACTTTAAAAACAAGCAGTAGCAACAAAGAATTGCTCACTTACCTGAGTAATTCGGGCAAAGTTTGGCTGCCTGCTGGAGCTTGGTTAACCATCTGAAAAACAGGTTGGCTATCAGAAGTGTTCAGTAGTGAATGCAAGCTTTCACCTACAAACTCCGCATCCCTTGAACAAGCCATACATATAATTTATTTATATGCTAGCATTATGCAAAAGATGACATGCTGTATTTTAAATAGACCACACAAAATAACAACAGACGCAAGTACAGATTCTGCACTGGTACATAAGGTAAACATAATCCTGTATAATAAATGACCCCATCTCAAAACTGCAAGAGGCATCACAGCACCAAGTTACTTAGCCAGTTTACATGCTACTTAGCCAGCTGAACAAGAACTAAGACCCACATAGGAACACATACGTAACACTAGGACACTTAAAATGACAGAAGCATTCACTATGGAAGGACAAGAGTACGCATGTCAAAGTCATAATACAGCCTATTTATAGGATTAAGACAAAAATTGCAGCACACACAAAGAAAAAGTGAATGACCAGTTTATTTCTCAAACATTTATAGGACAGCATTCCATAAAAGGATGTAAACATGTTCATTGTTATAAAGGAATCTTAATATATCATGTTTCTGACAACCTTGTATACTGGACACTAGCTGATAAGAGGGAATGCCAAGATATTTGGAAAGAATGAACTCAAAGTTGCATCGCTGGTATAGTGTAGTGAAACACAGTGTAGAGCAGCGTACTGTAGTGCACTGTCAGTGAAACCTCAAGCTCCACAAAGTGAAGGTAAGCAGCAGCTGAAGCTTCTTCTTGGTTATTGTGTTCCAAGCGGGTGTGCTAGTAGAAGGGTAAGCCCGAAGGAGCCAGAACAACTTACAGCCCAACACACCATTTAAAACTTTATTGATATATATATTTTGAGCAAATGCAGCTAAATTTTGCCTAAACAACTGCAAAAGTGTCCTTTTTTTAAAGGAGTACTTGCACCACCCAATGAATCGTAAATAACAGTTAATGAAGAAACTGCTTTTTAGATGCGGCTCATGGCTGAAAACCATAACAACAGCAACCACCTGCAGTTTAACTACAGCTGCAAAATTTCAAAAATATTCCTATAGGACCACATGTTCAGAGCAATGGGATAACACTACCTTCTTAAAAATAATTCCTTGAAAGCTGTTTAAAGTGCCATAGAAAAAATCTAACATTACACAGGAATATCCAGAATATAACTATATTAATCTTTGAACTCACCTTGATGTATCTGCTTGGGACTCAGTCGCAAAATGAAAAGTGTTTTCAGAGTTGGAGAGCTTGAAGGCACTGCAGCAATAACAGGAAAGAATGGTACGTTTCAGGAGCAAAGAAAGCTCAAAACTGTTCCACTGCCTGTTTTGGTTCGGATTGGCTGGTTGAACAAACCAGAAAATTGAGGGCGGAGTCTATAGTGTTTCTGATGTCAGTTTTACATAACAGCATTTTACAGTGCTCTTGACATACATGAAATAAACAAGCGCACCATATCATTGCAGCATTCTTACTGAAGCTTTTGCTATGCTTTTGCAGACTACATACATTGTTGTGTTTTGCAATGAGCATTGTTTTTTATGCGTTTGCTTTGATGAACCATGTGTTGGTCGCATACCAGAAAGATCTGTGGCACTGCAGTAGTAAGCTGAGAGTACGACGTTCTTACTGGCTTGCAAAAATACAATGTGGGTGCTTGCATTCTTTACAGATTGTCATACGCTAACTGAAGTAGTGTTGCGGATTACTTTCAACAGTTTTTGTAATTTTAATAGCCAAAGTCAAGCCTAGCCAATGCATACAAGCCAGTACACTTGAAAAAGCCACACTCAGGCTGTTCTGTGTTTGCCCAGTGTGCTCGCTCTTGTGTTGCAAGATGTTCAAAACAATAACAGCCAGTGCAAGAATGGCACCACGGACAACTATATGTTTCAGTTATTGAATGCTCCTGATACTGCATCATTAAAGGCAATACTACTGCCTTTGGAGATGCATCTCAAAGTACTGCCCCTCAATTGGCCCTCTTTCCAACTGCTGTGATACACAAAAAGGCAATAGACAAGTACAGTAAAACCTTATTAATTCGGCCCCTGCTAATTTGGAAATTCAGTTAATTTGGATGCAGCATGTCATCCCATCAAACATGTACATAATTCTGTGGCATGAAACTCTCGTTAATTTGGACATATTTCACCAGACTTGGGATAATTCAGACAGCCCGCGGGTCATGGGGCCTGACATCTAATGTGCACTGATCTCACAGGCCATGTTGGTATGTGCTGGGTCGAATGACAAACACATGTCAGAGCCACCATGTTCATCACTAATATGGCGACCAAGACGTGTTTCCAGCTTTCTTTATTCTTATCACATTCGAGCATGGCCTTTGAGATCAGGTACTAAACACGGCGGCTATGACGTATATTGTTATTGCACATTCATTTTTGGCATTGGGCACCACCTGGTTGTTGTGCAAAACAATCATTCACGCAAAGATATGGTGGCTAGCAAAGCGAACGCAAACTTCTTGACGCCATTTTAGATGCTCTCTTTGATGGCATTTGATGTTTGTGTGTGTGTGTGTGCTTGTACAGCATACGACGATCATTAAAGTGACAGTTTAGCAAGGCTGCTTACCAGTTTTTAGATTTACAGTCGGGCGCAAGGGACACCACAAAACCAGGCACATACAGCAGGCATTCTGCTTTCTGGTCCTGAAAAAGTCAAGCGATCAGCAAACTGTCAAGAAAGCATGGGGATAATCCGAAGATTAGTACAAAGAATGGCAGACATTTAAGCTTTGTCTTGAAGGGTGCAGAACATACTGCCTTTTCCTTTAAAGGCTATGCTTGTGTCTTGATAGCATTATCATCAGCAAGTAAGAGCTGGGTTATGGGAAACACTGTGATACACTACTTTAGCTTATAAGATCCGAAATCTCAGTGCACAAGTATCTTCGAAGTTTTGTCCCCAATGGAATGCAGGTAGTATGGTGGCTGCGAAACAAACCTGTTATCTCGCTCATCAGGGGCAAGAAGCCTGAAAGAGCTAAGGTACAACTGCAGGCCGAGAGTACTAGTGCTCAGGCCTCCTTAAAAGCGAGAGATCCGTTGCACTGTCTCAACAGCTACGGCATTCGGCTGCTAAGCACACCATCACAAGTTCGATTTAGGGTTGCTAAGGCCACATTCTAAAGAAGACGCAATGCGATACCACTTCCACCTTTTGTTTACAATGACCAACAGAGAGCTCGGAGCAATCAAAATCAACAGAAAATTTAACACTATAAATCTCCCATAGTTAAACATAAAATTAGCATCAACCCATTTGTAGCACAGAGCTACAAGGAAATCCATTTCCCAGAAACTGGATTTCCGTGTAGCCCTGTGCTACGAATGGGTGGATGATAATTTTCAAATTAACATGCCTAATGCACTTTGCAGAATTCCACAGAACTCATTTGTCTCTCTTAGTCGGTCAGCATCTTTAAAATGTTCAATTCTATAACTGGGTCACACCGAGCGAAAAGAATGGGTAAAGGGCTCGTTTATTCGTTAGAAACAATCTAATTAAGCCATCAGATGTTACTGACATCACTTAGTTTTGTTTAAGACCCAGTTTGGGCTATTACATAAGGGATGGGTACATACTGAACTTACTCGTGTAACGAACCCAATTTTTTTCCGGAAATGTTGACGTCAATTTAAGAGGGGAGTTCATTATGCGAAAAAAAAAAGCCAAGGAAGATTTCTCAGAGCTGAATTTCATACCACGATGGTGCGTGAACTTTGTTTGGCAACTGCTGCTGGCTTTAAAATCTCAAGAAATGCAGTTTATAGACCGCCCATAAGTTCCGGCAGCAGTCCGCGCATGGTTCTGCAATTAGTTTATGGGGCACACAGCACAGCCTTCACTTCGGAGCCACTCGACAATCAAGAACTACGTTCTTCACAAAAGGAAACTTGCCCTGTTCTGGTCTGTGAAAAGCATGGTGTTCTATTCACTTTCTTTTTTCCTTAAGCGAATATTGTCCTCTTGATTCTGCCAGTAACACTGTACATGCACCCGATCAACACAAAAATGCCATCTAGCCACTCTGTTCCCACGTTCCAATGCATGCTCAATGACTCTCAGCTCAAAGCGGGCTATGAGATAGCATTTTTTGACATTGTGTCATTGATTAGGCGACGCAATTGTGAAATCATTCATACCATAAATAAAGCGAAGCGACCTACGTTAAGGTAGCTACGCGCTTATTTCTGTCGCCTTCCTCCTTACCACTGCTGTTCCTCCTAAACTCGAACAACTGCGGAGTGCGCGCTAGCGACGAGCGCGCCTCCCACGTCAGCCGCTGTGCAGAGCCCTCCGTAGCGACATAGCGCCGCAATGTCATTACTGGGGTCGCCGGCCTCGGCAGTGCTAGCCTCTGTAATAGAGCACCGGCGACTCGTGTGTACACCGCCAGATGCCACGACGATACCACTGGCTCCCCTTCATTGCTCTTGACATCGCGTGGGTTCCGCTTTGTAGCACCCATCACATGCCCCGTAGGAAGGTGCAGTTGAAAAGGCTTCGAGTCTCACGATGTGAGTACTTTAAACTTTGTAGTAAATCACACGCAGGGCCCCTAAACCACCCTCGACATCTTTTTTGAACATTTCAGGTTAACACACGCATCAAGTTGAGAATGCCGTCATGGTGAACGATGTCAAATACGGCAGCGCTACGCGCCGCGGCCGCGCCACAAACTGGGATAACAATCCCGTGCGCCTCTCCGGCCGTTCCCGGCATACCAAAGTTAGCCGCGACGACATTGTGTTTTTTCGTGACGTCAGAAGAGTCCGAGCTCTGCTGATTGGTCGAAGGAGAACGTCGACTTCCGGTTAGTCTGCTAGCAAATGCATGCGCTCCCTGCCTGTTTGTTTTCCTCTTCGTGTGTCGTTCGTGTGGTGTTCGCGTGTGAATTCGTAAATGCGCTACGCTACGCAAGTGCAAGTGAGGTACAGCCGACTAGAAACTGCAGCAACTGTCAGAACACGACGGATAGCGCTAATAGAGAGCGTTGCCACAGCACCAACAGAACACTTGCATGAACGCGGGAGCCCGGCGGAGGCGCGTCAACCGGATGCGCGTCATTGGTGATGTATGTCACATGGTGTTCAGAGGAGCACTCGTCGAGGAGGTGGCACCGGCAAGCGGCCGGTGGAGCGCAGGAGAGAGCGAAACAGGCAAGCGCCGCGTTTTAATAATCAAACGCGTGTAACTCGGCTATTTCGGCACCGTTTCGAAAAATTCCTGCGGCTACATGTTTGTTGCGGACATCGGCACAAAAGCAACACCACAACTACATTTCGACCTCTTGGTGGTTTAGGGGCCCTTTAACACAGAGTGCTGATATTGTTACGCTAATGATCAGAAGGACCCGGGCTATCGGTGCAACACATTTGTACAAAATCACCAAAACCATTTCAGGATCCCTCTCACGCCGCAAATGTTCAACAAGGTTCAGAAAACAACCGAAAACAGAGCCGCAGAGTGGGCTAAGGTGAACTCGCGGACTGTTGCCACATGGCAACGCGGCATCTGATGGGTCATGTGATCTCCGACACAATGCCACCGGGCGCTGCCACGTTCTAGGCTTGCTTGGATGTCACAAGACAGCGCTAAAAGCATTAAGGTTTTGTTTTGAATTCGAAAGATGGTGCTCTGCCATAAAACGCACTATTTTTAAATTGTGACTCGCGGTGTTCACGCTCGCATCACCCGTTTTGGACGGTTGGTAAACTGTTTTTAGACTCCTTTCTTTCTCCTCGTTATGAATGGTGATTTTACATTATTGCAACCGTCAACAGCATGGCAATCACTCCAAAATAAAAGAATTATTACATGCATACAAGTCTTTTTTTCAAGGACAAAAGTTGGGTGGGTGGGTTCAATATGCAAGCGGGTTCATTATACAAGTAAAGACAGTAATACATACAATAAGATGTGACCTCAGGTTCCAAAAAGATAAAAATGTTGCTACATCTTGAGTGAATTTTTATGAACAAGTGATGGCAGCTACTTGAGGAAGGGCATTCCAATCTGTAGGTGCTAGGCAAAAGAATAAAGGTTAAATGTATGTGCAAGCATGACTGGATCACTCGTAGTGGATGACCAATGCATTGTGAACAGCACGGCGCAAGGACAGCGTATGATGGACGAAGCGTTGAATGGCATAACCTATAGAAGAGGGAAAATGGGCCCGTTGCAGCAACGAAAATATATAAGTACCTAACAAGAAAGATTCATTTCCTTTCCTTCAGGTATGATACAATGATGTAGCAATTATGATTAACACATCACACACACAGAGTCAAGCTTCAGTAATTGAAGTGATACCAGTTTGGAGCAGTAACCATGACAGCATAGAGAAGCTAGGTGCACACCTGGGGAGTGGCGTAAAGGAAGAGCTGGGGACCCCGGAGGAGCACCCAGCGGCGGCGCCAGGGAGGAGAGGCTGCCATCGCTGGCGCTGCCATCCTCCCGCCTGCTATGAGGGGCGCTGCTTGCTGTTGCCCCTCCCACCGGCGCCGGAGGAGCCACCCTTCGCACTCGGCCACCCCCAGTTCCGGGCACGGCACGCCACGATTCCCTACAGGCGGACGACAGCAGCAGCCACAGTTAGACTCAAGGCTTTCCACCAAGACGTGCCATCTTGCTCTAACCACACATCCTGTGACAGTGGCCTTGCTTCAACACACTTAAAGCATGGGGCAATGCAAGTCATTTTTGGAAGTTCCTTAATTAAGCATTTATATGGGTAGCACTGCATTAACAATCTTAGGTGCACGTTAACCCCTTCTTTGCCACATATGTATGTCGAATTCTGACCAAAGATGGTTAAATTTTTTTAATGTGCGCACCTCTGGCTAACATGTCTTCATTTTTCCTGTTTCTGCGGCCCAACTTAATGGTGCTGCTATCTAGAACAGCATGGTGAAGCATCAAGACAATCCCAGATTTTCTATGGCATTGTGAAAGAAAGGTGACAATGAGCTCAGCTTATCCTTGACCATTTTTACTAGAATTGAACGGACAAACCCTGCTTCTCCATGGCACGGAGAGGGTTAATCTTGGAAGGTCAGAGTGTTTGCACACAGAAACCAGCACATAAACACAAGGAGCATAAGAAGATAAGGATGACCCTACAATGACCAGATGGCTGGACAAATTTGGCATTATGTAACAAAGGTAACAAAGCATAGGATTTCATAGAAGTGTCATTTTCCCCTTTTTCATGTTCCTTGCTTCTCTGCACTCGTTTCATCATGCAAGCACAAACACTAACAAGAAAGAATGCAAGACAACCTGCTGACGCCGAGATATGCCCTGCTGATCACAGCATGTCTGTTAAACTACAGTGAGCAAAGCACGCACAGGAAGGAATTGAGGCAAGGCAAAAGACAAACAAATAAATAACAAAAACAAACTTTTACTCTATACATGCCATACCACATCGAAGAGATTTCTCTGACCTAATGGTTCTGCTGCGAGGTTTGCATTCTTTTTCATCTCTATTTTTTTTTACTTGTGTACATGTGCAAGTAATTTACAAAATTAACAGGTATGGCTTCATGTGTCCTTGCACATGGATTCTTATGGGGGGACGTGGCAATGAAAACTATCTTTGTTATTTATGGGTATAAGCTGATGAAATTTGACACACTGATGTAGTTTGTTATGCTGATATCTTAAATGAAAGTGGTTTTAAGCTACCTATTATAGTTCTTGAGCTACATGACTTTATAGACCCTTACAGTCACCCCCTAATTAATTAGACAAAATTTCAGTACCATTTTTACTTAAGCATATACACTAAGGACCACTGTGTGCCGTAAAGCTGTTTGCTGAATTCTTTTATGCCCAAATGAGTCCAGAAAAAATTTTTGAAATGTCCTCTACATATTTTCTTACGAACAACTTTTGCAAAAATACAATTATAAAAGTTTGTGTGATGTGCAGGTATAAACGAATACCTTTACGGCGCTCACCAACATATCAGGCTCTGAGTGAAAAAAATGGATTGAACTTAGCTTCATTAGTTATGAAATCGCACTGCGATGACTGACAGCAACTGCTCAAAAAATGGAAGCTGAGAAAACGAAGCTCCAAGTTTTTTTTCATGAGAACAGGTAAATATTGAAAACAGTTAAATATTGATTTTGAGCATCTAACTTTTTGCTCGCTTTTGGTGGTTTTATTTTTTGTTGGAGAAACACGGTGGTGTGGCTATCCTGAGGTTCAATCTCCCCTTTTTACGATGCCAAGATGGCGGCATCTTCGAAAGCCCGATTTTCTTGCGGTTATGGATGACAACACATAAATAAAATGGCATTTTCTTGACCACTATGTACCACGTATTTCATCATAATATTCGACCACAACATAAAAGAAGGTCTGAGGATCATGAAAAAAAAATAAATCTAAAAATGGAAATTTTCGACCAAATTGAGCATTCCCACTGCCACGTCCCCCCTTAATCCACTAGACTAAAAGCAAAGTGAAGAAGGTAAAATACCAGACAAGGCAAACATGAGTGTCAACAATGTACTACCTTACAAGCTGCCCACACAAAGAGGTCACCTCTAGAACACAGCTAGTCTACCCACTCTGATGCAGGTTGTATCTAGTGCCTTCTCAGATTTAACCTGATTCAACAAGAAGAAAAAAACCAATGCACTGGTACACATAAGAGTGCAGAACATTATGCCACTTCACACATGCATTTCAGTCACTGTCAATTTTATAAAGCCATAGGTTGCGAAGTAGGTTGCGCCTCTTCTTTTGATTATGGACTGTTACCAACTCGCTCAACTTTCTGTCCTTTTGAACTTCGTTTCTAGTACCCTGAGCCCTTTTCCGTGTTCTCCTACTTATCTGCGCAATCCTGCTTCTTTAGCCTCTTTAATTGCTATATGTATGTTTCGCGCTAGAATTATGTCGTGGTCAGCGTTCGTGTTGTTCACTGCTCTCCTTGTGTCCGTGTCCTGCACGCCTCTTCTTTTGATTATGGACTGTTACCAACTCGCTCAACTTTCTGTCCTTTTGAACTTCATTTCTAGTACCCTGAGCCCTTTTCCGTGTTCTCCTACTTATCTGCGCAATCCTGCTTCTTTAGCCTCTTTAATTGCTATATGTATGTTTCGCGCTAGAATTATGTCGTGGTCGGCGTTCGTGTTGTTCACTGCTCTCCTTGTGTCCGTGTCCTGCACGCCTCTTCTTTTGATTATGGACTGTTACCAACTCGCTCAACTTTCTGTCCTTTTGAACAAAATGGAGCATGCTTTCAGTGTTAAGCTGATGCCATCCCAAATCATTTGATTTTTTTCTTCCTGAATGAAACATGGACCTCAACATTGCCAAAATTCACTTAAACTGGGTGCACCTTCTCAATAACAAACAAACAAATAAATAAATAAGTAAGTAAAATTAATGAATCACTTTTTTTTTTTTTTGCAAGCCTTTGATATGATACAATTCTATGTGCAAGATTCACCTAAATCCCTAGAGCAGTGACATCGTGGCTCTTTAGGTGCTGGTCTTAAAAGAAGCACCTTAATTTACCAAGGTACAGAAAATCTAAACATTTCAGCAGACATCAATTGTTCAAAGTTTTCCCAGTCAACCCCCTGAGTGCACCAAAAGTGGGCTAGTTAGTACATTATTAGGGCAGGAATAGATAGTGCTTAATAAGATGGGACTGTGAGAGTATGACAGAAGAGGTGCTGACTAACATGACAGCTTGTTGTGATGACACATGTGGCGCGATAATTTTGATGGCAAATCTGTGTCCACGCAGACACCTTGTTCTTTGTTCTGCGCTGAGCCTGGTTTTCGTATATATTGTGCTTGCCACAATAAACCAGTGGCTGTTGGTAAATGCATCGTCCATTATACTTTCTCGACCTTATTATGGCCACTCTTCATTTCCATCGTAATAAGCAGTTTTAAAAATCTGCAATTCACTAATTACAACAGAATGAACGCTGACATGAACCAATGCTTGCACTGTTACTTGCATATGTTTGTCCTGCAGGGGGACACTAATAAAACTAGTCCCCCATTAGCAGCCTTTAGGTTAAAGGTGTACTGACATGATTTTGTGGGGGCGCAAAATATACATTTTTCATTTTCTAGCCTTGCATTTTCAACACCCTCCATGCACAGAAACCAGAAAACACGTACAAAACATTTTAGTCTGATTTTAAAGTTTTCATCGTCCAGCACTGCAAGCCAGCTCCAGCGCAATGGACACTACGATGACGTATGAACACAGTATCTTAAAAATCGCTGAAATCGCTATCAGAGTCGCTAGACAACTGTGAAATCATCATTTTTTGCATGCCCAACGTGTAACTGACCACAGCCGACAGAGTTGCAGCGGTGCTATCACAAACTGATGTTTCTATGTCACTTAGACATACGTCCGACTGTGTTCACACGTCACTAGGAAACCACCTCCTCGAAATCGCAACCAAAAGTGGGCTTTCAAGGGAGCCGCATTAAAGATATATTCATTGCAATGCGAGGTATCACAATAATCTTTTTGGGGTTCTCCACGCCAGTGCTTTTGTTTACAGAAACAACACGAAAATGTCAAAAATTTATGTCGGCACTCTTTTAACCTAATATTCAAAAGCACTTGTTTGTCGTAAGCAACCGTCCAGAAGGGACATAAGTACATGTACAGTCAAATGCCTTTACAATGAATGCTTCCTTAGCAAAATGACCAGTATCACGATGGAATCCTTACGTCCCTGGCCCACTGTGAGCATTGCAGTTGGTGACCCTTACAGCAAAGTTGCCCACGCAATGAATGGTTTTCAAGGTGCCGAGCACTTCGTTATAAAGACATTTGATTGTACCAAAAATCAGGCACTTAGGCTAAGCTAATCATCATGAAGTCCATAAGAGTGGCTATGAACAAGGCTTTCATATCTGTGAATGAAAAGCGTGTGTTTCGAGTTATTTTGATTAGTTTGCAATCACAGTACAGATGGTCCACCTACAGTTATCAACCTTAGAGCCTAACGGCACAAGTGTCCACTGGCTGGTATGATAAAAGTGTGAAGAGAAAAAAGAGCCACACAAGAAGAAATGACGGAAAGTGCATACAATGAGTAAGCACAAGCGTTACGTCTTTTCTTCTACAAGAAACTTCTTCTCTTGCTTTTCTTTCCCTACTGTTTACAACCATATGCAACCCAATCTCAGCCAAATTAACGATCTCAACTATTATACGGATCATTTTTTCCATGGTCACACACACATCAGAGCTTCAGCTTCAGCCCATTGCTTTTAAAAATAACCAATATGGCAACAACAGCACATTTGCTAGAAATCTGAAGAAGATCTTTCAATTCGCCCAGTTAACTAACCTTGCTGCCAGCAAGTTTTAATGGCAACTTTGATTAATGTACCCCCGACTCCCTCCTATTGTGCATGTGTATGTTCACGGAAACACACCACGGCATTCACATGTTATGACATTGCACAGTTCACAATGTTTACAAGACATACACTCTTTTGTTCCACATCAAAGATGACAGCCTGCACACCACTACAACATTCACTTAAACAAACACAACATACACACATTCACATTGCAATCACATAAATGCACATGAGGAAACAAACAACATTAGGTAGAGATAGTCCTAGATTGAAGAGGAAAGAGAACAGTATTGATGATTGCTAGAACCATAATGCTGTTCCTATCATGTGCCTGGGAGCACGTCGTTAAAACTGCTCAATAAAATGATTTATTATCCAAAAAGCACTCCTAAATTGCAAAAATTGGCCATTCACAACGACGGCCAGAAGTATAAAAAAAAAAGAGTAGCAAAAGAAGAGATTGAAAAAGTCAGCGCGTACCAATCATCAACACACTCACCTAGTGTGCTCTCTGAACATTGTGTCTTTGTGTTCATGGCTGGAGGCTGTAATGGCAAGTGTAAAAAAAATGGCAAAAGGAAAGAAAAATCTATGTAAAACAAAACACAGTAACCCAAACAGCCAAGAAAGAAAGGAGAGCAAGGAAGCATTCAAAGAAAACAGCAAGCAAAACAAAACAAACACAACAAAAGAGTGCACACTACAAGCGAGCCAGACATGTAAAAAGGGCTTGCACACTTGAAGACATGCACAACAAAATAACAAAAGTAAAAGCTGCCACACAAAGCCAGCTGCTTCATGCACCTAATTAGGATCGCTAATTAGGATGGTTGGTAACAATCCATATTTAACAGTAAGACTAAGAAGAGACAAGCAAAATGTAGTGTAGCACGGGGCATATTCTGTTGGCATTCCTTGTCTTGATGTCGCACGGTGCACTGCTGATCACAATGAAGTCTGATCATGATTACATTTCTAGACCGTGATTGCCTCCATTCAGCATCTTAGGTAAATGAGCCAATCACAACGAAGAAATTTGATCCAGATAAGGCCCAATCACAATTGTAACTGGCCGTGCTACACCAGTGTAAGGCTAGCAGTTACCGTCAACGACATGACCATATGCAAGCCCTGTGCGGCTTTTGCTAGTCCTCACCACAAGTTTTGCTGTTGAAGATCGCATGCACCTATCCACAACGTTCCTACAGTGTTCCAGTCGCACACATGGCAACTGGAAATTTCACCACGAGGAAACCAGACAAAACAGACACATGTAAACGAACACAACACAGATGTGAGCTGATGTAACTGTAACCTCAGGCCACCCAACTCTTTATTTTGCCGACATTTAGGGTTCCAAAGGATTTGCGAACATCTCACAAACAAGCTGCATTCATAGTATATCCTGCAAGTGCTAGAACTAGTATAAATACGAAAACGAAGGAAACAACATAGACACGAACGACAAGACAAGCACTGTTCACACTTCTACAAACACGTCATTCTGTGTGTGAAGTCATTGTCAAGAAGAAAATAGGCTACTTTGATCACGAATGTTGCTGAATCTTGGGGGCATTGTGACACCAGAAAATTTCTGGCACTCAAAAAATCTGGAGTCTTAATCTAAAGTACCTCTTCCATAAGAACTACAGAAGAGTGCAGATGCAACGGAAGGTTGACCAAACATACAGGAGTCGGCTACAAACACATAAGTTGTGGCTTCATTTCTTTCGGCAAAAGCTGCGCGTCAGCAGCTCATTGTGTGCACGTGCTTCCAATGTAGTGTACCCAGTGAGAGTAAATCTTACTAGCTCAATAGTCAGTGTAGACTTCCTTTGCAGAACTAATGAATGTCATACACACAAAAGCACTCAGCTCACACATCACGACATCAAGATTACTCGTTGTTGCTTTGGTTTCTGTTTGGGTGCACACAGCCCCATTAAAGACGTGCGCAAAACTATGCACCAATTGAAAAAAAAAAGAAGCAATTTTTTCGCAATCATCAGTGCTTTTACCTCCGCAAATGCTACAACAGCCAAAGCTTAATTGTGCCGGAGTCTCCAATACACGCCAAAGCAACATATGCTAAATGCTACATCTGGGCAATATTTTGTTTTTTTAGTTTACTGTCAAGGCGAAACGTTGAAGTGTGTGACCAGGTTGAATAGTTATAACTTATAGACAGGGTTATAAGAAAGGATGCAGAACCAATGAATAGCTCTTATCAATAAGCTCTAGCATCGTTTTGTTTCTTTAGCCTTGTCTTTAAAACACTGAAAGCTGTTTAGACAGCTAGTTTATTTAGCCCTTAAGATATTCTTTCACATGTACATAACTCCACACGAACAGCCATGAATTTCTTTATAAATGAAAAAAGATATGGATGCACAATAGGAAGTAGTACCAGGAAATAAACTTAAGTTATCAAAAGACCCAGAAATTATGAATAGAGCTATGGGGTTTTCAAAGCTATGAAAAACCAACTGCCTTGCTGATATGTTTCATGTAAAATGAAGAAAAGAGCCGTTCAAAGACATAACTCATAAAAAAATCTATCTAGTGCATACCTATTCGTCTAAACTTTTTCTACCATTTGCTTTGATGCAAATTAGAGTATCTTATCCTGTACACTCGAAAACATTTTTTGCTTATGTAGCACAAACACTCAGCAGCAAAGGCTGTGCATGACAAGCTGAATAAACAGTAACAAGCAATGTGCAGAAAACAAAACCAGGCTTGCAAGGCACATAGTAATAAGCAGCCTATTCAGCTTATTGCTCAGCAGCCAATATATATAGCATGAATAGAGGCAGGACCTTAAATGTGTCTTTAATACATCGAACACAAATTCTTTTAAACGCTGCTCAAGGGTGCACAAGTTTCAGCTCAGGTTTTCATGCATGCCCTGTTTGAATTAAGCTACGTGGTCACGTTGTTTTTATGCAAATAAATGTTAGGGAGATATTGCACACCTAAAGCTTTTGCATGGTTCAGATGTGTGCTACTACTAAAAATTATGAAACTCCTTGAGGCACAATTTTGCTGGGCACGAATAAAAGGAGAACTATATCACTGCAGTTTGATAGGAATTCTCAGCCAGCAATGGAAGAGCAGGAACAAAACGCACGTAGAGACACATTTTTAACGGATTTGCAAACATGTACATCAAGCTCTCAAAGCCCGGGTATAAAGTGACTTGAAAGAAGCTGGCATTTGTGCTTGATGGTAACAATTTGCCGTACATCTCGACACTCTCTGCCTACGAAGAAAAAAACAGGGCAAGAAGAAGGGACATGAACATAACCAATAATAAAACTAAGCCAAGCAAAAACCAAAAGGGAAACAAGTTCAAAACAGTGCAGAGTGGCCCACACCGGGGCGATTAGAGTAATTGTCATCCAACAGACAACCGAAACGTGCATAAGCGTTGCCTGCGGAAGGCCGCCCAAGAGAGAGGCATGCCACAGCCACTTACGCATGCTAGCCACAGGCCACCGGCACTGCGTTGAAGCAAGGAATATAGCGGCAAACAAATCACTCAGCTGAACCCTTGTCTCGTGTTAGTGTTGCTGGCGATAGATTCTTCATGAAGGGAAGGGATCCGATTTATTGAGAAAAAGGACTAGTGGCATGAGAACATTTGAAAATTTCTAAAATAGAATCAGGAAGCATCCTGTTCAATTCAATCTTCCAATCAAACAGCCATTATTCATAAATGCAAATATTTTCAGAATAGTTTACAAACACTTAAAAACATTAACTGCATCAAAGTAAACATAAATTTGGTGCAAAAGTACAATAAATTTCATCCCACTGGCATATTAAGGCATAGAATAGGGATTAAGTAGCACAGCAGGCTACTTTACTAGCAGAGTGTGAGCTTACTGACTAGACTGCAATTATTAGCACTTCCTGAACAGTTGTACGGCTACAAGAAATCTGCTCGTTTTCTCCAAACACGGCATTTATGCTTTTAATGCTAAAGTTATGAATCCGAGGACATGAACAATGGCTTTCATGAACTCTATGAATGACTGTTCAATAGTTTAAATAGTTTGAAGTATTCAATATACAATTAAAGTGCATAAGCCACTATTCAATTCATGTTTAATTTGTCCTCAAAAATCATTATTCACACACCCCTAAAAAGGACACTAAGTAAATTGCAGTGATACCACTAATTAGAGTGGCTAACACAACAAAAATGAAACGCTGCAACAAGAAAAGCTCCAAAGTTTAAGATTACAATGACCCAAGGTCTTCTGTAAATAGAATGAGTCATTTCTAACCCAAAAAGAAAGATGAACAGATCGCCAAACGATGCAGCACAGGGAATGTCTCAGGAGCCAACGTTTCAGCAAGTGGACTTGTCTTTGTCAGAACAGCGACAAAGACAAGCCCACTTGTCGAAACGTTAGCTCCTGCGACATTCTACACTGTGTTTGGTGACCTGTCCATCAATTCAAGCCTCCATCTTCCCCTGAGCTTCGCTTCTAGTTTGTATCAAAAAAGAAAAAGGAAAATTTGCCTTGCAAAAATAAATACTACAGAATTTTACTTGAAACAAGCAGTCTCTGACCAAGTGAACAACATCGCCATTCCGTTACTACTGTTCTCTATTCAGAACACTGACTGACTTGGCCGGATAGAACCTGCTTGGAATTACTATGGCTATTGGATGTAAGGCACATAGAAATGACAGCAATTCAGCCCTCACTTGAATTGCTGCCGGTAGCGGCATTCAATTCACAAAATGGTGTGAATTTACAAAAACGTGCAAGATGTCACTCCAAAGTGCCAGAAATCCAAAACTCTGACAATTATGCTTCTATTAAAGGAACAGACAACCAATTTTTAAGGTACCTGTTTTCTTTTATTTCGAAGTAAAGCATACCTGTCAGAGTGTCCAATCATGAAATGAGAACGGGCATAACACTGTGAAAATATTTTTATCATAACTTTTTGTCTACGGAGTCTTAAATGCAACGTATGTTGCAAACAGTGGCCGAATGCCGTTGGGTGTGCTTGCACCAGGTTCTGCCATCACAGACTGCATGCATGTACTGACTGCCTGGCAGGCGTTGCACACACGCGCTGCAGTTAGAAGCAGGTTTTCAGGTGCCACGAAGGCACCGCCGCTTCTGAGCACTGCCTCCTTTTACAGTGTAGAAAGGAAATAATAGGGCGGGGATGCATTTTTATGTACTGACTGCAATTTTAAGCCTCGAGTTATGGTCGTATGAAGAGCAGCAGGCGATACACAGCACTTTAACGACTCCACAATGCAGTACCCAAGGCTTTACCACCAGGCTACACTACATTTCAGTTGCCGCAATTTTACAGTTCAATTTAAAAATACAAATCTTAATCAAATTGCAAAAGGGTGCTTGACTCCATCCCTATAATTTAAGGTCTTTCCAAATGCACAAAGGTTTGTTCACGCATTCTGGCCAATTGCCGGTCCCTTCAATCTTACGTAGAGGATAGCAATCATCTCCCACATAAACAGACGTAAGATTTCTTTTGCATTATTCACCACATTGCAAGCAGCTTGTTCCATGTAAATTAAAGGCAAGACTGCCATTTCCATCAAAGCTATCTCCCCGTATTCCACTCTATGCTCCATCAAAATAAAGTTTGCCTCTCTCCAAGCTACAGCAGTGCCGCCAAGCCCTATGCAGTGCCTTCACAGTTTCCCACTCCCTCATCACAGTCAGTCCTATGCATGCAAAGGTCATTACAGTAACCATGGTGTGACAAGCAATTATCTATAGCAACGCTGAAAATTCCTATCAAAAAATCATAAACTGTTGTGTTTCCTTATCATAAAAGTCGCACAGTAGCCTCCCTCACTGACAAACTTGACAGAGGCCCTCAGATCTGTTGAACTTGTAAAATGCTCAGGTCATAGGTCCGTGAATAGGGAAGACTAACCAAATAAGCTGCTCATTTTTTCATGATTTGTTGGTCTCGTAAGAGCCATGTCCCTCTTTAACTATGTGTACTAGGGTGGTCAGCACACACAATTCCTCGTTTATAACCTTTGCTTTTCTTTTTTTCCTCACAAAGCTTCCTTTCATTCCAATCAATTTGTACCACACCTCAACATCACTGGGCCTAATTTACAGCAACAGTTACCCCTCCACTGTGATCTAATGTATGCATAAGGACATGTGCAACTCAACAACAGACTAGATGACCTCTCGTGCACCTGAATATTCAAATGATGCTGAAGGTGCTTAAAATAGATAAAAAGAGAACAGCAGTTCATAAGTTACAATATTAATTCCTGCTTTACAAGATCATACCAAATTGTCTTTCAGAGTTCTAGAAGAAACTCAGGGAACCAACCATTCCTGCCCAGTGGCCTACATGTGCTAACAACATGAAATCTACTTCGTTGCCACCCTACACTGCTTATGCCATCGTGCAATCTATTAGCATTCATTTGCTTTGCATCGTTTTTCTTCTTTACAACAAACAGTTCTCATGGAAGTAATGTTCTGTGAATGAAAGAGGGTGAACTTATAGAGCACTTATATTGCATCACTGAATCCATGTAGTTTGGCCCACCTGACAAATAATCATGGCAAATTCTCTAGTGTCTGCAAAAAAAGAAAAGACAAGCACGACATAGTATAGCAAGGGATACCACTCACCTGAGCAAGAGGCTTCCTGGGAGATTCTTTAGTACCAAAACCAACCCTTGCCCCAGGTGCATCACTGCTGCTGCAATCAGAGCACAATTCAAGAGCAGTGTATCAGTCAAACAAATGTACTACATAGTAAGATGTTATCCACTTACAACAATGCAAATAAGCATGGCATTAACAGTTAGCCAATTTAACATTACGTATTCACTTTTTCAACACTTGTATAAACGACAGAGCTGTGTGAGTAGCAAGATTCTGGGTGTGATGCAAATTTGAGTACAAAAGAATTGAATATTTTTCTAACACTGTTCAAATACACCTCTGGATATTCCACATTAAATTACACAGAAAATGCACCACTGAACATAAGTGGGGAAAAAAAAAAGAAAGAAAGAAACTCTTGGTACAACTAGTGCACTCTCACAATGTTTTTAGAAAAAAGAACAGTTTAGTCCCAAAGAGCAGTCCAGCAGAGAACTGTGCAGATGCATGAGTTAACTTCACCAAAGTATGAAAGTGTAAACATCACCGCAGAGCGCATAAATGTTAGCTTCACCGCAGTGCACTAGTGTAAACTTTGTCCAGTACACAAGTGTTATGCAATGAAGTGTACATGCAGGGATGGGCCATTCTTCTCAGGACAGAGCACATTTTGTTTCTTTACTACAAACTCCAAATAGTTCAAGTAGTAAAGGTTAGGTGTAAATCGAATCAAATAAAAATTATATTTGTAAACTATTTAAATATTCTAAAATTTGCATAGTCCCAATAAAGGAGCCACAAAGTGATTCGCCCCACCATGGTGGTGTAGTGGCTGTGGTACTCGGCTGCTGATTCAAGGGTCGCGGGATGGAATCCCGGCAGCGGCGGCTGCATTTTGATGGAGGTTAAATGTTGAGGCTTGTGTACTGTGTGATGTCAGTACATGTTAAAAAACCCCAGGTGGTCAAAATTTCCGAAGCCCTCCACTACAACATCTCTCATAACATTAGCTGGTTTTGGGACGTAAAACCCCAGAAATCAGTAATCAATCAATCCATCACAAAGTGCCTTCATGAATCTGTACATTAAGAAAAGTGCCAGTTCACTATACTATTTCAGGTGAAAGAATTATCACTGGTGATACAGCAAACCAAGAAAGGAGCTCATGTGTCACACCTCTAATCGTGAATACACACATACACACACAGTAGAATGTTGAATCACCTACACTGAAATTTTCCACCAACAATCTTCAAGCCATCTTTTAGTGATCTCTATCGTGGACATGTTCCCTTTTCTCGTGCTGCCCATAGAACCCAAGGCTTTGTGTGGGCTAGCGCCCAAACATTCACACAGGGTGGATGGATATCTTCACATTCAATTAAAAGATGTTCCGTCATTTCTTTGCCTTTTCTGAAGCAACTTCACACACCTTCTTTACTGAACCTCATTTAAAACTAGACAACCCGACCTCACCACTTCCCTTTGAATAAACTTAGAACTGTTCCCTCCTTATCTAGCGGTGTTCATGTGAAGGACAGGTGCTCATGTGAAGGACAGCACGATATGGTTGTGTTGAAAGGCATAAGTGGTTGGTCACATATGGCTGCAGACAGTACAGGTCGTTCAGTCAGGTGCACAGCAGGCTCGATAGCCCAGCATGAACAGCTTCGATAATTGAAAAAGCACGGCAAAAATTGGCAGAAAGATGTTGATCACAATGAAACACCTACCTAGGGTTGGCCTGGGCACTTGTGAGTGGCTCCTGAGTCTTGGCCTTGCTGGACCTACCATGAAGGTGATTGTGCTTCAGGTCCTACAAGTACAATGTAGATGAAATGTCAGGCACCATCGCTATGAAGGCATGTATTACGCAGCAAAGCGGGTACCCTGGCTGAACTGAAGATTTTTAACGTTAGTAGTCTCTGTGCTTCTAATTATTGCAACAGGATTAGACATCCTGTAAACAAAGGAGCTACCATATGTCCTTGTTCTCTTGATCACACTTAAAAATGTACATCTTTCAGACAATCCCAAACATGTAAGGAGTGCTCCATTCTGTCTGCTAGTCTGTGTCCCTGTGTTCTGTGCTGCGATCCGCAAGAGGTTCTGCGCAGCTGAAAATGGCAATGATTATGAGAAAGACACCTTGACTTCATTTCCACATATTTGCTATGAGAATGAACTAGATCGTAAATAATCATGATCAAACAACATGTAACTTCTTTCTCAAATTATTACTGTTATCCTCCAATATTCTTTTTTCCCTTCAATAACAGCATGTAGTTTTTACTGTATATGCACCTATTTGGCTTGTCTTTTATTTTTTATGCAAAACTGACTCGATGCATCAGTTGCAGCGATGAAACCAAGTTTCTAAGCATGCCTGTTGCTCATGATTAACACACTAACTATAGTTTGATAATCATTGGATAACTCTTATAACTTGCATAATGATATAACTTAAGGGGATACCCAGCCGTGGTCACCGGTGGAATTGACAAATAGATAAATACCGTATTTACTCGTTTAATGAACACACTTTCTTTCCCGAAAGACAGAAGGAAAGTTGGGAGGTGCATTTATTATGCGGGGTAAATTTTACAAAAAATTTTCGGGTTGAGCAAGACATTTTTAACGTGCAAAAAAGATGGCATTCTGACCCGCAGTAATGCTTAAAGTGACGCATGCAATGAAATTTTATTTTAAAAACAGTAAAAAAAAAAATAGGCATATGGTGTCAGTACCGTGCGACTGGCATTTCATTCCATTGCAACGGCCTTTTGCTTCTGTTTAACCGCACAGCACCGCAAAACCAGAAAAAATAGCTATGCTGTGGAATGGTCAGCAGCAAAAAACGAGCGAGCAGCGGTCTTCAGCCGCGGTCTTCATCGCACATAGTTTCTGTAGTTTCTATGTCGCCACAGGTCCTGCCCGTAACGACGACGCCATGACATGCACAATGCAAAGGCTAATGACGTCGCTGTGCCAGCTTATGGCCAACCAAAGTCACTATGTTGCCGATGAAATCTCGGAGACGTCCAGCCACATCAGCGTTCGGCAGCACTCGCAAGTGACTTTAACAGGAGAATAGATATTTTACATAACCGCATGCAAAACGTCTCATCATGGCATTTCTCCTTCATATCTATGTATATCTTATCAGTAAAGTGCGTTAGGCACGACATCGGAAGATTGCCACAATGCAACTCGGAGACCATACCCTAATCGCTTAGGCTTAGCTGCGCTAGCCTGCGCAGCATGCATGGCGGCACGCCATGGCAAGCAGGAAGGAAGTGCGATAGCATGGAGGAATGCAGCATTGCAACAGGAGTTATGAATGCAACGGTAGTTATGAATGACCAAGCCAAACGACTCGCGAATACCGCGGATCAAGTGAAGTGGTAAAGCCACAGCGCGGCCATTCGCAGGACTGCCAGGGTTCCAAGTTGGGGGTGCGTTTATTACGCAGGAGAAAAAAAAATCCACAATTTGATTACTAAAGTTGGGGGTGTATTATTATGTGAGCACATTCATTACACAAGTAAATATGGTAAATAATTAACGTTCTTCCTTTCATAGACTTCACCTGGCATATTTGAAAAATAAAGTACCTGCCTGACCTTGGTCTCAGACCAAACTGACGAGATGCAATCTTCTGCAAATTAACTTTCAACCACTACGTAGATGGAAAGTGAGTTTGCTTTCCATGAGGTCCTATTTAATCCATGAGGTCCAATATAAGTGAACCAACTTCTGGTTCACTTAATGCACCAACCTCTATCTTGGGAACCTTGAGTGTGACCATAGGTGATCGCTTGCCCGTGCTTGGTCCGAATAGCCTTCTCTCTCGCGGCGACTGGCTTCCAACTTCTGAGTGCATGTCAGCCACACCCCGACTTCCACTGGCTGGCATGGGAGGTCCACTGGACTGCTTTGTCGACTCTGCAGGACAAAAGATTATGCAATGGTCAGTGCTCCATGTCACTGCTAAATGAAGCCTGGTGCATAGAAAGGGATAAGCAGGTACCCACAGGCCGATTTCATCCTTTGCAAGCTCTGTGCCATTAACCAGGTGCTTACAGATCCACCCACCTTGCTGCTTCGTTCATGTAACCGAAAATTTTGAGTCATGGCGCCCAGGCTGGAGTCATACTTTGAAATTTTACCATTTCTATAAAAGAATACCTCAAGTTGCCAACTTCCTCCTGTTATTTGCTCGTAAATGTAAATGAAGAAGAGAGATAAGGAAATGCAAGAAAATGGACTAAATAAACGCCCCTAACATTTGCTACTGCGGACTCATCCTAACTGCGGGTTGCCAATGCCACAGTGGGTATATACATGAAACTGGTAGTAAACACAGTTTACTTACTGTTCATGGAGATTAACAGGCACTTCCAATTTACGCCGTTGGGAAGCAAGCCTGGTAAAAAGTGCAACCTTATTTGAATGTGCATGCAAACTTAGCAAGTATACCTGTCAATTCACCCCTTCAGTGTATACACTCAAGAGTGCGATGTCTCAGCAAGGTATCCATCTTCGAGAAGGTACCTTTCTTATTTAAAAGTTATGGTGTTAGCCCTTCTTGTTTGCTGAGGGCACTAGATCAAAAGCTGTAAAAGGTGTCTGAACCTGAGTCCCCTGCACTTACTGTACTAGACAGGGGATATGCAGCGCAGGTGTTTGGGCTAGTTTGCGATAACTCAAGTTGGACAGCACGATCACAAAGGGACACATAGACAGGATGGGCGCTGTTTGAATGACACCTGCATTGAACACTTCTTCATGTATGTTTCTGGACATTTAAATGCTATTTTTTGTTACCAAAGCCTTCAGCTGACGTACCAGTGCTCACTCTCCATGTGTCTCTGCTTTGTGTCCATGTTTCTTCGCATTTGTTAGAGTGTCTAACAGGCTTTGACATTCACTGAGAACACACAAGCTCAGCATGAAACACAGTCAACTGTTCAATGCCCACAAGGTTCACATTACAAGTGACTCACCCCCAGTTGTCAAGCCCCTGGCTTCTCTAAGGCGCGATGAAAGTGTTCCCGCCATTCCGAAGGACCTCCCTACCAGCGGGACAACTGCCGAGTCTGATGCCGTCCTGCCTTTAGACAGCATGGGTGCGTCTTTGGCTGCATTCGTCGCCGGCTCCTGTTTTTTCTCTTGATGTTGCTCAGCCTCCTTTGTCTCAGACTCCTTCACGTCTTCCACGCCCGAGCTGTCTGCCACGGCCAGCTTCCCACCAGCACCGTGACAGCCGGGATCATGAGAAACTGAACGAAACACCTGGTCTTTCTTCTTTGAGCTACCACCGAAGAGACCAGGGATTCCACCAGCAACTAAATCCTGTAGACTGACAGGTGCCTTTGTGACCGTAGGGGAGGCACCACTGACTGTGGCCCGCCGATGAATGGCAGCTCGTGACCGCGGAGGGAATACTTGAGCTCGAATAGACGATGGTGCCGCGACAGAAGCGGTCGTTGTTGATGTGGCACTCTGTACAGCTGCGTCTGGCAAAAATGCAGAGTCGTCATCTTCCACTTCCCGAAGCACCGCCCTGTGTAAGGAAGTAAAGGAATGTGTTAACTCCCTACAACCACGTCCAACTGCCTAGTATGAAAGCTGTAGCCAAGATAAGGTAACCAAGCCAGCAACCAAGGTAAGCCACCACATGGAGCTTGTAAATGTACAATCACTTTCAGTATAACTACAGTTCATGTGTACAAATAAATTGTCAAGTGTTTAAGTAAAACATTACAATTACAACAAACTATTTATCCCAAATACAAATGATCCTTGCAAGTCTGTTCACCTCATTAAAGTTCAACCTAAGATACTTAGGTGCACTAAACAAAGCTGCATCGGCTGTAACCTGACAAGACCATGTTGTAGCAAGTCAGTATTCGAGGGCATTTACATCAATTCACATGCACCTCATGGGAGAAAGAGCACAAAATCTTGCTTGCCTTGGGCTTGAAGGCTCTTGCTGAGTCTTGACAGGGAACACTTCTTCAATGCTTACTGGCTGGACACCATTCTCTGGCCATATCACCTTTCCATAGGTAACCTTCTTTAGCGGTATCCTGTATGGCCTCAACACTATTACCTGTACATGAAAAGACACAAAACAAGTGAAAACTACTTTATAGAGGCACTGAGAAACACACACAGCCAAAAGTGTAGTTAGTGTGTAACACTCTAAGATGGAAGCTCACATCAAACAATAACCAGCGAAGAAAACTTGTCACGCACTTGTCACATGAACATCTGCTGAAAAACATTTACAGTAATTTGGGTGCTTGCAGAACAAAAATACACTACTCTAAACACTTCCCTTACACAAAACCCCCAGATTGAACACTTCAGAAAACATAACAGCACTGTGTAGAGAAGGTAAGTGGTGCTTTACAGCACTAACCTGTCCCAAAATATTTGTGTGTCGTGGCCTTTTCTTCAGGGTAAGCAAGACTTCAGTGGGGTGCTCCTGAAGCATGTAGACAAGATGCTTCAGCTGCCATCCCACCTGGAACAATGCAGGTGCAGCACATGGCAAATTGTCACAAAAAAAAAAAAAACAATAGTCTGTAGCACTCTGACAATAATAGGTATGAGCCAGATGCATAAACAACCGACACTGCATGCTTTCTCTAGAAGTGCTTCAAAAGAAGAGCGACAAGCATAATTAAAAAATATGCTTACCACCGTCTGGTAATTGATCTGGACAATTTCGTCGCCAACATCCACTTTGCCACATCGATGGCTTGGGCTTTGAAACTTGACCCCGCCAACTACATGTATTCCTGAGTAAGACGAGTTGATCTGCATGCCCTGTGAATGCAAGAGAGAAAAACAATATGCAGGATGCTTAACTTTCCATTTGAGAGTGCAATGTGATAGCATTCTCGTGCTATGTTCACATCAGAAACCACAGGAGGTAGGCATGATCTAGCGGTAACACATGTAATGACCGAAAGTGGCAAACTAGGACAGATGGTGCTGAAGCATACGCCCACTAGCTATATATCCCTATTTAGTCAGTTTGAATTACCGAGCTGTAATTTCATTTTTGGTGTGTGCTCACCGCACACTTGGAAGGTTCTTGGTTCTACCCCCCCATTGCGACCCAATGTTTCTTAAATTTGTTTTCAGCTCAACTACTTCATTTTGTCTGTAGGTGATGCCCTCAGAAATTTGGCGAAGATACAAGCTTTCTCTGTCTGTTTTGATTCTTTGCATCTATCAGGTAAACGCTGCCAGCAAGGGATTTCGTACAACACAAGCTCCCTGATGCTACAGTTAAACCTGCTTATAACGAACCTCCATATAACGAATTCCTCAATATAACAAAGTTTTTCTATTCCCCACCGTTACTCCATAGAAGCACATGTATTTGAGACCTCTACATAACGAAGTGGCAGCGGGAGAGCCCCTCGAAATAACGAATTTTCTCCGCCGACAACCTAGAGATTTTGCCCCGAATTTTGTCAAAATGCGTGAGCAGCAACCGGAAGCGCGTTCTCCGCCGCGAGGAAATGTGAAGCGGCGGCATCGCGCTTGGCGCGTTCCAAAGCACGGCAACTATGAGGAGAGCGAGCGTACGTGTGCGTGCGTGCTAGCGTGCGCGTCGCGGGCCTGCATCCCTCGACCCGGCGATCTTGCTGCCGCAGGCGTGTCCTTTTCCCCTCACTTTAATTCTGATTCCGCCGCTTGCTGCAGCTGGGCTAGCCCGCGAAGCCGTGCCGGCTTGAGAAACAGAAAAAAACAACGTTTTTTTTGTTTTTGTTTTTTTTAACGTGCTGGCAGTGCCACTCTTTGGTTACTGCGCAAGTCTCTGCACTTCACTTCTATAACTTTACACTACGTGACAGCGCTTGTTAGGCCTAGCTAGCGGGGTCGCGGGCGACGCGCCTCACAGTAAGCTTGCCCTTGACAACACGCGGACCGGATGCACTGGAAATGGCGCTCACGGGGTGATTCCAGGGTAGCACGCGTGAAATAATTTAAAAGAAAAAGAACTGGAAACAAACAGCCGTAAAGTGGACACGGGCGCGCGTTCCGTGCAAAACATTCGCATCTGACAAACGGCCGTAGCAGCATTCTCCGTTGCCTTGGAAATCGTATCCTCAGAGGGTGCGCACGCGACGCACTGCTGCTGCGGCCTTTTTTTTTTCTTCATGGTGATAAGTGCGCAAACTCAGCACAAGGACACAGCAGGGAGACACAAACGAGCGCAGTGTCCTGCTGTGTCCTTGTGCTGAGTTTGCGCACTTATCACCATGAATGCTTACCAACTGGCTCGATTATCCGCTCTTCTGCTTTTTTTTTCTTCCCTCCGCTCATTGTACATTCGTTCCGCGCCCCTTCCTCACCCACGGCGATTCGCTGCCCTCTTTTCGGGCCGCGCACTTCCTTTGCGAAGCCCGCTCACGACCTCTATTGTCCGCGGATTTCCCAGCAGCCGCATTATAACCGGTACTTCATCTCTGGGGGTAATAGCTTGGGGGGGGGAGGGGGGGCACATTAAGCGGTATGCGTATAGAGTTCTATGGGAGGGTAAATGGGGGTCAGAAAAATCCTCATTATAGTCGGTCTTGCACTATAAACGGTTAGGAGTGGTCTTAGCTATAAATGTTTTCTCACCCAAAATAAATGTTTTGGTTTCGCTCTGCAGTCTGTTACCTTTTTGCTTACTTAAGCGTTTCTTTTTTGAATTTTTATGCCGAACCTGCATATAACGAAATCCTCTTTACACATAGCATGCACTGAACCTAAACATGACGAACACCAAAGTCATAAATTCGCTACAGTAAGTGTGCTCTAAACAAGCTTGGGCGAGTGTTGTGCCACAACCAGCAGTGACCGACATACTATAGATGTCAGGAGCTCCATACCGTTTTTCAATAATGTGAAACCAGAATGAAAGTTAAATCTGCCACCATCCAAACAGCCAGATAATAATTTTAAAACACAGATTCATATGTCCTGTGACCTTTTGTACAAAATCATTGCATACAGCCCTGCCGAAAAACCTGAACACCACGGCATGACTACAATACAGGATGAACACATCAGTCAGGTACCACCCACAAGGCTTCAGCGAGGTCTTCAATGAAGGCGAAAATCAAAAGCGCACATACTTGAGTTCACACTAAAGAACAGCAGGTGGTAATAACTGACCCAGTGTTACCTATTACCATGGGCCTCATGATTGGCATGTGGCTTTAGCACATAGTAAACCATCCTAACTTCAATGCATTATTTGACTGATTTCGGAGGTCTTACGTCCCAAAATCAGCTACGATTATGAGAGTCGAGGGCTCCAGAAATTTTGACCCCCTGGGGTTCTTTAATGTGTAGTGACAGTGCACAGTACATGGGCCTCAGCATTTCACCTCCATCAAAACGCAGCCGCCATGGGCGAGTACTGCCTTAGTTGAGTTTTTTATAACAGTAAGCAGCGGCACATCAGCGGCACATCATCGTAAATATAAATCGCATATGACATGAGACTACCCGCCTTGTTTTCATTATTTACTATAAGCATATTCTCATTTTGACACAGAGAAGATGCAAAAACAAACTGAAACAGTAACTTTCTGTGGCTAAACACTATGAAATGAAATATACAGACTTAAAATTACAAGAAGAAACGAATCCTTCAGGTTAGCAGTGTTGTTTCGTAATATTAACAAGTGTTCTGCTTATATACCATTTTGCAGTATGTGTCCTGTCTCTTGAAATGTTTCATTGCATCGTGTGCAGAGAGAATGACCAGTTTTTTTCTCAGGATATGAATTAGGCCTTTTGGCCCCCATGCAGTGTCTTCGAACGAGAGGGCCCTTAAATGAGAGAAATAATCAAATAAATAAATATTGCAGGATGCTTAAGCTTCCCCTTTAGGAGTGGAACACAACAGCATTACCGGGCCCCGCTCGTATCAGAATGCATCGTATAAGGAACATTTATTACAACCGGCGCCTCCTCTATGATACTTTATATGTCTCTCCACATGACACTGCTGAGGAGAAGAGGCCCGTCCTGGTGGCGTTTACACAAGTAAACTACCCAGGCCAATGCCTCCTCTTGATAGGCGGCGCCATTGATTTTTCCCGCTATGGACGCCAGCACCAACGATCGATTTTCCGCAACATGAGCTCCTTATCCCTATCGTGTCAATGTGCTCAGGAATGTGAAACATACCCATTCTTCATCTGTCTTCTTCTTGACAGTGGCTACGTCAAGGGAAGCAGGCTGAATGATGAGGGAATCATGGCACTCTTGAATGATGATATCACAAATGTCAGCCAGGTTGTAGCACTGCAGCACAAAAACAAGGCAGTTTTCTGGTGAGCACAAGAAATCCGAGCCTCTCCCAGTGCAGGGCAAGTTTGAGGTGTCAAGGGAACAAGCACAGCCTGCAACATGCCTTACAAGGAACAAATAATCATATGGTAATGCTACCATGCCTCTTGACAGTTCTCATCATGGCAGGGCATTAGTAGAGATCGAGCTTCATAATGTAACTTATTGGTGCTATATTAAGCATAAGGCAATAGCAACAGTTTGAAAACGTGCACATGACTGCAAGACAACATGGCCATATATGTGATAAGCCCAATAAAGCATGACTAAGATCTGTGTACTCCATCTAAAAATTGCCTGCGCGAGTTTAGGCAAACCACTGTCAAACAAAAATAAAAATAAACAAATGAACAGCTTATCATGTGCACTTTGCATCAGGGAAGATATAAAATCTTAGCAATATTACGCACAAAGGATGACACTCAATAATAACATCACCACTGAATACTAACAACTAAAAAATTTGTAAGAAGGAATGGGCATCAAGATCCCAACAACGCTATTTTGAAGCTATTTTTCTTTTTTCCAGCACATTTCTGTAACAACTCCTGCTAAAGACCTCTCATGAGAGGTTGGCAGTACCCTTGAAATGAATGAATGAATTAATTAATGAATGAATGAATGAATGTGCTCAGCACGATAAAACGACAATCAACAGTCCATGGAATTTGCTACCAGCTCAAAAATACTCGCCCTGTCTGCTGTCCTCAGCTACCACAAGCTCCACAAGCTGGCCAAAGCCTATCTTTATGGTCAACAAGACATGTTATCTACTTTTGTGCCATCAGAAGATAAAATACAAGATCATTATTCCAAGCTACAGAACCACTCATCTGCATAAATAATGATGGCTTTACAATGTTAAACATTACATTAATGACTGCACTCACGCTGCTCTGTATGACAGCATAGGGCTTGGCAGCAAAATGGTCTCGCTGTGCCGTGGATGCCAGCTCGATGCCCAGCTTGAGCACTGTCTGCCGGATGTTTGTGTAACGCTCCTGGCCTTCAAAGGGTGCCCTGCAAGCAGCCAGAAGCCAGAGGCTGTGCAGACTAGCCCACTTGATGAAAGCACTAAGAGTTGCATCACTGAACACCTGCTTGATGAACATACACTACAGTCAAATGTTAAAGGGAAAACATGTGGAATCAGCTAATGTCCAACTGAAGCTTGAGTGCAAGCATCCAGGATTGCAGCAAAAGACTTTCAAGCATGGGGCAATGATATCTCTATACACAGCAATACAATGCATTGAAACTGCCTTTACAAACAGCCAATAGTATGCCATACATGCACAGTTAATGCTGACGTTTCCTCTAACATTGGACTGTGCTTTACAGTGCTCCTTAAATCCCTCAGCATAGGCACTAAAGAAGGAAACTACACATCACCTGCCACAACAACCACTAGAGAATTATTAATAGTCATCACGACATTTGTGTACGGTAGGTAGCTGCAGAATCTCTTTGAATGCAACATTAAGTCATTCCCCAAATGTGTGCCAAAACCATATTAAGATGTGTTGCAGCCAACAGCCTTCAGAAGTCAGAAATGTACGAGTAAAGATGCACAAGAGTTTACTGTTAATCTTCACAAACGTAAATAAAGTTTTTTAGCAATGCAGATCTTACTGCACCCAACGTTACTTAGCATTAAGCATGTAAGTCAAAGTAATCTTTGACTGACAACTTTAAGTAATTGATTACAAAACTGCTTTAAGGCATCAACTCTCGCAAACGGTGGTGTGCACATCAGAAGTGGTCATGACAACAACAGTGCAATGAATACTCTGAGAGAATGCATTCATTAAAACGGCCTACTGCACTGCCTAGCACATTGAATAACCATTACATGAAGCTTCCAGTGACTTACTTTTATACTATCTTATTTGCACACCTATTTTTAATATACAAGCTTCATTCACAACCCCTACCACTACAGTCAAACACCTTCAACACTGGAAAAGATAAGCACTGCCCTCACCTGTCCAGCCATGAGACGAACGACTTGACAGCAAGCAGGACCTCTGAGACATCAGCCAAGATGCTGGTTGCAATATTGACAACGTTATCCTGGTCTGTGGTTGTCATGCGCTTGATTACATTGTAGACACTGCGCGCTGTGCAGCCAAGCTTCAGTGCCAGTGACTGCAGGTTTTCTGTGATCAGCTTGTAGTGCTGCACATTTTAGCACAGAAACATGCAAGTCACTGTTCTGAGTAATAAAATAAATGAGCAAGTTAACACAAACAAAAGATACTGTAAGATTTCTGTAAATGGCTGTCATATTAGATGCAGGATCTCCACTGTAATTATTACCAACTATTATCACCTGAACCCAGAGGCATAACATGGAAAAGGAAGCAAAAATACTGTTAAGCCATTTCCTGAACCTACTGTTCAGATATTCTGAATGCCAAATGGAGATAACCCTCCAAACTGGACATCATTATCATCAGCACCAGTGTTATGCCCCTGCAAAACAAAGGACATGTCCAATAATCTCCAATTTGTCCTGTCCTGAATGAGTTGATACCACTTCATGTCTATGAACTCCTTAATTTCATAGCTTCATCAAACTTGTTGCCTGCTCTACTGCATTTTTCCCTGTTTGGCATCCATTCTGTCATTCTCACTGTCTGGTGGTTGCCCGTTCTCCAATTACATGATCCGCCCAGGCCCACTTATTCCTCTTAACTGTAAAAAGTATATCAGCTACTCCTGTTTGTTATCTCATCCACCCGGCTCCTCTGAAACACAGTGGAACAGAAATCACTTATCGTTCTACTGCGTTTTGTGTGGCCCTTAAATTTTTCAAGTTTCCCAGTTAACCTCCAAACTTTCTGCCCATATGTCAGTACAGGGAAAATGCATTGGTAAGATACTTTTCACTTTAGGAACAGTGGAAAATTTCCAGTCGTTATTTAGGAATGTCTACCACAATGAATTTACTTTTCATGAGTAGGCTCCTGCGTTAGTAGTTATCCTAGATATACATACTCTTTTGCTCGTTTTAAAGGCTGGCTGGTAATTTTGAACGCGTGTTCTTTAGCCAGGTTGCCAACTGCTATTTTTGTCTTTTATATAATTTACTCTCAGTCCCACCTTAATCCTTTCTTGCTTTATCAATAATTTATTGCAGTTCATTACCATCGTTGCTGAGACTAGCCTCATTTATTTTTGCACAAATGAGCTAACCACTCCTCAAGGTTGGCTCTCAACGAGGCTGCTTTCTCGAAGTTAGGTAGCAGATTGCTCTTCAGTCATCAAATGACTCATCACATCATCAAATGATAGCTGCCTTATACACCATTCTTTCTTTTTCGATGCAATGCAACGTCTCATAATACCTCACAAACATATGCCCCTTGTTTCTATGGCAACTAGCATCATATCAAGAAGCTCACTATACAGAGCCAAGTGATATTATGTATACGTGATGGAAATGTTTCTTTCTTCTTTGCATAGTATACAAAGCCACCAATAGAAGTTGTATTGCAGCAACTGCCTTTTGACAGCTTAGCTAGCCCCAAGTAAGTTTCTGTGTCCCACTTGTCCTGAAGTCTCAGGGCATGATGACAACATTCTGTGAAGCAACCCTCCATATGGGCTTGTCTAACGAGGGCCATAAGCTCTCACAGTCGGTAAAATTTGCCTTCGAGCCCAAAGTCCAAAGAAAGGAGATCGCATGCATTATCCGAAGGCCGTGGGTTTGGTTCCCACTGAAGGCAGGTTTGTCTTTTTGTCCACTTTAACTCCTTTCTACTTACTCTACAATTACAGTAGTACAATTAGCAACTTCAATAACTTCCCCTGCGCTTTCCTAGGCTTCATTGTTTGTTATATACATAAAAGGTTTACCTTAAAATAAAGCATTGGTGATGTTTAGTTATAGCAATGGTTAGCATCCGTTTTGGTTGTTTTCATGGCTTTGTGCACCCAAAATTGATGGCTGACAGATGGAGACCCGGCATGTACATATAATGTCACTCATGCGAAGTATCTGGTGACTAGGAGCGCATGTATTATTTAGCAATATTCAACATAGTGATGGACTGAACCACTCGTTCTAACGTCAGCACGCGGCTGAGAGCAGCTAACCCCCAACCTAACTTTGCCGCCGCCCATGCCGGATGGCGCTACCTAATCACCTAGAAACACCAGTTCACTAGCTCTATACTGGAACCTTTCGGCAAAAAAATTTATTTGAGAATGTGTTCACGTGGAAACTCATCAGTGTGTTCGCATGCATGTGAGGTAGCATGGTGCAATGACACTTATTTTAAGCATTCTACCTGGACACAGTCTAATCCACATGTGGCAGCAGCAGTCTTACCAAATACTAGCTAGTGGCAATGAGAAAAAAAAAACCTTTTTTTTTTATACACAGAATAAATAGGAAGGACGAAAGAATAATGCATCTGCATAGTGCAGACAGCTGCTAATTGTTGAAAGATTTAATCTCATCACTGTATGTTGTTCATCTGCCACTGTTTTATGTCCTAGACTCCATGTAAGTTAGTGTTTGGTCGGCAATGCCTAATGAAACATACATTAGTGTTAGGAGCAGCTTTTCATTTTATCTTTCTGCTTTCCGTCATACAGCTAGGTTGCACATTCCTGAAGTATCAATCATCAATGCCTTCAATATAACAGGCGGAGGTAAACAATAAAGAGGGGCTCAGGTAGGTCGAAGCACTGTGTTATGTGTGTTGTGTGAGCGCAACTCACTTGCCTAAATCACATTTTTGAACTGATAATTAGATCGCAACTCCCCACATAAAAACATGACCTGGAAGCAGCGGCATATTTACACAGGGGTGGTGCACCTCTATCCTCCATCAACCATAACAAGAGGTGGAGAAAAGTCAAGCAAAGACAGAGGGGTTAACCAGAGAATATTCCCAGTTTAACGCACTATACTCACCAGCTGACGTAGGTGGTCAACGGCCTCAAGGATAAGTTCCTGGTGGCCGACCTTGGAAATGTTGAGGCTAGTGAGATCATCTGGACCGAGGGTGAGCAGGTGGTGGCCATCGATGTTGTTGTTGAGGAAGAAGTGCACGTAAGGGATAATAATGTCGTCCAGACCTGTAAGTGTACAAAAAAAAAGGACAGAGCAACGAATAAAGAAACCTTTGCTGCCTTGGAATTGGGGTTGTATGGCAAGCGCAATGAACAGTCAAGAACTTCAGAGCCACTCAAGGAAATTAAAACAATAGAAACAATTAACACCAGCAAGTACAGCACAATCAATCACTTGCTTCACTTCCACTGCTATGTGTCTCTGAGTTTCATTAAGTTTAAAGACTAATAAAGACTACCGTACCAAGCAGCTCATGGAATTATCAGTGACACTACTACCGATGAAGGCTGTCACAGGAAAGGCAGCTTCTTCACCTTTTCTTGCATGACACCTTCAGAAACATTTGCCAGACATGCCAAATGCACAATGCAAAAATATGAAACTAATATGGAACCATTTCAACTAAGCTTGTGAAGTTGAAGGACACTTCGAGAGGTTATCAAAGTGTACTATATACTTGCGAAATAGAGCGCTGAAAATTTAGGAAGGGTAAGTGTGGACAGGAAAGACACTCACTTGCAACTAAGTTTATTCTTACGAAAAGCAGCCACCCACGAGAAACCCTGAACTGCGCATGTGCAGACGTCTCAAAGCGCCGTCAAACCACACCCAAAAACTGAAAAAGGAAGCGAATGACGCAACAAGGTGTGAAGCTAGCCTAGAGCCAAGCATGCGTCGCTACTTAGTAGCAGAAGGTGGGAGATTTTTGTTCATCACTAGTGATGAACAAACTCACTAGTGATGAACAAAAATTTCACACCTTTTGCTACTAAAAAGCGATGCATGCTTGGCTCTAGGCTAGCTTCACACCTTGTTGCGTCATTCGCTTCCTTTTTCGGTTTTTGGGTGTGGTTTGACGGCGTTTTGAGACATCTGCACATGCGCAGTTCAGGGTTTCTCGTGGATGGCTGTATTTCGTAAAAATAAACTTAGGTGCAAGTGAGTGTCTTTCCTGTCCACACTTACCCTTCCTAAATTTTCAGCACTCTTTCCGCAAGTATGACCTGCCAACTAGCCCAACACTTCACTGTACTGAAACATATACATGCCCTATTTAGAGAACTGCATAACAGCACTGGTGCGTATCGAGATGTACTCTTCCGTACAAATGTAACACATGTGTACACGGCATAAACAAATCTATATTCACCATGCTAAAACCGGTTGTCTGCAGGTGTGACATGTAATTTTCGTGAAATGTCTGCCCAACAGCAAATAAGTCACTATAACCACCTCTATATGTTCGGCACAGGCATAAACCACCTCATAATGGTCGGCACAGGCATAAATTGGCAGTGACCCATTGGCTGACTAACAAAACCAGCTGTTGCAACTTTAGCAGCTGATTGTGATCGAGCCCGTGTAAACAGGACAATCACGCAAGTAATTGCAGAGTACAAATTAGGTCATGGCTTGTTCCAGTCAGAGGTGTATTGTCTCGGATTCTTTAATGACACCTTTTCACGAGCACTTGACTTGCGTCCGAGCAAGACAAGGGCGACAATGAAGGGCGCCCGCAGATTCATTCCTCTGGTCACACAGTCTCTTCTTTACTTTCTCCGAACACAGACGTCGCAGGAAATGCTCTTAGCAAGAAGCAAGCAGCGCAAAGCGGAGACCGAACCGAAAGAAAAACTACAAAGAAGCAGCCTTTCACCGCCGGTGTCTGGAACACACGACGTTTAAAAGGAAAAAGAGCACGCAGTCAGCCACGGAAGCGGCGCGCGCTCTTAATGAGCGCGCAGTATGACTCGAGCGGTAGACCTTGAGTCATCGCGGCGTGAAACAACCGCCACCGCATAATCATCTGAGTCAGACAAAAAAGAAAGCAGCACGGCACACGACTCGCATACGACAGACATGAAAAACACCACAGGGCACAGCCTTGCGCGGAAACCCTAAGCAGCGAACCAAACTTCGCGCGACAATCGAACGTCATTTTATTTTTTTTTTTTTCCACCGACGCAGTATCTAACTGATGCGAGAAGCAAAGCAGCGGCGTAAAACTTGAGAGATGGAAATATACATAATCAATTCACTCACGAACAAAGCGCGCGTCCGGCGAAGTTTCGTTAGTTTCGCTCCTACAGTTAAAAAGCCGATGCAACGGCAAGCGCTGTGACGATTCCTACCACCACGTGCGAAAAAAAAAAAAATCGATTTCTCTCCGGTCCGCGCACGCACTATTCATGCTGCGCTTTAAAATGCGCCGGTTCCGGAACGACCGGAACGACCAAAGCGAAGTGATCTTCATCACAGCCACGATCACAGCCACGAGAACGAACTGCACTTTCCAGTCAGGTGTCAAGACGGTGAGAATCAGATGAGAGCGAAGTGTTCGAAGTCAATTACGCAATCTTTCCGCAACTTTTCATGCGGCGATGCAATTGACAAGTGCGTTTATCCCGAGACCGCCGGTGTAGCAAACCACCGTCCCTTTAAACGGTCGATTTCACGCTCTACTCGATCAGCTTAGAAGCGCGCGTGACTTCGCGCAGTCATTCGTCAATCGCAGCCACTCCAACCCAAAACAGTTCTGTAATTACAGCACTTCAGGCCGCACCGACCTTATGCGGCGATAGGGCACAGAAATCGGCGGTATCCAGAATTCCTCCGCAGGGAACATCGCATCACCTAGCCTGCGTTGGTCAACTCCCTTCGACGGCGGCGAGCACTGGACGATCTCTCGCTGCAGACGCGTTCTGCGGGCATTTCACGCATCTACGATGATTTGGCATGCTTTAAGGCACGTCACCAAGATAGTTTCAGAAGGAATTAAAGAGCAATTACCTCTTAACCAGTCCGCGACGTGCTCCGGTGTCCATTCCGCAATGTTGATATACGCCATCTTCTCCCTACTACCGTCGCTCGCCGTAAGGTGGCGCCCACTGTCTCATGCGCAATCGCTGGCGGTCCGCTTTCAGTTTCGGAGCGACTGTACGCGCGGCGCAGGTGCGTCTTCCGGTGTCGAACTTGTTATTTACGCAACCATGCATTTAGATTAGCTTGGGGCAGCGATCCTTCTGTAGCGGTCACACATGAGATAACGCGTTCTGTGAAACGGATGATCGTGAGAAGCGTCGGAATTCCCGAAATGGTTATGCAACTTTGTCGCAGCCTCTGTTGTCAGGTTCTGGGGTTTGACAACAATTAAATAGAACGAATTTCGATCGAATCAATTACTTCGTTATTTCTACTCCTTTCTAGTTCGTTCTCTACGTTAACCTAATAACCATACTCCTAAGCACACTGTTTCGTGATATGTACCTTTACAACGAAGTATCGCAATAACGTATTTCTGAGGCACGTCAATATCTAATACGCGGCGATAACCTAAAAGCACCCGGTGCATCACGAAAACTTTCTGAGTAGTATATTCCAACAGGAAGCCAAAACAACGTGCACGCCACTGAGGCTTCGAATTTCGTTCGTATGCGAAGTTACCATGCTGTGCCGGCCGTGTTTTTTGTTCGCTGTCATTGCTCATGCAGTTTAACAGATTGTTCCCACCTTCGTTTAACGCGCTTCAATATCAAGCGAGTAAAATCCCATCAATTGTTAATTAGTAAAAAGAAAATAATGATTGCGCTTCATTGCTCAGCAGAGACGAATCACGCACGAATGGTGCGCACACTACAGTTCATAGACGCGCTTTTGGAACTCTTGGAATCGCGATTTCTTGTCTGTTCGACTAGGTGTACACTACACAGTTTGGTCCCGCAAGAAATTCTCGTACTGCCACAGAGCTGTACGGCCGCTCCGTCGAGTTCTTTGCCCCTTAGCGACGGTTCGCCCCCTGCGAGTGCGTGCCCAGGCAGGGTTGCCGGCAAGGCGGCGTAGTTGCACAGACAACCTGCTCCGCACTCCCGGAGAGTATCCTCTCCTCCCAGCCACCGCTGCAGCAGCCCGTCACGATTTTCTCCTCCGCGACCGGAAAAAGCTTTCGTTTTTCGCTTCATTTTATTCGGCGGGAGATGAAAGAGAGGAGGAGCAACAGAGGGCAGCGAAAAGCGGAGCGCAAGAAGGGAATACACCTCCTCCTTCTTTACGCTTTCGTTTGTGTTTGCGCTCGTGTTGTGCTGGCATTGTGTTGCGCCTCCTCCGAGGGGGGCTTGATCCGCTTTTTTTCGCGCATTATAATGATCGCTCGACGACGCGAGACGAACATTGGAGCAGCAACAGCGGAGGCCAGTGCGGAAAAGCAGCGGCTATAAGCCGCCGAGAAGAAACAAAAAGAAGCGGGAATGGAAACACCATCGCATCACGGCCGAGGTTGCGTGAGCGCGCGGCGATTCGACGGCGACGATGGTCGCTCGTGTGCGAGTGTGTGTGTTTGTGTGCTGCAGCAGAGCCGTGGTGCGCTCAACTCCTCAGCGTTGGCTCCTGAGCTCGCTGCAGAGTTTGGGAAGCAGCGGCGGCAGCCCAGTGGTGGGGGAGAAACGAGCCGTTTCCGCCGTGCGCGGCTTCTTTTTTGGTGGCCCGGTAGCGAAGTTCGCGGCGCTGGCTTCCTTTTTGTCTTTGGCGTTTAAAGGGAGACCACCGCTCGCCCTTTTGGGGGGTATTCTGTTTCTGGCCGCTACCATTGCTGCCCGCTGTTCTCTGACTGCCTTCAGAAAGGATCGTTACACCGATGTCACCCCGCGCGAGGGCCCCCTGCGCCAGCCGCTGTGCCGTTGTCTCTTCTCCTCCGACTGAAGAGTCTTTATCGTCTGTGTGTAGGAAGCAGCTCGCATAGGGCGCGCTTTTTGCCCTTCGAGCCGTTTTGTCGCTCAAAACGGCGCTTCGCGTCTGGAAAAGGCGGAACTGTGAGCGTGGGAAAATAGGAAACGCGTCACTCGTCGCGCGCGCAGGTCCGGACGTGCGCTGCCTGCTCCCGGTGCACGTGTTGCGCGCATCGCGTGCCAGTGTGACGGCGCGGCGCTACACACGTCATGCGTGCGTGCGTCACGTTTTCGCGGTAAGGACCGACTAGTGAGGATCGACGCACACTCGGCGCCTTCCCTGTCATTGCTTTTCCTCGCTTCGTGTTTCCATTAATACAAGCAATCAAATAGTGCTCCTTTCGCCCCGCAATATCGCTAATCTAAAATTATACCTATGTAAGCGTTGAAAACGCAAACTACAATGTATACTAAGCAAGCTCCAATACAGTTTCTGTGTTGGAGCTCTTTGTAGAAAAAGACTGAACACTTCGTGCATGCATAACTACCTAACGCTGCTTCAATGTTCTGGGAAAGGAGAGTACATCTTACAAGCCTTTAATACTGTTTAGAACGTAAACTTTGAAAGTAACTTCTTCCACGACTAATGTGAGTCTGACGCGACATCGCTGCGGACTAGTTAGGCCATGCGCGCGCTTTTTTTTTTTTCTAACTGGTACTACAATTGACGACCCTGCTCTTTAAGCTAATGTTCTTTCTTTTATCTTTTAATTTTTTCGAGCATGTATCTAACTCTTATCTTCGTAGACGACCATATTCACGAGACGCACACACATAAACGGCAAGATGTGCTTGCTGCTTATGTTTGGAATTTGAAGATTGAGACTTGTTTGAAACTTATCACTCGACGTAAGGACGCCATAGCTATACGCGTTATAGAGCCTGTTCAACAGCTACAAATCGTGCACGGCATATTTATTATACAAACCAAAGAAAGTATCCGTAATGCATGGACAAATGCGCGCGCCTTACGGCCAGCCCCCGCTGCGGGAAAACATGCAAATTCATTTTCTGCTCATCTCTCTATGCATTTCTTTTAATCTTCATTTATTTCGTTGACCGCCCTTCGGCGCGTGGCAGCGAGGACACGATCGGGGCGTTTTCTCCTATACCAACGAACTAGTGAAACCCCCGACCACGAAGAAAGAACAAGCAAGAGCCTCCGATTGGCGTAGAGATAAAAAAGCTCGACTTCGCAAAACCCAACAAGGTTTCCTCTGTTCGCTGTATACCTTTCGCGGCTGAAAATGTATAAGTAACGCTGAAGGACTGAAGAAAAAGGAAAACCAACGCGGAAAAGGCAAACACAGATAAGAAAAAGCTCAGTTTTCTGGTCTCCCACACTTCGCTTTCTATGCGGCCGTCGCAGGAAACTATAGCGGCAGACACACGGCCTGGGCATGTTATGTTTCACGACGGCGCGGAGTGTGTATGAGCCCCGGCGAGTAGTATACGTTCTGCAGCGTACAGGCAGAAGTGCTCGGAATAATAATAATAATAATGGCAGGGCGCCGAGCTAGCAGCAGGAGGACACCGCGCTGGAATGCCCCCAAGAGCGGGAATCGGTGTAAACATGTGCACGCGGCTGCTATACATAGAACGCGGCTAAGCAACACCCTCTGTGTCGCTACATCCAGCCGGCCAGAAGTGGTTAAGAGCACTTAAAAAATAGCCTTTTATGTATTCAGATCGCAAGGCAAATTAACAAGCTTGACGGGCGGCACACGGCTGCCGGGCGAGTGTTCGCAACGTTACTAGAACAAACTAGTGTTCGTGCTCTCACTCTCTCTCTCTCTCTCTCTCTCTCTCTCTCTCGCGCGCGCGCGCGCGCGCGCGTGTGTGTGTGTGTGTGTGTGTGCGCGCGCGCGCCGCGGGGAGGGGGCGGTTATATTGTTAATAAAAGAAATGAGGCATTGCCTTCTGCTTCCCTTAAATATACAGGAAAGGGAATGAAAAAAAATGGAAAGAAAGAACATAGGAATCCTAACAAATACATATGTAGAGAAAAATTTGTTGTATCGCGAATTACCCCCCACCGCACACCTCATTAAGTAAACAGCAAGCGACAGCATGGCGCCTACTACAAACAAACACATTCCCGAATCCGATCGCGTATAATCATTTCTACCCGGAATTCTACTCAGACAGATGCAAAGCCTGCAATCAGCGGGCGGACCTCAGCCACATCATCTGGGCTTGCCCCAACATAGTCGGGATGCCGAACGCTACATACATTAACAAGGAGCAATGGGAGACCGCTCTGCTTAGCTCAAACAGCGAAGACCAACGTCAAGTTATCAGGCAAGCCGAAGATGCCGCTAGGACCCAAGGGCTCCTGGCCGCCATCTAGGAAGGGGAGATAAACCTCCTCTGAAAATTGCCGTTGACAATAAAAAAGTTTCATCTCTATCGCGAATTTCGTTAAGTTGAGACTCCTATATGTCTTGTAATACGTTGCTGATTTGCCGTATATGCAAAGGGGTCCCGAATCCCCGCCAAGTGAACAGAGTTTCATTTTTTGTTCGGGCCTCCTCCGTTTATTTGTCTGTATTAAAAAAATAATGAAAAGCCAAGCATAGGAATAGCCTCGTCGTATGTAGAATAGTCGTGCATTTATATATAGAGCTAGCCGAACTATACGACAGCCAAAGAATAACGAGGAGTAGCTGATTATGTGCTGTGCACTTGCTTTCCGCATGCGGTAAAGCAGTGGCCTTTGGGGACGCTTGCTTTACCGTATACGCGATAAAGCAAGCGTCGTCAGAACGGAACGAGCTATGCACAGCCCATCGTTTGCCGTGGGAGCGCGTGGACAGTGCGGTTTCCCTGCGCCCGCTTCGCTCCTGACTTCTGCATGCAGGCTAGGCGCACTTGAAGCGGTCCTTCGCGAAGAAGCGGCACGCGAACTGAAAACGCGCAGTATGCTTTACAACCGCGCTACACCGCACGCACTGTCCAGCATGTAGGTGAAGCGGTTGAAGATGCCTATCGCGATGAGTGCCGGCGATAAATCGTATACTCGCGCGTTTGTCGGTCATTGTTGTGATCAAAATTGTAAATTTATTTTCTCAGCAGTATGTCACGCACGTATAAGCATGAATCCAGTCGGAATATGGGTATGTTAAATTTGACACGACGGGTGTTTTTGCTGCCGCGAACGTTTCATGCAAAAGTATTTCAGCCGGGACGCGGACTTATAAGCAACTAATGCAAACAATGTACCTAAAGGTGACTTGTGCCTCGGCAGATTTCTTTCTAGATATTTGCCAAGTTTACTAAAATTTCTAAAGTTTACTAGCCTCCGTGGTTTCAAGCATGCATGCTTGAGATAGCCTGAAACTTCGTAAATACACATAATGCGGCGAATTTACATTGAGAAATAACGAAAACAGTACATGGTTTTCAATAATAGATGAGTAAATAAATGTAATTCGTTATATAACGCAAAGAAGAGGCGTGCAAAACGCGGACATAAGGGAAGAGGAGTGGGCAACACGAATGCCGACTATTAACTCAGATGTGTCCGCGTTTTGTATGCCTCTTTGCATTTTAAACACTTACCAACTCGCTCAGCTTTCTGTCCTTTTACCTTTTGATAATTCGTTACAATGAGAGTTTCGTTATGTCGAAATTCCTAAGTCGGCCGGTTTGACTTTTATTTATTTATTTATTTATTTATTTATTTATTTATTTATTTATTCTGCAATATTGTAGCAAATTAATATAACAAATAAACGCAGCATAATGGTACCACGGTGTATGCACACGCTATCATGTGCTCCTCGGCTTCTTCAAAGGAAACTATTAACGAAAAAAAAAAAAAAGGGACTGGACACACAACACACCGTACGCAAGACACACGGTGTGATTCTTCTCTGTGTGCTGATTTTTCGTTTGTGCTAAGTGTATAGTTTCCTTCTAAAGTATCAACCAACGAGCCCGGCAACAACTATTGTTTTCGCCATCTTAGTTTTATGTATAGATGACTCAACCAAGGCTATATGTTTATCAATCGACGCTTGCTATTACCATGGTAAAATTCCATGTCGCGTCCGTTGCCTTCAATTAGCGGTCATTATCGAATGTATTATAGAAATACGTCAAATATTTATTGTGTTCATGTGCATCAGTGATAATGGAGTTGGGGAGCGACGCTGTTTTCTGCAGCCCTCATGGGAGCACTGCTCAGCGTCTGGGGAAGGGGAAATGGGGAAAGAGAGTGGATAGACGAAAGGAGAAGCCACCTCCACGAGACTGGAGATTACCCACAGCACCGAGCGGCAAAGAACCCCAGGTGGTCTAAATTTCCGGAGCCCTCCACTACGGCCTTTCTCTCCTCTCTATCTCTTTCACTCCCTTTCCCCCACCCCCACGGACGCTTAGCCGTGCTCCCTACATGGGCTGCAGAAATTAGCGTCCTTTCCTAACCAAAAACACAATCACAATCAATCAGGTCAGCGCGCCTCTCTCTCTCCATTAGAAAACCGGTGGGTGCCCGGCGGCTGTGGGAGTCGAACCCATTACCGCACCGGACGCGGACGCTCTAACCACTATAGGCCACCGATGCGGTTGTTCATACGCGACGACGTAAAAAGGATATAGGTCGTGTTCCCTTTGACTCGCACTTCAGCACTCCCACTCTCTTACCGCATTTTTCTTTTCTTTTCTGTGTGCTAAGCCAGCGTGTTTTGTTAAGTGGGTGAACTCACAGCGCGGCGCAACGCGCACTGAAGGCGCGCATTCCTTCCCGCGGTCATCCGCTTGCATACTGCATGGCCACGCTTACCCGTCGTCACTCAGTGCGGTATATCCGAGCGTCGAGCGGCGCTGTTAACGGTGCCCCCCGCGCGCGTTTACAAATCTCCCCGCGCTGTGCACTATACAGCACACAGCTACATCGTGTTGTGCGCGCGCATTGCCGTCGAGGCACGAATGTTCCTTTTCAGTCTTTACGCGCACGTCTGGCCTTCTGACAGCCCTGAGTTACATTATACTGCAAAAAAGCAAAAACTTGCCCAACAAGCCGGCTGAACGGACGCGTTCACTGTGCGGCACAGCGCCCGTCGACTCGTTACGTATTGTTCTGTTCAGTAAACACCCCCTCAGAGACGCATGCATCTTAACGCGAGCATAAGCGATTAATAACCGATTTGTATGGCTTGAGTTCTCGAAGCAATACTGGAACGGTTAATTTTTGATCGCATGGAGTTCCCTGGTCGCATGGAGCTCGCCGATATGAAAGTACAGTGTCCCTGTCTGTTTAGTTCTTCTCTCTTTCTATAAATTTACGGCGCCTATCGAAATGCGGTGATCGCGGGAAACCCTCCTTACTTCCTGTTTTTCTGCTCTTGTCAATGTTATTATTATTATTATTATTATTATTATTATTATTATTATTATTATTATTATTATTATTATTATTATTATTATTATTATTATTTGACAACAGTATATAAACATGCATTAGCCGGTAACACGTTAAAATACGGGTCTGTACCCTTCCCAAAGAAATCATAACATATTCAAAAAGAAGAAAAAGGAAGTCTCTCTTTTCTTTCCTTCTCTTTCTTCTTTTTCGGCGCGCGGGGGGAGGGCGGTATGTTACTACGTAAAAACGTCAAAGTCTGCGTTAGCAGTGAGCTGGGGCCGTATCGTCTTCAGTACGTGCCGGCTGGCTGGCATAGATGTGAAAAATGCGAGCGGTTATACGTAGTCGCTTCGTCATTAGACGCGCAAGATGCCACGTCGCGCAAGCGACAGTGTCGCCGACAGCGACTCTCTCAGAATGCGGACCACACGCGAACGAACGGAACTAAGGGCCATCCTCATACGATCCACGCTCCCGCCTTTCGCAGCACTGCACCGAACTACTGCGCGGGTGCCGTACAGCCTCCACCACACCGCTGCGGGAATTCAGTCTCGCCCACGACAAATTGCGCAACGAGACGACTTCCATTATGCATGTCAGTGCTGTGTAGTGCATCTTTTTTGCTAATCGCCCGGTCATGCCCAGGGGTCGACCGGGGCATCTAGCCGTAAGACATCGGGGTTTCTTTCGCAACTGAAAGCCCCGAGCCGTTCGCGACGCAGCCGGGAAAAGGAAAAGACCGCTCGGCCTCGCGCGCGAACTTTGCGCCACAAAAGCACGCCACCTCAATGTATTAGCGCTGCAAAACGGCACACGCGCTCTTTCTTTCGCGCACCCGTTCGAAGGGTTCCCGAGACCGAGCACGGACGCAAACTTCGATAAACTGGAAATGCGAAGGAAGAAGAACTCTGCAGGATGCGAACTGGAACACGGAGAAATGCGAACAGGGAGGGGGAACGGAACGGTCGATTAAAAGCGAAGCGCTGCCGTTTTTTGCTCTCCCTGCAGGCACGCAGACCGCATACGCGATGGCAAACCTTTCGCAACATCCCGAATCGAAATCACGCTCGCCAGAGGTGACTGAACGGTGCACGCGCGTGTAACGGCCTTCGGCGCACGCAACTGTCGGAGAAGCCAACGAGAGAAGTGCGCCTGGTTCAGTGTACAGGGTCAAGGGGAGGAAAAAGACAACAAACGAATATTGCCCTTGACTGACTCTTGATTATACTATTGCCGTTATTGCAATGTCAATAAAGAGCGCAAACGTGCCCGAAGTGAGTTACTGATAGACACTGTATACAAGCACGACGAAGCCAGGATACCAGCCATGCGTTCCATTATATATCAGCCAGATATGCCAGCTTGTGTGTGTGTGTGTGTGTGTGTGTGTGTGTGTGTGTGTGTGTGTGTGTGTGTGTGTGTGTGTGTGTGTGTGTGTGTGTGTGTGTGTGTGTGTGTGTGTGTGTGTGTGTGTGTGTCGGCATCACACACACACACACATACACACACACACACACACAGATCAGAATGGCAAGGCGAACCAGCAGCGCGACATCACGTCTCTCGCGCTACCATTGGCCGTGACCATCCCTTGTGAAATTTGATGCGTTGGAGCGCGTTTTCTACAACAAAAGCGATGTTGTCGATGAGCGATGTCGCATCCCGACTAGCATACGCTGCTCGCCATGTGCTGTCCACACAGGCGAGCAGCGTATGTATACATACGCTGCTCGCCTGTGTGGACAGCACATGGCGGCGAACCAAATTATGCCAAATTCGGCGAAAGGTGGCAAGTGTGCGCGCAATGCCCACTGAGTTTGGCGGCGTATTTTGGAGGCGTTTTTCGAAATGTCACCACCCTGAAAAAGAGAGGTCATTTATAGGCTACAGTGTACTAGAAAGGTCTACTAGAAACCTTTCTAGTACACTCTAGCAACTTCTACACATTCTAGTACTAGTTTCTAGTACACTTTAGAGTGTACTAGAAACCTTTCTAGTACACTCTAATGCAGGCCGATCGTGCTAGAAACTTTAGCGAGGGGCTTTAGATGATAATGATGATGATGTGATATCATTACCTTTGTAACGGGTCGCTGCGTATGGCAGCTTGGGAGTAAAGAAAAAACCACGAAAAGAAATCATAACGAACAAGAAAGAAAAAATAAACAAGAGTCAAGAGTCAAGGCACCGAGCACACCCTGGAGGGATGGGGCGGTCTTCCTAATGGCGCCGCCTCACGGTGTCTGCGGTAACAGCATCGCGAGGTGTTCTGTGGCTACAAATGTTGAGGCCCGTGTGCTGTGCGATGTCAGTGCACGCTAAAGAACCCCAGGTGGTCGAAATTTCCGGAGCCCTCCACTACGGCGTCTCTCATAATCAGAACTGGTTTTGGGACGTTAAACCCCACAGAACAACAAGAACAACAACATTTCTTCAAGATTGTAAACGCAGTTCGTGCCGGACAGCCACACTATTCGTTGAAAGAGGAGCGGGCGCTTTCCAGCCGTTTCGTGAAACCAAATTTCAAATTCCCTGGTGCGTGCAGTGCAGTGCACATTCGGCTGACGTGCTCACAGGAGCCTAACGACTGATCGGCAGCGTTTTCTTGCTACGTTCAAAAACTGTTGCAGGATCCCTTTAAAACTCTGTACAGCTGATATACGTTCGAACCGTAGACGCATTTAGAAATACACAGGTCAGAAGTTAGATGACTCGTCGGAATAGATTATTCAATAAGTGGATAAAATAAGCAAGCGCCAGAATCAAGCTGAGTTGTTTGTGTCACGATTCAGGTCGAATCAGCATGCTTGCTCCGTCTATTTCTAGAGCACTGTAAGCAGTGTCAAAAACAAAACTCTAAAATGTCGCCTGCATTAATGCCCATGCGCACAACTCCAGGCGGACACGCTAATTTTGGGCCCAGTTATGTTTTTCTTGTTCGTTTTCTCCTTGATGTGGATTGAAGTCCCGTCAAGGAGATGATCGACGTCGATGAAGCAGGAGGCAGGTTGGAGTTAATGAACTTGAAGGTATATTGTAGCAAAATATTTACAGTCATATGCACATCTTGCCGAAGCACACTGATGATAACATAGACATCAACAGCGTCTTACTCTTCTACTTAACTTTTCTTAAGTTAGAGCCTAGAACACTGTTGCTACATACAACGAACCTAGTCTCACTGTTCGACCACCGAGTGGTTACGGCCCAGACAGAAGTTGCATCGTACGGAGTCTTACTGATCGATCAGTTAAGTGATTACAGCCTAGACTGAAGGGAAACGAATCCCGTCCAGTCTTTAGTACCTTGCGGTAACAAAGAAAAAGGGGAGGTGGCCACTGCTGGTCCGCCTCAACCTTCTGTTATCCAATCTGTTTACCCTCAGATTAAGCCACTCCCTAGTGGGCTGTCCCTAATCCCGACAGCAGCGTCTTTGCAGTTTAAACAGGCATTTTGGCATTCTTTCCCATCATGGCTCTCCCTCTCCTTATCCCACGCTCTCAGATATTCTCACAATCGAAATATCGGTATCGTAGCAGCCCTGCGGCATTCGGGCCATCTCCCACGCTCATCCAGTCGAACCCTGTCGTTCCAGGAAACACAGCGTGTCTTCGCCATTCCCGCAGTTCGGACCTTGCACTGCTGCGACTCAACCCTTTGTTCCAGTCGGCGCGCCGAGAGCGCATGCCGGTCGTTAAAGAATTGGTTGGGCCAAGCGCATTGTCGCTTCGAGCGAGGGCGCACTTCTCATGCATTGTCCTCCTACGCGTCCGAGCTGCTCTTCCCCGAAACGGCCACTGAGAGGACAGTAGTACGGTCGCGCAGCCGCGACCCCCCCCCCCCCCCCCCGAGCGACGTTCGGCGAAAGGGAAGGGTCTCGTACCAGGAACCACTGGGGGCCAGCGTGGGAGACCAGCCGCTCAATGGGAGCAGTTTGCTTTCCATTGATAATTGCTGTCAAAGACCATGCAGAGAGAGAGCCGAGAAAGAAGCTTTGTATAGCGTACGGTGCTACGCCGTCCCTTCTGCACGATCGCCTTATGAGCGGCAACATAACACGTCCCCCCTTAAGAGTACGCTGGGCTGTTCTACGCTCAGTGGTACGATAAATCACTGCCGCGATTAGGTCACTGGACTTTCTAAGCATACAACAGTATACACAAACATCAAACACAATTGCGAGACAACACGACAGGAGAATACAAGAAACGAAAACAAATACATGCTAAACGATCAAGCACACCATTGCTGCTTCAAGCAGTAAGATCACTAGTGTCTGTTTCTTGGATTGTCAATCACACAGTCCACAATATACAGCAGCAAGTGGGCAGGAACATTCACGTCCCCCCCTCAGTTGGCATGGCACTGTTATTCTGATGGCTTTCACAAACTATTCTGAAGCCTCGATAATGCATCCGCATTCCCGTTACATATACCCTTCCGATGTTGTACCGAGACATGATATCGCTGTAACGCCAGCGCCCATCTTGTCAATTTCGCCCCGTGCGGAGTAGAAGTTGTAAGGTACGACAGCGGATTGTGGTCGGAAACGACGTTTACTATGGCACCGAAAAGCCAGTAGTCAAACTTCTTTAAGGCCCATATTATTGCGAACGCTTCCCTCTCAATTGTCGACCAACGCATCTGGGTCGGTGAGAAGCGGTGGCTTGCAAAGGCGATAGGCCTCTCTTCCCCATCGGCTGACATTTGCGCCAAACATGCTCCCGCCGCCGTAGCTGAGGCGTCTGTGAAAAGCCAGTAGGGCTGAGATGGCTCTGGGGTGTTTAGCGCCACGGCCTCGCACAAAGATTGTTTGAGCATCTCAAATGCTGCCTGAGCTTCCTCCGGCCAGGGTATCTTACTAGGTACCGCTTTCTTTGTTAACAGCGTGAGCGGGCTCGTCACCTCTGCATATCCTCGGACGTACTCGCGATAGTAACCGCACAGTCCTAACAGGCTGCGTAGTTCCTTTTTGGTGCGCGGTGGTACCAGGTTCTTAATCGCTGCTATTTTTTCAGGGTCTGGTGCGTGTGTCCCTGAACCGACAATATGCCCCAGGTAATGTATATGGGATCGCGCAATCTGACACTTCTCCGGACTGGCTTTCAGTCCCGTCTTCTCTAAGACATTAAGAATAATGTCGAGATGCTTTAAGTGCTCCTCCCAAGTGCTAGAAAAAATAGCAATATCATCAAGGTATGCCGTGGCATACATTTGATGTTGCGACAAGAGTTTATTCACCATTCTTTGAAAGGTTGCCGCGGAATTTTTTAGCCCGAAAGGCATCACTTTCCATGCGTACTGACCCTCGTGCGTTACAAACGCGGTGAATTTCTGACTCTTCTCTTCCATCGGTACCTGCCAGTATCCGCGCCTAAGGTCCACTACCGTAATGAACTGCGCTCTGCCTACTCGGAAAATCAATTCCTGAGGATTCATCATAGGGAACGCATCCGCTTTGGTGACGGCATTTAACGCCCTGTAATCCACACACATGCGGATAGTCCCATCCTTTTTTCCGACGCATACTACCGGGTGTGCAAACTCACTCTCCGTGGGGTAGATCAACTTCCAAGTCAAAAGTTCGTCAACTTGCCGGCTGACTTCCTTCTTTAATAGTTCCGGCACCCGATAAGGAAACACCTTTTTTGGCTGGTGGCCCGGTTCTATTTCTATCCTATGTTCGTCTACCTTCGCTATACCCGGAGTGCCGTCAAAGAGTGTGCAATGTCTTTGGAACACCGCCTGTATTTCCGCCTGCGCGTCAGCATCAAGGTGAGCAACCTTCTCGCTCGTTAGCACTAGCTCTTCCCGCTTTATAGTGGTTGGTTGTGGAGCATATTCCACCTCCCCAAAATCATGGTCCTCATCGAAGACTACCCCAATATGACTGACCCTTGTATAGTAAGGTCGAATGTTGTTGGCGTGTACACTTTTCACCTTTCCCTCAGATGTTTCAACGCGGTAAGAGTGTTCGCGCTCACGTCCAACCACTGTGAATGGGCCTAGCCATTTAGGTGACATCTTACAATTCCGATCATTGTCGAAAACCACAACCTGGTCGCCAACGTTAAAAGCTTTGAGCCTGGTGCTGCGATTATAGGCACTGGCGTAACTCTCCTGATGAGTTGCACTAGTTAGCTCAGCAATATTAGCGGCCGTCTCGAGCTGCTCCTTAAGTTGCTGTAAATACTTAGCGGGGCTTTCTCTCTGGCCTAATGATGCCTCCCATTCTTCAGCAATTTGCGCATCTTCGCCGGAAACGTCTTTCTTCTCCAAAGTAACGTTGCATGCCACGACCTTTGGTTTCTCTACTGCTTGTTCTGCCTCGGGAGCAGGCTCGGCCGGTGCTCGACAGGGTGCCAGAGGGCTGCTGGCCTTCGACAAAAGTTTCCAATCTTCCTCGGTCAACAAACAATCTGTGCCCTCGACGAGCTCATCAGTTAACGCGCAGAGTAGGTCGACGCTCTGAGGCTCCGTAACCTCTCGCGGGCTATTTAATTTGACCGGCAACGTAACTAGCCTTGCCTCGATAGTTTTACCAAAAGCAGACATCAATCTCACCTTGCCAGACGGCTCTACTAAACTTCTCGGAAGCAGACTCTCCCGAAAGACAGTTATTTCACTCCCTGTATCCAAAATTGCATCTGCGGATATACCTGCACATGATACGGGAATTAACTGCAGTTTATTTGTGCCTTCACCCTCGTGTTTTAGAGACTTCACCTTTGCGATAAGTACTCCATCAGGTATTTCAGTTTCCGTCTCGTGGGATAACGTTACCTTTTGGACCTTCCGCTTTGGCTCGGTAGCCTTCTTCGGGTTGCTCTCCTTATCACTAGACTTCGGGCACTCTTTAGCGAAATGGCCTGAGCCGTGACATAAGTGGCACTTCAGAGCCCCTTTCTCTACTCGTGTCGCCGGCTTCATGCCCCATTTCTACAGTTGGTTGCTTTGAAGCACGCCCTTTTCCTTTCGCTTGTTCGAAAGTTTGCAGCACTTTAGCGATCTCAGTTGGCCTAAGCCGTCCCTCGCCTTCTCTTAGTCTCACATACTCAAGACCCTCCGTGCTAAGGCCCGATTTTATGCGGTCAGCAACCATGAGTTCGGCCATCACTTCTACCGTGTCGGCCTCTCTCACTTGGAGGTAGTAGGAGAAATAAGTTTTCACGCGGGACGCGAACTGCGCCCACGTTTCTTCCTTCCGCTTTACCGCTCTTTCGAACCTCTGCAGATACTCTGCCGGAGAAAGCTTCAGTTCCGTCAGTACTGCTGCTTTAACTGCCTCGTAATCTGCACTCTCTTCAGAGTTGAGGTTACGCAGTAAGTAACGAACTCGTTCAGTTAGTGCTGGTATAACCAAATGCACGCGACTCTCATACGGTACTTGGTAAGTAGCAAATAGTTTTTCTACTTCCTCAAACCATAATGGCACATCCGCGTCACTCGGCAGGCGGAACCCTTTCAGCACTTTTGCACATTGCTGGACAGAATCGAAACACCGTCGCCCCCGATCGCCCGTCTCCGACCCAGAGTTGGACAACGTGCCATTGAGACGTTCCGCGTTCATTCTAGTTTGCAATAGCTTTTCGTACTCAATCTGGAGATTGAGCTTTTGAATTTCAAGTTCGAGCGTTCTCGTTTCACTTGAATTCGGCAAAACCTGAGATGCCAGCTGCATCGATTCTTGCCTCTGAGTAGGCACTCTCGCCTCATTTGACTGATCAGAATTTAGAATACCATGATTTGATGGCTCTCGATTCCGATCCATTGCTACCGCACTCGCACCTTCATCTCCATTAGACTCCATTGTTTCAGCACCCCCGCGTGTTCTCACCATGTGCTCTACACATAAACTGCCATGCCAACTAGAGAAAAACGCAAGAAATCCTGCTCACCCTTTGCTGTATGCACTGTCGTTCCTGGATCTCTTCCACGGTGCCGGAGTTGGCTGCTGTGGGATCGTCTCGACGTTGCCGCTGGTGGCTGACGGATGCCTTGCCCCTCGGTCTCCTCGGCACTGGTCCAGTGTCTGGTGCTGTAGAGCTCGCCGATCCCTGTCCGACTGCGCCAGTTATGTTTTTCTTGTTCGTTTTCTCCTTGATGTGGATTGAAGTCCCGTCAAGGAGATGATCGACGTCGATGAAGCAGGAGGCAGGTTGGAGTTAATGAACTTGAAGGTATATTGTAGCAAAATATTTACAGTCATATGCACATCTTGCCGAAGCACACTGATGATAACATAGACATCAACAGCGTCTTACTCTTCTACTTAACTTTTCTTAAGTTAGAGCCTAGAACACTGTTGCTACATACAACGAACCTAGTCTCACTGTTCGACCACCGAGTGGTTACGGCCCAGACAGAAGTTGCATCGTACGGAGTCTTACTGATCGATCAGTTAAGTGATTACAGCCTAGACTGAAGGGAAACGAATCCCGTCCAGTCTTTAGTACCTTGCGGTAACAAAGAAAAAGGGGAGGTGGCCACTGCTGGTCCGCCTCAACCTTCTGTTATCCAATCTGTTTACCCTCAGATTAAGCCACTCCCTAGTGGGCTGTCCCTAATCCCGACAGCAGCGTCTTTGCAGTTTAAACAGGCATTTTGGCATTCTTTCCCATCATGGCTCTCCCTCTCCTTATCCCACGCTCTCAGATATTCTCACAATCGAAATATCGGTATCGTAGCAGCCCTGCGGCATTCGGGCCATCTCCCACGCTCATCCAGTCGAACCCTGTCGTTCCAGGAAACACAGCGTGTCTTCGCCATTCCCGCAGTTCGGACCTTGCACTGCTGCGACTCAACCCTTTGTTCCAGTCGGCGCGCCGAGAGCGCATGCCGGTCGTTAAAGAATTGGTTGGGCCAAGCGCATTGTCGCTTCGAGCGAGGGCGCACTTCTCATGCATTGTCCTCCTACGCGTCCGAGCTGCTCTTCCCCGAAACGGCCACTGAGAGGACAGTAGTACGGTCGCGCAGCCGCGACCCCCCCCCCCCCCCCCGAGCGACGTTCGGCGAAAGGGAAGGGTCTCGTACCAGGAACCACTGGGGGCCAGCGTGGGAGACCAGCCGCTCAATGGGAGCAGTTTGCTTTCCATTGATAATTGCTGTCAAAGACCATGCAGAGAGAGAGCCGAGAAAGAAGCTTTGTATAGCGTACGGTGCTACGCCGTCCCTTCTGCACGATCGCCTTATGAGCGGCAACATAACACGTCCCCCCTTAAGAGTACGCTGGGCTGTTCTACGCTCAGTGGTACGATAAATCACTGCCGCGATTAGGTCACTGGACTTTCTAAGCATACAACAGTATACACAAACATCAAACACAATTGCGAGACAACACGACAGGAGAATACAAGAAACGAAAACAAATACATGCTAAACGATCAAGCACACCATTGCTGCTTCAAGCAGTAAGATCACTAGTGTCTGTTTCTTGGATTGTCAATCACACAGTCCACAATATACAGCAGCAAGTGGGCAGGAACATTCACGTCCCCCCCTCAGTTGGCATGGCACTGTTATTCTGATGGCTTTCACAAACTATTCTGAAGCCTCGATAATGCATCCGCATTCCCGTTACATATACCCTTCCGATGTTGTACCGAGACATGATATCGCTGTAACGCCAGCGCCCATCTTGTCAATTTCGCCCCGTGCGGAGTAGAAGTTGTAAGGTACGACAGCGGATTGTGGTCGGAAACGACGTTTACTATGGCACCGAAAAGCCAGTAGTCAAACTTCTTTAAGGCCCATATTATTGCGAACGCTTCCCTCTCAATTGTCGACCAACGCATCTGGGTCGGTGAGAAGCGGTGGCTTGCAAAGGCGATAGGCCTCTCTTCCCCATCGGCTGACATTTGCGCCAAACATGCTCCCGCCGCCGTAGCTGAGGCGTCTGTGAAAAGCCAGTAGGGCTGAGATGGCTCTGGGGTGTTTAGCGCCACGGCCTCGCACAAAGATTGTTTGAGCATCTCAAATGCTGCCTGAGCTTCCTCCGGCCAGGGTATCTTACTAGGTACCGCTTTCTTTGTTAACAGCGTGAGCGGGCTCGTCACCTCTGCATATCCTCGGACGTACTCGCGATAGTAACCGCACAGTCCTAACAGGCTGCGTAGTTCCTTTTTGGTGCGCGGTGGTACCAGGTTCTTAATCGCTGCTATTTTTTCAGGGTCTGGTGCGTGTGTCCCTGAACCGACAATATGCCCCAGGTAATGTATATGGGATCGCGCAATCTGACACTTCTCCGGACTGGCTTTCAGTCCCGTCTTCTCTAAGACATTAAGAATAATGTCGAGATGCTTTAAGTGCTCCTCCCAAGTGCTAGAAAAAATAGCAATATCATCAAGGTATGCCGTGGCATACATTTGATGTTGCGACAAGAGTTTATTCACCATTCTTTGAAAGGTTGCCGCGGAATTTTTTAGCCCGAAAGGCATCACTTTCCATGCGTACTGACCCTCGTGCGTTACAAACGCGGTGAATTTCTGACTCTTCTCTTCCATCGGTACCTGCCAGTATCCGCGCCTAAGGTCCACTACCGTAATGAACTGCGCTCTGCCTACTCGGAAAATCAATTCCTGAGGATTCATCATAGGGAACGCATCCGCTTTGGTGACGGCATTTAACGCCCTGTAATCCACACACATGCGGATAGTCCCATCCTTTTTTCCGACGCATACTACCGGGTGTGCAAACTCACTCTCCGTGGGGTAGATCAACTTCCAAGTCAAAAGTTCGTCAACTTGCCGGCTGACTTCCTTCTTTAATAGTTCCGGCACCCGATAAGGAAACACCTTTTTTGGCTGGTGGCCCGGTTCTATTTCTATCCTATGTTCGTCTACCTTCGCTATACCCGGAGTGCCGTCAAAGAGTGTGCAATGTCTTTGGAACACCGCCTGTATTTCCGCCTGCGCGTCAGCATCAAGGTGAGCAACCTTCTCGCTCGTTAGCACTAGCTCTTCCCGCTTTATAGTGGTTGGTTGTGGAGCATATTCCACCTCCCCAAAATCATGGTCCTCATCGAAGACTACCCCAATATGACTGACCCTTGTATAGTAAGGTCGAATGTTGTTGGCGTGTACACTTTTCACCTTTCCCTCAGATGTTTCAACGCGGTAAGAGTGTTCGCGCTCACGTCCAACCACTGTGAATGGGCCTAGCCATTTAGGTGACATCTTACAATTCCGATCATTGTCGAAAACCACAACCTGGTCGCCAACGTTAAAAGCTTTGAGCCTGGTGCTGCGATTATAGGCACTGGCGTAACTCTCCTGATGAGTTGCACTAGTTAGCTCAGCAATATTAGCGGCCGTCTCGAGCTGCTCCTTAAGTTGCTGTAAATACTTAGCGGGGCTTTCTCTCTGGCCTAATGATGCCTCCCATTCTTCAGCAATTTGCGCATCTTCGCCGGAAACGTCTTTCTTCTCCAAAGTAACGTTGCATGCCACGACCTTTGGTTTCTCTACTGCTTGTTCTGCCTCGGGAGCAGGCTCGGCCGGTGCTCGACAGGGTGCCAGAGGGCTGCTGGCCTTCGACAAAAGTTTCCAATCTTCCTCGGTCAACAAACAATCTGTGCCCTCGACGAGCTCATCAGTTAACGCGCAGAGTAGGTCGACGCTCTGAGGCTCCGTAACCTCTCGCGGGCTATTTAATTTGACCGGCAACGTAACTAGCCTTGCCTCGATAGTTTTACCAAAAGCAGACATCAATCTCACCTTGCCAGACGGCTCTACTAAACTTCTCGGAAGCAGACTCTCCCGAAAGACAGTTATTTCACTCCCTGTATCCAAAATTGCATCTGCGGATATACCTGCACATGATACGGGAATTAACTGCAGTTTATTTGTGCCTTCACCCTCGTGTTTTAGAGACTTCACCTTTGCGATAAGTACTCCATCAGGTATTTCAGTTTCCGTCTCGTGGGATAACGTTACCTTTTGGACCTTCCGCTTTGGCTCGGTAGCCTTCTTCGGGTTGCTCTCCTTATCACTAGACTTCGGGCACTCTTTAGCGAAATGGCCTGAGCCGTGACATAAGTGGCACTTCAGAGCCCCTTTCTCTACTCGTGTCGCCGGCTTCATGCCCCATTTCTACAGTTGGTTGCTTTGAAGCACGCCCTTTTCCTTTCGCTTGTTCGAAAGTTTGCAGCACTTTAGCGATCTCAGTTGGCCTAAGCCGTCCCTCGCCTTCTCTTAGTCTCACATACTCAAGACCCTCCGTGCTAAGGCCCGATTTTATGCGGTCAGCAACCATGAGTTCGGCCATCACTTCTACCGTGTCGGCCTCTCTCACTTGGAGGTAGTAGGAGAAATAAGTTTTCACGCGGGACGCGAACTGCGCCCACGTTTCTTCCTTCCGCTTTACCGCTCTTTCGAACCTCTGCAGATACTCTGCCGGAGAAAGCTTCAGTTCCGTCAGTACTGCTGCTTTAACTGCCTCGTAATCTGCACTCTCTTCAGAGTTGAGGTTACGCAGTAAGTAACGAACTCGTTCAGTTAGTGCTGGTATAACCAAATGCACGCGACTCTCATACGGTACTTGGTAAGTAGCAAATAGTTTTTCTACTTCCTCAAACCATAATGGCACATCCGCGTCACTCGGCAGGCGGAACCCTTTCAGCACTTTTGCACATTGCTGGACAGAATCGAAACACCGTCGCCCCCGATCGCCCGTCTCCGACCCAGAGTTGGACAACGTGCCATTGAGACGTTCCGCGTTCATTCTAGTTTGCAATAGCTTTTCGTACTCAATCTGGAGATTGAGCTTTTGAATTTCAAGTTCGAGCGTTCTCGTTTCACTTGAATTCGGCAAAACCTGAGATGCCAGCTGCATCGATTCTTGCCTCTGAGTAGGCACTCTCGCCTCATTTGACTGATCAGAATTTAGAATACCATGATTTGATGGCTCTCGATTCCGATCCATTGCTACCGCACTCGCACCTTCATCTCCATTAGACTCCATTGTTTCAGCACCCCCGCGTGTTCTCACCATGTGCTCTACACATAAACTGCCATGCCAACTAGAGAAAAACGCAAGAAATCCTGCTCACCCTTTGCTGTATGCACTGTCGTTCCTGGATCTCTTCCACGGTGCCGGAGTTGGCTGCTGTGGGATCGTCTCGACGTTGCCGCTGGTGGCTGACGGATGCCTTGCCCCTCGGTCTCCTCGGCACTGGTCCAGTGTCTGGTGCTGTAGAGCTCGCCGATCCCTGTCCGACTGCGCCAGTTATGTTTTTCTTGTTCGTTTTCTCCTTGATGTGGATTGAAGTCCCGTCAAGGAGATGATCGACGTCGATGAAGCAGGAGGCAGGTTGGAGTTAATGAACTTGAAGGTATATTGTAGCAAAATATTTACAGTCATATGCACATCTTGCCGAAGCACACTGATGATAACATAGACATCAACAGCGTCTTACTCTTCTACTTAACTTTTCTTAAGTTAGAGCCTAGAACACTGTTGCTACATACAACGAACCTAGTCTCACTGTTCGACCACCGAGTGGTTACGGCCCAGACAGAAGCTGCATCGTACGGAGTCTTACTGATCGATCAGTTAAGTGATTACAGCCTAGACTGGAGGGAAACGAATCCCGTCCAGTCTTTAGTACCTTGCGGTAACAAAGAAAAAGGGGAGGTGGCCACTGCTGGTCCGCCTCAACCTTCTGTTATCCAATCTGTTTACCCTCAGATTAAGCCACTCCCTAGTGGGCTGTCCCTAATCCCGACAGCAGCGTCTTTGCAGTTTAAACAGGCATTTTGGCATTCTTTCCCATCATGGCTCTCCCTCTCCTTATCCCACGCTCTCAGATATTCTCACAATCGAAATATCGGTATCGTAGCAGCCCTGCGGCATTCGGGCCATCTCCCACGCTCATCCAGTCGAACCCTGTCGTTCCAGGAAACACAGCGTGTCTTCGCCTTTCCCGCAGTTCGGACCTTGCACTGCTGCGACTCAACCCTTTGTTCCAGTCGGCGCGCCGAGAGCGCATGCCGGTCGTTAAAGAATTGGTTGGGCCAAGCGCATTGTCGCTTCGAGCGACGGCGCACTTCTCATGCATTCTTTTCCTACGCGTCCGAGCTGCTCTTCCCCGAAACGGCCACTGAGGGGACAAGTACGGTCGCGCAGCCGCGACCCCCCCGAGCGACGTTCAGCGAAAGGGAAGGGTCTCGTACCAGGAACCCCTGGGGGCCAGCGTGGGAGACCAGCCGCTCAATGGGAGCAGTTTGCTTTCCATTGATAATTGCTGTCAAAGACCATGCAGAGAGAGAGCCGAGAAAGAAGCTTTGTATAGCGTACGGTGCTACGCCGTCCCTTCTGCACGATCGCCTTATGAGCGGCAACATAACAGGCCCGCTATTTCTATAGCATCCCCTCCGTAACAAGCATCGATCGGCTCCCCGAGGTCACGTCAGCGGAGCAAGCTGTTCCGTTTGTAAAGACGCACAATTTACATCAGCGGGCATCGGTAATATGCGAAAACCGCGCTGCTATTCGCAACCGCAACTGCACCCTTCGCAGCTGAATCGACAGTGACGATGTAATTGCTGCGGTTTTCCGTACCAAAAAGACACGCCGTAACGGAAAGCTCCGGATATTTCTTAACGCACACTGGCATCGCCATCAGACGCGCCTCCATCGAAGTGCGACCGCTTCGGCCGGGATCGAACCCACGCCTTTCGTGTCAGCAGCCGAGTACATATATATACCAACTCGGCCTCTGCGGCAGAAATGGGCTCACGCGTGACCAGCGTATGCTACCGCGAGCGCGAACACGTGACAGCACCGCCCAGATTCGGCAAGTGGAGTTTGAAAGTCGGCAGTATACGCTGTCAAGCTTGCTCCCTGTATAATTGATGTACACCGAGAAGTCCGCCTGCACGCACGAGTCAATGGACGCGAGTACGCTGCGTCCATCAAGCGACCCGCCGCGTACGTTATCAGTCGCGCACGTGACTCGACCTCCTGTTATCTACACGCACTTCTTCCTATCCTGCCTGCGTCATACGGATGAGTATAGGTTTCGCTGACTGACTGCGCGAACCCCACCCGTATATAAACAACAGTGCGTGCCGCAACAAGCCACGCTCAGCGTGTAACGAATACACGCACGCACGAAACATGTGTGTGTAGTACACATATGTGCATACGTATACCATAAAGAGCCCGATAGCGGCTGGGATGAGTGAGCGGTGCCATACAGAGTGCGCGAATTCTCGGCGTGCATTTCCGGGTGAGGAGGATATGCGCGATTCTCGTGTAGCGTATATTATACAGTTTATACTACATCACCAGAGGAGAGAGTGAGTGCTCTTCGGCAGAACGACAATCTGGGCAAAACGCAGGCACGCCCGTGAGAGTGCTCCGAGAGGGGGTTCTCTCTCGACAGAAAGAAACGAGCCTCGAACGGAGAAGGAGAGACGTACAAACTGGTCTTCCTTTTTCTATCCGAGCTTGGATGGCGCATGCCGCGGCCTACTGCGTAGGTGGCAGAGTATGTACGTGAGTGTGCCTTGTGGATGCGTGAGAGAATGCAGGAGTGGAATTCCATTCAAGGCGGAAGCAAGACTGGCGTTTACTTATCTGGTATACGCCATGCGCAGCGCCTATAGGGGCGCCACTGAAAGCCGCGTAGCGGCGGCCGTTGGAATCGGTGGTGGGTCGCGTAGCAGACGCCTCATTTCACTGCAAGCATCGCGGAAGTGCGCGCGTGCGATTTGCCGCTTGTGCGCGTCCCAGATAATTACATTTGCGGCGATAGTGTGTGCAAAGGAGCTGCACATTATAATAGTGGACATGTGTCCGATGTCACAGCTGTGTGGGACGACAATGTCACCGTACGCGCCAAGTGTTTGCCACAGACAAGCGTCAACAAGCTTCCCTACGAAGTGGAGCTCATCGCACCGCTTTCTTTATAACGTCCCGATCACTAATGCCTGCATGCGTTGACGCGTGAACCAACGTTTTTTTCTCGACACAGTTGCTTCGTTTACGTGCCATGTGTTTATATAGCAGATTTTGAGGGATCGCTGTCGCACCGGCGCATGGATTTCACGGGTGCGGCCACGCGAAGGGACAGCGTTGGTAAAACTGAAACCAGCACGATAAACTGGTGAATATATATCTCGGCAGCTTGCGCTAGTGGCGCGAGACTGAGTCACTGCGGAGCTGGTGGTCACCTAGCCTGTCGTAGCAGCTTGGCTACGTATTTGCTAGGTTTTTTGCAAGTTATTACCAAGTGTTGCAAAATGGCGTTACATTCTACGCGATCGTCAAAGTCTTAAATGTGCACAGGTGCCATGTTTTACAGCCAATATGCAACTTGAGGCGAGCGCACAGCGAACATTCTGCACCGGTGATCGCATTCCAGTGCCATCAATAGGTAGAATGCAGCCGATTTCGTGCAGCACACGTGTGATTCCACGGCGCTTTTGTAAAGGAGCCGTCACCTGCCCCACATTCTCTGACATTGCGCTTCGCGCCATTCGTTTTTCAAGAGAGCCTATAGGCATCGCGTCTTATCAGTACTAACAACCTCATGTGCATTGTAACGTCTACAATGCAGGCGAGGCGACGAAGTGTAAACGTAGTAGCGTTCCCTGAAGACGTAGCGACATAAATGGAGAAATAAAACACGATAATCCTTCTAACACTGCTGTTAACAAGAAAAGAGAAATAGCGGGCGCGAAAGAAGACGAAGTAGGATCGCGAGCGCGTGGCACGTAATGATCTGGGTTTTTCTCTTTAGAAAAAAAAAAAACGGCATCGTAGGGTCTCGCTGCTCGGCGCTCTTCAGGCGTATTGTCTTCCGCCACACTTCGAAGCCTGGTTTATTCTTCATCGAAGTCCTCGGACTTTACACTCCTATAAACAAAGCGCGATTGCTTGCCTTCTGCGTCGTACAGCCGCAATCCACCGCCGCCGTCGCTCTCGCTCATGAAATAGCACCGGAAATCTGTATAAGTGCGTTCGTGGCGATTTCTTGTGTGTGTTTGAGCAGCCTACAACGCAGCAGTTATTTTTCGGCATCTCTGAAGCCCGAGAGAGTCGTTAAATCACGATGAAAGCACATCCATCCGCGCACTCGCGTACACGCTCGCGGGAACACTGCTTGCTCGGACCCACCAACGCTTCCGAGCCGTGGCGGCAGATGGCGTCGTCGGCGCTTTGCGCTAGAGCACTGCACGGGCCGGCTTTTTCCGGCCCGGGCCCGGCCCGGCCCGAAAACGCCGAGCTCCGGCCCGCCCGAGCCCGGCCCGGTGTTTTTAAATACGGCCCGTACCCGGCCCGGGCCCGAAAGGTTTAGGCCCGGCCCGACCCGGCCCGGCCCGGCCCAATTCAACCAATTATTCTTTGAGCATAATCAATGCACTGTCCAATCTTCTCCTATAGTGAAGATACCAGCCGCACTCAAGATAGTTTCCGGAGAGTGTTGTGAAAACATATAACAGTGTCACGATTTGCACTGGTACTGTGTTTACCTTCGGTTAATTACACCTGTAACACTTTAGCGAAAGAATTGCAGGGAGTTATATGAGGAGGCATAGCTGGCTGTCTCATGCACGCTGTGCTAACGGTGCAATGTTCTAATTTCCTTTCAAAGAACGACTACATCATACAACGCCAACATAAAGTGAAAAAACGGCGGACATTTATAATTGGCTTTACTATAATTGCTCGGATTATTGAGTAAATAGCGAAGAACTTATCCTGCAGACTTCGTTTATTCCGCAATGCAACGAGAGGGAGAAAAAATGCGCTCTAACTACTCCTGGGAGGATTCGCCAGGCTGAGTAGCGTTATTAAACCCGTCGTTTCGACTCCTCGGTAGGCAACTGTCTCCAACGTACGCTACATTTTCGTGCTACAAAGAAGGGAGTCCTCTCCCGCACCTTTGTTCGCCGAACCACCGCCACCGCAGTGCCATAGATCTGTCAATGCAAGCCACACACGTTAGCGAGCGACATACCGTCCTCGCTGTTCGCTTTAGATGCCTATCTCGTCGCCTTTGTTTGACCGTCCTCGGTCTTTGAAAGTGTTATACTTTAAATCAAGACCGGACTAAGGGCTTCCGAAACAACTGCTTATTAGAGCGCCCAACTGAACTAGCCGGTGGCTTAAGCGCTCCACGTCGAACGCGGCGGGTCTGGTGTCCGGAGCGTGATCCCACGCAATGACTGCAATCGGGAGAGTTGGTTGCCGCCGAGGGCCAGAGACCTTGGTGCGAACAGGGGAGCGAAGTCTGACTCTGTGGCTCGCAGTCGTGGTTGTAGTCTTGCAGCTGGCGGCTGTGACGGTGGAGGCGACGTGTGCCAGAAAGGAAAAAGCGGTGACTGCGATGGGCCGCGGAAAAGGCGGAAAGTAGAGCAAAAGCAAACTTCTGAGAGGGGTAGCGCCCACGTGGAAGGACACTTCACGCGGATCTCGCATATTCTATTGCTTCAGTATAGGCTTCATTTCAGAAGGTGTCAACTGTTCAGTCAATAAAATAAGTTACGCGTTCCATCATATGTATGAACTTGGGCCCTTCTGCTTTTGTTTCAACATGTAGGGTGTTAAGCATCTCAAGTGCGGCACAGAATACTTAGTCTATGCCTCTGTATATAGCTTCCACAAAACCTGTATTACCCACTATAATCAACTTATGTTAGCGCACGCACCGAGCTACCCGCGCCACGATTTTGGATCGTGGTACACTTAACACGCGACGGTGATACCGCAGCCGATAAAAGTAAACAGAAAAGTAGCGCACATGTCGCACACCAACTTAGCGAATCTAACAAATTCTACTCGTGCCGGGGATACCCTACTTGCTTACCACAAACATTGAGGTCATTGACGCTTTGGTTCACGGAGCAGTGGGAACTCTACGAACGGGAATTGCTGGGTGCCCGTGCTACGCACGTCCTGAGGTTTCACAGCAGCCGAGCTGCCATACTTTTTTTTTTTTTTTACTAGAGGAGGGGTTCATGTCTCCCGTTTTGATGTGTGTTACTTAACCGCTAAAATCTAACAGCGGCAGAAGTTCGAAGGCAGATGGAAGCTTGAAGGAATGAAAAATTCGTCCACACGGGGTGTCTCTGGAGCCCTTAGATATTTGTGCGGTAAAGGGTGCCAATACACACGCCTTTTACAAAGTGTACTGCAGTAAATCATATTGATTATCACCTTCCTTAGGTGCTTGCTCACTTCTGTCTCGGGAGCGCGTCCACGTTTTTGAGCGCCATGTGAACACTTGTGCTCCGACGAATGAAGAAACTTATGAATTACTGACGAAGTGTGACGAAGACAAAGGTGGCCGTGAGAATCAGCAAATACACACTCGATGTGATGAGAATCCGAGTTAAATGCTAGTTCTGACTCCCTAATTGCCAAATAATAAATATTTGCAACTGCCTTGCTGGCACAAAAATCAGCAATATCTGCGTGGATCGGCGACCCTGTGACAAGTCACTTCTCTTCTTGCGCTTAAACTGGTCGCGTTGACCAGTCTAAAGAGTCACGAAGGCGGAAGCAGGCGAGGCGGGCACTCGTGGGCCCGAGCCCGGCCCGGGCCCGAAGCTCGTGGGCCCGAGCCCGGCCCGGGCCCGAAGCTCGTGGGCCCGAGCCCGGCCCGGGCCCGAAGCTCGTGGGCCCGAGCCCGGCCCGGGCCCGAAGCTCGTGGGCCCGAGCCCGGCCCGGGCCCGAAGCTCGTGGGCCCGAGCCCGGCCCGGGCCCGAAGCTCGTGGGCCCGAGCCCGGCCCGGGCCCGAAGCTCGTGGGCCCGAGCCCGGCCCGGGCCCGAAGCTCGTGGGCCCGAGCCCGGCCCGGGCCCGAAGCTCGTGGGCCCGAGCCCGGCCCGGGCCCGAAGCTCGTGGGCCCGAGCCCGGCCCGGGCCCGAAGCTCGTGGGCCCGAGCCCGGCCCGGGCCCGAAGCTCGTGGGCCCGAGCCCGGCCCGGGCCCGAAGCTCGTGGGCCCGAGCCCGGCCCGGGCCCGAAGCTCGTGGGCCCGAGCCCGGCCCGGGCCCGAAGCTCGTGGGCCCGAGCCCGGCCCGGGCCCGAAGCTCGTGGGCCCGAGCCCGGCCCGGGCCCGAAGCTCGTGGGCCCGAGCCCGGCCCGGGCCCGAAGCTCGTGGGCCCGAGCCCGGCCCGGGCCCGAAGCTCGTGGGCCCGAGCCCGGCCCGGGCCCGAAGCTCGTGGGCCCGAGCCCGGCCCGGGCCCGAAGCTCGTGGGCCCGAGCCCGGCCCGGGCCCGAAGCTCGTGGGCCCGAGCCCGGCCCGGGCCCGAAGCTCGTGGGCCCGAGCCCGGCCCGGGCCCGAAGCTCGTGGGCCCGAGCCCGGCCCGGGCCCGAAGCTCGTGGGCCCGAGCCCGGCCCGGGCCCGAAGCTCGTGGGCCCGAGCCCGGCCCGGGCCCGAAGCTCGTGGGCCCGAGCCCGGCCCGGGCCCGAAGCTCGTGGGCCCGAGCCCGGCCCGGGCCCGAAGCTCGTGGGCCCGAGCCCGGCCCGGGCCCGAAGCTCGTGGGCCCGAGCCCGGCCCGGGCCCGAAGCTCGTGGGCCCGATAGCCCGGAAGAACTTTTTGTTTGAGATATCTATATATATATACATTTATATATAGATATAGATATAGATATATATATATATATCAGCGTCATGGCCCGGAGACGCATTTGAATTTATTGGAAAGCGTCCACTCGCATGTATACACGGAATCTGCCAAAGCCTCTTCTAAGCTGCCATCTGCGCTGTATATATACAGCGCAGATGGCAGCTTAGAATTAAGACGCTTTGGCAGATTCCGTGTCACCAGTGTTCGGTCAGGCCAGGTGTTTCCAGATGACCACACCGCGGAGCAGGATCTATATATGTGGAAAGGAAGGGGCCGACGGCCGGTTTTACCCGGGCAGCCTTGAAGCTGTGTACAACCTTGCTGTGCATGCATCATGTGTCCTTCCGTACGCGCGCATCATGAAAAACCCGTGCCTCTCGGATTGGTTCGTGCGTCTTGGAGTGTGCTATAAAAATGCACAAGTCGCATTAACGGGCAGTATACATATTGAAGAAAAGCCTCCACCACTTGTGAGGAACTGCTTTTATTGCAGCCGAGCTCGAGCTAAGACGACAGTTATGTTTTTCTTGTTCGTTTTCTCCTTGATGTGGATTGAAGTCCCGTCAAGAAGATGATCGACGTCGATGAAGCAGGAGGCAAGTTGGAGGTAATGAACTTGAAGGTATATTGCAGCAAATATTTACAGTCATATGTACATCTTGCCGAAGCACACTGATGATAACATAGACATCAACAGCGTCTTACTCTTCTACTTAACTTTTCTTAAGTTAGAGCCTAGAACACTGTTACTACATACAACGAACCTAGTCTCACTGTTCGACCACCGAGTGGTTACGGCCCAGACAGAAGTTGCATCGTACGGAGTCTTACTGATCGATCAGTTAAGTGATTACAGCCTAGACTGAAGGGAAACGAATCCCGTCCAGTCTTTAGTACCTTACGGTAACAAAGAAAGAGGGGAGGTGGCCACTGCTGGTCCGCCTCAACCTTCTGTTATCCAATCTGTTTACCCTCAGATTAAGCCACTCCCTAGTGGGCTGTCCCTAATCTCGACAGTAGCGTCTTTGCAGTTTACACAGGCATTTTGGCACTCTTTCCCATCATGGCTCTCCCTCTCCTTATCCCACGCTCTCAGATATTCTCACAGTCGAAATATCGGTATCGTAGCAGCCCTGCAGCATTCGCGCCATCTCCCAGGCTCATCCAGTCGAACCCTGTCGTAAAGTGGGTTCCGGGAAACACCGCGTGTCTTCGCCTTTCCCGCAGTTCGGACCGTGCATTGCTGCGACTCAACCCTTCGTTCCAGTCGGCGCGCCGAAAGCGCATGCCGGTCGTTACAGAATTGGTTGGGCCAAGCGCATTGTCGCTTCGAGCGACGGCGCACTTCTCATGCATTCTCTTCCTACGCGTCCGAGCTGCTCTTCCCCGAAACGGCCACTGAGCAGACAAGCACGGTCGCGCAGCCGCAACCCCCTGGAGCGACTGCGGGGAGCATGACATGTTTGCCCGCCTCATCTTCCTCCGCGTTGGCCGATCTTCCTCCAGCCGGGTTCAGCGAAAGGGAAGGGTCTCGTACCAGGAACCCCTGGGGGCCAGCGTGGGAGACCAGCCGCTCAATGGGAGCCGTTTGCTTTCCATTAATAATTGCTGTCGAAGACCATGCAGAGAGAGAGCCGAGAAAGAAGCTTTGTATAGCGTACGGTGCTACGCCGTCCCTTCTGTACGATCGCCTTATGAGCGGCAACATAACAACGACGAAGGAGAGCCAGCCAAGCGCCTGATGATGATCCATCTAGATGGGGGAAAATGTGCAAGTGATGATGATGTGCAGAGATGAAGAAGAGCCGGTCGTACGTTTTGCTCACACTATCTATGCTTGCAACAAGACGTTTACTGAAATGCGAGTAACAGTCCCACATACGAAGCTATCATACAAAACGAAATTCCGTCGTCTTATATAGTTTTCTGTACGACTTGTCAACGTCGCCAGCGTGACTGCGCGCGTTTGCTGTCCACTGAGCGGTAGCCTCACTTGAAGGACACGCTGGCGTGGTGAAATCCATAAATTAAATCCTGCTCCGCCATGGTGGTCTGGCTATCGCACTCGGCTGCTGATCCGAGGGTCGCGGGATTTAATCCCGGTCTCTTTCTCCTCCGCGTACGCGGAGGAGAAAGAGTCGAGTCCGGCCGTGTCATAACATGGTTTTGGGACGTAAAACCCCATGAATCAATCATTCATTTAAATTCTATGCGCCTGTAACGCACTGCATGTTCTAACATGCATCTTTTCTTCGACGTCACATATAGCATGCGTTAAAGGCAACTCTGGCGATTTTTCAATGTCTCGGATCTCAATGAAATGTTGAATATGTTCTCGGTGATATACTGTTGTAACATACGCCAAGCCAGGCAGTTGCAAGTAATTTAGTTTTCCTGGAAATGAATTTTGAAATATTTTTACCGGATTCTCATGCTGGCCACCCTGCAGGTGTTTCTGACGTCAGTACCTTCAACGCTGCCTACCCGATCAGGCGGGCGGCCAAGAGCAAAACGGTGGTACTTCAGCGCTCAAACCATCGCTGTCAAGTTTAGAAAAGTGGGCCAAACTCGATCAATACATTGTCCGATGACATTCATTTTTTCTGGCACCAGCTCCATATTTCTGATGGCGGGGAGGCTGTGACGTCATCGCACACGCTGCACAAGGTATCTGCCCGTTGAAGTTTCGGTTTGAACACATTGCTCATTCGGTTATTTAAAATTATTGGCAAGTTTCTGAGCCATCTAGTTACAGTTGCGCCCGTTATGGGGCGCAGCGTCTCGTGAAAGAGAGCGAACGGCGCGCGTTGACCATGGAAACGCTCTTTCTTCGATGAACGCTTTACCAGCTCGCAAGGAACGAGAACGCGCCCTCGCCCGCGAGAGATAACGCTGATGCAGGCAACGCCTACTATGAGTTTCTTGACTGAAAAAAAAAAGAAAAGAAAAACGACTGCTCGCGCGACACATCCGTCCACCGGCCACCCCATATTTATAGGCACTGGATCTTGACCTGCAATTCAGTGCCGGTGGGAGATTTATCTTGTGCGTAGTTGAACCATAAGGATTCGCAGCGTGCGCGTTAACCAAATTAATCCGGAACTCGGCACGATCTACGACGTGCGAGCGCAGGAACTTCATAAAGACCAGGGGCATAAATTACACCGCGTGTGTAAACATGCACACGCTTGTCACTCATTTACATGCATGAGTGGGCAATGTCACGGCTGATTTACGGTAACACGGTGCTTCGCCCACTCGTCATGGTTCACTTCGTGGAGATGCGTGGATCTTTTTCTCTTTTTATTTTCTGCTCGGAACTGTCCTTCTCGTTTAAGAAACTTTAGTGTGAGGCTTCTTGCAGTGCGCACGCAACGATTTGACTTGTTTATTTGCTTTGTGCAGTTCTTGCGTTGCACCGCTGCCGACGGAAGGATTAAGTCAGAGCAACGCCTCCTAGATGCGTTCTACAGCGCGCTGGCCAGCTGATGCATGCCAAGTTCTCGCCGTGGCGTAAACGTACGTATAGCTTATAGAGGATCTACGAATCAGAACAGCTAGAAGTTTCGAACACTGGAAAAGGGAATCCACAGTGACTTCGGCGGGCCTTTCTCCTTGTGTAGAAATTACCATGGACCATAGGCTTCCTACAGAGCCGGGCGCTTGGGGCGGCACTTCAAAAGTGTCAAGAAGAAGAAGAAAGCGTTTAATGAGAGGGAAGGAGGAGATGTCGGCCTGGAGAGTGTCTCTGGTCTGCTACTCCTCACAGGGGTAAGGGGAAAAGGGATAAATAGAGATAGAGGGAGGTATGAGAGGTGACGATGATAAAGTACAATGAGTCACTATACAAGTTTTATAAGCGGATGTGTTCAAAAGTGTCAAAGGTACTAAAGAGCTTTGCGCGCGCATGCCGTTCAACCTTTCTTCTTTATTTTAGTGTCGAGCATAGGGGAATTAGCCCAACATCAACACACACACATACACACACAAGGAGCGAATACAAAGACAAGCACGTTTAGTTCTGTCTGCGTGATTTCTTTTTTGTTGCATTAATTGACCCGCATCAAGCAAATGATAAACATCAAGCGCCCATGCGCCCCCATACGCACATACACGTGCTTCCTCTGTCAAAACTCGCGTCCAACGAATCGCAGGGTGCAGCGCTCGTGTGCTTCGATGCTCAGCGACCTTCGGCCAGAGAGTGCGCGCGCGCACCCTGCAGGTGACACTGAGGATCTAGACCGATTCTTGCCGGTCCAGCAAGTTCTCTTCTCCCCGCCCCTTTTATCTGATGCGGCTCGTCTGCTCCAAATTCTGAACCCGCGTACACTCAGCGCATGACGGGCGCGCGTGGACGAGTGCGCAAAAGCGCGTCGAATGCTCGAAAGGAGCGAAGACAGTGCACGCCGGAGAACCGAACAATGGCGACCGTTGAAGTGAAGCCTCCTTCGGGAAGCTTCACTTCAATGGGGCAATCGTGAACACGTGTCACAAGCGATTTGACTGTCAGTGCATTCGTTAGGCTTGTTTTTGTTTCTTTGTACCACATATTATATTATATTATATTACCACATATATTATTTTTTTTTCCGGTTAACCTCCCTGCCTTCCGCCCATCATCTCTCTCTCTCTCTCTTGTACCACATATATTTTGCCACTCTGCAAAATAAAGATCAATTGGAAGCTAGCGCTCTTTCTTCTCTGTCCCATTTTTTTCGTATGCTCGCGCGCTGTGAAACCTTCCTCCTTGGGGACCTTTTGAACAGGCGCGCGCCCGGATGTGCGCCCCTGGCAGGACGCGCGTCTGCAGCTTCCGAAGGATGATCCGTGACCGGCAGCATACTACCCGAAAGATGTGCGCAGTGTTTAATACTAGCAGCACATTGGAAATAACAGTCATAGAAGATTTACCACGACGTGCTCTGGACCTATATAAATACCTTGCAAGGGTACGCTTGTAAAGAAGGAAAAAAAAAAAAAAAAAGCTAATGCAATCAGACAGCAACAAGTATTTCAATTGGTGTGAAACTTACAACTTCGTAACGTAACCGTTCCTGGGATTCGGCACTGCCTCTGCACACCCAAACTTCATTCAGTGCGCCGCAGACATATTTCCAGCGGTCAGCGACGTCGATGCTGCAAAGTATTCCTCACAACGTTATACCGCTATCGCCATTATGTCCATTACTACCCATATTCCTCGCTTCCTACCCATTTTTCAAGTACCATTTCGCCAGTGTCTTCTGATACGATCTCCCAGCCGAGCTTGAGCACACCTTCTTTTCTTCTTATATTTCCGTGCAGCTTTTCTTGCAGTTACTTTCCTTATTGTTTACCTTTAATAGCATTTATTGTCGCTTCTGCCTTCGATTCAGGCGGCGCCCACAAATTGGCACAGCGTAAGGGTTCAGGCAGAGAGATGAAAAACAAAAGTAACAGAGTGAGGGCGATCTGAGGTCCCATCATAGATATTCCCCCTCCCCTAGCTCGACGCGAACTCGTACGTACGCGCACTACGCCAGTGGACTGACCGAGCCAGCACGTAATAACAACTACCGGTGCCCGGCAGCGATGCAGGCGGGAGCAATCGCATGGCCGAAGTGGCGGGAATAAGAATGAAAAGGAAAGAAATATGCAGTAGCGGAGAGGCAGCCTAGAGAGCAAGGCATATGTAAGGGAAAAAAAAATATGATAAAGGAAGGGGGGGAGGTGCGTCTCCGCTGCAGTGGAAACCTGTTTATGGACGTCGAACGACGACAACACGCTGCTATATACTTCGACCGAAGCGAACAGCGCGAGGCGCCCGCTCTCGTCTCTCTGCTCTATTAGATGACCCCCCGCGCTTCTCTTCTTATAACCCACGCCTCAACGACCCGCTACGCGCTATCTCTACCTCTCTCCGTCTCTTTCTTTGCATGATTTCTGTGGCCAAAGGCTGTTTCCGGTGGTGGTGCAGACTTGCACCTTTCCGTCCCCGCTCTCTCTTTCCCATCACACACACACACACACACACACACACACACACACACACATATATATATATATATATATATATATATATATATATATATATATATATATATATATATATATATATATATATATAGCACTCTCTCCTTCAGTGTGATTCACTGCGCGCTGTTTCAATTTAGATGCCATCAGTAGCAGTGGGGGCACAGTCGGGGGACCCGCTCTGCATCATGGCAGTCTCGATGGCAATATTGCTTGCCCCCCCCCCCCCCTCCTTTCTTCTCAATGGACTGGTAGATAGGCGGCCGACGCGGTAACGCACGTTGCATTCGGTTTTCCCCTTGATACAGGGGAAAGAGCAGAGGCGCAGTTAAAGAGAAAGGGAGGTGGGGGGTGTCATTGGTCCGAATGGCTAGGAGCAGACCACGAGGTCACCCTGCGTTCCTGTGCGCGGATGATCATTACAAAAAGAGAAAGGCGAAAGAGGACGCGAGCTATTACGTTATGCGACGCGCCGTGTTCCTTTCTAGTCGAGCTTCGATCGCACGTGCCTGCATGTGAAGTAGAGCACGCCAGCGTAGAGTTAATGAGACAGAAGAACTGAGCGTGGTGTCCGATTTCAACTACACGTCCTTAGAGGGATTATTCCGCTTGTCAGGCGGTAACGATCGGAATCATCGCGATCGACATCCGATACCATCAACGTTGTGGGCATGCTGCGACGTTGCGTTATGCAGTATACAGATAGATATATTAGGTGCGAAGCATTTCTAGGCGAACTTTTCAGTCACGTGAACGTATCTATCTATGCCTTCGTCTCACTGCTCTAGTCGCCTCATTTAGGCTCTATCAAAATTCAAGCAGCTGTGACGCATACCCGCATACCGTGGGGCGAGCACTATAGGGGTATGTGTCACATGTGATTGCACTATCGTTAATCGTCACGTGCATCGCGTGTACATCACATAAGTTCTAAAATTATTTAAATATTGGTGTCCTAAACGTTTTTAGCTACTCAGTAGAGTAAGGGCCTTAGTATAATGTCTCGTATTGTTACATTTTCTTTCCCTTTTAATTATTTTTGAAGTTTTATGTAATGAACCGCTTATGATTTGACATGCACGGGATAATTATGTTCTTAACACATGTTAGCTTACATTGGTTGTTGAGCCATGAGCAAATTTTCTCGAGCTGTTACACTGTACATATAGGTACATTCAATCTTGTCGTCTTGTGTGGCTTTTGCTTACGCTTGTGTAAAATAGTAGGCGCTGTTATGTGTTTATTTCTTTTGAGTTATAGTGCACTGTACACAACTGTTTTTGCTGCCAGGGTGGCACGGCCAAGTCAGGCGTTTCCAGAGCCTATAGTCGTTTCTCCCAAGACAAACCTTTTGTACATTTGTCTTGAATAACAATCAATCAATCAATGTGGACATCACAATCAGACACAGACATTATGTAATGACGGAAAGCAACCTACCACGCGGTAGGGAGCGAACTCGGGTCGCCGATCGACGTTCAAAGCAAGCACGGTACCACTCGTCCACGTGTGCTTCTCGTACGCGATACATACCTATTGCATCAGCACTTGAGGATGATGTTTGCCTAGAGTCCGTCGCGGTTCTAATGAGTGTTAGCCGCTCTTCTATGTGAATGCAAGAAGAATACATTTCTTACTGCTAATGTGCTATCACTCAACATGCTTATGCTTAGCTTTGCTCGATCCAATGACATAGCCCCACGAACGACGCTTATACGATAAACAAATAAGCGCAACGTAGCATATGCTTTTCTCATCGACAGAACAGACGCCTGCCACGTTACGTCGTTGCATGATGAGGCTGCGTGACGCATATTTCGCACAATATCGTTGATTCTGCTTGTGGAACATGGATAAACAACGAACCATCCGGCATAGACAATGTCTTCGCTGACTGCTTCGGATGTTCCCATAATGCGAGGGATCTGTGGCATATTTTTTAACGAGATGACTTAAGCGAATAATAAACGTGTAACGTTTTTAAGTGCAACCTTTCTTTTTTCTTGCAACACAGCGCTAAAACATAACGAAAGGATATATAAACACAGAGGCACGTTCACGTGTTCTTGTTCACGTGGGACTTCCCCCTCCGGTGCACCATGACATCGAAAGGCAGTCCTCGAAAGGGAGCCCTTGCATGTTTTCTGTCTGACAGGATTTGATATGTTTTTCTACAGGGACACTTAATTGTTTCGTAACAACATACAATTATTTAAATTATTATCGAACCTTCTTCTATGTATCACGAACTTTCGTTAAAATCAAACGAATGTACGCCATGTCACATTCGCGCAAGCGAACTTGCGACTTTTTCTGACAAAATATTCTGTTTTTGCCTTATTTGCAGGGTAAAGAGGTTCACAGGAAGATGAACAGCTTATGTCAACAGAGGCAAGTTCAAGGCTTCCGCAACTCAAGGAATAAAGTAGTCCTGGTCCGGCAAAAATTTTAAGGATTTTTACAGAAAGAAGAAAAAAAATGCGTCAAGATGGTGTAACGGGAGTAGTCTGAATCCGAATGACTTAAAATGAGGTTCGAAACATTAAAAATGCAAGGCAGGCATTATACTCGCGGACATGCAACTTTTCTTGGCGATGAAGCTAAGAAAGGCTACGGAGCCAGATTGTACGTTTGCTACCGCTAAGGATTTTCCGCGCGGGAAATAAAGGGGAAAGCATTGCTTTATTTTCCACGGAAAGCTTTTCGAAAGATGACGCAACGCAAAATAGGAAGGTATTTATATCTGTGTTGCTTTATAGTTTGTCATTACGCGTTTTGGTACGCGCGAAAATGCCGCACCTTTTGCATGTATCTCCACGGCGGACTGGCATCTCCGTCTTCGAAGTGAGCGTTTGTCATTTTCTGGCTCCTCCGTCGACTTTCCAGAGGGTCTTGATACAAATTTCATCAGGAAATGAATGCGTAGTCCTTAATGAATTGCCTTTGTGTGCCTTCAAACGCGCACAGTAGTTCCGGAGGGTTCACAAACCGAAACTCGCGCCAAGGAGGACTACCCGCCCCGTAACCTTCTCTTTATTGCCAAGAAAAGTTGTGAGCGAGTGCAGCCTGATGCCCCTGTCCGCTTGGAAGCCACACCACGAGCTTTGCTCAAGGCAGGCATGCCACAACGTGACAGACAACAGCTGAAACAACCGCTACATTGCAACGCGAACTCTGCGGACAGTGGACGGAGAATCCAAGTCGGGACTGTTCCTGCAACCAGGATCCCGGTGCAACGAACACGTCTGGACACGTTCACTCTCTGCGACGTGTCCCTAGAACGATCACAGCTGACTCAACGTGCCAGGTGCGACGGTAACGGCGCCACGGTTATTTGTATTTACAGACGCAGGAGCGCGCAGAGGGGAGGGGTGGGTTCCCGCAGGGCTGTTTCAAAAAAGAAGGAACTATCTTATCCGAAGAGATGCACTAAGCTTTGAACATACTTTGCCTTTGCTCCTTCGCGCGTTTTCTCTCGGCCAGACGCGAAGAAATGACTCACACAAGGCAACCCCGCTGTGAACAAGGAGAAGCCAGCACGAAAGAGGCATGCAGGCACAGTTAGAAAACTCGTCCGCCGCCAGCCGCTACTGACTAAAGAAGTGGGGGAAGCATTGGAGGTCAAAGGGAGGGGAAAGAACACAAAAGGCGGCAGACGTGCTTCCTTTTACTTTCGTCTTCTTGTTTGATTAGGCTCCCTACTCGAACACCTACCCTTCCCTCCATACTCCCCTCTGGTTCCCGCCGCTTTCCCTCCCTTTGCAACCCGAGGCCGCGTCTTTCACGCCTGGGTAACCCGCACATGATCTCCCCTCACGGTCCGCAGCTGCGGCTAGCCGAGGCAAGAGAGAAAGATAGTGAGAGAGGAAAAAAAAAAAAAAGACGGTCAATGCGTGCAACAAACCCCTCCTCTATCCCCCTCCCTCAAAACGATGTGCCACAGCGAGCTGCCGTGAGTTTGGGCCAAAAGGTCGAGCTACTGTGAAGAGAAAAGGAGCACAAAAGGGGAAGAAAAGGTGTTTTTCCAATCCGCTGAAAGGGAGCAGGGGAGGCTGAAAATTGCATTCTGTTTCGCTAGTTTTGTGCAGCGCTGCTGGATATAGTGTAAGTGCCACCACAGTGAAAGCTTTTTATGTGTCCTTTGAGGTGTACCATAAAATAAAATGATACGAGAGCAGCAGCTCCAGCGTCGGCGACAAGGTATACAGAGCAAACGAAAAAAAGAAAGAAAAGAAAACCGCGATGCAAACAGCTGGAATCGGAACATCAACATAAGGAAGACATCTGACAGACGTCGTGAAAGGGAAAATTAGCATCCACCCATTTGTAGCACAAGGCTACAAGGAAATCCATACGGATTTCTCAGAAATGAACGCTTTCTAGTTGCCGAGAAATTCGTCCTAGTCCGGGGACAAATTAAAGTTATGCCCAACTTGACACAACAGTTGCATCACGTACGTATACGTTGTGTGCAGAGTAACAGGGCCGTAAGCTACTGGTAGTACATAGTTGTTCAACTATGTAACAAGTGAACTAATGAGGTCGAATGCAAGTACAACGTACGATTGCACATAGTATATAAGGCTCAGTCACCCGCATTTATCATTAGTGGCATTACGTGGTACAAAGACAGAAGTACTTTTTTTCCATTTCAGCATGCATTCGCTGATTGCGAAGTTGTCGAAGCACATCGCAGCTACCATAAAACCATACCAGAAAATGACACGGCACTCTTTCACGTGTTACGGAAGTTTCATCAGCGAGGCTGTCAAAGTTGGCTGCGTCCTTGCTGCACGGTTATTGGTGGTTCCTTCGCTTCGATGCCCGAGATGTTCCAATATACGATTTTCGTGTTGTTATCGACCCTTCCTCTAGTGACTTTATGCAAATATTCGGGGACGTCGGTCTCCAATATAACCACACAGAAGCAAGGCGGTCGCCGCGCGTGAACAGCGGAGAGGGGTCATGACCTTGGAGGCTCCTGTCTGGGAGTTCTCCCGCGCTTTCCACGATGCGCTGAGATAAAGAGAAAATAACGATAAAGATAAATCGCCCTTTTCCGTGGCTCTGAAAAGGGCTGTTGTATGTGAGGCAATATCACGACTTGCATGCTTCGACTTGAAAAAGTGGCAGGGCCGCTGCACATACAACGCGCACATGTGTGCCGGCGGTTTCTATTCTGTATAATGTCCCACCAAACAGGGCCGTAGCTAGGATTATATCTCTTTAAGGAAGGAGGAAGCGGGGGGGGGGGGGGGGGGGGCTGTACAACTGTAGTGGGCATAGAGTTAATATACTGACTGGGAGTCAACTTGTTGCATTTGGTATGCCAATGCACCAAAAGCAGCGGCGATCCGCTACAGTTGGCCGAAATGAGTGAAATGGGGTTTCATAGCATTTGTTATTGGCTAGACGAAGAGCCATCGATATTGCGCATAAAAAAAAATATATCGCGCAAATGCAGAAATCTGGCCACTGGGCACGTCAAGTACGCTGCGTGTTGCCAAGTGCATAACGTTTATACCCTGTGCGCGTGCCACATGTTGCACCGACGGCTTTTACCACGAATCCTACGTCCTTATTTGTTTAACGCGGCGCGTTAACGAATGTCGCTAACAAAAAAAAAACGAAAAAGGGGGAGAATGTTTATGTGAGAGATCACCAGTTCGAACAACTTTCCAGATTTTTAATGAAGTCAGTGGAAGCGCAGAAGAAGATATCGGCAGTCTTCCATTTCATTTTCTTGGAAACGGAAGTGTCTAGGGATACGAAATCTAGTACACGCGAAAAAACAACTTGCCAGCTATGGGGACCGAACCTTTCTAGGCACTCTACTATGAGGAATATATGTTTGAACGGCCCGAACACTTGAATAACATAACTAGGAAACGTGACAAAACACATACGACTGTTCCTTCATCACCTACCAACTTACGTATGCCATCTATCACCATGCAAAAATTGGCGCACTTGTGGACGCCAGAGATCTTCAATCATTGCAATGATTGAAGATGATTAAGAGCTCTGGCCTGGCGGACGCGCTACCCGTGCTGCCATCTAGCGCAGCATAGCACAACGCAAGTGTAAGCCAGCCTGCGCGTTGAACTATAATTTTGAGTAGTTAGAGGAAGAAGCGGGGGCCAAATAAGCGCACGTGAAAAATAAAATTTGATGTAATGTGATCTCTGGTGTGTACTATTCAAAGAACATCATGGTTGAAACAGCATTTGGCAACAAGGGCCAAGAGACTGCGCGCTTTGGTTAGAGTGTACTAGAATATTTTGAGTGGCGCGACCGCCGGCCGGAGAGGGGCCCTCTCCGCATGGAACGCAGCGGCGGCGCTGCAGTCGTCAGACCTTGGTTGCTCCGGCCGTGCTCCGGCCGCCCGGCACGGCACGGCCGGCCCGCCTCGCGGGCGTCTGCTTGCCGGCGCGCTCACAAAAATGTTCGCAAGAGTGGCGAGTTTATATAAAAGCAACGTAAAAACGGACCGTTTAATCACACCCGAACTGCATTACCATCCTGACGGGAATTACTTTGCGCCGGGAGAGCGCCTGGCGGGTGTAGATAGGTTTATTTTGGTTTTGTAATGATGGATCACTTGAGCAGCGATGCGCCACATGCAGCTTCATCAACTTTTAACTAGGCGGTCGATGTCTTTTCATATTGCTTGCCTGCTTACTTCCAAGGTTTCTGCTCAAAACGCAATGTTCAAGATCACCTATGAACATGGCGAGTGTGCGAGCATTGCAATCATCAAATATAGTTTTAAATCAGCCGGCAGTTCTACTGCACGCTATATATCGGTGCTCATGTTTGGTATCCGCATTTTTACTCAAGCACAAAGAAGGTTCTACCTATCGCCTACTTGTGAAAAGTGAAATATTGTTTTGCTGCGTGTCCACATCCCCCTTTCGGTGTGACGTACCTGATATAAACATGCAGTACCAAGCATAATTATTCACACTGTTACTTTCGTTTCCTACAAATATAGGTAAACTGAAGAAACCATACACTCACTCCTATAGCTCAGAAATCTTAGAATGTTGAGTAATGAAAAGGGTGTAATGTGACAATGTTAGATTTAGGTACTAATGTTCAAGTGTGGTGAAGAAACTTTAAGGAATTAAGGTATTCTATGAAAAATTAGGTCCGTGCTGTGCGAAGTCGTGAGAGATAAACTATTCCATTCAGAGATGATGCGAGGGAAAAATAGATATTCCGAAGAACTTGTTTTGATACTAAAAGGGATGTCTCCTCAGCTGCGACCGCAGTGGTAAAGCATACGGCTCAGGGAGAGACATTTTAGTTAGTCTGTATTTTCTGGCACAGTCAAAATCTTCATACATTGTGCTCTTTAATTAGGTCTGAAAGATCAGTTCCGCTACTACTTAGAATATAAGTAGCGAACGGCGTTGCGCTTTAAATCTTCTCCAGTCTTTGTACTACGATTTATGCAGGAGTCCCAAACTGCACATGCGTGTCCAGGTCCTTGGTCTGAAAAACGATATGTATACTGACAAATTAGGTTTTGCAAATGTTTCTTTTAGTTATCATCTAATGGAATCAAAGTTACGGACTGGTAACGCCTGGTGAGAATAGTATGGCCCTTCCAAATGAGAGAGTGAGTAATGCGACGGCTAAGTCCTTGCATTCAGATATATCAGGGAGCGATTCCGATTGAAAACCGTAAGGAAAGAAGAGCTTGTATCGTGTTCTTTTTTTTGTTCTTATAAACACTGGTTTATCTCCATTCAGCTACATGCCATAATGAGAGCATCAGGGAGAAATGTGTCCATTCCTCATAGTTGTTGATTTCGTTAAGATGGACGCAATAGTCTGCTGATAATTCGATCTCAAATGGTGCCCTAATAAGTTATAACTTCCATCAATATGTCGTTAATATGTATTAAAAATAACAGCGGATTCCGAACGCTAGTCCAAAGTACTCAGAAGTAACGAATACCTTACGAGAACAATCACTATAATGCTGTCAATGCGAACGCATCTAGATACGTAAAAGGTCATCTATTAAGAAGAATGTAGGTAGACGGGTTGAGGCCCTATGAATTAGTATTATACATGTGGAACCAGTTCAGTAGCGCACCCAGGATCTCTGCCACGGGGGGGGGGGGGTTCAATCTTTCACGAAGGGCCGGCCATGCGATTACACAGTTGTTGCGTGTGCAAAAAAGTAAATAAAATGCCAAATAATAGTAACATCAATGATGGTGATTATTTTATTATTTTTTTCGGCGTTTTGCAGAGACATTACCGCCACATTCTTCTAGGACACAGGAGCAGTTACGGAGTGGGAGGGGGTTAGGTCGGCCTCAGGGGGGGGGGGGTTACAACCCCCGAACCCCCCCCCCCCCCCCGTCGGTGCGCCACTGAACCAGTTAAACTGCTCTCTTAAAATATAAAAAATGACGTCGACTTCGCCTGACATAACGTGAGCAATTACGGCAGCAAAACTATACAAAAACAGAAATCACAGAGGTATTTAAGTTGGGTCATTTTCAAGAAATCTTTACGAAAGATATGGCTGCGATATCAACATCACTATCGGTAAGGAACTAGCTAAATAATTGTGAGACGTATTCAATAATTTTACAGGATGAGAATAAGGATGTTGGCAATACCGGGCAGTAACTTGTAACAGCTCAGTATTTCACTTTAGCCAAATGGGACCCTGTACTCAGCATAAAACAGACCTAGAAGGTATTGCCGTTTTCTACATTGGCCTGCTAGAGCAGATTGAAACTAATGTTGCTCATTTCGAGCTCTCTTCCCGTACTCGCCACATCTTTATGAATAACATCGGGAATGACGGACATCCGTGCCTCCACTCTTACGACGTTTTCCTTGTTTTTTTTTCTTATTCTTCTTATTTTGTGCAGGCTGCGTTTTTGCGATGTTATCCCCATCCTAAAATGCGTGCCGTCGTCACCTATGCCAGATTTTTGCAATATATCCCACAAAGTAATTCACTGCCTGACGTTTTTCTGCACGCCAATAATGTATAAAGAAGTTCTGATTAAAAACTGCTTTATTTTTAATAACATTAACGCCTCTATCGCGCCCCGTGAGAGGGAATCGTGCAACGAAGCTGCGAGCGCATGAGATGCTTGCAAGGCGCACCGAACGGATCTTTATTTTATTTCATTAGGTGTATCTGTGAAAACGCCGGCCAGCGTGACTGTGCTGCCGTACCTATGTTTATACAATATTTATTGCAATGTGCATGGCACAGCACGCACGCACACACGAAAAAAAGAATTAGAAAGAGCACCACAGCTCTGGCCACGCTGGCCGTGCCCGCCACGCGCCGGCTGCCCCAATGGTTAGGCACGCCAGCGCCACCGCTGCTTTCCATGCGAGAGGGGACACCGGTTTGCACGGCGCGCCCGCTCCGGTCGCGCCACTCAAAATATTCTAGTACACTCTACTTTGGTGTTACTCCGCTAGCCAATCACAGAGGCAAATGGAATCGTCGCTGTGGGACCTTTTTAAAATGGCGCTGCGTTTATGCGTTAGGTACCTGCAGAGCGTCTGCTGTTCTTGGGTCCTTTCGTCGGCATAAAGCATAGAGTTTCTTACTCTATGGCGTAAACCATAATGTGCTCGAGGAGCATGGACAAAAAAATTACAGCATATCCACGGAGTGAATGATGATGAGTGGGCGAAGCTCGGGATGTGCATCGTAGATCGTGCCGAGTTCCGGATTATTTAGTTAACGCGCATGCTACGAATCCTCACGGTTCAACTATATGCACAATGCACAAGTGAAATCTCCCACCGGCACTTCATTGCAAGTCAAGATCCAGTGTATATATATATATATATATATATATATATATATATATATATATATATATATATATATATATATATATATATATGGGTTTTGCCGGTGAACGCTTCTCCAACGCGAGCAGTCGGTATTTCTCAATCAAGAAACTCGCTAGGAGACGCTGCCTGCGCCAACCTTGTCTCTCGCGTTTGCCGGGGCAGTGTCATAGGTGTTCTGTGGCAGTGTCGAGTTTGCCGGGGAGCGCGTGGCTCCCGGCGCTCGCGGCGAAGGCGAGCGCCAGGTGCCACGCGCTCGCCCTCGGCGCGTGCGTGCGCTCCAGCAGGCACGCGCCGGTGGCTACCTACTACTAACTACTACTACTACTACATACATCGGGGACGCACGAAATGGCTGCTAATGGGGAATGAGAGACAGAAGAATTCGGCTTTTAGTTAACGCGCACGCTGCGAATTTTTTATTGTTCAACAACGCACAGGAGAAATCTCCCACCGGCACCACCTTGGAGGTCAAAGCGTAAGACTGGTTACGCACTACTACGACTACGACGAGGGACGAACGGGTGCCGCTTTAAGGAGCTTCGCCCCTAAAATGTCTGGAGTATCAGCGTTTACATCAGCAAAAAGGCCGCGGTACAGTTCATTTCGCTTCTGAACCTGTTTTACGCGTGAAACTTCACTAAACTGAGTTGAAAAACGCGGGTGGCGGTGCTTGTGCCGCGCCTGGTTTTTGCATTGCAAGCGCTTGATTTCAGCTCAACAAATTAGCGTTTCTACATTCTACTCTAATAAACGAATAAAGACATAAAAATTTATGCACATGTTTATTATTGTTACCATCTTCGCTTTATTTTGGGAACGCGGAAAGTTCAAAGAAGGAACTATTTGAAGCTTGGCGGAGGTACAGTGCTGGCGGTTATAAGGGCGTGAGACGGTGAGAGGGGCTTCACTGCAGACCCGAGTTGTTTTGTATCGGCAGCGGCATCGACAGCAGTAGTTCACGTACTCGCCTGCTGCAGCCAAGCCCACTTTGAACCGCTTTTATTGTTCCTCACGCTGCACGATTCCTGATGTACCGTAGGCGGCGGCTGTTGCTTTTGAAAAAGAAAGTCCTTCTTCTGATGCTGATGGAAAAGCAGCAGAGGAAGCGTGTTTGAGTCCAGCCCGCGTTCCTGGAGCTCAAACAGGAGTCTACTACACCGCAGTTAATCCTCTTATGCCGTTGTCACGCTAAAACCGCCGAATATACGTTTAGAGCGAGACAGAGTCGCTGTTTTGACTGTTCGCAATTTGATCTTTTCAACATTGCAGATGCGTCGACTTAGTGACGGAGATTACGATTCGTTCTTCAAGTTGTGTCGCATGACACCGCGCCTGTTCGACATTTTGCTGTTCTTTGTGGACGACCTGACGCGGCAACACGTTGTCAGGGGACCCCTAGGCGACTAGCGATAACGCTGAGGTTGGTAAGATTCATGTGATTTCACGGTAGACTGCTACGGCGTGCCTCAATGATATCGCGGTTCCGGCGCGTAAGATCCAATCAATTATTAGCGAGGTTTAGTATATCGGAAAGCAGCAAACGTAAAGATTTAGCGTTAACGTTACGGTAAAAGTGGGTGCACTTAGGGGCACAAACTAGACGAATGCCTCCTTTACTAGTAAAGGAGGCAATTGACTAGACCTTTAGTATAGCCGAAGAGAGCGAAACGCCAAAGCTAACGCAAAGTAGGGAGCCTACATGACTGCACCTACGACGACTGCTTCAACGGAGACACGGCCCGCGCGAATAGTGCAGGGATGAACTATGTGCAGTTTCGCGGGTCCCTCTATTTTCTTAAATGTCCTTTTACGGGCGAATGTGCCGTCCCTAACGAAAAGGCGTCGGATGAGGGGCTGGTGGAAAGTGTGCGATATCACGGCTATGGTGACGAATCTTCGGAGGACGATTCGAGCTGCGCCTTGCCGCGAAATAAATGTGTTCTGGGCTAAGTATACCTCCAGTTGCCCCTTCGCTTCATTCGCACGTTCTTCTTTTTTTTTTTGTTGGAATTTTCATGATGAAACTGGATATAACGAAAAGCTCTTTATAAAGAAAATTGTCGGTCATTTGTCAATTTCGTTATATCCAGATCTAACTGTACATGTAATGTGCCCGTGTGCATTCGTTTCTTGTCCCATTGTTATAAGTGCCGATTTAACCATGTTTCACCAAGGAGGAGGTTTACTTTATCATGATATTATGTATTGTATAACACCATGCATTTACCATCCAATAAACATGGGACTTTGCTTAGCTTAAGTCCTCACACAATTATGTCATGTGATTGTAAGTCATCTTGCATTCTGGCATTCTGTACATGCAGCTGCACAGGAAGCAATTCAGTGTTGTGGTCCATGTGACTGCTTGTCAGTAGCGCACCCAGGATCTCTGCCAGGGAAGGGTACAATTTTTCACGAAGGGCAGGGCTTGCGATTACACGGTTGTTGCTTGTATAAAAAAAGTAAATAAAATGCCAAATAATAGTAACATCAATGATGATCATTTTTATTATTCTTTCGGCGTTTTGCAGAGACATTAGAGCCATATTCTTCTAGGACATAGAAGGAGTTAAGGAGTGGGAGGGGGGTTAGGTCGGCCTCCGGGGAGGGTTACAACCCCCGAAACCCCCCCTCACCCCCCGTCGGTGTCCCAGTGCTGCTTGTCATGTGGCAAAGCAGCTGTCACAGTTTCTTGAATTTATAAAGGCCTTTCTTGCTGTATAGATGCTGTTGAATTAGAAGAATGAGCCGTGTGAAGCCACAAATTGCTGGTGACACATAGCAGGTAGCATTTTGCCAGCTCTTCATAGTGGGGCCTTTCTCTGGGACATTGTTGGCATGCTATGGTGCTGAACTGCATCCATGGACAATCAAAGGAATACTTCGAAACAACCTTATGCCACTCTTCATTTTGCTTGAGGAGGAATCTTGTTTATGGACTGTCCGATCTGTTCCACGAACAGCATGCACACAGTGGGTGATGAGAGAGATACACTACACAGTGGAAGTTATTGTAAATCTACCTATTAAAACAAAGTTGTTAAAGAAGCACTCATAAAAACTTTGGTCTGGTATTTCTTTTTTCATGTATTTTTTTTCCCCTGCAATATGTTGCTGGGGGCCTGTCAGTCATAACACATAAACTGCTTGTTGCAGCACGGGCAGACAATTATTTACAATCTATTACCAACCAGTTTTCGTTTGGCAGAGCACTGAGAAAAGTCAATGTGTGCGACCGACACAACCTAGCATGTGCACTGTGGTAAACAGGCTCAGCCACATTAGCACACAGACCCCCGTAGCACTTTCGTGCAACGTGTGAGGTCTGCTCACGTCATTACACCTGCTCAGAGCTCGGTTACAGTGATGATGTTGTGGAAGTTGGGGGTTCGGTTCTCCTTCAAGTTTAACTTAATGTCAGTGTCGCATGGTGTAGCACACAGAGCTTGATCGTGCACGTCAACTTCCATGCTTGTATAAATTACCTTCTGAGCTATATTTGCTGTTGAGATTTGGATATGCATGGCCATGCATTTTGATCCTGAAGGCTATCTCAGAAATGAAATTTTGCGTCAGTGCCCCATTGAGCTTCCTCTCAAGCGTCTTAATTCACATTTCTTTATCACAAGCAACAGTACTATCAAGTAATGGCCGGAATGCAAAAAATACACCCCCCCCCCCAGCCACAGAAAGTTACATAAACAGTTCAGCTCAGATACTTCTGCACGATATTATAAATATTTGGTGCTTTCTATCACAAACCACAACAGATGTGTTCTAAGCCTCTTCTGGCAAAAAAGCTAATCATGCAATGTTTTTCTACTGTCATCATGCAAAATTGGCCTAGGTATTAAAGAGTACAGCCAACCATCGATTTTTTGAACGTCACTGCAGCGCCGCCACAAGACCCATAGAATCATTGTATAAGAAAGCGTAAAATTCTGGATGCTTAAACCCTCTGCCATCCAATTTGCTCCACATTCTGACACGAAGAAAGATACGAAACTATCAAAGCTGCATATATCCAAATCTCGCCACAATGACACTGACAGGATGTGCGAAAAATTCGCAGCAGCGGAATTCTGTCGCGGCGAAATTTCACGTAAAAGACCACACAAGTTCGAAAAATATGATTATTACAACTTGTCATCAGGTCCCTGCAGCCACGTGCATTGTTTATTAGCATCAAACTAACTCGGGCGTACTCGGCAGCACACATAGCTGTTCACACGGCCCTCAGAGCATGCCATGTGCAAAGCACTGCACGCGCTAGAGGCCAACCGGAAACAACGTGCTAAGCAGCAGCTTCAGTTTCAGTACCTATAAGGCGTACATGTATCAAAACATATTTATTGGTTTGCTCCATTTTTGCACAGTCGCACCAGTTGCCACAAATGGATGAACTTGGCCAGGAGAAACACATGCTGCACACTCTTTTTGGTTTGTTTTAGTGACATCACTGAACTGAGTCTAAAAGCACATTTATTATAGCATACGGTAAGGCGTGCAGACATGGGCTTGAGAGAAATGACAAAGATAACATAAGTGGTATTTCTATTGTGTTCAACTACATGTGCACACCTTCCTTCCACAATGAATCCCTACCAACTAGCTCAACTTTCTACCATTCCAAACAAATTTTCTTCATTGTCATGTCGCTCTCACCAGTTCCTGTGCAGTAGATGCACAGGATGAAATTGCCAGGCAAATGTCAAGAACTGAGTTATCTGTTACCCAAAAATACCTTACAAAAGCTTGGACAATTAGTTCTAAAGGAGTACTGACACGAATCTTTGACATTCTCGTATTATTGCTGTTAATGGAAGCCCTGATGTGGAGAACCCCAAAAAAAGTATCATGGTGCCTCGCAAGGCAACGAATATATCTTTAATACGGCTTCCTTAAAAGCCCACTTTCGGTTTCGATTTCGAGGGGGCGGTTACCTAGTGACGTATCAACATAGTCGGACGTACGTCTGAGTTACGTAGGGACAGCAATTCGTGATAGAGTCGCTGCAACTCTGTCGTCTGTGGTCCATTGCACATGGGGCACGCAAATAACGACAATTTCACGGTCGTCCAGTGACTCTGACAGCGATTTCGGCGATTTTTAATAGACTGTGCTCATACGTCATCGTAGTGTCCATTGCGCTGGGGCTGGCTTGCAGTGCTGGGCGACGAAAACTTTAAAACCAAACTAAAATATTTTGTACCTGCTTCCTGGCTTCCGTGTGCGGAGGGCGTTAAAAATACATGGCTAGAAAACGAAAAATGTACATTTTGAACTGCCGCAAAATCGTGTCAGTACTCCTTAAGTCCCTTTGGTGTGCTAACAAACCCCAGCTGTGGTTCAAAGCAAAGCAGAGCAAAGAGATATCAAAACTAAGCAAATATATTCACAAAATTGGCATTTATGAAAACATGCCAATGGCTAGTAACAACACAAATCAGTAACAACACAAATCAGCGCTCCGTGGTGTGGTGTGTGTTCCTTTTTCATCGTCTTTGTGCTCGCGCTGTTTTTGCCATGATGCTTGACCAACTAGCCTGCAAATCCATCCTATTAGAACACAAATCAATACAGATGGGACACATGACACTGGAACCAGTCATTTAACCCCAAGTGTACAAGCGCTTGCATTACAAAAACCTGGTTAACTTCTAAATATGTTAACAATAATATAGCAATACAAAAATCACAGTATAAGTACTACTCAGATGCGACATTTTCAACCGACTGTTCATGGAGTGCTCTTGTTGATTCAGTGGTTGCTATAAGGCCACCAGTTCATTAGATGGTATACAGCACAACCCGAGAAATGCACTGCCTTGTTTGAAATTAACGACGTAGTTACCCTACATATGTCCTATGCTCAAAAACGCTTGGCTGTGTAGGACCCTTGGCAAATATCTCTTAAGTGAAAAACTCGAAGGAATCCAGAACAATGTCGCAATGTTTGTCTTAAGTCGGTACTCAAGAAAGGACAGTTGCACCAAAATGAAAAATAAATTAGGGTACGAATTTATTTCAACTTGTCAAAGAAAACTACATTTAAGACTCTTCTGTCAGATATTTCATGGAAAAGCTGGCACCCAAAAGGAAATGTACCTGCAAAGTCATCATTATCTCTCTTCATGCAGTGGTCATCGTTTTAAGATTTTAGAATACTGGACTAGATCTGATCTGTATGCTAATTCATTTTGTTTGTTCCATAAGCAAATGGAATAGCTTATCAGGTCGGCAAGTGTGTTGTGCCAACGAAGATGTTTTTTGCCGACATTCCTGCTGCAGCACCTTTGGGCTAAGCTGGGCAATTATTGAATAAAGAAATAGAAGAATAAACACTAACAATGTCCCATACACCCAGGACAACACAAAGAGTCCCGTCAGCATGTGGCCTGCAGTGGTGGTTGCATCTAGCTTGGTCTTCACTGATTCCCACAGAGCAGCACCTTCACTTCTTGCATTATCATGCCAGTGCTCACTTTGGGTTCTATTTACAAAATGTAGGTGGGGCTAGGCACATGTCAAGCAGTTTTGCAGTTACTGTTTTACAATAGCCTTCTTTTTTTTTCTTGTGAAGGACTAGCAGGATGTATTGCAATCACAACTCTTTTATCACTACAGTACACTTGGCATTTATGTCTACAAGTATTCATTTAACTTGTGCATTTACTTTATAGGCTAAGCCAGTGAAACATACCAAGTAAAACTGAAATTCGTACACAGGAACCATTTTATTGAATCTGTTTCATTTCCCTACTGACATTTGTTGGACTAAACCAGCTTCACAAACCAGTTATATTTTACGCACACACATAAAGCACACCCAGAAAATACTTGAAGTATCCTTGAGTGATCAGTCTCAAGGGCTTGGCCAGAACATGTGAAGATCCCAAGCATATGCACTGGGTGTTAATCACGAAATCTATGTGATTTGATCTCTTGAGAATGCTGTCCATTGTGGCATGTTTTGGGACTTATAATGTCATGTTTACTCATGTCACACAGGCATAAAAATGACTTTTAAATGTGTAACTGCCTATAAGAAATAGCTCTCTCTTTGTAAAAACTAGGGTAAAACTACGGCATGCTCAAGGGCACTAATTGGCATTAAGCTGCAACTACGGGCCGTCGCAAGCTACAAGTTAGAACAGCAACACCTAGGATTAACGACGTACAAAAATATTCAACGTGTAGCTGTACTTACCAGTGCGGAGATAAAATTTATAAAACCCTCAAAGCTCATTCGGTTTCGTGGGAAATGATGTTAAACATTTTATTACGATTTTAGCTTCGCGCCAGTAAAAATTAATGATCTTTAAATCATTCATGCAACCGCCACTGGTCGCACACCAATGATGTTATCAAGCACGCGGCCAAGGCAAGTATGGCCATCGCAGCTGAATACGGCATCCAGAAATGTAAAGGAATTAGTCCCACCGTAGGCCGCACACAAGCGCTGATCGGAAATTTGTTTGGCTCGGGAAAGACGCATGGTACAGTCAGTGCGACCTTGTACGTTTTGCAAACGGCGCTACGAAATAACGGAACCGAAACTAGCTAGCGTCCAACGCGCGACCTGGTGCCAACAATCTGTAACGTGTAATGGCGTAATCATGTGGGCGTAATCGCGAAGAAAATTCATCAATTTGGGCAAACACGCGCTGGGAATGTAACTCACGACAACTGCGAGCACGAACTTGCCGAGAAAATCAAACGGGGATTTCTGCGCTCCCGACAGAAACGAAGCGATCTAAAGGGGTGCACGGCGTGCGGAAAAGTTGTACGAAACTAGTGTGACCGAAATAGAAGAACCGCCACAGGCGTTAAACGAAGCTTGCGACAGCCGCAACGGGCAAATTTGTCAAAACGCTGCTGGAAAATTATCGAAAGTCCAGCAAACCTCCGTGCATGTGTGAACTTACCTCGTGTGATTGACATATCGGTAGCCGCGCTGGCAACGCACTAACCATGAATGACAAGCCCGAGGCCGACAAATGGGTAATGAAACAAGGCCCAAAGTACAAACAACGCTACCGCAAGGAGTGGGAAGAATGTCCGGCGTTCCGGGGTAAGCTACTGTTTCTTCTGCACGTTCGCTTTCAAAGGAGCCTCCATTCACCGTGCCTCTACTCGGGAATCCGCTACATTTAGCGACGTGCGCCACCAAAAAGCGGTTTGCAGGCGTCGTCCATTTCCCCGTCATGTATAGCGGATTCACGCTGGCGTTCTTCCCCGTGTGGCAGCAGTGTGGCGTGCGCTGTCGGCCCAAGTTTGCCGATCCTTCGCAGTGCCTGTGCCGCTTATTGATAAGCTACTTGTAGAATTTGGGCTGTCGACAGTTTAGCGTTCTCGCAGTAGCTGGGTAACGCAGTTAGGCCTTTCTGTTGCGGCGCTGACCTGGCGCTACACGTCGAGCCTGTTGAATGCACGGCCGTGCAGGGAGACTGGTGGAGCGTGAACGGCATTTAACGGCACGTGTGATCGTGCCGCTGTGTTCCACGTCATGATTCGCGATAGCAACTGCGGAAAAAAGAAAGAAAGAAACACCATGTAAGACGTCATCGTTTGTCAGCGCCTTGTGGAAGAATCAGACTTACATTCGCGTTTACCGTTCCCAGTGCACGTAGTAGTACGTCACACGTGCTCACTAAATCTACACTAGAAATATCAGATAACTGTGCGCGTGACGCTCATGCCAGCAGCAAAAGCCAGAAAGATTCCCATGCTCCGACAAATCCGTTCAACGGCCAAACTGCCGGTACCCCCAAGACGACGGCGGCGCGAACGCGCGCCTCGCGCATTTGAGATGAATGAGAACCTAGGAAACCAGGAAACGTCGAAGAAAGGCGACAGTGAAGAACTAGAATCGTTGTTGGGGTATCAGCTGAGCCTACAATTTTTAAACAGGCGGAGACATTTCGCAGTTTGTGCAGAGATAGCTTGTTACGTTCGCTCTACTTTGCACCTCAAGTACAGCATTACAAGTGATGTTTAATTCCTTCAGGTGATGCTTACTTGGGGTTAAACTACTACTCATACCTCACTTCGTCCACTGCAAGGAAATCTGTTGGTTGTAGCAGCCAACAAGAACAGAGATCCAGAACAAGTGGTCTGCATTACAATTTTTGGTCTCCCTCACGGGACAGACTCGCTGAACACTTATACCAACAGACTCTTGAAAGGTTCAGCTATACACAGCAGGGGGGTCATCCTCGCTTCTCTGAAACACAGCTAGCCTTCACTACACTGCCCAGTGTTGGTGGGACAGTCGATATCATCGAACACTACCAAGATTGCCTTCATACAATTCACGGGCAACGAAAATTGGCACGCATGACTGCAGCATTTATGCCGATCTCGAGTAGTGGTTTAGAATCGATATAAGTAACAAAGATTCTAGTGAGGTGTGGGTATGGCAATGAAAATTGAATGCCCCAATTGCTCATTGCTTGCTATCAATCAAATAATTTAGAAATTTGCTGAATATAGTGGGCCCATTTATGTGGGTTTTACAGACTACAAAAAAAAAAAAAACATTTGTCTAATAGAAACACAAGCAGTTTTAGAAGCTTCATGACTTCCACAAGAAAAGTGAAAAATTCCAATCAAGAAAGGGGTCAGGCAAGGTGGTACAATCTCCCCAATGCTGCATGCTTAGAAGTGTTTAACAAGCTAGACAGAGAGTACAGGGGAATTGAAATTGACAGAGAATATCTCAGCAATTTAAGGTTCACAGACAATATCATGCTCTTCAGCACTGTTGGCAACAAATGGATGATGACCTAAACTGAGAAAGTATCAAAGTATGACTAAAAATGAATAGGTAAAAAACAAAATAGTCCTCAACAGCTTCTCTAAAGTGCTAGAATTTAAAGTTGACAGCCATATTCTAGAATGTGTACAAGAGTTATATCCGGGACAATTGCTAACAGCAGAACCTACTCATGAAAAGGAAATTCTCTGAAGAATCAGATTAGGCTGGATGGAGCACAGACGGCAGGCATTACCAAAACATGACTGATAAGCTTACTGCTGTCTTTAAAACTAAAAGCGAACAACCACCGTATTTACTTGGTACTAACGTACAGTGCAGAAACGTGGAGGATAACAAAGAAACTTGAGCTGGAATTGAGGACCACACAACATGCTATGGAAAGAAAGACGACAGTATAACTTTAATAGACAGAAAGCAAGCATAATGGACCAGGGAGAAGACAGGAATAAGTGATATTCTTATGTCAATTGAGAGAAAAAAGTGGACCTGGTAGGACATATAATGCAAAGAACCAACAAGAGCTGGACATTCAGAACAACAGAATGGATACCAAGAGATGAGAAATGCAGCAGAGGCAGGCAAAAGGTGAGATGGTGTGATGAAATTAAGAAATTTGCAAGCGTAAAGTGAAATAAACTAACCCAGAACAGGATGAATTGAAGATCATTGGCAGAGGCCTTCATCCTGCAGTGAACTTACAATAGGATGCTGATGATAGTGATGTGAAGATAAAAGCTATACATGAATACAACTATTTCTAGCATGCAGAGGTGAGTGTAAATTACAGAATACTGGTGTAGTCTGAATAAATGCTGGAATAAACATTGAGTATTCTGCTACTGAAAAGGCACATGCTGAATTTTATGTGCTTTTCTAAGGTAGTTTTCTCTTGAATTTACACAGCCAAGGAAACTTAATGTTTCAGCCTTCCACCTCATAAAAATAAAATGTGCTGTGCTTTGTCTGTAGCTTACAGCTTGTGATACGTCTAGATACAGGGTTGGTCATCTTTTCATGAAAATTTATGGTCACTCTTTGGTATGTATTAAATAAATTCTTAAGCCAAGCAGCTGTATAATAAAATGTACACTTCATCACATGGATTGCTGAATTTATTACAGACAACACTGCAATATAGTCATTGCCCCTGTTACTGCCTCAGTAAAGAAGGAATTGTGGCTGTCTCTGCTGGGCAGGTTCCACTATTGTAAATATCTATGATGCCCACCTGAAGCCATTGCGTGACATCCAGTTTGTACACCTGTCTCTCCTGTGCGTGGTATTTGCATAGCTTACTAATAAATGTGCCAGAATATTTACTTGATAGAGCACACCAACTAGTTTCAAATAGTTTGAGAGGATGATAGAGTATACATATTTCTGTGGAGGTTTCATCTTTAGTAGGGCAATTGAGACAGGCAGTCCATCATAATGGCTAGGTCTGCCATCTTCAAGACAGAAAAAAACAAACATGAAGAACTCTAGTCGGCGAGGTATGGATGGGCATGAGCTGGTGAGTTATGAAAGGCCTGCTGTGAAGCGAGAACATGCCAGATCAAATTAACCCAGCAGTGACGAGACAACTTTCATATGAAAAAAAGAAGATGCATACTAAGAACTAAAAGGAAGCAATGTTGTATCAGATCTTTCATGAAACTTGCCATGCCTCCCCCCCCCCATGTGCACTTGCGCGCGCACACACACACACACACACACACACACACACACACACACACACACACACACACACACACACACACACATGCACACACAACTTTCTGTAGCACTGTACATGCACACGAAGATGTAGAACCCTCACTTTTCTTCGTTTTGAAATAAAATCCCATCTCTGTCCGTGACGCACGAGCTGCAGCAGTTGCTGCCATGGTGTCCACATCTGGAGTCTCCCATTACAGCACCCCTTTCTGTCATGTCATGTTGCGATTTGGCATTTCAACTCCTACAATTTAGTTTCTAAGAATTTTGCAGTGGGAAAAGATGGTACTTTCAAAATGACCACTTCAAATGTTTGTCTTGCCTTGAACTGGACAGGATGGCTGGCGCCTGTGGCAGAGAATGCCTGCATAGCGTTCTGCAAGAACTGCAAGATCACCTTCACGGCCAAACTAAGCGACATCCGGTCTCACTCGACCTCACGCAAGCACCAGAAGGCCATGCAGGGGCAGCTGCCACGCAAGCGCATGTCAACAGTCCTCAGGCTCCAGGGCATCGAGTCACTTGATGTACGTTGATTTTTTCTTTGCTTGTAGTTTACACTTAACTGTCTTTTCTCTCTTCACTATCCTTTTCTTGCTCTGCTGCAAAAGCAAGAATCGGCATATTGAAAAATAATGCTTGCTAACTGCTTGGCAAAGCTTTGTGGTGATCAACAATTCAAGGAAGTATGCGTGAATTTCACTGGTTTCATATCATTGTATCGCTTAACCTTATTCAGCTTGCTGCTGACTAATTCTTCTATCAGCTATGTGGGAGCCATCAAGGTCCAGGAAGGTTTTTGAAAAAGGAAAATAGTCAACCTGGCTTTAGCATTTCATGTTCCATAGAGACTCGGTTTTGCAGAAGATGCATGCAGAGTCTTTTATAGGTGCAGCTGGAAATTTCGAAAGATGTATAGAAACCAGACATCGTCAGCACAAAGGTAGCTATTCACCTAGCGAAAATCGTCCATTGGCTACGTTCAAACATAAATCATGCTAGCTAGCATAAGTGCACACATTGCGTTAGTATAACTTTTTCCCCACAACTAACCAAAAGGAAGCTTACTGTCATTACTGATTTACCTTCTTAGCAGCAGGACTCTAGAACAACTTCAGTAATTATTTATTTTTTTTTTTTTTCGAGCAAGTCGGCCATTAGGGAAGAGGATTTTGGTTGGAGCTGATGCTCAGTTGGCCAGCATTGCATGCGCAACTATGTTTTCTGGGCATCACCTGCCTTTTCGCCACGAGATGAACCTCTATGTCATGACTGGATGCCAAATCCCAATTCAGTCTGCGTGAAGGAGACGACCAAGGTTGACGCAACCACTTGAATCTCATAGGCCTCAACAAAGGGTCCCTTGCGATTTTTTTTTTATGTACAGTGCTTCATTACACTTTTTTTTTCTTTTGTCATACATAAAAATATCAAACTTAAGAAGCATCTGATAGGAAGTAATTGAACTGTATTTGTGAGTTTCAACATGGATTATTAGCGTAGCCAGGGTGATTGATCCTGCCTGGTGAAGACAGCAGCGGCCTGCATTAAGTTCTTCACACTCTAAAATTTTAATGGACGGCTCGTACACTTCACTGTCCGGTATCAAGCGGCCAGATTGCTTCCATCCTCGGCTGAGGCTCGTGAAACAAAATTAAAAAAAAAAAAAAAAAAACGAAACACTGTACTTGTTGACCGAAAGCCGACCAACGTGGAAAAATACTTAATTGAATTGCCGAAAAGCTGGGCACAACTTCATCAGAGAGAACAAAAGAAAGAGCAGGTGCCAACAACTTCGCCAAAAATATTTCTTTGTGCGACCACGTCTGTGAAGCTAGAAACGCACGGGAACTTCTGATGCCGCCAACTGCATTTGTTGCGCAAAAATTTTGAATGAGACATTCTGCGAAAGAGAGCACTGCACTTGTTCCTCTCAGGCCCAGTAGAAAAAAATCCGAGTGTTTATGTCGTCTTCCATTTCGTTTAACCGCGCAGCACGCCCTGATTTTCGCGCGCTCGAAGCATACGGTTGCTTTCGTGGTACAGGAACAACACTCGTGGTACAGTAACAACAACAAGGCACAGGAACAACACTGGCCCCCTCCGGTTGCTTGGCCCTTGTGAGCGAGAGACTTCTTCGGGGACTTCTCCCCGCCGGCTGACGTCACTTGGCTCCGCCTTTATCCCCCTTTATCCCCCATGGAGAAATCCCCGTGTGAACACCGCCCACTAGTGAAGGCGCGCACTTCGACTAGGCCCGAATAAAGTCCCAGGCCCGAAAGGCCCAAAACGCGCTTTCGGCGGCAGTGTACGCAGCTGGCCGCGCAAAGCGGTGTGTTCTCTGGTCGACCCGTGTGCGGCAGCGGCCGCGTCGAGTTTCCGACGTCGGAACCGTGACGTCGCTACACTAATGCAATTACTGAAGCGAGCGGCCGCGAATGCAGCTGTAGCTATCGGTGAGATTCCGATTAAGGGAACGCGGAATAGAAGCAGACGCGAAACGAAATTATTCAGGAAAAAGAAAAAAGAAAAACTCCGTTTCTTTATATGTCGCTGCGCTGTAGAATTTTACGGGCTATCTGCGAACGCTTTCACTTCAAATTGCTGATACTTCGAACCGAGATAAAGCATATCGTGCGATCGGAATGAAAATCAAACGAAAAAGTCTATTCTCCCTCTCCCTGCTACAGTCGCCAGCTCATTTTTTTCCTTTTTCTTTTCCCGTGTTCACGCTACACTGGGGCGGCGTCGTGTATCTTGCGGTGGCGATTGGCCGGGTGAACAAACCGGAAACCCGCCCGGTTCGTGCCGCGCTGAAACCGTACACGCGGTCGGCGGTCGGTACAGACCCGCGAGCGGCTCGAACGGGCGAGCCGCGTAGCAGTTGTAATATTTACGACGCTGTATGTAGTACGTAGGTCCTCGCGCCGGAACTCCGTCCTCTGCTGTTCGTCGTTATCACTCGTCCTCTCCGTTGGCTCTTATCACGGGGATCCGAATAACAACAGGCCGTTCTTAAAAACAGCGTTTTTACCCATTGAGGCAGTGGTGCTGCAGTGCCTAACGAAGTTGCGACAATATGGACGTGGGTGAAAGCATTTTTTTTTTTTTTTTCACTTTGATGAGCAGGTAGCCAGCCACAGATGGCCAACTTGAGTGCTTCAAGCTCCTTGCATTTATTCCATCTCTCCAGCAATTAGCCTTACCAGCTTATTCCACCTCTCAATCCTTGCCTGTTATACTGAGTTCCTGAAGTCTAACACTCATTTAGTTCACTACAGAAATTGCACGTTGCTTTCTTCATGTTGTAGCTATAGGGCTGCCAATTTTATAAATACGCCGTTTTAATTTGTACAAACTGTGCCACTTTTATTACATCTGCAATAGAAAAGGGAGAGAGTGAAGTAGGTTGCAGAAAATGTATTGTTTATCACAGTCGTGTTTTTATAAGTCGTGTCTTTCAACATTCTTAAGTAATCTGGAGTGTCAGCACCTTCATGATAAAATCCATGGCTTTCTTTAAACTACTGGGCAGAGTTTATTCGCCCTTCCAAGTTCCCACAGTGTATTGTGATGAGGAGGTTTCTGGCTACGTAAGCTTATATGCGGCGTATACTTATGTAGGCAAATATTAATTTGACTGCATAGTGGAAGCTTACATTGTATAAATGCAGTGCATGTGTAATAGCACCACTATTACTCATTGTTTTGGTGATGTACTTGAACAATGTGTTGTTTTTCTTTACATGTAGTTTAGACGTAGATGTTCTGTGAGGCTGCAAGGGCAGTATCTTATGACTGCCTCTTCAGTTTAGAGAAATGTTATGACTCAATTAGTTAAAAACAATATAATGTGATCATGAGTTTAGAAGTGAAACATACAATCTCTGCTTCGGATAGAGCAGGAGGTGCTTCCGTTGTTCTTTTGAGGGAAATGGTTCGACAATTTTAGTCTGTTGCGTATAGGTGCTCTCGCAAGTCAGTGTGTGATGATATACTAAACCTTGTACCCTCATCACTTTACTAGAGTTCCGTGATGTCAGGTTTAACATCGGTAAAGGATTGGAGCTTGGAAAGCCCTCAGTCCATATCAGAAGTATTATTTTTAATGGTGACAGTGTGACAGTGAAGCCATTTCGTTCAGTCTGGGTCGAGATTATATAAGGACTCCTTTTATTAAATTCTATTTCTTTCTCATCATTCAGTGCCCATGGCCAGGCAATCTTGGTCATAATGACGAAGCACAAAAAGGAATGGCATTGGAATAGAAATCGATGTTAACCCCAGCCCTACTTTACATACCAGATAGTTTGTAATGACATTATAATGTGTCAGCTTAGCCCTTCCACCTCATGTTGCCGCCCAAGCTAGCACCTAGCTTTGAAGCCATGAAGTTAAATTCACTGTCCATTGGACAAATGGTGCTACAGCCTGATGGCAAGGAAACCTGCATGACCAGGTGGCAAAGTCATGTGACAGCATCAACACATAAGAATGTGATGACATCATTGCATGATGTCATGATGCCAACATGACATGTCGTATAGTATGGATGTCAAAATAGCATGGATGATGTCACACTCTGATATGCCATGCTTCATTCTATGCAAGTAAGGAGACTAGGTTGCCTCTGTGACACATTTGTACGCTCATACACTATGTAGTTTGATGAATTAACAGTAGTGTTTGCTTCCACGTGCAGGTGAACAATATAGTCAGCCTGTATCGGGAGATAGCCCGTGTGCCAGAGGCACGGGATGCATTTGTGCAGCTGGGCCAGGATTGTCTGTCCTTGACTGTACACACCCTGTGGGAAGTGCGCGATGTGGAACAAGGGGAACTGTCCCGTTTCTCTCGACACCACCTGGGCCTGCATGACGAGCAGGGCAAGCTCACCTTTCAGGCTGTTGGTCATCCACAGGATTGTTCATCTGAGTGAGTTTTAACCTCTTTCAATGGAGCCATGTCATGCTGAATGTGTCGGTTGGTACCAGACCATCAGACCTAGCTAGCATTAGACACTGTTCGCCATTGGAAAGAAAACTACATGACTGACACCTGCAGCTTTTCTTACATTGTTGGTGTCAGAAAATAACAAGTGCTGATACTAAGTACAGCACGTATGGATTGAAACTCACCAATTTGGGGTTAAGTAATCCATGTACTTTTCTTTCCTATAGTGGAGTTCGTATAGGATCAGCGTAAGATTGGCTCATGCACACTGTCATAGTCAACATCATCTTTAGCAGTTGGAGGTTTATAGCAACATGACAAGTTGATCACGAGCAGTAGTGCATACAAGTTGTTGTACTTGAAGCCCAACTCCGGCGATTTATTTAGCATGTCAAGGTAAAGGTGATTCTATGTTCCTGAGGCACTCCTGTCACATTTCTGATAGTAGAAATGCTCGGCAAGCGTGAAACCGAAATCCAACCCAGCAGTGATGTCAACCTGCCTTTTGCATGGTGTGACAGCGCATGTGCCCTTCCTCTGGCGGTATTGTCGTGAGGGTTGGTGGCACACGCACATCTCGAAGGCCATGGTATGGTAGCGGCGTGCTTCCGTTGCTTTGTCTAAGATAATGTCGACACACAGTGTAGCCAATAATTGTAGGAAGCCAGGTGGACAATTTGAAGTAATCAGCAGAAATTGTATTGCAAGCAACCTGTGCATTTCTCAAGCCTTTAATGTTGCAGAAATGACAGAAGTGTGCCAAGGAACGCACCCAGCGAATTTTATGGAGATGTGTTGACCTCGAAAAATCACTGGAGTTGACCTTTAAATGTTATCCTATCGTGTTTCATTCTCTGTGCACTGTACACTTATCTTTTCATTTCCTGTTTACCTCTGACTTTTCAATCTACTGTGCAACTTATAGTATGACTCCACATTGATCTGCAACGCCCGTACAAACTTAAAAAGAAGACCCTAAAATTTAAGTTCTGGGGTACTACTTGTCGAAACAATGATGTAATTATGAGGCATGCTATAGGTGGAGGACTCTGGATGAATTTTGACCATTCGGTGTTCTCTAACACGCTCTTAAATCTAGGTGCATGGGTGCTTTTGCATTTTTCCCACATTGAAAGGCAGCTGGCATTGCAGGAAATTGAACTTGTGTTTGGCAGCACAATACCGTGGTGTGTTGACTAATACAAGCAGAAGCTTAGCTCTAGAGTCGGTGTTTTTGCTTATAAGCTGTGTTAATTGATATTATTTTAGATAATGAGATTATTTGATAGATTTAGTCGTTCATTAAATGTATAAATACTAAGGTCATAATGCTGCGTAAACAGTTTTTACTACAGCGTATGTTTGCACATATTCCTGTTGTTTCTTTTGCTTTTCTACAGAATTTTAACAGCATTTTCTCCATCTGGATCCTACAAGGCAGTGCTGAGGAAAGTCAGTAAGAAAGGGGAAACCAAACAGATGATGGAGGTTTGTATATCACGTTTCCTCATTCTTGAGGCAAGGACTTAACACATCTGCCATGCCACATTTATATCGTAATGGCACTTTGAATTGAATATGTATAGCACAAATTGTTTAAAAGCAAGGTCTTACTAGCTGCATGCACACAATTTATAGCCATTTTTCTTGTGTGTATAAAATAACATAAATCTGGGTAATCTGCAGTTCGTTTTAATATGGCAATGATGTTATTGAGTGGAAAGGATAAGTGAAACCAAAGGGCTTGATTTTTTTATATAATAACCATCATGTGAAGCAAACAAGCAGTGAATCCAAGGAAGGCATAGTGTAAATTAACTAATGCAGATTTTTAAGAAGAAAGCACACAGGAGATACAAATCCACAACATTCACATGACGTATGTAATGGTCTACCAACTGGCTTAAAGGCTGCCCTCTCGTTCACTACTTCAGCATCTCTATTAGCCAGCCAGTTTAAGTTGCATAATGTGAACATATATCACCCGTGCTGAGTAACAACTCAATTTCCATATTTTCCTCTGTACTGGACCATATTAACCATGTTGTAATCACCTCCAAAATTCATTTCTGTATGTTTACATGCTCCAGCTTGTATAGCACTACTATGTGTGTGTTTCTACAAACGGAAGTGCTTCTGAAAGCTGGGAGCACTCGTCACATTTAACACCTTACAACAGATGTCATCTGCTGTGTCTGGTTTTACTTATACATCAACATTCATACTCAGTTCTGGGACCAGAACATGAAGTTGGACTCGGTGGACTTGGAAGCAGTGAATGCTCATGGCAAGGTCCATGAAAGTGGTAAGTCGCCCTAGCCGTTTTGGCTTGGACGTTTGACTAGGACGTTTTCAACCATTATATTAAGCCTATTCTTTGGAATGCATAAATAGCATGATGTACAGCCACTCAGGGGTTTATCCAGAATTTTGATTTTGGGAGGGTTACCCACAGTGTAGCCAGTATGCCGGGGGTATGGCAGGTGGAGGTGTGGGTAGGGTGGATACTAAGCTATTGGTTACCTGGAAAAGTTTTGGGGGGTGCGTGAGGATCCTACTGGGGGGGTGGGGGGGTAAATGCGTGCCGCCAGCCACTAGTGTTGGCCTTTGAATGTTCATTGTATTCTTTCTCTGTATACATTTATTACCATACATCGACACTCTGTAGCTGTGTGAAGGCTTGAAGACAAGTGTGCAGCAGAAAATTTTCTTCAGGGCTGCTCATAAGTTCGTAAATACAGGCATTTAATTAAGCAGCTTGTGACATATTAAATAAGCAGTTGTATAAGTGTGCACAAGCTTCAGTAGGCTCACTCATACTAGAAGCAAGGACTCTTAATGCCAGTCTTGAAACAGTGTCTAACTCTGATGGCAGTGTGTAGCTTCCATACTTGCCTGTTTAGCTGACGCTGTGCCGCTCAGCTTTAAGTGGTTTAGGTAGCCCTGAGGGAGTGTAGGCACAGCTGTTGTGGCATTCCTTATGTGAAGGAGTAGGAGGGGAAGCCTTCTTCATTACCACTGCTTCGTTTAGCACTTCTGCAAAGCACGCTCATTCTAGTGTGTTATAAAATACTGAAGATAAACAGCATGAAAAAACACTGACAGTGTGCAAGAAATGAATGCACTGGACAGTGCTAGTCCTGTTTTTTCATTTCTACTGCTTTTTGTGTGTTTTACCATGCTGTTTATCATCAATGTGCAGGCATATCAACTTGCCCAACTTTCCATCCTCCTGTTGTGAGAGATGGCGTCACATGCAGCCCTTTCAGTGCGGACTTTGAAACATATCTGCTCTTAATGGTCATGGGGCAAAGTTAATGTGAATGCTCATGGTGATCATGCTTTGCTGTTGGTAACTGTCATGTGCAGGAACATTCAGCAGCTTCTCGTGGTCCAACAGTGAGAACCAGCTTCTTTATGTTGCTGAGAAGAAGCAGCCAAAGCGAGTGTCCTACTTCAGCCGCATTGAAAAAGAAGAAGTTGAAAAGGTGTGCAGATTCAGACCTTCACCTGAAATTGTAGTGCCGGTGTCGAACTCTTTGAGCAACGTGCTTAATTTGTGCAAGCAAGCTAGGAATGTAGCTGGCAGAAGCACATTAAAGCCTGTCTCCCGCAATGAGACATCTTCAGTCCAACCATTCCTGCAATTTATGAAACATGCACAAGCATGTCACACATGCCTGTGCTCTGTCTCATATGCTTTGCTTTTCATAGGACTTCTGCCCTAACTTAATAATATGGTTGAGACACTTAAAAGTTTATAATTAGCTTCATTTCTTCACACTCTGTTACATTGAACCTTTGTAACACTTTTCCTTCTTTTTGTATGTAGCATTTCAATGACATGAACAGTGCACAATCTGGTGGCACAGGACACGTAGTCCTCAGTCTGCATTATGGAGAAGAAATAATTTAGGGCGCCCAACTCAACCGCTTGCTGCTTCGTGATTATGTCATGCAGGAGTATGGTGCTGGATGCTATGACAGTGCCATTCATGGTATATACAGTAGAACCCCGCTGTTACGTTCCAGGCTGCTGCGTTTTCCCGGCTGCTACATTGTTTTTGGCTGGTCCCGGCATTGCTCCCATAGGATTCAATGCATTAGGAACCCTGCTGTTACGTCGCAGGTGTAGGAACATTCCCGCATGTAACGTCGTGAATCGGCACTCCAAGTGGCTAGTGCCGACGCCCATATTGACTTTTCACGTAGCTTGGTTTGGCTTGAATGTAAGATTAGCCGCACAGTGGGCGACGCCAATTACGTTTCCGGCACAGCGAACTCGGCAAAGCGATGCAAACTGTTGGTGATGGAAACAAGTACAGTGATTACGTTTTCATCGATGACACCGTTGTCACCTCCAAGGTTCTATTTATCGATGAAATTGTGGCCGGGTGTACCGATGCGTGCAGCAGTGAAGACAAAGTTGAGGAGGAGGAGGAGGAAAGGAAGCAGCTGCCGGAGCCAACTTCCACGTCGGCCGTAACGGCACTAGATTTACTCAGAAGATACACGAGCTCAAGCAACGATGTCGACTGCTGGGTTCAAGAGCGAAGCACCCACCCGAGGACTCCCCACTGTCACCCCTCTACTGACACCGCATTCCTTCTCCACTGTGGCGGCCAGGACTGCACAAAGACGGCATGACGGCCGATTTCTCCTGCAGAGAGCTGCGGCCAGCGCAAAAGGAACATGGTCGAGGAAGCAAGCGGCGTGCAGCATCGCGGGGGAAACCCCAACGCGTGTTCCGCGGAACTGGTGAGCACGCGATGATGACCCGTCGGCTCGGCCCTGGGACCCCGGCACCGAGCACGCTCCCATGACTGGCTGGCGCCAGACTTCAAGAGAGAGGAGAGAGAAAGGGGTGCACCGGCGATCGACGTGGGAGAGGTAGGTGCAGATCAAGGCATTGGATGAAGGGACGTAAGGACGTACATCCCAACGGCAGCCAATCAGAAGTTGAGAGGGAAGGACATTTTCTGATTCTGATTGGACTGCGAGAGTGCTTTTGTTTGATAAGTGTTCAAAACCCGGTGAATCGTGTTGTGAGGTGGTTGATGATTAAACGTTGGTTTTAACAACAAGATGTCGGAGCAGTTGTTCCCTCAAGGTGCCAGCAGGTGAAGGAGCCCGCCTTCGGTCCCTTGGTCAGCAGCTTATCAACCGTTTCGCTGCTAGTGGGATGAGCGGGCAAAGAACAATGGGAGAAGAAGTTAACTTCGACTGTCACATGACACTGCAGCTTCTCGAAAAATGCCTCGTGCTGCTGGGGCATGAGAAAATGCGCCAGACAATGCCTCACAATTTTTTCAAGCGCTAGCACTGAAACAAAATTGTTTGCCGGCTCTTATTTCTTGTTTCTCGGCTCTTACGTTCCCCGGCTTGTATGTTTATTTCTTACGATCCCGCGAAAAACGTATTGGCGGGTTCTACTGTACCAGGGTCAGACTGTTGTACCATATGCTGTCTGAGACATGTCCACGATTGTGCAACCATGTGAGCCATGTCTCTGTGGTCAAACGTGGGAAAAAGACAACAGTTCCTTCTGTCACCACCAGGAGCACAGAACCTACGTTTGCCAACCTTTGATAGCACATGTGGAGCTGCACATCTCCTCGCCCTGCATGACATTATGCATGATGTGTGCTCGTGCTGGCACTAGTGTGAAATTTCGCCTCCTTTATTATTCTTACTCCGTGGCCCACACTCAGTTGGAAATGTGTTCTGTGAATGCCCCTCAAACAGTCCTGTTAGGAAATAGTGCAAATTTTCAGCAAAAATCCAAGTAGTCATGCACTAAAGCTTCTAGACTGCGCATTTAAAACTCGGTACCCATTAAAACACTGACTTGTATGGACAAGGACAGAAAAGTTATATACTAATCCTGATGATGGTGTTTGTCCTTTGCAGGGTACAGAGTTCCTGCACAGAGACAGCTGGGGGGAGTGTAACACGGAGCACTACCAGCCCGTGCTGTGCACCATAAATGTTTACAGCAGTGCCGTCAACGTGCTGGACAACATGCCTGAGAACATCTCGCCAGGGCAGGCTGTATGGGTTCCTGAGGATGTTGGCATCCTCTTTGTTGGCTGGGAGGGAAGCCCATGGAAGTTGGGACTTGTTTACTGCAACAACCGCAGGCATGGAGACTCGCTTACTCTTACTGTAACAACTGCTACGGGCTATTTTCTCCTGGTTGAAGATGGCATAAGGCAATGTTGTACAATGTGACACTGACAGTCCAAAGCATCTGTGCAGCTAAGAAAAAAGAGAGCTTAAGCTTCTCCACACCTATTACCATCTGCAGAACACCTAAAGATGACTATACATGTCAGCGATAGAGAAAGGGTTATACCTATCATATATAGTTCACCACTTCACAAAAGCTTTGTTTCATGTAGATTAGAGCGTGTGCATAGGATATACATAATTTAGAGAACTATGCCCTTAAGTTTTTTGGCAAGATGCTTGAATGTTCCAGTAAGAATAAGAAGATAGCATTTAATGAGAAATATGTGAGAATGAGCATTTAATGAGACGATAAATGTTAAGTGTTCGCTGCATTTTCAGTACAGTTGCTGACCAATTTTCTGGACTTCGTGGGGACTGAAAAAATGTCCAAAAAATCTAACAGTACAAAAAATTTGTTCAGCCAAAAGTAAGCTAATTTAATGGGCTTAGAGTGACCAAATAAGCGTCAATCACTGCTCTGCCTTACATTATGTTTGGCGGCAATCAGACTTGCATGTATTTTTGCTAGAGTGAGATGTTTCCGAGTGCACTCGACAAGAGTGACACAGTGTTGGTGATCTATGCTGCTGCCGGCTGCCTGTGGTCATCTTTATCTGTTATCATAGTCTAAGCAATTTTCTAGCTGCAGGACAACCAGGCATATGATCTCTTAATTAATTCACAAGATCGGTGCGCAGGACATTGTTGTCCACACGAACAAGGTCCGAGATCAAGCATTAGGTCCTCCATCCGTTTACTTGATCAGTGCCATCAATTGTGCCGTCAGGGTCATCTACGAGTTCTTCCGAAGCTCAGAAACATGAGCTTGAAGCACCGCGCAATCTTCTTCGGCTTTACCACCTTCCACGTATCGGACACGTGTGCGCGCAAACTTATGCAACATAACGAAGATGCGCTCGATGCTGAGACAGCTTAGACAAAACACCGCGTGCGAAATGGTGACCAAAAAAAAAAAAAAAAAAGGAAGAACTTTGTACCAAGCAATAATGATAGTGCTGACTAAAAATGAAATGGTAACCTCATTTTGGTTTTTGACAGCTAAAGGAAAGCGGGTATATCCTCTTAAACTAAAATATGGCACATGCTTTGCAGTCTTGGAGGCCACAGAGTGGGCCATCGGCAGCCTAGCCTGGTCAAGCCAGCCGAAAATCCAACATCGTGGTTCTGATAATGGAGCAGCATGGCCTAAAACGAGTGATTTAGTCCGAAAAATTGAGCTTTAGGCCGCTGATTTATCCGAAAAATCGGTTGCAAGAATGCATTAGCTCTATGGGAACCTTGACTATGCATTTGTGGTGTCTGGAGTATCCATCAAGTCCTGATTTTCAGAGTCCAAAAAATCCATTGGCGACTGTAATTGGCTGCTGTGTGATTCTGAGAAGTATGTTTCTGTCTTTTCTCTTCTACAGGTCATGCCTGTATTACTATGAGTTTGAGACAGATAGTTATGGTAAGCACAACACGTTATCTTTTATAACTGATTTGCTATGCACAGTTAGACCTTGATTAATGAACCTCAGTATAACAAAATTCTCGAAATAATGAAGTATTTTATTTTTACAACACAATGTCCATCAAACGCCATGTATTTTTTACCTCCATATAACAAAGCATGTTTATCCGCGATTTCGATATATAACAAAGTTTTACTGCTGCCACTGGGGAGACCAAGCCGATAGTTTGGAATTCGTGCAGGTGCAGCGGTAAAGTGGGTGAGTTGCATGTGGCTTTTTCGAATGCGTTTTTCAAGTTGTGCACCACGCCTGTTCGATCGGAGCAGCTGGTTAGGGGTCATAGGGAGCCTGAATGCATGCCTTCTCGCCACAACAGTGTGTGGAGATGGAGCGAATGCATGCGAACAGTCTGTCCAGATTCAGCAGAGTTCAGACACAAGCTTCGAAGGCTTAATTACAGTTTCCCATATTTTTTACTTAGTGGCTTGAAAGAAAAGCCCTTATAGATGTCATTCTTGTTGGTGGCTGAGCAAGCTTAGTTGACACAAAGCAGCCGTTTGACAAACTTGGAATGATGGAGACAACGTCAAGATTAGCCATGTACCTAGATTTAGGTACATGTTAAGAAGACCTAGTGGTCAAAATTCATTCGGAGTCCTCCCCTGCGGCGTGGCTTTAAGCCATTTCATGTTTTTTGATCATAAAACCCTGGCAGCTATTATTACAAATTTGAAATGCACAAACTGGAAAATGTCTTGCACTGAAGAAGGCCAAATTTAATTACTCCTACATTCGACAGAGCATTGAAGGGCTTGTCCACTGTTGGATGTTTCCGCACGGTTATACGCATGGCGTACTAAAACGAAACGGTGCAAAAAAAGACTGAGCACCAGAGATAGAAGGTCACAAAAAGCCTGTTTTTTTTGCCCTTCTTTCCCTGGTGATCTGTGTTTCTTTGCACTGTTTTGTTCCAGCATATCGTACCAACTTGCCCAAGTTTCATCCATAGCAGCATTTATTTCTAATATGCGTGGACATTCACTGAACCTTGAGAACATGAAGTGCAACTGCCATGACCACGCAACTGCTAGATGGATTACGCACAAAATCATAATGGAAAAACGGTTGCTCAACAACGGCAGGTTGAGAAGCACAGCACAAATAAGGTTTAAAATATGTGATCCATGCAATACGACAAAAATCGAAAGATGCAATGTACACGAGAACTCTACTACACTGCGGTCCCAGCAGAATCAACAGCGGTGCATGCTTGTGCGCAGCAGGAGCTAGAGTACGTTGGTGGCGCCATCTATCTCTCAGTGGGAACAACCAGAAGGGAGAGGTACCAAAAGGGAGGAAAATTGTATTTCAAACTCTTGCTGTATGCATTGTATCAGGCTTCACATATTTATATATTAGGCTTGCTCGATCTCATTGTGCTTGTGGAAGTTGTGAACTTCAGCAGTGCTTGTAGAACTTGCAAAAAAAATGTGGTTGATCCCTCTGTCATAGGAATCTGTACAACACGAAGGTAAAACCTGTCTTCGTGAAGTTGCAGAATGCAAAAGTGGCAATCTGGCGAATCGAGGGGCGGGAGATTGCTTGGGTACTGTGAACATGTGGACACATTAAATCTAGACAGCACCGGCACCTTGACACTGCACAGGGATTCTTGACAGTTGTACACAATAGAAAGTTTTCGAGTGACTCACATTGCTCTGGAAAAACTCAATTGCACGCACCAGAGCCCTGCGCAAGCCTGCCATACATGAGGATCGTCCGCAAATGGTGACGCCTTGAAAGAGAAACCAAATAGGTTGTCAGCGGATCATTTTGTGAAAACGCAGCCCACTGCAACGAAAGGCCAATCATTTGCTTGTCTACGGCCGTCTTTGCGATCCTGGAGCAGTGCGCGTCGCAACTCAACACACCTGGCCACACAAGACAAATTTTGTAGCAGCCGCGTTCGTACTCTGCCCCTGGAACGTGCCATCACGACGCTGCCACGGCCCTAACTTTCATGGCAGTCGAGACATCGAGACGTGTACACTACCGAAGCGCTGACTGCCAGCGCGAATTAGCACAACAATCTGCTTCGCTCTATCTGTCGTTCCTAGATGGCGGTACCACCACAACGAACCTAAGCGAACCAAGAGTGCAATATAAGGCAGGCAATGTTAATTTAAGAGTAATCTTGCTCGTTAAACACCACAGTTCGCTGTACTAAATACCTTTGCTTTAACCGGACAACAATTAAATGTAATTTCTAAAGGCTATAGTGAAGATATAAGGCGCCAATTTGTTCCATCTATGAGCGAAGTTGTGGTGGTGTATCGGTAGACCCATCTAGCCCCTTTCATCAAATCCCGGTTGAAGGTGGGTTCAAGTCCACCTGGGCGGAACTTTTTCAAGTTCATTTTTTCAAAGATCCACTTCCGTTACAGGAAGTACGTCACTGATTTCTTGGTGGACCCCAGCATAAAGCACTTTCATGTTGAAAGCTCAAACGAGTGTTGGCAGAGTAGACTAGCATTTATTTCCTGTGAATTTCTAGGCACTATTGGCGACACAACCAAGAGCATCTGCTCGCCACGATTCAGCCCGGATGGCAACACGCTTGTGTACCTGCAATCAGAGGTTGGAGGCCCTCACTTTCAAGCCTGCCAGCTGGTCAAGGTATTTTATGTTTATGCTTCTGTTCCATGATTGTGGTGTGTTGTGGACAGTACTTCAACAAAATTGTCATGCCTAATTGCTTGCAGTGCTGTTGGGAGACCAAGCAGACTTTGATTGTAGTCGACAGGGTTAGTGACCCAATAGGTGAGTGAGCCAAGTCGCTGTAACAAAGGTGTCGTTCCAGTCTTCTTTCTTGACACTTATGTAATTTACCACTTGCATGGTGTAATCTCTGGTTAAGCTATGATTGCATAGATTTCTGTGTCCTGTGGCTAAGCACGTCTGAGTTGGGCATATTAAGGCAGAAGCCTGAGGTGTCTCTGCCGGCAGTGATTCTGTCAACAACCTTGTGTGGCACCGTGCTGTTCCAAAAGTGAGAAGTCTATAGAAAATGCCCATTTTTGATCACATACGCATGTACCCCAGCCCATTATGTGCTGGCATGTGCCAAATGTGATTTCACATGGAACAAAAGCCTGCTATGCATTTAGTAATGCATTAAGAAAGCATAAATTCTCCCATATGTTGTTGATAATGACAACCTAAAAATTCCAGCACTTGCGTTTCTTACAGGTCCTCATAGAGGCTCATTGAGCCTCAGCGATAGCATTCAGTCAGAAAATCTCCTCTCAACAGATGACGCCAAAAATGGGTTTTGACATCTTTAAAATACTTACCAGCGAAAAATATGCTGCACATTCACATACTACGTTAAGTGCTTGCACGTTTCATTGGGGGTGTGAACCTGAAGAGTGCCGAAACATGTGCTTTCACTGTGCGAGTCATTATGTGCCACAAGAACTCTGGTCCCCAATTGCATAACTTAGTGCATTACCAAGTGTGTAATAGACTTTCACCTTCAAAAGTTTCAGAAGCCGTAACATGTGCCAAATCAAAAGAAAATTGTTGAGCACTCAGCTACTGCATTTAGGCACAAAGCCAGTTTGTTTTTGCTTTAGCCAAGAAAGTACTATGCACAGTGAAACCCCGATTAAACGACATTCTTGGGACCACGAAAAAGCGTCATAAAATCTAAACAGAAAAATTTATGCCCTTGAGTGTGCCCCAACAGCCGTACATGGCACACACTTAAAGCACACACATAAGGGGGGACGCGGCCTTTGGAAGTAAAAAAAATTGCGAAAAACACGCTTTTCGGAAAACCGCATGCTTGCACTGTATGTGTCATAAACTACACATCCTATAATTTTCAGCACCTAATTTGTCCTAAAACTACTTCATATCAAATATATTATGAGCAGTGGCAGCTGCTGTGCCACCCAAAACCCTCCGAAACAGCAGAACTTCAAGCGAGTGCCGTTCATGTGCCATTAAATCGACCGGCGCCATTTTAGTTTTGTTTTGTTCGTGAATTCCTGCGCTTTTTTCCACCGCCGTCGGTGGGAGCAGCAGTGGCGTGGTGGAAGCGTGGTTTGCGCATGATTGGGGGGCTCATGGGGGCATTCGGGTATCCCGCGCTTGGATGCGAACTGTGTTGGGCCGAACGCACACTCCTCGAGAGAGTGGTGGAACGTGCGGCCGCTACTCTGGCTGCTGCGCGTGATGACGCAGTGGCCTCCTCTGGCGGGTGCTCCGTGCGTCTGCCATGGTTAGGGTTAGCACCTGCTTCGTGGTTGTCACTGCGATATCTGCCTTTGTGTGTGCTGCTTTGCGTTTCGTTATCACAGGAGAGAGATCGCAGGAGAGCGTTAGAGAGATAGTTGGTTGGAAAGGGTGAAAAGAATTGGGGATGACCACAACCACGCCACTTTATGCCGCCGCTCATGGTGCCGGCGGCTGCTAGGAGGGCCAGGGGAAGACGAACGAATGGCAGTAGAAAACCGAAACAAACCGGTTTCCCGAGTGCTCGGCACGCGGATGGGTGACAATCCTGAAAGAGCCGGTGTGACGAAAGACGCCCGCGACACTTCCCTTTTCTTTGCCGTTTGGGCCCCCTGCTTCGCGTGGATCGTCGTGTAACACAGGTTTGGCATAAGATCGCATTATATAATTGAGGTTTTTAAGGCATTTTGTCCATGGGGCTTTCGCCAGGATGGGACTAATCCGTCGTAAAATGCGGGTCGTCGTAAAACCGGGGGATGTAGAACCGGGGTTCCACTGTATATGCCCTGCTCATGATGTGCCTATATTACTTGTATCCCTGCGAGGGAAGGAAGTGCTGTAGGAGGAATGCTCATAGAAGTGGAGAAGAGAATTGTGTGCACAACAGCGCCACACTTAAGAGGAAAGTCTAGGCGGCATTGAGCTGAGAGGGGGAAGAGAAAAATGACAGTGTCGCAGAGGAGGTTTGTGGAAGCCAAAAGCAAGAATAATGTGTGCATGTAGAGGTGCCAGTCTGCCTGCAAGAAGAAAAGGAAGGAGGAGAAAGGGAAATTAATAGTGTAAATAATGCATTAGCTGATTGCTTCAAATGGTAGACACTGTGCGTTTCCTTAAAGTGGCTCACCATCTTTCTTCTTTAGAAAAATTGGAAAGTGTACATAAGAACATGCAGAGTAAAAAATTAGCCTTGTAGAAATTGCCACACTTACTCAGTCAAAGAATTCTTAAAATATTATCTTTCCTGATGGCTAAATTTCGGTTCAGGCAACGAGTTCCCTGGCCTCTACCTGGACGCACTCCCGCAGAATTGCTTTGCTGGTGATAGCAATACTATTGTGCTTTCCACTTGTTGGCACAGCAAATATGTAAGTACCTTGAATGTATGTATTGTTTGTGCCATACATTGCTGGTTATACCTTTTTTGCCAGGGTGTATTTTCACCGAATTACTACAGTTATTAAGTTATTTTTCATAACATGTCTGCAGTGTGCAAACTTTTTTTCTGATTTAACATTGATGCATTAGCAAAGGATCAGGCCACATGCATTGTGATCGGTGTTGTACATTGTTCTTTTTATTTTTAATTGCAAAATGGGCTTGCCCTTAAGGCATAGTTGAATCACCGCATGTGCTCAAGCAATTACCCTATAATGTGCAAGGAAATGTGCATAAATAGAATATTTGAGCCATGGGGTCAGATTTGGAGACTCATTTTGTACTACGGTTTACCCAGTAAGACGTTAGTTTCTTAAACATTTGTGGTCCATTGCTGGGTCTGCCATGAAAACGCAACATGGCCATAGTGGTATGCTATTGGGCACTGCCCAACGAACTCTCGCATGCTTGAATTGTGTGCATTTTGCCACTGCGGTGTGTGCATTCTCCCCTTGCATGATGCACCATGTCTTTGGGAATGAATAAACTTCCTTTTACTTCGGTTGCTTTTTGTTCATTTGGGTGAATACTTGAGTGAATACTTGAGCGAACAGTTGGTCAATAATGGATGGAAGCCCGTAGATATTTAACAGCCATCATATAAACGAAGGCCAGAACTTCGGCCTTAAGATTCCCTTCTTTACCCAATTCTCAAAGGAGGAGATGCTGGACTTTTTAAGACCTCATGTAAACCACCCTTACAAATGCTTGTCTTCATTCCACTGTCTCCTCACAGACTAGCTTTACAAGTTCAAATGAAAGTAGTGCCTAGGCATATCGTAACCAACCAAATGTAGATGTTAAAGGGGCACTGACACCAAAATTTCGCATTGATAGCCTTTGGGATCAATTTTTGTGGACATGTACATGAAATCTACAAAACTTCAACTGCAAATGCAGTTCTGAAGGCAATTTAAATGAATATTGAACTTCGCGTGTGCAATCGAATGCTAGACTCCATACCTCGCGGCATCGACAGCAGCAAACGTGACCCCAGGGGTACCCCCAACTTCCGCGACGTCACCACAGCAGCTGAGCCTCTAGCAGTGCAACTAGCAATTATGACGTCATGGCTACCATTGTCTTTTCACCGCGCCTGAATTAGTAGACTCCTGATGATGCCATGTCTAAAAAAAATAGTTGCCGCCCAACGATGATGATAGCAGCAATGACAGTGTGCTTATGTGGTTGAACTTCTTTACCCATTGCAAAAGCAGATGGTGCCAGTTGCACCCGGTGGCTTGTTGTTTTTAGAGCTTTCACAAACCAAAACTGAAACTAGTCGGTAATAAACAGGCCGTAAATAATTATCTGTAACGCGCTGGAGCAACTGATGGGCCGTGTTATGGCTAACGGGCCCCCAGCTACATATTGCAGCGAAAAAACATCAGACGAAAATTTTTGTGTCAGCATCTCTTGAAAGAAAGCTGTTTTGGCTTTGAAGTGAAAGCTTAATTCCTATTTCACGCTGTTTTGGACACATTCTGCAGGAATAAGACATTTTTTCTGTTGTATTTTTCATGAGATTTGCAGGGTACCGGTGAGATTTTCAGCTTAAAAGCAGCCATAGCTGCAATTGTGTTACAGATGAGGTTGCTATGGTAATATTGGAAGCCATGTAGTACGCGATTCTATTTTAGTTTGATGTGTCTTCTGACATTTGCTTTATTCTCGATGTAGGAGGTCATCAGTGTTGACATTAATTCCGGCAGTATCACAAAGCTCAGCAAAGGTACGGGACACTGATCCTTTTTTCTTGTAGCCTGCATTATTTTTTATTTATTGCGCCTTGTATTTGAGAGGCAAGTTCTGTTGTGTGCAGATGAAACTGTTGGCTGCTGGCAGGTTCTGACTGTGAAGGAAAACTACATTGTTGCCTGCCTCTCGGCTCTCAACTCCACACCTCATCTGGTGAGTTGGATTGCTCCATCACCATAAATGAAAAGATGACCTTGCTGTTTTAAATGTTAAAAACGAAAATGTACCATTATCTTATCTGACCGTCTTGCCCAGTAGCGATAGCCAGAAATTTTTTCAGGGGTTGTCCTGCTGCTATGCGGGGCACCCCTTCTTTCTTCTTTCATTAGTTTAGTGACACTGACTGTGGTAACCAAACAGTGAAATGCAAATGCCGATAGAAAAACAAAAACTTCACACATTCAGCTCAAGGCAGTTGAAAGAAATGAAGAAGGCATATTAGATAATTTTGTGATTGTGTCACTTGCATGTGGTGGCAGTACGTATTTTATTTGCAATGATATCTGCAATGCCATGTTGGCATTATGCATCAGGGATGGATGAAATGCAATTATCACATATGTTATTTTTTAACCTTGACTGATCATTCTGTAATTACCATTCATTGATCTGTGGCTGCTATGTGCATAAAGTTTGTCATTAGAAACAAGTTCTTTTCAGCATCCAGCATGTTGTGACATAAGCAGAAAGAACGTGGTGGAGTTCTTGTTTTATGGAGGAGCTTTAAAAGTGAAACATGAATAGAAGCCTGTGATGCTGTCGTAACAAAAGACACTCTGGAGCAGGTTTATACTCTTCCAGTTCATCCTGTTTCTAACTAATAGCAGGCTAGGGTTCCTGTTATTTTTAATAGCTGTGACTAACAAAACAGCATTTACGAAAGGCAGTGGTCATAACTCAGCACCTTTATTCTAAGCCACGTAAAATGCCATGACCTGAGTGTTACCACTCTCCACTTTTTTCATTTGTAGGCTTAATGTTGCTTCGTTTTTCTGCACAGGCTGTGGGCATGCTCACAGAAGGCAACGATGTGAAAATGTGGATACCCATTGAGCCAGATGACAACAAAGTGTCTGGCATTAGCTGGTACATCTTGCAGTTCTCACCACCAGAAGAGTCAAGTGAGCTCCATTTTACGCACTTTCCTTGCAGTTTGGTGTTGGCTAGTCACATTTCTTTAGTAGCTACATCGCAGTACCTATAAGATTACAACTTCTGTAACTAAGGCTTTATTGCTCTGGTGATATATGATTTCTTGTCAGCAACCTATATGGAGTCATTAGTTTAGTTGTTTTTCCTTGTCTTATTATTTTGATATCGTAAACATGGACGGTTACTGTCAGGATGTGTCTGCTGCATACTGAAAAGCCAGAAGTTGCCTAGCGCGGAATCCAGACACTGATCTGTGTCCAACTTACTATACATTATTTGCAGAGCTGTTCGAATTGCAAAATTTTGAGTGCGAAGCGAATTCGAATATGTACGTTCAAGTGCAAATCGAATAGAATATTTTTCGAATATTTGTTGAATAATACAATGTCAAATAATGGAGAAATGTGCTGCTAAACATGGGCAAAAAATCTGTTGCGTGACTAGTGTACTCCCACAGTGCGATTCCAAGGAACAGTACAACAGAGAACTGTGCAACATAAAGCTGAGCTAACTTCACTGCAGTACACGAGTGTTAGCTTTGCCGTAGTACACGGGTGTTAGGCGGCGAGGCGTACTACATGTCGGAAGCAACTTGTCACGGGAAATAGCACATTTTTCCCTTTAATTTCAACTTCGAATAGCTCGAATAGCAAAAGTTGAGTGCCAGTTGAATAGCAAAGGCTATTAGAAAATTATTCAAAATCGTGAATGTTCGCACACCTCTAATTATTTGTCTTGGCAGGAATGTGCTGTCTAGTTTTTTTACAGTTTTAACTCAAGATGCTTTGTGACATAATTGACGCTCAAGGAAGCCATTGTAGCTCGACAGAAGCTGAGCGGACTGAACTGTTGATGGGACAGCATTGGCACTACACTTTCTGTGCTGTACGGTCTTCCGATCTTTTCTTTCTGTTTTTTTTTTTTTTTTGTGCAACAATGCATTCCTCATTCATGGTAGTTAGCCAACTGCAGAACTGTGAATTTTCTGAAGTTAACATACATGACTTCTGTGCCTTATAGGTAGAACATAATATAACCAGCAGTGCTGTATTAAATTAACAGCAGACCCCCCCCCCCCCCCTTTTTTTTTCCCCTTTGAACACAGATATGATCTTTGAAGCAACCCTAGTGATGCCAAAGAATGAGACTGACCTGCCCCTCATTGTGTGGCCCCATGGTACGTTTTTTTTTTCTTTTATTAGATCTCTTTGATTGCTTGATTCATGAGTTTAAATAATGGTAACTAGTCCAACTAATAACATTAATTCTGGCTAGTTGGTTGAAGTTCTATGTACTGAACAAACAGTGCAGACAACAGGACGCAAGATGATAACAGCACGGTTATCAGCTTGAATCCTGTCATCTGCACCACTATCGTATGTAAGTGTGGCATATTCTGACACCTCTTCCAACTTCTTGCTTTATACTCTAGGCGGCCCTCACAGCTCCTTCCATGCTGGCTTTAACCTATACCCCATCCTTTTCGTCAAGTGCGGATTTGCCGTGCTCCTTGGTAAGACACCAAAGTCAGCATGATAAGTGATTGCAAATAGCGGTGAAATATGCATCTGTGTGGACTGTAGTAGTATTGCACACCTCAAGCATATATGACTTATGGAAGGATAATGGTTTTGCTGTGCCAGAAAAGCTGTTGATTTCTTGATTAAGTGCTACAAGAGCAAGATGGATTACCTAACTTAATTGCCTGTATTAAATGAGAGGGAAGACTGAGAGGGGTCTTGAGGGAAAGAGTTGTCCGTTACTTTCTCAGATGGCATTGTATGAATAGCATGTGCAGCACTTTAGCCCTGGCATATGTTTACTAAACAGAGAATAGAAAACGAGCAACCTTGATTGAGACAGTGAGTTCTCCCTATTCAGTTCTTTCTATTCAAACGCACCAGGTATTTTCTCCTGTCAGCAACTGCTGAGCTGCAGCAGTGTAATGACTGTGACATTCTGCTCCTTTGTGTTAAGTCTGCAGGGCCAGTTCCTAGCCGTGGCCACATTCAGGCAGGTGTTATACAAAAACACTCGTGTATTAAGTTCACGTGTATCAACAGAGAAACATTTTGGCTGTCTTCATTCAAAGTTGGGCAACGCCCAAGCCACCAGGCACACATACAAAAAGCTGGAAGAGGAATACAAAGAAACAGAACCAAGGTGTAGCACTTTGGGTATGCAAAGACATTTGGGTACAACATAGTGTTTTTAACGCTTCCGATTTTTCTGGAGCCGCCGGGCAAGGCGCATCTCACAGCCTTTACATCGCCTTGTATTGTTTATAAGTGAAAAAAACTTCTAATTGAACAAATACAAAGAACACACAAAACAACAGGGCGTTGTTTTAGACGTTCATCTTCCTTCATTTAGTTCGCACCAAAAAGTTTCTTCAATTATGAAACTGGCTAAAACCAAGATTCTGCTTGTGTTGGTGTGCCCATGAATTGGTTTTGATTTGTAAAGGGCAAAATTCTCGTGACTGTTGCAGGTTTTGTAATGTGATATGGTTACAACATGTGAATATTACATTGAAGGTGCCATTGTTTTCTGGCTTTTATTTACTGAAATTTGCTTGACCATAGACAAATCAACAGCAAATGGTAAACCATGGTGTGGATACAAAAGGCTGGCAGTGGACAGTGGCAGTGGTCGTGTGATGGTTGTCGCATCAGTATGTTTCCTCTTTTGCAGTGAATTACAGAGGTTCCAAGGGATTTGGAGAGGATAATCTCAGATCTTTGTTGGGGAAGATTGGTCAGCAAGATGTATTTGATGTTCAGGTAACTGTAGCACATACTATTTGGCTCCTTTAAAGTTAAAGGATACGAAAACAACGTCCTTGTGATTGCAAGCCACAGTTTCAGCACTTTCATCAAAAGCCGCGCAACTGTTTGTGTGAGTCTAATATTTTTTTTCTGGCACTGCATGCATTGTTTTTATACAGTGTGCTGCTGAAGTAGCAGCTCAGCGAGACGAGATCAACCCAGACAAGATGGTCATATTTGGTGGCTCTCATGGAGGCTTCTTGGCTTGCCATGTTATTGGCCAGTTCCCGGTATGCATTACAGGGAGCTTTAACATTTTTCTTTGTTTTGTGTACAGTTGACCTGTATTTTAAGTCAAAAAGCTTTTTGTTCAATGTTTGAAATATGCAAGGTAGACTGAAGCACAGTTCTAAACACAGTAATTAGTTATACCAGATATGCTCCATTATACACTTGCACAGCCATATTTATGTGACCTTAGTGGTTATACAAACATGTGTACAGGGCTCAATTATGTTAACAGTAACACGCGAGTTTCATTTCATGAGCACTGTACATGCCCGTCTATGCTTGTGTTACTGTATCCGGTCTCTGTGCTGCCCGGTTGTTTGTTGCGGTAAGTGGTCTGTGGCAAAATATTATCGTGGCTCATTGGATAGTGGCATCCCGGACACCAAATGTACACATCAGTGGTGTAGGTCCAATCAGGTTCCACATTAGTGCTCCACCTTTCCTAGTTTTTCTTACAGCATTATGTATAATGTGCAGCTGGTGGGTATTTTGAGACTGGGGTCTTGAGTAAAGCAACGAGGTGTTAAAGGAACACTGACTAAAAAAATTTTCACTAAGTTGGTGTCACATGGACACTTAACAGTCGGGCACAATAGTGATCTGTCTCCCAGGAGACAGATCATGATTTGGCAGACATCAAAAACAAACTCGATCCAGATTAGCTGTGACAACCATTGATTGTGGTCTCTTGATCACCACCAACAGTGGCTGCAGAATCAGCATTGATTGTGACGAAAAGTGCCCATGGCAACACTGGCATTGCTCACAGCCACAGGCCTTGCACACGCAGAAACCAAGCGATGCGGCAATCTTTCATTGTGCAGAATAACTTTCTTTCCTTTTTACATGAGCTTTATGACATTACCATTTGCATTTAATTCGCAACAAATGCAATGCGAACCAGTCACACTTGAGCACGAAATAAGGCGACATGAACTTGCAATAAATGTGCTTTGCTGCCATTTACGATACTGCACATGTACTCAATGATGGGGTGCTTCACACTATGAATGTGGTTTCAGTTTCATTTGCATTTGATTCTAATGTGCAGGTAATTTTTGGGCTTACTTTATCAAAAGAAAAGTGCACGTTAGATTGAAGTAAATGTGGTATGTAAAAAATTATCCGTAATTTTCACATAAATCTTGTTAAATTGTTCGTACTGTCCTTCTCTTGTCTCCGTTGGCATCATTATTATGATGCTGTGGTCATGCTATAAAGGTTTGATCCTAATTCCTCCATTTGTCATCCTATTGTTGCCGATTGGTCATCGCCACTGCATTAGAAGTTTGCGCCAAAGAAGGACAAGGAGCAGTGGTCCAGATTTTCTGGTCATAAGGTGTATCAGCGGCTGCAATCCATCAACTAAGCCTTTTTGTAAAATTTGTAGATGATGTGCCACTTCATCAATAGTCACTTGTCTTTCTAACAGAACGATGTCACAAGCACACCCGGTGTTATGACCATTTGTGGCTAGAAGTAGTAATCCAGCTCATTCCTCACGCACAACACTTGCACGACCATTGTTTGATTTTTCACTCCATTCATAGATGCTCTGTTGCTGTAAAACACTGTGTATTGTGCCAAAACTCTTTGGTAGATTGCAGCCACCAACACATTTTTTCTACCAGAAAAGCCAGATCACTGCTTGTTCCTCTTTGGTGGAAACTTCTAATGAAGTGGCTATCTGCAACAAAAGAACGACGAACAGAGGAATTAGGATCAAGGTTTCATAGCATTACTACAGCAGCACAACAACAAAGCAAACAGCGGCAGGGGACAGTACGAACAATTTAACAAGAGTTATGTCAAAATCACAGGTAATTTTTTGCTTACCCTCATAAGCTGTTACATACATTGGACAGTTTTGGTGTCTAACATTGCACTCTCATTTCCCTTTACAGAGTTTCTACAGTGCATGTGCAGTTCGGAACCCTGTTGTGGACCTTTCATGTAAGTTCACAATTACTCTGGTATAATGAAAAAGCTAAAACTTGACTTGATATTGAAGCCGTCATTGCATACTTTTATTTTACATGTGTATGTTTTACGATATCCCCAATGTTTTCCTTACTACCACAGCCATGGATGGAACTGACATTCCCGACTGGTGAGCGGATTTTGTAATTATCTATAGTGAATCTTGGTAATTACGTATAGCTCTTTAGAAACACAAGGTGTTGCAGTTCTAGTGCATCAGTTCTAGCGCATCTCTGCCACAATGCACAATTATCAGCTGTAACATGTTAGCCAGAAAAATAATGCCTGAAACACGTGTCGCAGGTAAATTGTGCAGCTTATAGAAAACAGTATGTGTGTACTAGCATGAAGCACCAACATGAGTTCCCATATTTGCTCGCCGAAGCAAATATGGGAAGCACAGGGCAAAGCCACATGCATTTGGGTAGGCAACTTCAAAAATGTTTTTTTTTGCCTAAAACAAAAAATGATTTGGCAAGACTTTGCTAAACTCTGACTAATGAAATATTCTTCCATATGGTGCATAGATAATATTTTTAGCTGGAGCATGGCAGTACAAAAAACGCCTACAAAACCGCACATTTTTGCCACTTTAACAATTTTTACCGTGGAGACCCGAGTAATATTTTGCCTGTAAACATTTTTACACAGAAGTATGCCTTCTTGAAATTCCACAAATATTTATGTAGGTCTGGGAGGGAGCTGGTTTACACAGGCAGTAAAACACAAAAACGTCGCAGTTTCTACAACAGTACGGGTAAATAGATAAACAGAAAAAGGTTAACAGGTAAACAGAAAGTGTCTGGGACATTTAGCTTGAAATGACCCTAAAGCAGATCTAAAAGCTGAGAACTTATTTTGCTGTTATCAGTAGCTATGGTTATAAACCACGTATGGGCGAATTCACTCATGAGCCATCTCACTCAGACCCAAACTGATCAGTGAGCCTGGCAGAGCAAAATTCTGGAAAATTCTGGCAAGAGTAAATGCAAAAGAGTCCTAAACAATGAAATGTATTGTTTGACAGACTCTGAATAAGCTTCATTTATTTAGCCAACTTGTGGTTATAACAAACATACTCTTGTGTCTGAGAGGACTTCACCATCAAAGGTTTCACCAAAGTGTTTCCAAAAAGTGCCAACAGTCCCTTTTTTCTTAAAAAAACAATCTTCTAGGCGCTGTGTGGAGAGTGGCACGATTCCAAGCTACTCGACAAGCTGTGTTCCAGAGTCTAAAGATCTGGAACAGATGTGGAACAAGTCTCCCATGAAGTTTGTCAAAAATGTAAGTGGGCCATTAAAGAACAGCAGGTGGTTGTAACTAGGAGAGTGCGAATATTTGAATTTTCTAATAGTTTGCTATTCAAGTTGATTCACACTGAACTTTTACCATTCGAACTAAAGTTGGTAATTAAGGAAAAAAGATGTGCTATGTCTTGGGGCAAGTAACTCATTCCAGCACGTAGTATGCTTCGCCGCATAGCACCCATGTAGTGGTGAAACAGTCCTGCATGATGGTGGAGCTAAAGCTCTACCGCCGTACAAGACTTTCAACATAGTACATGGGTACAAGCCATGGGACTACACTTGCCATGTAATAAATGTTTTAAATGCAAAGCATTTCTTAATGAACTTAAGCAACTTTGACAGTATCTATCTATCAATCTATCTATCTATGTATCTATGTCTGTCTGTCTTCATCTTGGTGCCCTCCTCGTCTCCTCATTCACCCTATGTACATCAAAATTATGTTCATATGGTACCATGTGAATGACAACAAACTTGAATGACTGATACTCGTCATGTACGTCATGATTAATGATACTGCACTCACAAGTGGCTCATACCCACATTGCTCGGCGTGGTATTCGGGTTTGTGCCACAACTGTTTGAATTTTATACAGCCTACGTCGATCTCTGGCAAATTAAAAGACCTTTGATGTATCACTAACACGCACGCTCAAATACAAGAAAAGCATACCATTTGTCGTAGCATGGTGTTGAAATGTACTCATAGACACACATGAACGTACTGTAATGTTTGAAGGCAACCTACTAGGTGGTAGGTGGGTATCAAACCCGGGCTGCCGAAGTGCTAAGCAAGCACGCTACCACAAGGCTACGGCGACTCCTCCCGCACACCACATATAGAACTGATAGTGATGCTTGTGCAACATTAACTGGGCTTCTTAAGTGTGTCAAGTGCTTTCTTAGCAGTGTAACCATGTTCTACTGGCACACTGCTTGCTTTTATCCAACTTTGCTCAATCCAGTAGGGATAGTTCAACGTACAACACTCATGATATACGCATATCAGCGCACTGTAGCATACATTTTTATTCGACAAAGCAGACCTCTGTGCAGTGCACTGACTGGAGTGCCAACGTTACGCTGCACCATTAGCTACAATTCAGTCACCACGGTGCTGTCTTGGTTAGCCCATGTTCGACATACATCTACTCACGCACTTTGCACAAAGGCATTCATCCTATTTGCAAAACTTTGCTCAGTGCCATAGAATTCACGATGGGCAATGTCCTCGCTGACTGCTTCGCATGACACTGATTCCCACAGTGCGTGGGATCTGCAGGATTTCTTTTCCCCATGTTTAGCAGCATGTTCCTCCATAATTCGACATGGTATTATTAAAAAAGATATATCCGAAAATTATTCAAAAGATATTCAATTCAACTTGTGCTTAAACGTAAATACAGTCGAACACAGATATACATAACCACATATATCGAATTTTCAGCTATATAGAACTCGTAAATTATCTTCTTGAAAATCCTTTGTAGAAGTATAGAAATTTGCATGTTTTTATCTAATGGTATTTATATCCGCCGTTGGATATATGGAACGCCGTGCGAGCTGGAAGGTGTGCTTCAGCACTCGCTACACCCCGCGACCTTTGCCACCTTCGTGGCACCGCGCCTCTGCCAACACTCAAAACACTTGAAAAATGTGAGGGTAAGAGGGCTCAGACTGTACCCCTTTTTGGCGCGTTCTCCAACTTGTGGAACAGCTTTTTTTTTTTTCTTTCTTTCTCTCTCTCTTTTTCAGGCTTTCTCCGAGTTACAGTCGGCTCGGAGAGCAGGAACGGAGGAGCTGGTGCTCCTGTTGCCTTTTTTTTTTTTTTAGAGCAGGAACGAAGTAACTGGTGGCCTCCTCCTTTGGCCTCTTCTTTCTTTCTTTCTTCGTTTTTTTGAAAGTCATGAAGTTGAAAAATACTTTTTCTTTCTGTCACTTTTTTTGCCACCAGCGCCCATGTCCCCCCTTAAGAACCAAACCTGAAGCCCCAAGGCACAAGCAAACACGCCACTGTTAGTCGATGGCTGCTATTACATGTGGCTGACCAAATATACGCTTGGTGCATGCATGACTGCACATGCACAGGGCACGCAACACATTGCAGTCATGTAGCAGTCTTGTATCCATGCCAACTTTCTGCCCTGTTCACATGTAACTTGCTAGGTTGTCACAGTTTCACATGGATTCACAGCAAACTGCTCTTTTGAAGTATTGGCAACAGTTGCGTAGCTTTTGAGTCTATCTAAACATGATTTCTGCGACACCTTTGTTTAGACACAAGCTTGACTATACATTATGGATATTTTCTGTCAACAGGTGCGTGTGCCAACTTTGGTGATGCTGGGCAGGAATGATCTGCGGGTGCCAATGACACAAGGCATGAAGTTCCACAAAACACTTCTTGCCCAGGGAGTCAATTCACAGTGAGTGCCAACTTTTCAGTGCCAGTACTGTTGCTTGTACTCCTTTCATGACGACTTGAAAACTGAACTTAAAGGAGCTCAATTAAGGAATCGCAGAAGAGCCGAAATCTGGGGAAGTTGCTTCACAACTCGAAAAGCAGCCACACATTGAGAGCAGAGCGCAATGTTATTGCACCAGATTTGGCCCGGTGTTATTTGTGCACCACCTATCTTGTCCCCGTCTCATTTCAGTCTTGTATAGTATACCAAGCACGAAAAGAAGTAATGAACAACCACCAACTAGCCCACTTCATTGCCCTGCTAAACTTAATTGCACGACAGGTGGGCGTTTTAAAGCTGCCCACCCGTTTCCAAGAGCCTTGTGACAGTTCATTATCAGCAGCAGCTCTGCCGTAGCTTTCTTTGAGGCCTGCCTAGATTAAGTGCTTACATAGCCTTATCAGCAGTGAACGCAGTCATGGCACTTGTTTGCCATGATCTTGCTGTAGTCTAAATCTAGAATTGCTGTTGTAAACGTGCCCATAGTGTCAAATGTCACTTGAAACATACTTTTGGTTTGCAAAGCATGCCCTATATATTTCAATAATGTGTGCATGGTAATTCACAACTTTCTGTGTAAAGTCTTTGTAGTTGGTATCACAATGGGCACTAACAAGTTTGCTCCTCCAGCTTTGGGCTTTGAATGTGCTGAGTGTTCTGCACAGGCCTGGTCCCCTTTTTTATTTCTTTTTATTATTTACATGTTGGTTTTGGCTTCCTAGACATTGAGTAGGGGTAACCTGGAAAGCAAAAATCGTGACAGCTCCACTAATGGAAAACCTAGAGAGGTGTGAAGCATGCGGTGATGTACCGGTATTTCCCACAAAATCACGTCCATAAGTACTAATGGGCTTGCTTTACCGTGGCCATGACAACAACATTAGATGCCGACAGCCCAGTCTCATTAACAGAAATTCGTTAAAATTGTTTCTGACACGATGACTGTACACGTACACTGTCTGATTGCACTGCCGCCGGAATCGGCCCACCGTGACGCACACACGGGCATGACAATCTGATTCATTCTAGCGTTCCTAGACTGTGGTACCATTGCTGTGAACCAACAGTGCAGTGGAAGGGAGGCAATGTTAATTTAGAAGTAATTTTGCTTGCTAAACACCGTTGCTTTAACTGGACGTCACTTGATGCAAATGGTAAAGCGGTGTAGTGAAGATAAAGGCCCGTTTGTTCCGCATGCATTCAATGTGGCGGTGGTATGATCGGTAGAGCTTCCAGCTACAATCGTTGCATCCCAGATAATTATTGGTTCGAATCCTAGTGGGTGGTATTTTTCCTTGTCAACATTGCATTGATTTTTTTTTTAACCATAGTTTGCTTTACCATGATGATGCCAACAGCCCAAGAGCATAATATGCTTTGCACCTAAAATAGAGGAAACAGAGAGAGCTCAAAAATTCAATGCTTATGCCCCTCTAACGTGCTTTCACACTTGTGATGTGGTGTGTGTTGATTTCCCTCTTGAGAACTGCAACACTTTGTTTAAATAACACGTGTGACATTCATCTTGAAATAGCTTTGAAGAGGGTGCATATTTTTTGTAAATGTTTCTATTTGAGTGAACAAATGCTCCAGGAAACAGCCAGTTTTAAATGAAGCAGGAAATAATGTGACTATTATATGACATAGTAAGAAAGGTGATTGTACTATATAGTGCTGTAAATTCCTTTCTGTGCATGTGAAATTAATTTTTTTAATTGTGCGTTGATTTTTCGCACCATGTTTATGTTGCATAGATTATTGTTGCATGTCCCATAATGTTGTGGTCATTTGAAGAAAATAGGACTGTAGCACAGTTTATTAGCCATCCCACCCACTTTGTGTCAATTTGTTTTGCTCATTTCAGGGTGTATGTGTATGATGACAACCATGCACTATCCAAAGTCAACGCAGAAGCGGACATGTTTGTGAACACTGTCCTTTGGTTCAAGAAGTTCATCCACTGAGTTGGGTCCGTCAACAAAAAGTGCCTGTAAAGACAAGGGTCCACCCTGTGGCATTGTAAAAGAATAATGATAATTACTGCAATTATTAGTGAGTTCCAGAACATGCTTATATAATTATGGGAAACCATCGCAGGTTTTAAATAAGTTTGCACGAGCAAAATGTCTGTGCTACAGTATAGCTGTATAGGAAGCTGTTCTCAGAAAATGCTTTGTACATTACAGATAGCGCTTTCTGAAGTTGCAGCATTGCTGGTATGTGTATTGTATCACCCATCTCACCAGATATTGTCACATGGACCCGACTACATGTACGCAGATTGGCAAAACATGAAGTTCAGGAGAAAGATGGTTTATTGGGCCAAACTGTGCCACTTCAAGAAGTACTGATGTGATACATTCTACATTTATTATTTGTTAAAGGTTAAATGGAGGTCTAAGTGCTCTATACTGTGGAAGGACATTCTTTAAAGAATGCTCTACATTTTGCTGTACACGCATCTTGAAATTAAAATATATCTCAAAACTCGCTACCTCTCCACGTTGGTTACGAACTTTACGTAGATAAGCACAAAGTTTTGATGACTGTTATTTTTTAGAAATTAGTGCACACGTGTGCTTTGATGTGTTTTGCCTTGTTTCATGAATGAAAAAAAAAAAAGGCAATTTTTTTGGAATAAATCTCCATCCTCATTTTCTCACACTTCAAGCACCACCATGACACCATGCAAACTTGCCAGAGTTAACAGGCAAAGATATCCTAGTGCTTGTTTTTTTGTTGAACTTTCTTTCCTAGAAAGCAAAAAATTCACAGCATATCCACGGAGTGAATGATGATGAGTGGGCGAAGCTCCGAAAGTTCATCATAGATCGTGCCGAGTTCCGGATTAATTTAGTTAACGTGCACGCTACGAATCCTTATGGTTCAACTACACAGAAGTGAAATCTCCCACCGGCACTTCATTGCAAGTCAAGATCCAGTGCCTATATATATACATGGGTGGCCGGTGAACGGCTCTCCAGCGCGAGCAGTCGGTACTTTTCAATCAAGAAACTCGCTAGAAGACGCTGCCTGTGTCAAGCTTGTCTCTCACGGGTTCTCCTTCTTTGCGAGCTGGTAGCACGTTCATCAAAGAAAGAGCGTTTCCGTAGTCAACGCACGCCTTTCACTCTCTCTGTCTCTCTCTCTCTCACAAGACAGCAGATGGAAGAGTGAGAGAGCTTGTGCGCCGGGAGGCAGCGCCGAGGGTGCGCCTCCCACACGTAGCATCATTCATTTCTTTGAAGGTAACGCGCTACTAGGAACAACGGACGGACAGACCCAAACCTTAAGGAGCTTCGCTCCTAAATAGGTTGCTCAGCCCACTTGGGCTAGTCGCAAACTTCTTGAATTATTGCATGACTTCTGTACAGCAGTTCCCAAGGATTGAAACTGCAACTACTTGGGTTCACAATTCCCACAGTGTGCTAGTAAGTTCAATCCTTAGTTATTTGCACATAGAGTTATCATGGGAAATCAAGCTTTCCCAAATGTTACCCATACAAGTTCTTTTGAGTGCCCACATAAGGAACCAAAAATAAACATGCCAAGCCTCTTATCACAGTGGTGCATTTGCCGATAGAGATTGCCACATTAAACAGTATCTTTAGCAATGTTTAGAATATATTAGACAAAAATGAGATGACCATCTACGTAATGTGAACTAAATAGTGTGCGTATCATGCAGACAAGGCTGAATCTTGGTTCTTTCTCTAAACAGTATATCAAAGGAGGTACTAAACCTAATTCATGCCTTGGTGGTTTGCTTAGTTGAGTGTTCAATTCCAAGAAGCAACTTCGCTTGAGAGACATTGAGTAGCGTTTTTCTTTATTGATACTAATAACAGCCGTGTATACATACAAAAAAGATGACACTTGTACCAGGAAACACAATATAACCACAAAGAAACCCACACCCCACTAGATATCCAAACGCGACATTTAAACATACCTTCAAGCTCCAAACGTCCCCAAAGTAGTTCCCCCTGCTACACCACATATCACAACTTGCACTTCAGAAAATTGCACTCACAAGTACACATCGAGGACAGGCTGCTAGTTATAAACAAGTTAATGTCTGCAAGAACGTAAACAGTGCTCCATCGTTACAAGCAATAACAGCACATTCCTGGGCCAATTTTATTTCTGTAATGTTGATTCTCTCATTGCAAGTTTGCATCAGCTGTACGCACACTAAATGTGATAGCTCCAACCCCCCTTTATTCCCCCATTTCAGTGTACATAAGCAACGGTTACAATCTTTCTCAAATATTTTTTGAAGGTTCAGTACTATTTATGAAACACGCCCTATGGACAAAAGATGGTTTGTGCGATGAACTAGTAGCCCCATACCACTCGAAGAAACCATGCATGGCTGACTGGCAAAAATCCACTCCAAAGGTTGACAGACAAACCTTGAGTGCACCACATGATTATGTAGGGATGCCGGTAGGACATGCATGACTTGGATTTATGACTCTATCACTAAGATAAATTTCTGGGTGGGAAATGTTTAAGCTATAATCCCAGTGTAGTCTACAATGTTTGCTTAGTGTAACGCCTTGCACTAGCTAAGAAGAATTTAGCTAGGATTTGACATATGACCAGAGAAAAATGACGACTACGTGTTGCACTATGCAACCATTCAGTTCAGGCCTCTAAAAGCTTTCCATACAGAAACCTAAGTATCATTTTTGTACCAGCTGATGAGTGGGCCCAATCAAACTCTGATGTGCTTGTGGCAAGAAGGTGCTTCCTGTGTAACACTTGCATCGAAACTGCAAGCCCACAATGCCAAGCATATCAGCTTGTCTTGCTGCTACGTCAAAAGCATGTTGACATAGCTTTGGACAGATGGCTTGCATGTTGTTTGGAAAAACAATACCTACAAGTACAAGTTAATATGTCAGCTTGCCATTCAGCCTGACTCTTTCTTGTCGAGCAGGCATGCACATTTTTTAGTGTTGTATTGAGTCAAACAAAGAAAAGTATTTTTTTTTTGTATTAAAAATATGCACGCCTGTGAGTTAAGAGACACTACAGAAGCAAGCAGTATCTCAAATGCGTCTAAAGATATTGAGGTATTTAGGGAAGTGCTTCAGCACATGCATTGGCCAATGTGCTAGGCTGCAACAACCTCAGCTGAATTTTGACAAGTACATACCTTTTTATACCACTTGAAGCTTTGTGGAAACAGTTGTAGCTGTTATTCTCAGTGAAGGAAGAATTCACACCACTGTGAAGACTTTCACATTGGTGTGAATGTCCTGCATGAAATAGGAACTATGTTAAAGCAGTTTGTACAAGCTAAGCACTTCAGGTATGCTATAAAAGCACAACTCTGACAAACGCGTGATGCTTGGCTTACACCAAAAGCAATATTGCTTTCTCCGCTACATCATTTTAACTGTATGCACCATTACGCAAGAAACTGATTTTTCATGAAATTGTATACCGATTTTAATCAGCTACTCACGTGGCTGCATGCCTGATTTTCAAAGCTTTGGGGGCTCATCTCAACTTAAATGCTGCATACGTACGAATATCGCTAGCAAGTCAGCTAATGCACAATTTGGAACACCATCATTTGCTGGCAAACTGAAGTGAATAAGGTAATATGTATGTGGAAAAACCCGTGTCAGACTTATTCTCATGAACACATAGTGTTTGGAGCTTTCATCATTTTGGCTGACGGGGGGGGGGGGGGGGGGGCGGGCTCAGTTCGCATCTAGTGCACCCCTTGATACACTGGGCATGTAAATATCTCACACAAAAAGAGAGAGAGAAAAAAATACAGCAGCAGCAGACATTTAGGGAACAAGTTCTACTGAATAATTTACATATACCTGCTGCAGAACAGTTGATAAAGAGAATGAGATTCTCTACGCTTTATCCATTCACAAACACAGATCTAGACTGACTTCTGCCAAAACAACTTGCCGTTATACACTGCTGCAAAACTCGTAACAAAAACAAATGCCACATTCGCAACGCTATAATAAACCAGCATCCATCCAAACTCCTACAGAGTATATTTTAATGTGAATTGTCAGCCTCATGTTTTCCAAAACTGAATGAGGCATGGCCAAGAAGTGCAATTTATGGTTTGTTTGTTGCGTATTACGTAAACAGATATCCCACTTGCACAAGCAATCGCAGAAGCCTACCTAACGAATGTGGGCATGTTCTGGCTCTTCACTTGTTCTACTAGTTTTCTAATCGGTAGTTAGTGACTGTATTGCTCTGCACTCGGAACCCAAAAAGATTGCACCAACTGAAATTCAATACGCTGGTATGAGTGAGGTGAACTTGGAATGCACTGAAAATAATATACAGGCCATCCAAGCTTCTTGGGTTTGTTTCATTTGGTCGAAAAATTGGAGTTTGAATTCTCGGAGCCGTAATGCAATATTGCACGTCTACCGAACCACATCTTAGCAACAAGCAGCAAACAAGGAGCTATACAGAGCCAGACAACAAGCATTACAGCTGCTATTGGGATTGACATAACACAGCAACGTGGCACAGTTTTTCAAGTTCACTCATTCATTTTGTTAACATCCACTCAATGCAATGTTGTGAAACTCACTTGCAACTCAACACCACCCACTCTCGTAATCCTTGGCAGAATGCTCTGTGAGCAATGTGCCCCTTACTTTTTATTTATTCCTCAACTTGGCACATTCTATCAACTTTGTTCATTCAGGAGGAAAAACAATATATGTGTTTGGGACACTTATTCAAAGAGGACAGTGCAACTTAGGGTTCTAAACACGTGTACACACAGAAACACATCTCAAAATTTAAGGAACTGTCATATACAAATCTTTGAAACCGTGACCTGCTGCTGCAGTTAATGTCACACGAAAACATACTTCAGTATAGAGCTTGATTCACTTTCACTACCTAGATATATCTCATTCAGCAATGCGACAATATGGTGTGCCAAGACTAATCCTTAAAGCCTGCAGTACTGTACAATAACAGCTGCATGAAAAGTCTAATGCACTCTAACATTAAACACTTTGGAAAGTTGTTAGCAACAAGATTGCTGGTTCCAGCAAGTGGTTCTCTGAGAAGAATGGCTAATAAATAAGTGTGGCTCTCTTCATTTTACACTATCTTATGTGCGTAAGGACCTAAACATCTTAATATAAATCTAGGTTCAACAACATTTTTCTAGAATACGTACTAAATATAATCTCATATTCCTATTAGCTCACAACTCTGACAGTCAACAACACAGAATGAAAATAAAGAAAAAAATAAACACGGTGCCATCGGAATACACCGACTGGCCTTACACATGAAATGTTACTGCAGTATTTCATAATACCTCTAGATACACAAAAAGGAAAGATATCACAAGTAAGAAAACTACAGCTTAGAAAAGTGCCCTGTAATACCTTGCTTCTTTGGTGCATCTGTAAACTGTAAAACAATATATATAGAAAATCTACAAGCAAAGTGATAATGAAATAAAGTCTGTATCTAGAAACTCATTGCCGCTCGCGTTTGTCCAGCAACAAAAATAGAGACGTCTGCATTGCTAGCTAGTACTCGCAGACACCACTTCAATATCTTCTTTTAAGACACACTGACTTAATACATTTGGTTTGCCTGTGCGAACACCTTTATGTAACAGTGTCAATGCAGTCTGTTACAGTGTCATTGATGCAGTAACCCACATGTTTGAGTCAGGCAGGTAAGAATGCAGGACAAGCATTCAAAACACATATTTTCTTAGGAGTGGAATCTATGTTAAGGCTAGTTTAAGAAAAAAAAGGTTAGAACACAGCAAATTGACATAACACCTTGTTGTACACCCCACTGTAGTCACAGAAGGCTAACACACTCTTAAACGATCATATTATTTAACAAGGAAACCCTCAAAGTGCTACTGCTGTTGGCTCTAATGAGAAGAGTATGCTCTTAATGCATCAGGTCAGCAAATGACGACTTTGGGCTGCATTAGCAATGGTGCTAAGTTCAATGGGCTTAGTACCCTCCTGACATATATGTTGCACATAACACCTAAATGGACAAATGGGGAGTTGTTTCTTTCTTTTTTTTTCTTACTTTGGCGTTGCTACATCCAACACATGCCAGTACATTGTCGTTTGGAAGTAGCAAACCGAGAAAGAGTATGCCTTAAAGTTTGTACATATGCAACAGCTCCACGTATGACAATATGCCAATCAAAGCATCAGCCAGTTACGTAAATTCATACTCAACACGAGGTGCAACACCATGCTCGTGGTTGAAGGAATGTGAAGCCTACATGGTGACACTGGCAAATATTAAGCAAGCCTTGACGTAAGGAATATGGATATAATGAAGTAACAGTATAACCATTAAAACAGTGTTTCAAATATAGTACAATTATAAAAAATTTTCATACATGGTAAAGCTATTTATGCATCAGATGGACTTTTTTAAAACAAAGTTTGGCTGTATACCAGTAATCAAAACTGCGTTCAGTTCAATGATTTTCTTATACCAGTGGCACCATGCTGAGTGGAGCACCACTATGATCACGGGCACTGTGTTTTAACTTACACTGATCCCAAGTGTACAGCTGTTTGGAACTTAAAAACACAACTGAATTGAATTCATAAAGAAAAACGCTTCATAGTCAACAAAATGAAACAGGCAAGGTATGAGTTGAAATTACAAGCCATTTTATACACTTGTATTTTGGCTCTGGATAACCAAGTAGCATTTGCTCAATAGTTCGGGACACTGTGATCGCATTGTATTTTCAAGCTGAATGTAATCTGAGGCAGCAGCACTGAATACAGCGTTCTTTAGTCCATTAGACATTATCTGTTTGGAGAAGATTGGCCCTTACATGGCCAATTGTTTTTATACTTGCAGGCCAGCAGTTTCAAATTAAAATGAACGTGAAACACATAGTATGATGCATCAAAAAACTGTATAAGGCTGGAGGCATGAAAACTTCAACATGTGACAAGAGAGAGAGTGATACAGCTACAAAACATCGCTGTCACACCGCATGTACTCCACAATCACTTAACACAATCATTCATTACACACATCTGCAAAAGCTCCTAACATATCTCGAGTGTGTCAATCGAGCCTCATTGCGTACAAATATTGGCGCTTGGCTTATAATGAATAAACCAGAAAGATATTGTCCTTCCTTTTGCTTGAGCGTGCGCAAATCTGAAGCATGCAGAAAAAGTACAGACAATGGGTGTTGTAAGAACAGAAGCTGTTTGAGACCGCGTTTTTGCCGGCTATTTATAAGCTCGATACAGGCAGCTGCACTAGCCTCTCATATACCTCTAGAACTGAACTTTTCCGATGCACCCCATCAGTGCACTTAAAGGGACGGTAAAATTAACTATTTTTCTCATACTGTCATTAAACTGCCTGCCTTTTCACATTACTAAAAGCATCACTCTCATGAGAAGACGCTCGGTAAGCAAGAAAATGAGCAAAAATAAAATACACGTACCAACGCCTGCTTGGAGGTGCATCACACTAATACATGTGATGTGCATTTTTGATGGCGTCTGCCAAGTTTTACATAACTATTTACGGGTAAAAGAGATATACACTGCGTTCTAAGGAAGCCAGAGACTTAAACATGTCATACAATTTGACTGAGCTGAGGGGTTCGTGACGTCATCTCCTCAAAGTTTTGGTGCGGGATTCAAAGATGAAAGCAAGATGAAACATTGATCTCGATTTTTCTCTTCTAATATTGAACATAAACTGGCAAAATTAACTACAGTCAAGCGCCATGGTGATAATCCATCAGTCTAAACCACTTTAGTGCCCTTTTAAAGATCATTTTTAGCTGTAATAATGTAAGGTCATTTAAGTGATTAAAATTACTTCTTAGGACAGCACTTGGTAACAATGTATGCATTATAATAATTAATGTTCTTTTGCTCATTTCGTTTGTATGAACCCATGAATATAAATTTTTATAACAAAATACAAAGATGTTGGTGTTTGAAACATTTGTAATAGTGCACTCCACTGACTATTGCACAACACATGTTGATTGGTTTGATACAGTGACGGGATTTTCACACTACACAGCGCAAAGAAAGTGTGTAAAATTAATCCCAGCACAGTAATGCACCGTTAAAACTATAAAATACCAGTAGTTCATTGTTTAATGTATAATGCATAAAGCAGACTGCATGGAACACGCAGACTTATTAACAGACAGCTACCATCAGCAGAAAAGTCGCACACTGTGTTATGGGAAAAAGAAAAAGAAAGCAACGTTTCTTCAAATAAGATAACCAATTCCAACATTGATATATGTGTTACAGCATCATGGCGCAGTTGCTGAAATACTTACATCCTCTAAAATAATTTAAAAAAGTAACAGTACCCTAAAAAGATTTTGTAAACAATACATAATTGTAATTCATAAACAAGAAAAAGCATACAAAACTGTTCAAAATGATAAGTACCTACAAGATGAATATAACATTAATGCTATTGGTAATACAGCTCTTTCCACTGGCGGAGAGGAATGTCACTTGCACTAAATGAATGACATTAAAAATTAATGGTCGGTCACATTACTGTTGAAGTAGCAAGTGTACCTGGCACAAGACAGAAATTAACTCTTGATTTTATATTATACCAGCATTAACTTGACAGCAATTATACACTGCTTTGTCTGTAGCTGTGTCTACTTATAAAAAGTGTGTGTTGTAACTGTCAGCAGACATAACATCGTAAATTCATTACATATGCATTATGGTTAGCCAAATAGATAAATGGCAAAACAGTAGGTGCCCAAAGCTTTATGTCTCCGATGTAGCTCTGGCCCACACTCCCGCTTTCACTGCACGCAACAAGCAGCACAATAGCTTCAAGATTTGTGCCATTTTGTCAAGAGGGCACTGCTGTCAAGATGCAAGTTTGAAAACCACCTATTTTTTTTGTTGAAACATAACAAATTTGAGGGAGAGAGTTTGGGAGATAAGTTTCACCAGTGTTAGTAATTGATGCAGGCTGAATTAAAACAGCCACACAGTAACACCCTGACCAAAATTTGTAGTTGACAAGATGATCAACACAACACATATAACATCCAAACTGTAATAAATAGAGCCAAAAGAGTTCTGTGAGCACTCTTATTATAGGCTACATAAACCAGAGGCCACACTGCAGATATACATAAACTGTCCATGCTCCTACATGTTGCCATGTGCAAGAAACAGAACTGTGTATTGCGCAGAAAGAAATGTAGAGGGAACTTCTAAGCACAGCACAACCAGAAAAGCAACAAGAGAGACTAGATGTGTTCATAAATAAAAATTGGGCATATTGTGCTCAGCTGCCTCTTACAGAAGACGCAGGTTATTCAAGGTAATGGTCACACATTAAAATGCCAGAAATGACCCCTTATTTTCCCTCTATGCCTTGTTGAAACACAACCAGAATGGCTTAACACAAACATGCCCAAGGGCACAAATTTCATGACCAGGCTGTCTCGCTATGTTCTCACTGAGCGCATGATAGCGACAGATGATTTACCCATGTCAGTTTTGCTGAATCCTGCCTTACCTCAAAAAGACAAGTGCATTTTGACAGAAGCAACCACACTTGTGAAGAAAATGCAGCATTGCAAGAGATCGAATGTATGAACTGGCACACCCACCGGAAAAGAGAACTGGCAGCCTATGACAAGGCTACTGATGTACAAGAAAACAGAATGGTGAACAGCCGAATGAAAGCGTTTAACAACCGTGTGTTGGAAACAGAGTGAGCTCGCAAAATTGTGCCTTCTTTCAGCCCTGTTGACCTGCTTCTTTCATTCTCTCTTGGACCTCTCCTTTCTTCTTTGTGTGGTTTTACTTGCGCCTCCGAAATACCTGTTTCAGTATTTCCCGTGCTTCTGCTGACAAGGAGGCAGCGGCTGCCAGGATTGTTCAATAGAACATATCACATCCAAAGGCTGCACCTTAACTCGCTTCTGTCCCTTATCTGCATCTTTTGATATCCTATAATAAAAGCCCTTCATGGCCTGCTTCGTCCCCAAACAACACCATCATCTATACTGTGCCTCTCACTGATGCTGCTTAATGCGTACCTGGTACTTTCAGGTCACAACTAGCATGTGCATTATATTAGAATGACATGGCATTCTCGAACAGTAAAGCAACGGGCACACGGTGTTCAAGCAAACGCAAGCAAGACAGGTGATGGTTGCTGTTTAGAGGCCAAGATAAGTCACAAATGGTGTCAAGTGTAGTGTCTGTGTTTTCAGTGTGACACGCCTACCATTTTGACAACATCGTAATGCACAGCCCTAATGGTAAGGCAGAACTAGCCCAATAAACACGCACAAAGAAAGGGGAGGATTGGAGAGAAAGTGACGGAAGACAAAGCTAGGCTAAGCAGGCTATCCAAGAACCTCCGTCTTGGAAACCAAACCTGGCTTCCCTGGATGCACCTCGGCTATGCCGCACTGTGTTTATCTTTTCGTGTTCTCACCCCACAGGTAGCCAACTGTGCCTCCAGTGGTGCACTTTCCGGCATGCAATGCCCATCTCACTTTCCCGTAACCCAGAACTCTTCGAGGCGATTTCGGGCCTTGTCGAGGACATCCACGCCCGTCTGACCAGCCGGTTGTGGCTTCACCGGATCTTCGGGAGCTCCCTTGTGGGGGGATTCCTCAGGCACCGCCTTGGGTATTGGGTCCACCTTGCCCTCTGTAAACAGAGGCCCACCACTGGATTTCAATACCACTTCCAACTATGAACATGGAAGTAACCCAGCATGCTGTATACATCTGAATATGATGAGACAACGGCATCAATGTATTAAAAACAGAAAAGGAAACAAATGAAAGGAGAATGGGCCGCTTACCAGGTATGGTAGACTCTGTTTTTGGCGCAGGTGTAGGCTTTGGGGCAGTATCTATAATGGGCGCTGTCTTAGCCTTCCCTGGCCAGTCACCTGGGTGACAAAAGCATGTGGGGCGAACATGTCAGCAGCACAAAGCTGAATGAGCAGTTAGCAATTACAGTAGCAATGAAATACAGGCATTGTGGAAGTCTGGGTCGACGCCTTGTTTTCCTCGGAGTGACCCCATGTTCCCTTCTCCCACGTGGACGGAGCGGTAGTTGGTCAGTGTTGACGGCCGCTTACTTAGCTCATGTGGGTTTTGACCAGTCTGTGATTAGACAACTGGTAGTTTTCGGTGGGAAGATGGCCCCGCCATTTTGCAAGTATGAAGATTCTTAAATAGGCCTCCCTGGGACCCAAAATGGTGCATACATACTTTTGTGACTCTCCAGCTGACGAAGTCATTGCCCATCTCGCACGCCATTTCGGGCCTCAACGACCCTTAGTGGCAGCCCGCGCTCAGCGCCCATCTATTTCCGTACGTTTATTATTGCGATAGCAATTATATGGACAGTCTCGATGGGTTTTTGCTGCTGCTGCCGTCGCCGCTGCCATCGCCGTCATGTCCCCCGCGAATCGTAACTTCTACCCTTGGGTAAAAGCATGCGAGTGGGGGCATGAACGCGGCTGAAGCAGAGATCAAGCACGAGCCCGGCTCATCTCTGTCGCCTGGAGTGTGCATGCGATACTATCACACTGCTCAGGAGGCCTGCGACAAAGAGGAGGGGAGACGCCCTGCTTGTCTTTAACGAGCATCAAAAGGCGGTGGACGGAGAGGGGGGGGGGGGGGCTGTCGCTCGAGCAACAACTGTGGACATCGCATGGTCACCATGGCTGGCGCTTGCTATCTCGGCAGCCATTAGACGTGCAGCATGCTGCGTAGCAGCGCCTTGATTGCGTGCTCCATTCCATGTGCCTCATATACAGACGCAATGACGGCAATGCCCTCACCACACAGCACTCACGCGAATGCATCTACAAGTGCCGAAAGGAACGTGCTCGCTTGATGCCACTGTGCTGAGCCAAGTTTCTTGATGGTGCTAAGTGCACGCCGCTTAGCACGGTCGCACGGTGTGAAGTGCGGGTCAGAAGACGTCAAAACAACATGACTTAGCTCGCAGCTCTGCTGGGACATGGTCTCTGCTGCTCGACCGTCACATGGTAGTTTATGCAACTGCATGCTTATTTAATAAGCCCACGTTCATTACAATTCAGATTGCCCATAAGGATGCTACCGTATTTACTCGCATAATTTGCGCACTTTTTTTTCGCGATTTTAGAGCTCCGAAAAGGGGGTGCACAAATTACGCGGAGATTTCGCGAACACATTTGAAATAACGTGTAATATAATGCAACTAGCGCGGTAACTCTTTTGGATACGATCTCACATAACACTGCAAAACGCTGGTGTAAGAGAATACGGCTGCTCCAGGGACACTTTTCACAGTCCCTTCGCGTTGAGAGCGTTGAGAGCGCAGCACGTAGAAGTGTTTACGAGCCGCCCGCTGATGGCTGCCGAGATAGCGCGCGCTATCTCGGCAGCCATCAGCAGGTGGCTCGTAAACAGCCATTGCTCGGCTAGTGCACACGCTAGCCGAGCGACACTCCCCCCTCCCACGCCTCGCGTCTTTTCATGCTCGTTAAAGACGGGCGGGGCCTTTCCTCCCCACATCGACAGCAGGTGTCCTGATCGGGGTGATGTTATCACATCCGCCCTCCGAGCGACAGAGATAGGCCAGGCTCGTTTGATATCTGCTTCAGCCGTTTTCGTCGCCCCCACTCACATGCTTTTATTCTAGCGACCGTACTTTGCGCTTCGGGGGCTTCCGAAGAAAAGAATCGGAAAAAGGGGCATCGCATCGCAGCTCCTTTTGCATATGACCGCGCTCGCCTGCGCAGCGAGGGGCGCGGCCGCGCGGCTGTTCAAAGTCTGTCCGTGCGTGTGCGCCGGCGAGCTGGGAACGGGGAGCGCAAAATATGCAACGAAATTTTTTTTTGTAAAGCTGTCTAAATATTAGGGGTGCGCAAATTATGCGAGGGCGCAAATTATGTGGGTAAATACAGTACTCTTCGTATATTATATCATGCATTGCTATCGCCTTCACTGCCACGCCCTTCTGGTGAAACTGTGATTTTCTTTTTTCTATCCTCCTTTCCTCGATGTGCACGGTCGCAGGCGTGCTGGCCGAGGGTTAGGTGGTTCTCCCCCTGCATGGTCTTTTGTGTATTGTGTTTGCATTGTATTGATCATAACTGTCCTTTATTTATATGCAATTCGACCTTAGATTCGGCCTATTTACAGTGGAACCCCGTTCATACGTTTTTCAGCGGACAGGGGCGAAAGAACGTAACAGCCGGGAAAACGCAAGAGTGAGGAAAGCTCCCAAAATGAATGAGAACAGGGCCGCGTTGATTTCAAACAATTTATTTCAGCAAGGTGAGCCATCTAGGTCGCCGACCGATAATCCGGACAGCCGCGCAGTACCGCTAGTGCCAACATAGGCTTACTGTGATAAAACCGGCTGATATTTCGGAGGTTTCTAGCTCTAAATTAGATAATTCAGACCCCGTTCGCGGCTGTCGAGCGCAGTGAATGGGCCGCCATTATAGCCTTCGGCGCCCCGATGAGAGAAAGTATGGCCTCAGAGATCGCAATCAAAACTGTGATCATTGAGGTTTAGTTCCAGCGTGACGCGCCAATTTTGGAGGCAAGTCGCCCTGTCACTGCGATCACCGCATCCTGTTCCGGCACCCTGCGCGTGGTTTGTGATTGCGAGTACGGCTGGTGGGCTGGTCGCGTCGGGGCCGTGATCGCTCGATAGCGCTTTCACGTTCCGTACGTCTTCGGTGCTTGCTAACCGTATTTACGTGCATAATTGGCGCCCTCGCATAATTTGCGCACCCCTGACATTTAGCCAGCATTAAAAAAAAAAAAAAATCTCGTATATTTTGCGCTCGCCGTCCAGCCCGAACCAGCTCGCCGGCAAGCGCACCGAGACTGGACAGCCGCGCGGCCACGCCCTTCGCTGCGCGGGAGAGCAGTCATACGCAAAAGGGGCTGCGAGTGCGATGTTCCTTTTTCCGGTTCTTTTCTCCGGAAGCCCCCAGAGCCCAAAGTACGCTCGCTAGAATAAAAGCACTCGAGTGGGGGCGACGAAAACGGCTGAAGCAGACATCAAACGCGCCCGGCACATCTCCGTCGCTCGGAGGCGATAACATCACCCCTATCGGATCGCCTGCCGTCGAAGCGGGGAGGAAACGCCCCGCCCGTCTTTAACGAGCATGAAAAGACGCAAAAGCGGGAGGTGGGGTGGGGAGTGTCGCTCGGCTGCCAAGCGATCGCATGGCTGCCGAGATAGCGCTGGTGCTATCTCGGCAGCCATCAGCGGGCGGCGATTCCTGCAAGCATGACCAAGACTGTCAAAAGTAAAATCAAAATAGCGATGCCCGGGTGGGTAGGCGTGCCAGGTTGCGATGCATCATGCGGGAACACGCCCACAGTTGTGACGTAACAGCGGGGTTTTCAATACATGGGACCCTATGGGAGCTATGCCGGGACCGATGAAAAACAACATAACAGCCGGGAAAACGCAGCAGTGAGGAACGTAACAGCGGGGTTCCACTGTATTTGTATCACTAAAATGTTATTAAGTACCATACTCAAAGAGTGATTTCCTCTTTTTCTGCATGGCTCAGTTTGTGTTGTCCTGCCTTAAGACGGGCTGTGGGCATGCGACAGCCCCCTTTTATGCTTGCTGAGCACTCAAATGGCAAGTGCTTGAAATCGTAGCTAGTAACTTTACAGCGTACAAGAGACTTGGATATAACAGACCATACTCCAACATAAATTTGGTCCATGTATTTTATCAATACAATGAAGTTTGCTTTTAATGGACTGTGCTATGATGAAAATTATTGGCAGTGGACGAAATTAGTGACAATTTTTTTTACAAATAGGTAATATAAAACATGTTTTGCTGTGTCTGTGCAGTCTGACAGCAGACTTGAACATGTTAGTGTCTGCATGCTCAGGCTGCAACAACTTTTAAACTTAGGCTGGCAATATTGGTGGCCTTTGGCTAAGCCAAGCCTCCAGCCAAGCCAGTCTGAAGACACGCAACATGGAGGTATTTTGTCAATCCACTGCCACGCTCCGCACTAGTCAGTAGTATCATCGCACAAGTTCTAAGATAATGGCTTACAAAAAAGAAACAAAAAAAAAGAAAGCACATTTCATTGAGCAACAAGATTAAAGGGGTCGGGTCGTGAAGTGTTTCCGGAACATTCTGTACTAAGTGCGTATTCAGGATCCTGACCCTCCAATCAACAATATGCATTGTTCCGTTGCACAGTGTGGGTTGATTTAGAGCGTTAGAAAATGCGGTTTCAGTTTCACTGTGCGCATTCCCCTCAACTCTGCAGTTGACTTCATGTTAGTAGTAGCCACCAGAGCTCTGAGATTTGCGCGCCCTGGGAGGCCATGGAAAAACAAACCGTGTTGCAGCTTTGCTTCTGAATGGAGACACAGCACAGTTTCTAAGTATTTTCTTTCTTTCTAGCTTTCAAGTAAATTGATTCTTTTAGAGCAAACGCGAGTTCACTATACCCTTGAACTTAAAAATATCTTACTGCAACGTCACCGAATAGTACCATGTCGGCCGGTAGTGTCGCACAGACGTTTCAGGAGCGCAAGAATGCCGGGGTTTCAAATGTACGTTATTAAATGTGCACTGAACATTTTGCCGAAATATTTTGAAATCGGCTTGTCGAATGCATATTGAAGCAGTAAAAATTACAAGCGGGCATCTCCATATTCTTTTCACGACCACTTAAACGTTGTGGATGCACTTGCGCACGCTGAAAAGCAGGCGAACATTGCATGAACGAGGTACTATCGAAGGTATGAGTTCAATTGTGAACAACAAAGCTATCGTCGGCAAAAAAGTGTTGGGGAAATGAATTCTAAGCACTTGAACCAAATGTGAATCAAAAGAATTTGTTTGTTCATTTTCACATTGGCCGTTTGTCACTCCCTCTTTGCAATTTTGCAATAACATTGTTAGCACCGTGACCAAAGTGTCCGAAGTGACACGTTCCAGTGCTCCAAGCCTATGCCCCAGTGACTTCCATTGGCAAATTAGAATTAATATAAGTTGCTACTGCAAGAGGTGCATTGGTATGAACATGCTAGAGCTAACTCAGAATAGCAGTGGCTTGAGTGGCATACTATAACAATGAGCAAACAGACAATGAGGCCTAGGAAAAGCATAGGGGAAGTTGCTTGTGGTATTGTAATCGTGGAGAAAGTCGAAAGGAATTAAAGTGGACGAAAAGACAAACCTGCCTTCGGTGGGACCCGAACCCACGACCTTCGGATGTCGCGTCCGATGCTCTACCAACTGAGCTACGAAGGCGGCCGTCCCCCCGTCCACTTTATTGTGTATTTATGTACATATTATCCTGGGAGTGTTAGGCAGCGCCACTCATGGCCAAGGCGGCGTGCGTGGAACGCACTTTCTTGCCAGGAGGCGTCACGTAGAACGTGAACTTAGATGAGATGGCTGCTGCCCAATAAGCCCTCGCATGCTACCTAAGGCACCAAGTCTACCGCAACGAGACCCAAGCTATGAAATAACGAAAGGGAAGGGGTCAAGGGCTCGTTCTTTATTTGTTAGAAACAACTTAATGAGCAAACAGACAATGAGGCCTAGGAAAAGCATAGGGGAAGTTGCTTGTGGTATTGTAATCGTGGAGAAAGTCGAAAGGAATTAAAGTGGACGAAAAGACAAACCTGCCTTCGGTGGGACCCAAACCCACGACCTTCGACTTTCTCCACAATTACAATACCACAAGCAACTTCCCCTATGCTTTTCCTAGGCCTCACTGTCTGTTTGCTCATTAAGTTGTTTCTAACAAATAAAGAACGAGCCCTTGACCCCTTCCCTTTCGTTATTTCATAGCTTGGGTCTCGTTGCGGCAGACTTGGTGCCTTAGGTAGCATGCGAGGGCTTATTGGGCAGCAGCCATCTCATCTAAGTTCACGTTCTACGTGACGCCTCCTGGCAAGAAAGTGCGTTCCACGCACGCCGCCTTGGCCATGAGTGGCGCTGCCTAACACTCCCAGGATAATATGTACATAAATACACAATAAAGTGGACGGGGGGACGGCCGCCTTCGTAGCTCAGTTGGTAGAGCATCGGACGCGACATCCGAAGGTCGTGGGTTCGGGTCCCACCGAAGGCAGGTTTGTCTTTTCGTCCACTTTAATTCCTTTCGACTTTCTCCACAATTACAATACCACAAGCAACTTCCCCTATGCTTTTCCTAGGCCTCATTGTCTGTTTGCTCATTAAGTTGTTTCTAACAAATAAAGAACGAGCCCTTGACCCCTTCCCTTTCGTTATACTATAACAATAGTTGCTCTAAAGTATGACGTGTGCTGCAGATTTGAATTACTGGTGTTAGGGGTTGACATTCACCACCATGCCTTGCCTTGAAATACACACTTGGCAAGTAGTTGCAGCTGCCCAATGTTACTGAGTAAAGTTTGAAATGATGGTCAGACGGTAACGCTGACAAATCAAATGACACCTCCCCTCCTACACACTACAGACCTAACGGCAACTTTTTGACAAATTATCAAAGTCCACTGTAACAAGCGCCAACTGTATATGCTTGGTTATGCATGTCAAGTTGTACATCAGCACAATATAGTGAATACAAGTGCTGCAAAATACTATAGGACCTCATTAACAAATTCACAGTCGTGCTTTTCTGGCTGATACAATACATTTGCAAGTCTTGTGCCATTGGCTTTTTGTGTGTTGTGTTCCTGGCACCTGCGTATTCCCAGCTCTTGCATTCACTTGTTGTGATACATGAAAACTGCATCCGCAAAAGTACTGTAGTTCAACGCACAGATGACTTGAACTTTGAAGTATGCTGGTGGAGCCACAATGGGAACCTCTACATTTCTTCAATGACTTCTTGTGATAATGACAAATGATGAACTGAAGATGGCATGGAACACTCTTACATGATCACAGAGCTGCCGAGCAACTGTGATCGTCCTTACCAGCTGGTGACTGGCCATCAGTCCACTCGAGGCCCCGCCCAGTGTCCAGAGGAACCGTCCAAGTTTCCGGGTCAGGTGACTTCACCCCAGTCACCTCCTCTGGTGACTTGACTGTTGTCAATGGCACAGGCCCAGACTGAGGCTCTGGCAGTGGCGAGGGGCCTGAAGAAAGTTGTTCAGCATTGCCACTGTCAGTGTTGCTTTAGTAGGTGAACATAATGAAGAGCTCCAGTTGAGTGCCTGTGCTGCTAGTTAAGCACTTTTGTAATGTTCTTGCTCCGTGCCTCTGTTTGCTGTTGGCACTTCTCTTATCTTAAGCTCTAGCTTTCCTGCTAACTTCTTAGTGTGTCGATTGTTACCAGTTTACCCGAGGCATGAATGTAAGTGGCAAAATCAGGGGTGTGACTAGGCAAAACGGACGTCACCAATGAAAACACAGAACTATTACTGTAGTAAACAAGAGCACTCTTCCTTGTTGCTGGCACAAGTTTTCAGCACTGACGCAGTTGAAAATACATTGTGTGCTAGTATGTTGTCAAGGAAAGAGCACTCAATTTGTCAAACACACATAAAAAGCATGTTTATAATCGTGCTTAGATGAAGCTCCACAAAATGTTACTGCCATCATCCAATAAAATGGAATTATGCAAATTCCACCGTGTATACAGTCACCGACGGATCTTTTGGGACTAAAGGACTTAATGAATATTCCGGACTTCACAAACACATCGTCAAGGTTCCCATAAAGCTAATGCATTCTTGTGACTGACTTTTCGGACAAATTTGCGTGCCCTAAAATTCAATTTTCTGTACTAGATCGCTCATTTCAGGCCATGCCACTCCAGTATGAAAGCTTCCATGTTGGATGTTTGGCTGGCTTGGCCAGGCTTGACTGCTGATGGCCTGCTCTGTGGCCTCCGAGATTGGAAAACATGCACTGTACTTTACCTATGGAGGCTATGCCCGCTCCCCTTTAGCTGTCGAAACAAAAAATGAAGTCATCTTTCACTTTCGGTCACCACTATCATCACTTAGTGCAGGGTAGGGGTTTCGCATTTTTGTTATTGTTTTGGAGTGGTTTCAGTCGCCATTCCGTACGTGGCGTGTCAACATCGAGCATGCCTTCGATATGTTGCGTGCGTTTGCGTGCACATATGTAGCCGATACATGGAAGGCAGTAATGCTGAAGAGCGTGTGGTGTGTGGTGCTTCAAGCTCGCATGCTTCCGCGCTTCGGGAGAGTTTGTGGCAGATGACCCTGAGAGCAAAACTGACGGTACCGGCCAAGCCAATGGGAAAAGGACCTAATGCACAATCTTGGACTTCACTCGTGTAAACGACAACATCGTTTTGTGCACCGATCTCATGGCCGACGAAATGATATATCACGTTGTCCCGCAGCCAGAAAGCTATTTAGACTGCGGTGACATATAATGATGATCGCCGGCAGTGGCTCAGACAGCTGACATGGTGACACTCTGATTGAGTGTAAATGGAGATCCCCCTCTAGCCAAAATACAAGCAAATCTGATCACCTCCAAGCATAGTATGAGGCAAAGCAGTAATAGAGACCTGTTTAAACTGCTCTAAACCTAATAAAATTAGATTTCTTTGGCTGAACAAATTTTTCGGACTGCTTGGTTTTTCTAACTGTTTTTTGGTCCCCGCCAGGTCTAGAAAAATCAGTCAGTGACTGTACCTTAATGCTGGACATGCTGAAATCCCCTAGTACACCCTGGACTAATTGCCGAACCTATAGCAAAGTAGTAGATACCTCTGCTCAGCTCTTTACATCTGAGCCCCCGCTCCCCTCCCGCCTTGCACCTCCATTGCCACCCTCTTCCTCTATATTACAGAATAATATTAATGAGGTGCCCAGATAATTTAAGGTTCAGGAACACTCACCAAGAAGTTTTCACGGGCTAGGATATCATAGTTAACAGTGGAACATGTGCGCATTTCCGTCTGTCTTCACACTAAGCAAAAAGGGAGGCGCCAGTAAATGTACAGCCTTGTGGTGATAAGTTGACCGAAGCATAGAAAACATTGTCATTGCAGATTCAGAGCTTGTACCATAATTGTGGAATTCATTTTGCAGGAAACAAACAAGTAAGACGCTCCACCAGTAAAGGCATGGAGCAGCAGCTGACAAAAGCTTTTAGAAACAGAAAAGCTGATATTTTTTATGGCATAAAATTTAAAAATGTATAACTTGTACACAAAATTGCAGCACGAACTCACCACTGTCATAGCTCCTTTCAATTTTTTCTGTGGGTGGCTCTACTTCATAAATTTAGGAGCGCAAACCACACACACACACCTACACACACCAATACACACGAAAAAAAAAAAAATAGACACCACTCAGCACTCACTTCCAACTGTCCAATGCTCACACGTACAACGTTATTTATGCATGCAATCGCATCATCTGCATATGCCAGCACGTACCTCTGAACAACTGTAATTGCACCCCTGTGGGCAGTAAGTGGGCTACTATGAAGGGGTTCCTCTGACAACACACTTTATAGGTCTACAGCATCTTAAATATATAGCCTATACCGCTCATCTTCAGTTTCTAGTGCACTGGCTATCGCTTGCACATCTGCACATACAAACACGTGACAGTAAATCTGGTTTTGCCTCACAGGCAGTTACCGTTCGCTGAAATTACAAAAGCTAATCTCTTTCTGGTTTCTGACCTCTCAAAGGGCAACCACGTCATAGTAACCCGCTTGCTGCTCACAGGGGTGCAACTACAGTTGTTCAGAGGTGCGTGCTGGCATATGCAGATGATGCCATCATATACAAACAATTAGGTGTGTGCAAATATTTAAAATTTCAAATAACTTTGGAATCACATTTTCCATTCAATTCAATTTGCACCTAACTTTTACTATCCCAACTATTCGAAGTTGGTAATGAAAGGAACGAAATATGCTATGTCTTGTGACAAGTGGCCCACTCCTGCATGTGGTACAATTGGCTGCATAACACTCTTGTGCTGCAAGGAAGTTAGCAATAATGTGCTGGGGCAAAGCTAACACTCGAATACTGCGGCGAAGTTAACGCTTGTTACATATGAATAATGGCACGCATGACGCCTTTCGGCTGGGCGCAAGCTGGAGGCTATCATGATAAGATTGATGCGGCCACTATGCTGACTGCCTGCGTGCACGTCCACATGTCTATGATGTAACGCCTTTGCGAAGGCTATAAAAAGCCGGCACCTACCTGTATCGATGTCTTATGTTTCGTTCCTTGCACTGACGCCCCGATGTGTCGAATAAAGCAGTAAGCCCCTGCTATCAAGTTCGCCTTGGTTTCCGTCTTTCTTTGTCAAGACACAACAACGCTCATGTACCGTGGCAAAGTTAACATGTGTACTGTGGTGAAGCTAGCGCTCGCACACTGCAATGACGTTATCCCGGTTCCCTGTCAAACTGTTCTTTAGGACTTTCAAATGGCCCTGTAATATAGTACACTAGTTATGCATAAATTAGTTGCTTTCTTTTTTTACCAATGCTTAACAGTACATTTCTCTGAAATTTTACATGGTATTATTTTAAAAAAAATATTTGAACATTATTAAAGAAATGTTCAATCTGATTCGCACTCGAAATTTTGTTACTTGAACAGCTCTACAAACAATACCATTATTCCCGCACATTTTGTTTGTTGTTCATAATATTCAAGGCCTGTGAAAGACACTTATCCCAATAAAAATACTTCTTGTTAATAATATTTGTCTCTCACTTTCACTTTCATTGTGCCCACGTCTGTCATCACCATTTTAAGTACTTCTGTGTTCAAATTGGCTGCTGAAGGTTATTGTTATATTTACTAGCTGCTCACAACAGTAATCACATGTATTATTTTGTCTCAACTACCAATCCCCCCATGTAATGCCTTTGGACATTGAAGGCATTAAAAAAAAATAAATGTGTAAATTCACGAATAAGCAATGCATGTATATCTGTGGAAAATATTTCTCTGTCATTTTATAGTCGCTCTAAAAAATCAGGACCAAATATTCTTTTCAAATGAGGTCACTTTAAAGATCTTGAATAAGAAAAAAAGTCAACCCTGGGGGGGGAGGGGGCAGAAGGAAGGTTGCATATAACAAAAAGAAATTCAAACCTGTAAGGGTAAATACCACTGCTGTGTGGTTGCTGTGTTACCCAAACAAACAGCAAGTGCACTAAGCTGGTAGTATTCAGTCTTTCTATAGACCATTTTCTCACGGGTGCTGCCATGTTGCCTAGCGGGCGGAGCCGTCTCTGATCTGGCTGCTCACTGGCTTGTGCAAATGCCCGCTTTTGCACGGTCGGTATGGGGGAGGATGCAGTTCGGGGGCGGACACAGTGCCACAGTGCTCCTCCTCACCTCATGAAAATGGTCTATACCTTGAGACAAAAGACATGACCCTATAATTTTCATAAGGCACGTGATTATACAATCAGATGTGTTCTGACTGGCATCCCATGAAACCACGCCTATGCTGCAAGAGCTTTTGTTTGTATCCTGTCGTCACACGCCAACACTTTGGCATAGCATATTGTGTTTGACACTGCAATACACACTGAACACCACTTGCACATTTTCTGTTACTCCCTGAAGCAGGCGGGAGTTGGTCAAGACAACATACACAGATCCGCGCTTGTACAACCATTACTGCAATGGAACAAGACGATGCTGCACGTACTAGCCATGTCCGCTGAAGCCAGGGCCGAAGAGCTGGCGCTGGAGCCATTCATGGGCGGCAGGCTGCTGGGGCGCACTGCATCCGACTTGCGCTCTGAGCCAGACCCGGGAGTGGCTGCCTCCACGCTCTCGGCCGGTGTCGTTGCCGGGGGCACCAGCACACCATCTTCACCACCGCCAGCATCCTCGGCCTTAGCTGCATTTACACCCCAACAAGGGCGTCAGCACATCTCTTGCGATGTCAACCATGAAATCGGTTTTCATACCAGGGACCCTTTGCTGCCGTGCACTACACTAAAATGCATTTATAATGAGACAGCCTTTTTTTATCGGTTTTCCTAAAAGTATGGTGGCACATACCACATGAGCAATCCACTAAGAGAAAATGTGAATCTTATCTTCCTCTTATGTTGAACTGTACATGCAATTTCAGCATCCTGAAACATTAATTAATGTGTTCAAGAAAATGCCAAGTTTCTGAACACTGATGCAGAAGCCCATTAAAGAAATAAAGCAAAGTGCCTTGGACAAAAAAAAAAATGAGGGTCTAAATCAGCAAGGGGTCAACGCAGAATCCAAACCACAGTCACGGGTTGAAAGGTTCAGCCGCAATATGTGACAATACACCATCGGTAGCAAGTAATTCGTGCTAAAGTGGCAGCAGACCTTAAGGTAGAATGCTATAGAGAAGCAGGGGTGGAACAGGGTACATAGGTTTGGGAGCAGGCAAAAGTGCCTTTTGTAGCAGGCTTGGAGCAGCCAGAAAGACCCTTTTCGAGTAAGTTTGGAGTAGTCCAAAAGGCCATTAGAAAATATAGCAACATTTCACAGCATTTGTGCAGCAGCATTTATCCACTGCTGCATTCAACAAACACTGATTTATCTGACTGATTGATAGGGTTTTACGTGCCAAAACCACAATATGATTATGAGAGGCCATACCGGGGGGGGGGGGGGCTTCGGAAATTTTTGACCATCTATGGTCAGTACATGGGACTCAACATTTTGCCTGCATTGAAATACAGCCTCTGTGGCTGGGAATTGATACCACTACCTTCAGATCAGCAGCCGAGTGCCGTAACCACTAGACCACCATCATGGGGCATTTAGCAAACATTAAGTTGTGCAAAGAGCCTTTCTGTTGCCCTTTTGCTCTGTTATGATATAGTTTGTCTTTCAATGACCATATCTGTTCCAGGTAATGCACTGCCTACAGAAATATAGTCCTGTCCTGGAAGTTTTCTTCTAGATTAAAGCTCTCCTGAACTGTAAAATAACTTTGGTGTTTTGTTATTTTGGTACAATGCAATATTGAAAACAGAACAGTGGCCCTCTCAATAAAATTTATTTTACATAATTGACACTTGGTTGCAAAGAGCTTAAAACACATGCGCAAATAGCAGAATAAAAATAAATGAGACCATTTATCAGGACCCTGGAAACGTTGTGTTAAAATATAAAAGGCGCATAGTTAGTCTGGTAAAGCTGAACGTCTGAGCGGAACGGGTGCGGGCCACAGAAATGGTTTTATTTATCTGCAACATAAGGAAGTCTACTGTGCATTAGAACCTGCTCGAAACCAGGGGTGCAGTTCTTGAATTACGTTTGGGGGTTAATAGTACGTGCAGTTATTTAGCTTCAGCACCAGCTAGTGCACCGCGTTATCACCGTTCAATGGCCAAACCTTGAGCACAATGTCAAAGGTAACAGGCCTCCATTTGTGTCCTGCAAACGGCTGTGTTTAAGTGTACTCACCATGGCACTTGGCATTTCTTCAGCAGTTACAGTGCCTGCGAAGCGGAACATAGTTTTGTGTTTGCCCATCACAGTCATCAGCATCAGAGATGTTGATAGCTTAATAGAAGCAGCTACGGAAACTTACAGGCCGCAAAGCTCCCACAGTTTTTCGCCTCCAATAAACTAAAACCTTTCACTGGAATATATTCTACAATCAGTCACAGAAATATTTTACTTTTGGTCATGCTTCATTAGTCGCGGTGCAGTGGCCAGCACTGGCAAACAAAACAGTCAAAATGCCCCAAAAAGAATTCCAAAAAGAAGCCACGATGTCCGGAGAAGGCGTCACATGATGATTTTGAAGAAAAAAGAAAAATCCTACCCAAGAGGCACTATGCATCTGGCAAAGAGCATGGAGGAAGGAAGGCCCGGGTAGTAAAGGAGGCATTGGAAAAGGTTACTTTGCCAAGGCTAGTGGAATCGTGCAACGCCACCTCCTTTTTCTTTTCATTCTTCCACAGGACGTAGCGCCTGTGGAACCAGTAAAAGCAAAACTGTAACTGTTTTCGGGTGCAGGGCTTGATGGCAGTTGCACGTCGCAGCTAAATCAGGGCAGTGCAGTGTGATAAAGGAGTGCAGCGCAGCAAAGGCAGTTCAGCACAGGATGGCGCAGGTAAACAAGTTTGGCGCCCAATGGCATGAATGGCACAGCTGTTCCACCCCTGGAGAGGTTAAGACATGCACTTTCTTTTCTTGGGTCGTACCTATCCCATCTTGCTCCTTGACAGCTGCTTCCTCGCCCTCCGGCTTGCCCTGTGGCTTGAGCCAGATCTTCCCGTCTTGCTCATTGACAGCGGCTGACGCCGGCCGCACTACAGCCCGGGGTTTCGCAGCAGGGGGTGCAGCACTCTCTTGCAGTGGGCGCCGAGGTCTCGAAGCCCCTAAAAAGCAAATCAATAATTTATACAAAATGTGAACTACCATGGCTTTTCTGAAGTAAAATAATTTTCTAAGCCATTGCAAAATGGAGGAATGGCTTGGGACAAACTGCAAATTCTGCATCCCGTGATGACATCGCAGCTGCCATGCGGTTGGAATGTGTGACTATGTAAATGAGCACTAAGCAAATTTGAAACATTGTTCTGATTGTGTATGAAGTTTGCAACAAATATTCATGCAGTGGGCCAGCACTCAAGTTGGAGAAAGCACAGAGATTTTTTTTCTCACTCCATCCACTTGATGATGGAGGAGGAACCTCGATGGGAAATCTCTGTACAAAATTAATATAAACCTCCATGTCATGCAATCATGGAAACACTGGTCATGTGCATTTTATTGTGCTCAGCAACCATGAATTGACTGTTAAAAGAGTTGAAAAAGTGCTTGGTATGTAGAGAACATCGTCTCGTCATTAGATTCTGACTTGGAATTTGGAAATGAAGAAGATTTGCACTAAGGTTGTGTCGCACCTGATTGTGAACAAGCATTAGAATGATGATAATTTTACACAGGCTGCAATACTCTAGACACTGGTGACGACTTGTTGGAAACGGTCCTCACCAGAGATGAAACATGTATTTAGGAATACAATAGCAAGGTGAAGACACTACACAAAGGTTAGTAAAAAAAAAAAAAAGCACATGAAGGCTAAGAAAAATGCACAAAAGGAGCAGGAAATGGTTCTGCCAACTGTGCCTTTTTGACTATCATTAGAATGAACATCCTGAATTGATATGGGAAGGCAAAACTTTAACATGGCTTTTTAGGCAGGTGCTCCAAAATGCTTGAGAGAATGTGCACACCACCTGTGTCCAAATTTGTCAGAAAGCAGTTGCTGGATCCTGCATCCCAATGATGTTCCTACATATTTTGCATGGAAGTGCATAAATTTATGGAATAAAATTCCGTCACTGCACCAGAAAACCTTGTTTAATCATTGCAATTCTGACACCTCTGTTCCCAAAGAGCAACTTGGTCCATGGGTGGCATCCTAGGGATGTGACAGCAACTTAAAACAAAACAACACTGTTGCTTAAGTGCTTAGCAGAAAACACTCAAAGGTGCTTTCAGCAATGGAAGAAGCAGTGGGACCAGTATGCTGTATTTAATGAGGTGCCTTTTTGAAGGCAATTTTACTACAATATCTGGAAGTATTTAAAGTTAACCCTTTTAAGCAACATGACAAAACATACTTGGACCAAATTTAAACACTAGCTTTGCCAGAACCAATTTTGACAGTGACGGTAAAAGAACATACGTTCCTAACTCATTATAACAAAGCGAGACCTGCAATTGCTTTGTTATATCCATTATTTTGTTATAACCATTACTGCTCTTAAATGCAAATGTCCGCAAATGTCCGCAACGTCACTGAATAGTATCATGCCGGCCCCGTAGTGTCGCATAGTTGTTTCAGGAACACAAGAACGCTGGGGTTTCAAATGGGCGTTATTAAATGTGCAGTGAATATTTCACTGAAATGTTTCGGAATCGGTTTGTCGAATGCATATTGAAGCAGTGAAAATTACAACCGAGCATCTCCATTTCATGACCCCTTTGAGTTTGATAAAAGCAGAAAAAAAAAGAGCATTGGGGGGGTGCCATATGGACTCAGCATCTGGCACGACAGCATTTATTTACGATGGCTGCATTCTCTTCCCATGGAATCATCTTTCTCTTTATTTAGCGCATGGCTTGAAACTGGAAAAACGACAACACTGAACAGTCAACAACAATCATATCTTCATCATGAACGTGCAGTACGTAGCATACAACCGAGCACATTGTATTCATTGCTCATCCACCCTGCTATTATGCTCATGATGTATAGGCCAACGGACCTCGCTGCGCCGGCTTGGCTTGGCTGGCTTGTGGCCCTCCAAGGTCACTACATCGCTGATGCACTCACTCTCAGAGGCCACGCCCAGTCACATCAGCGTTCGGTGGTGCTTGCGTGCGGCCGAAGAAGTGGATGGCCTAGTCATTGCTCACCACCATACGCAAGCAACGGCATACTGTAACGTTTCTCCCTCATAAGGCTACCGCAGGCCATCTCACAGTGCAATTAAAAGCATGACCTCCAAGACTGCCAGAATCTTGGAGGCCATGCCCCAACTACGCTTAGCTGTGTCAGCCTGCACAGCACGCCACACCGAGAGAATAAAAAGCTCGGAGTGGAAGGATTGGTGGATGGGGCTGCAGTAGCACAAGGGAAGGCAGCTGTGCAAGCAGTTAGTGTGCGCCGCTACTTGCACACGGCTACGCACTGTAATTTCGTTGGGACATGGGAGTTTCGAATTGCTGCATTGTACGGTCATCGAATACCGCGGCCGCGAAATTGAAGTTGACAGCATGAACAGGCAATAATTTTTGGTTTCGGAGACAATTTCAGTTTGTTATATCCACTGAAATCTATTTTGCTTCACTAAAATGAGATTTCAAATCCATGTATGTCTACAGGGATTTCAAGAGAAATATGATTTACTTTGTTTTACAGTTGAACCCCTTTATAAAAGGCATTGATATAAGAGCACTGATATAGGAGACAACTGGGTATAAGAGACAACGTTTAGTCACCTGGTTGGCTGCCCTATCTCTACCATTAGTTGGACATCTTTTGTAACAGACATACTCGTGAAGACAATAGCTTATAAAGGACAAAATGTCACTAAATTTTGGTCTATAGTCTTTCTTGTAGCAGATATCTTGGCTCTACATGCAGCACTGCTGGCTGATAACTGCAGTTGATTTATTGAGGAAGCAAGGGAAGTAATAACCAAGTAATGTGACAAGGTTATGGTGGGGAAAAAAATGAAAAGCATGAATTCTGTTTTCAGTTGCACAGTCCACCAAACAAATCACCTAACATGAAGGCAAATGGTATATAATAAACCCTTTGTAACATCCTGTAGCCTTATTTTGTGGTCAATTTAGTTGTAGTGTGCCCATATCGAAAGAAGGGTTGATCAGAAAATGAAAGCATAGCACCCTGCTTATAAGACACCACTCATTCAAGGGACAGAAAGTACTCCTTGAGGCATGTCTCTTATAAAGGGGTTCAACTGTATATCCATTATTTCATTATATATGCCATTACATTATAACAAGGTATGAGTGTATACTGCCCGTTGAAAGATACACCGATCTGATCTTGCAAACTAATTTAATTGTTTGGGTTGCTTTAATCTATGACGTAAGCTGTCATTCTTTCCTCCTACAAAGCTTACCTGTCTTCTTATCATCTTTCTTATCAGCCTCAGCCAACGGTGTGCGCCTTTGGGGTGGCGATGAAGCAGCTCTGGTTCGTGATGAAGCAGTTGTCTTTGCCGCATCTTCATCATGCTTTGCTGTATGGCAAAATGCATGCAAAGCTTCTCTTAAACATTGCACTCCAATCCACAGCACTACACTGAGCCATTGTTAAAAAATTCAAGCTGCTATTGCATATTTTACACAAGTGCAGATCCTGCAAAAATTTTGTAGCGTTAGCTACACTGGCCAAGCTGGAACAGTTTCGTGCGCGCGTCCGAGAGCTGTGCTGCGCATGCACGAGGAGCAGAGATGCCACACAGCTGGCATACCGGAGCCGCCGCCGCCACACACGCCTCGCCGGTCTGCGCATTCCAGAGGAGTGACGTGATAACCGTGGTGGACGCACTGGCGTCGGCGTGCACGCAGCTGTGCGTCTCCGTTGTGCAGTCGCTGTCTGACACTGTGCTGGAGCCGCTTGATAGCGCCTCTTCAATTTGGGTGCATGCGGAGACATATCAGTGGGGATATACGTACAGCGGGGAAAACAGGACAGGAAAGGAAAGAAAAACGGAAGGACAGGGAGGTTTGCCAGTTGTCAGACCGGCTCACTGGCGTTTGCCAGTATGGTTTGCTATGAAGGAGAGAGCTGTCTTAATGGCAATAGAGAATCAACCTGACGTTGAGCAAAAATAAATATACATGTGTCACATTATGCGCATACTGTGTGTGTGTCATTGAAGCAGCAGCAAGCATGATAATCAAGCTAATCCTAGACAACCAGGAAAGCTAAGAATAATCAGCTGAACTTTAGCTAACGCTACGCATATCCTGGCATAGCGGAGCTAAGCCACTGCAAATTTTTTTTTTCATTGGATACAGTCAGTGATAATAAAGAAAACTTGCACTTGATAGTGCCTTAGAGAAAAACAATCTGTTTTCATTTCTTCAGCACAGCCTAAACCACACGAAAGGTGAAATTTATTCTGTGCTGCAATAAGCCTTTATTATAAGACTCTGTTCAGTATGTATGTATTGTAAGCTGAACAGAGCAGAAACTTCCCATTCATTGATTGCAGAGTGAGTGTACTGATATGATGGAAGTGCTCTCAATGTTTCTCAACATTTGTCTTGAAAGGAACATGCTGTGCGCATTACATTAAATTACTTGTTACTTCAACATCATAGTAACAACATTTAGTTTTAGAACACATTGTCCATTTCTTAGCTCCCCGTTATCACACCTTCGTGCCCCATTCGTATCAACCTATTCGATTTTATGGCCTGAAGTTATCTTTAATAATCAAAGAAGGAATTTGTGAGACATGTGGTGTAGAGGCAATAATGCTCTTGCAGCATGATGCACAGCCGACAGCAGTACACGACACATATTTCTGCTGATGTCCACCTTAGCTTGGCAAAAGTTATTGCCACGCTAAGGTAGAAATCCCTTTTAGTTTCAACACTTCGCACCTGGGGTTTTTGGCGATGTCTGTTTTTGCCGAGCTGTGGCTGCACTCTTGGCTGCCGGAGGAGCCTTGCGTTGGTTACCTGCTTGTGTATACAATGAAAGCAGGTGCAGAACGGCATGAGACAATGGCAAGAACACAAAGCACAGTCTCATGTGGCTCCTACAATACAGTTATGGACATTGCAGCCAAAGCACATGCAAAGAAGAAAAAAAATAGAAAAGCTTTCATGTGATAGAGCAAAATGGCCTGGTGGCAGTGCAATTATGATTTCTGCAGCAAGGGGCGATCAAGAGGATGCACTCATAAGTGGCGAGACATCAGGGCTTAGAATGAGGGGTGTGTGAATATTCGAAATTTCGAATAATTTTCGAATAGCATTTGCAATTCCATTCAATTCGTGCTTAATTATTGCTATACGAACTATTTGAAGTTGGTAATTAAGGGGAAAAAAGCATGCAATGTCCTGTGACAAGTGGTCCATTCCCGCAAGTAGTGCGCTTCACCGCTTAACACTTGCGTAATGCGGCGGAGCTAACACTCGCGTACTGTGGGAGAGCTAACACTCGTACTGTGGTGAAGTTAGCTCAGCTTTCTGTTGCACAGTTCCCCTGTTGGACTTTGGAATGACACTGTCGGGGTACACTAGTCATGCAATAAATTTTTTTGCCCATGTTTAGCAGCACATTTCTCTATTATTTGACATGGTATTATTCAGAAAATATTCGAAAATTATTCGAAAAATATTCTATTCGATTCGCATTCAAAATTCTGCTATTCACACAGCTCTACTTAGAATATTAATGTGAAGTGCTTAAAAATTAAAAAGAATGGCTAGGTTATAGCAGTTGAATAAATTTATCAGGAGAGGGCACACATTTTTAAAACAAAGGCAAATAACACATTACAGAGTCAGCAAGCAGACTCTGCAAAAATGCGAGAGTGGTGCTTTCAGCAACGTAAAAGGAAGTGAAACCGGCAAGCTTTCCATTTTTTAACGCACCTTCAGCTTTGACTGGAGAAACTGCTTTTGTGGGGCTTTTCTTCTCGGAAGTATCGGTGGTGCGGCCAGCCCTAAGCAAGAAGGTCATTCATACTTATCATGACGCACAGTAAACAAATACAGAAATCTTTATGACACAACTGTTCTTTCTTTCTGATACAGAAAGCATCAGTGGCGCCTTTTTGACAAATAAGCAATACCGATGTAGCACTTATCAATAACCATTAGCTGCAGGTGTAGCAGTGGTTTTGTATACTCCCTCAATCTATATGTGATCGTCCAGCCTTTGTAACAAACACCATGCAATAATATGCTTGCACCAAGAACATGAAGCTTACTTAAACGGGAAGATAGATTACACTTATCTTTTCAAGCTGAACAAAGCAGTTTAATGCCCAACCCACAGTACCAAAGAATACAAACAATGCATAAGACGCTATTTTTTTCACCATGAAAGATGCAGATCTGTTCATAACCACACTGTACACTTGTTGCAATTTAAAAAGAGCAGACAATCGTGCCACAGTATTGAACCAGGTGTGTTCATGGAGTCCATATCCACGATCAGTTCTATAGCAAACCGAAAGCACACAGTTACAAAAGGGACATTGAACCAGGTGTGTTCATGGAGTCCATATCCACGATCAGTTCTATACCAAACCGAAAGCACACAGTTACAAAAGGGACATGAAAAAAAGTGCACTTGAACAGTTCCAAATTCTTATAAAAAAATATGGTTAACCTCATTGTTTTCTGCCTTTCCTTTTCCTTCCTTTGTTCCTTATAAAAAGTGTGCTTCCTGGTTGTCTCAAAGGGCCACAACAGCTGACAAGCAAGCAAGAAAAAAAGAAGAAACAGTGTATATTGGGCTTTAAACAATGTAAATGGGCCATGCCTTAGGCAGCCGGAGCAGCTTTGGGACATACAAGATAGGCGAAGTTTGACATCATTCAGGATACTCTTGACCTGAGCGCACAAAGTGAGATAGCAGCACACTGTTTTGGGCCTGCAGCCACTCTGGCTGCTTAAGCCGTGGTCCACTTACCTTTTTGGCCGATACAACATTGCAGGATGGTGGCTTTAAAGCATGTTTCAGAGGTCTGATGTAAACAGTGTTGCTTTTGTTCTTTGGAATGTTAAAGAGATAAGACTGACTCAAATGGCAAAATTGGTTCTTACTCAGCATCTGTCTTCTCTCTCCTCTTGGCAGACTGAGATCGATGGATAGAAGCTGGGGCAGGTCGTTCCCGGGGAGGCGCCTTTGCAGAGGTTAGCCTGCAAAATTGCAAACTATGGAGCCCTGCAGTACCTTCTGCCATGTGCTAAATCATTGCAGATCTTATTTTATTGCGAGAGCAATTATATGGACATTTGAACAGGGCTTTCGCAATTGCCGTCATGTCCCGCATATGGTAAGTATGTATATATAGATATAAATCTCTAATAAAAAAAGCATGCCACTTAGGCCAGCAACGCCATAAAGATAGAAATCTCTAAGAAAAAAGCATGCAGCTTATGCCGGCAATGGCTTTGCCAGATAGCGCTCATGCTGATGCGTCTGCTAGTGCCGGAAAAAAAAACTTGATGCCGCTGTGCTGGGCAAAGCTTCTTGATGAAGCAAAGTTCATGCTGCTTAGCACAGTCGCATGGTGTGAAGTGCGTGCCAGAAGAAATCAAAACAAGGTAGCTTAGCTAGCAGCTCAGCTCTGCTGTACCATTATCTCTGCCATTCGACCGTCACATGGCACTTTGGGCTGTTTCACAGCTGCATTACCAGCTAACAAGAGAGAGGGCAAGATGAAGTGGAAGCACCTCCCTCCCTCTCCACTTCATCTCGCCCTCTCTCTCGTTTGTTGGCGATGCTGTCACCGGCTGTCACCGTGAAACGGCCCTTATGCCATCATGCCGCCACGCTTCGTCAGAACGCCTGCAGCAGAATCCTACTCGCGCTGATGCAAGGTGCACTTTACCTCTCACGTAATCACTGCAACAATGTCACTCAAAGCACATTTGATCCCGCACCCGCAGCAGCTCCTCGCAAATGTGACTCGGGCTGTGCGTCGACAGTTGCGTGCAATGTAATCTACTTGGGTCCGCATCGTGGCCATTTGAAGTCAACAGCGAGCCGAGGCCGCTGCTCGCATTCTACCTTTAAGTATGCTATCTTCCCCCTTGCCGTAAGGTGAACGCTTTCTCCTCTGATCAATTTCCACAAGGCGGTACACACGCAATACTGACCGTACAGCAGCAACATGTAACGTAAATAACCTGTGATGGCCTGCCAACGGGCGCCGTTTCTCACCAGTACCACTCGTCTGCGAGTGGCGTGTCATTGTCATTCCTTCCCTTCGTGCGAGTCTGGTAACACCTAAGCACACCTGCATGTTCATGTAATAAGCCTGCATTCATTGCAATTCAGATTGCCCCTAAAGCTGCTAATCTTCCTTCGAATATTATATCAAGCATTGTTATTGCATTCGTTGCTTCGCCCTTTTGGCAAAACTGTGACTTTTTTAGAGACACTGAGACAGTGAGATGCATTAGGGATAAGATGCGAGCAGACACACCAGTTGAAGCTAGACAAATGGACTGGAGTTGGGCGAGTAATGAGTTATAATGCAGAAATAAAGAGAAGTGCGCTTTAAAATTTGCAGGCGTAAAGTGCATTTGTTGGGGTCAAAAATGCGTCATTCATAGACAAGAATTTTTCTTTGGTATATTATGTACCTTCCCCCCTCAGTAAGGATAAAATAAGTGAAATGAAACGAAATGAAAATGCAAGAATAGAAAACACAGACAGCCTTACTGATGAATTTCCACCATCTTTCTTAGAATGTGTACCAAGCAGTTTTTTACATCTTGCTTCCTTTCCATATCTCTGCAATCTTTGTCTTCAAAGAAAGAGTTTGTTTTGCCCTTTTTGTCATTGCTCTTGTGGCTTTCAAACAGTAAATCTTTAAAAAGTTTGTCACCTTGTGTCATTTTAACGGTTTAATGAAGAGCTACGAGTGGGGCACTTAGCCATGCGGGTAAAGTGGATTGCAGGTGGAGCCTGGTGACTGTGATGACGATCATGAACAAAGGAAACGTACCTTGGTGTATGCGCGAGAGCTAAGGCGGCGAGGCTTGCACTGGAGTCCAGTTTGGCCCACAGTGTGGTCGTCCTGTGCGATGCAGTCGGCCCCGCTGTATGTAGCGCACCGGCACGTGACCGACTGCGGTATTCGTCTGCCATGTGCAGTCGTTCCACCACCTCTGTGTACCACTGGTTTGGGTCCACCACGGGTGGAGCCTCTGACATCTGTAAAACAATAATGACAAAAATGCGTATAGTCTGTGGATAGGAGTGCAGGTGACTCCAGTTTCACAACTTGCTCTAAATGTCACCTTTCATACAAGAATAGAAGCTCAGGGAAAGATGGAGGCTTGAAGTGATTGGAAAGTTATTGAACAGGGAATGTCTCTAGAGCCCGACTTGATTAAAACAAGTCCGCTAGCTGTCCACTGCTCCATTAGATCCATTAGTAGTCCACTGACGTTGGCGACATTCCCTATTCAATAATTTCTTCATCAGTTTTCAGACGAGTGACATATTTTAAGAGACTGCAATGCTTATTGAAGGTTATGAATAAAACAGGCTTAGCTGCTAGGCAAATGGATGGATAAGCGGGACTAGGTGGTACATATTGCATTCTTCGTAAACAAATTTAGAGTGTGGGAAAGACAACAGACCGAGAAGGTTGCACACAAAACACTTTCATGCACAGTTTGTATGATGAAGAGGGAGCAAAGACAACAACAGGATGCCATAACTCCATTCTTACAAAAACGTTTAAAACATTTTGCTGGAAGAAGGTATTACTAATGTAAATTAGTTGTCAACTCAAAGCCAAGATATAAATATTAGCAAAATGAATCAGAAATGAATCTTTTTTTTAAAGTGCCAACAGAGTTTGGTGTAGTACTCACAATGGCTTTTGGCTTTTTCCAGCTGCCATCAATGTACATGTAGGAGGAGAAAGGCTTGAACTTCGCCTTGTACTCCGTTCTCTTGGTCGTTTTTCTAAGAGAGAGATGGCCATGTGTGTTAATAAAGCGACAAGGATAAACAGCTTCGATAACTGCAGTTAGTACACTATGAATTAGTTATAATGAAATTGACCACACTAACAGATCTTTACAATCTAATCATGTACAGTGGAACCCCGCTGTTACGTTCCTCACTGCTGCGTTTTCCCGGCTGTTACGTTGGTTTTCATCGGTCCCGGCATAGCTCCCATAGGATCCCATGTATTGCGAACCCCGCTGTTACGTCGCAACTGTGGGCCTGTTCCCGCATGATGCGTCGCAACCTGGCACGCCGTACCCGCCCGGGCACCGCTATTTTGATTTGACGTTTGGCAGTCTTGGTCACGGGCTTGCGGGAATCGCCGCCCGCCGATGGCTGCCCAGATAACACGAGCGCCAGCACTATCTCCGCAGCCACGCAATCGCCCAGCAGCGGAGCGACACTGCCCCCCCCCCCCCCCTCCTCCTGCCTTTGCGTCTTTTCATGCTCGTTAAAGACGGGCAGGGCATTTCCTCCCCACATCGACGACAGGTGTCCCAATAGGCGTGATGTTATCACCTCCGAGCGACAGGGATGGGCCGGGCCCGTTTGATCTCTGCTTAACCGTTTTCGTCGCCCCCAGCGCTATCGAGCGATCGCGGACCCGACGCGACCAGCCGACCAGCCGTACTCTCAATCACAAACCACGCGCGGGGAGCCGGAACAGGATGCGGTGATCGCAGTGATGGAGTGTGCGTCACGCTTTAACTAAGCCTCAATGACCACAGTTTTGATTGCGATCTCTAAGGCCATACTTTCTTTCATTGGGGCGCCGGTGGCTATAATGGCGGCCGATTCACTGCGCTTGACAGCCGCGAACGGAGTCCGAATTATCGAATTTAGAGCTAGAAACCGTCCGAATTAAGTCTATGGGGGCACTGGCGGTACCGCACGGCTGTCCGAATTATCGGTCGGCGACCTAGATGGCTCACCTTGCTGAAATAAACTGTTTGAAGTCAAAACGGCCTTGTTCTCATTCATTTTCGGAGCTTTCCTCACTCTTGCGTTTTCCCGGCTGTTACGTTTTTTTGCCCCGGTCCGCTGAAAAACGTATGAACGGGGTTCCACTGTATATGTGGTATACACAGATTTGCACTAGTATGCACATGCGCATTGTTGCTGCTGTGCGATGCCTGCTAGCATTAAAAATGGTTATGTAAAGGTCTTACTTGATTTCATGGGAGATGTCGTCTCGGGGCAACAACCTGTCTGTGGGCTCAGCTCGGTGTGGGCCATCTGCGTTTACAAAACCTACGAGTCATAGCATTGCAAAACAATTTAATATTTAGCTGCTGGTAACAGAAAGAAAAGAGGATAATACAGCAACAACAAAGACATGCTGTGCAAAGATTTTACTTGAGCAGCTGACAACACTTTATAAATAACTATCTAGACAGAAAGATTCGTTTGTAGCAACCCTACAAGTGTGGACACACGTTACTGTATGTCCCCCTTCCCTTCCCTCCTCCCAACTTGTTCACTTACTAGTAAGCCACTGCGATGTCTAAACAAATTATTTGCATTTTTTTTTTCAGGATGCACTCTAATTTACTAAATTCAACTGCGTGCTCTTGCTTGATAAGAGTAGCTGAATACAGTCAAACCTCGATGTATCGAACAGAGTGGGGATCGCAAATTAGTTCGATATAGTCAGAATACAATATACACAATCGCAGAGAAAAATGCGTCAAACATAAAAAATCAATCGATCAACCACTAGTCGTGCAGTAAATACTCATCTGGAACATAAAAAAAAGTATTCATTGCATTAGTTTGAAGTGAGCAGTGTGGCCTGCCCCTAATTGGCAACCGTGGTTTCGACCGTGTCCACTCACACAAACATAAGACGGTGCGAAGTAGCTAACCATATGCATATGCGATGACAACCCAAATGTCTTCGCTGACATCACCAGAAAGAAAGGTAGATACCATTGCAAAAGCACGAAAGATTAAGGATGGATGCCACTGCACAAAATAAGCCTCAATTGCACCAGAACCTGAGCGAGCTGATGTTGCGGGAAAGCTTGTCGCCTGTCAACAGGGCGGGCATGTTCTGTGCCTGTGGTGTTCGATATATCCATTTTACATCCGATCCATTCAAAATAAAAGGTTAAAAATGCGTGTGACCTTCGAGATGATATGCGAAGAGTTCAATATAGCCAATAATTCAATATATCCGTGTTCGATATAGCGAGCTTTGACTGTACCTGTATCTTTAATTATTAAGGTGTTGAGTTTTGAATGCTTGCATTCTGATGACAGAAATCTGACATTAAAAAGTCAAATTTACATCCAATCATGACTCATGCTGCCTCTTTTGCTAGCATGACTCATGTTCCCTCTTTTGCTACTGTCTCTTGTAATCCAGTGTATAAATGCAATGTTGCGGCAGGAAAGTGCGGCACATACCGACGACATCCCTGGGGGCCGGAGGCAGAGAAGGCTTGGGTGGCCAGGCAAAGGCAGCCCTGTACTCGCTTGTCTTACAAGGAGCCTCATCACCGTGGCTCTGTCAGTGGCAAGAATACGACATAAGGCATTACATGAAACCTGACTGCAATGCATATCTACCCACAAACAAACATGTACACCGTTAGCAATTTACAAGTCCAGAACAGTGTGCACGCTAGGTGGCCAATTATTCGGGGTTCTCTACCTTAGCACATTTTGATTGCTACGAGTGTGATAGAAAACACTGAAAAATGTAGCCCCCTCTTGATTCTGTTCATTAATAAGTCAACTTTACCCAAACCTATAATTCCTGCAGACTATATAACTAACAAATAGACTAATACATTGGTGGAGACAAAAATAAGCTTAGTCTTTCCCAAATATAATGACCTCCATGCAGTAGTGAAGCTTTATCAAATAATCTGAACCTGCCTGTCTGCTCTGCTTTCATATGTATTAATCTTGTCAACACACATTTTCTTTTAGAAATCTTCAAAATCTATTCTTTACTGGTCACAAGCCTGTTACACTGACAGACCACTGATCAAATTTCCTGCAGGCATAAAGGACATTTTCTTCAGATCGATTTCTCCCTCTCTCAAGTCTCATTCACACCGGTGACTGAGAGTGGTCCTGTTGTCAATTTGGTGTGACTTGTTGTCAAATAACCACTTTGGGTCAATCACTCACTGTTACATTTTTGCAGTTGCAAGGCTAGAAAGAAAATAAAATGCACAGTAAAAGGATATCTGGTTGTTTTATGATGAGATGGTGGTAGTGTGAGCAGACGTGAAATGTACCAATAGCGAGGCACCTTCATGTGAAAATCCAAGGTCACGTAAGGTGACGTAAACAATGGGCCACACTGGCGCAGTGCTTGGTTGCTTCACACGATTGGCCATTTGCAATCTCCACTAGTTGCCAGTGTAAATGAGCCCTTGATGCCAGCTAGAATATTATCAGTTTGCACGTGTTCTCCATTCTTTGCTATTTGGGAGTTAATATATACCGCTTACAATTTCCATGCACACTGCTGAGTGTATCACCTTCAGTTTATACTTTGTAACAGTACAGCTTTACTCTCCACACTTTTTCCTCAATATCAGAGCTAGTTGGTACTAGAGGTTAACCTGAAACAAGTCCACTGCAACCAAAAATTTTTAGTATTAAATCAAGACACTATTTGCAACTGTCAGAAGGGTGTAGTGTGACAAAGCTGAATATGTGGACAATGAAATCTGTAATAAAGTCTCTTAAGCACATACTATCAGCAAAAATTCAAATGCAAGCATGTAAAAAGTGACCAGCATGTATTGCTGCATTTTCAGGTTTACCTGTATTTGTAACTGTTTATTATTTTAGGCTCCAAGGTGTTGGGACAAATCCATGCTAATAGATCAGCTATGGATAAATTCCACATCGCATTTCATTGTAATTTAGCTTGTTCTGTTGTCATCTTTTTTTTCTTGTTCACGCTTCCATTTATGCTGGTAGTACATACCTGTCTCAGCCCTTTAAGGCACCACTTTTAACTGCAACACTTTTAAGTTTTGTGAACGTCCTGGAGCATGCTTACCAGGTGCTTTAATTGAGAGCTCTCTGCTCATTGCATTCACACAGCTGCACAAGCACCTCCATCACAAGCCAGGCAAAAGCAAAGCAAACAAAAGATCATAGCCAATGCACTCAGTGACTGCTGTTAGACTTGACATCGATGACACTGATGATGGCGCTTACTGGTAAGTTAGTGAAACTCCCATGTTAGTGAAGGGCAAGCTTTTGATCATGACTCAGTGCAGCAAGCTTCATGCCGCCAGAGACCTTAGACTCCAATACATTTTTTTACACCAGATTCACCAAGCCTCAGTCACTACCATGGGCACAGCACATTCTTATCATAACAAATTCTTGAGTGCTCAGCAGAAATAATAGCACAGCACACTTCAGTTCAACTGAATGTAATGGGAACCTGATAAAAGCACAGTTCACACCAGAAAACATTACGATGTCTTCAAAGAGACCCTGAAACTAATTGAAGGTTTGTTTACACCTCCAAACGCGAGTTTTCTTTTGCTGACTTAATTGCTGCTGTGATGGTAATGACTGTGAAGGCTTGCAAACAGACACTGCCACCAAGTAGCATAGCCAATAATGCTGCAAATACAACAGACTGATTGAACACTCACCAAGAGGCACCTAAGGAGCATACTTAAAATGAGAAGTGCATACGAATAAATTCCCTTCCTCTCCCGATTTTCTCAAGAAGCTACACAATGCAGCAAGTTGGCTACACTAGCTATGGTACACAGGTCCCCACTGGGCCTTTTAATGGCAACTCAGAAGCAGGCAGGAAGTAGTAGCAGGTTAGAAAGCCACCCTCTCCCCCAACGGCCCTTGTGGCACACATGCTGGTGACAGCGCACCCCTACCTCTGGGCTGGTGCCATCACAACCCCCATTCATGGGGCCCTCCGCACAACACTCTTCTTTGCTCTGAAAATGTGACGCAAGGGAGCGGAGGATCTTGCTTACTTTCATTCAAGTCATGAACACTGTCCCCCCCCTTGTAGTAATAGAGAATTTATGTACACTTCTCACAGCAAAAGCACATTTTGACAGAAGACTTTTCCTTGTTTTGACAGGCCACATGTTTGACAGATAGGACTAGCAATGTGGCATAGCTTACAAAATTACCATTACCCTGAGCAAGCAGGGCTTAAAGGGGAACTGCGGCGGCTTTTTTCACCATTTTCTGATAGTGACATTTTCCAATGTTACAAGTAGTCCTGTGGCAGCCAGGATGGTTCAGTTTGCTCATAAAAGCAAAAATAATATTAAATAACTGACCAAACTGTGTGTTCAAACCGAAACCGAAACAGGTAGACGCTTCGAACAGCGTATGCGATGACGTCACAGCCTCCCCACCATCAAAGATATGCAGCAGGTACCATAAAAATGGCAATGGTTAGGTCATCCAATGACGTATTGGGTTATGCCAGCTTTTCTAAACTTGACAGCACCGATTTGAGCACTGAACTATCGCTGTTTTGCTTTTGATGGCCTGCCTGCCTGCTCAGGTAGGCAGCACTGAAGGTAATGACGTCAAAAACAAAGGTGTTCACACATGTGAGAATCCGCTAGAAATTTAAAAAATTCATTTTCAGGAAAACTAAATGACTTGCGACCACCTGGCTTGCATATATAATTACAGTACCAAGAAGAATATATAATGAAAATCTCACTAAGATCAGTGGACACTGAAAAATTGCCGGAGTTGCCCTTTAAGTGATGAGAATTAGTGCTGACTGTTTCACGCAAAATGCAAATTGCATCAATGCAGTACACTAAAAAGAAATGTATAGAAATCAGTAACTTCTTAATAAGCCTTCCTGATGCTTGCATATGTGGTCTCGTGTTTAACCTATGCAATGTGATGTAGGAGACAATCATGTCCAAGATGCACGGGCAAGGAAAGTAAGCCAATTAGCAATACGTAATGCAGCCTGACATTCAACGGGAAGTCTACTGATTATATTACACTAAGCTACAGGCACAGAAACTCATAAAAAAAAAATTACAAGAAGTGAGAACACAATTTACCATTACTATGCTTCATGCAGACAGCACTCAAGTAACTCGTGTGAATCAATAAGGGTTATACAGTAAAACCTCGTTATAACGAAGTTGAAGGGGGAGCTGTAATTACTTTGTTATAACCATTAGTTCGTTATAGCCAATATCCATTTCATTTATAGGAATATCAAGGGGAATTGCGATTACTTCGTTATATCCAGTAATTCATTATATCTGGGTTCGTTATAACGAGGTTCTACTGTAAGTACTTGAAAAAAAGAAAGAAGTTAGGTAGGATATAGGCTTTAGTTTCCACTGAAAATGAGGAAGAAAATTTGTGTGTGACATGTTCATATGATTATATCTATAAAAATCGCTAAGAATTTAGGAGGAAAAAAACACCGTAGAAGTGGCAATCACCTAAACAGAAGTGCATTTTTTCCTCAGAAGTTATTACAAAATGCCCAGTGAAATAGTGCTTGCTCACCTGCTTGCTCACCAAATCAACTGCATGCTTACAGCTACATTTCTCAACAAATTATATTACAACATAAAAATATGCTTGCCTTATAGACAGAAAACTAGCAGCAAATTCAAAGGCACATCAAGAAAACAACACACAACACCAAATGTTTAAACACAACTTACAAGATGAACATATATAAATAAAATACGTAGTGTACTGTGATGTGCAGCTTAAGAGAGCTGCTGAAAATGCCGACAAATAAGTTTAACCCTTCACTTTCTCATAATCTGTTAGTTTGGACAATTTTGAACACATGTCTTCTCTAAACATTACCTCAAAGCATCCACAAAGCAATACTCATGCTAGTTATTTTTCCTCTTGTTGTGTAGCCAAGTCCCACAACTTAATTTATAACTGTCATGCTGCAAGAACTGCCAATGCTTCTATCCGGTGCAAAAATTATCATTGGACTATCACGAGCTCTTGAAGCTATGTTGTTCATGTTTCATGTGTGTGATTATGATTCTGAACACATGGTGCAGGTTTGGCATAAGCCTGAATGTGCCGTACTCACTTTTTAAAAAACAGCAATAAAATCTGTTAAAGGCACCTTGCCTGCCACCCGTTTCTACAGAAACACACACTGAAGAAAGAAAAAGTCATCTTTGTGTTCATGAAATATTAGGTACAAATATAACACGAACACCTTAAAAATTGTTATGAAGTTTGCAAGAGCAACTGATTGGTTGGTTCTGGCAGAGCCATATATACTTGAATAGGGCAGAAGTCTAGCAAGTTTGATCTCCCAGAACTGTGCTGTGGTTATTTCTAACAAAACGTCTCGCTCTTGTGATCTATGTTTTGTGCGTAGACTTACGCCAAATCCAAAGACCTTTGAAGTTCAAATTAGGGAAGGGGGAGAGAGGCTTCACTGTATAATATGCAATGCATGCTTGACCTACAGTGTTAATTGGTAACACAAGAGAGGCACGTACCATGACAGGCCTGCCACGGCCAAGGCTGGGGTCTGCAGATCTGCTTCGGGAACCCACCTTGGATTTGTTCGACCGCTCCCCGGGCTGCATAAGATGACAGCAAGATGCTTAGATATGCTAAGCAGAGTAAGGCTATGAGAAGGTTAGTGACAAACACAATGCATAGAGCCACAAGGCCACCTGGCAACCGGTAATTGGTCAATGCAGCAGTGTACATCAAACCAACGGAATCTACACAACGCTCAACTACAGCCTAGTACAGAGAAGTTACAACAAACATAGCAACAATATGTGCAGCACACACAGCACCAATGAGTCACACTATGCATGCTTCTGTTTAGCTGCGGCTGCAGCCACAAATTGCAACGAAGCTAAAGAAGGGCGAATGTCACATATGATAATAATATGAAGATTAATTAATATACACATCTTGTTGAAAGCCCTGCACCTAAATAATTACAAGTAATTTTCTTTCTACCTGTGCATTATTCCAGCCCAAAAACTGCCTCAGCAACTATTTAAATGCTCTCAATCAAGCATACAAAAGTAAAGATAGGAATTGTGGAGCAGAAGGCAGCTGGGAGAAATAACATTCGCTGCACTGCGCAGCTCAGCTGTTATATACTGTCAGGGAAATAATGCCACAATACAAAGAACACACATACAGGCATGCACAGCAATGTCCTTTACACTCCAAGCAACATCCTAACATAAAAGACCAGCTCTCTGACTTCGTAAAATCAATATATGCTGAAGATGTAACCTTGTCATTGTTTCACTACAAATAAATTAAAATTCTATAACCAGTTTGAAATAATGACTGAATTTTAAGACAGTGTAACTTGTACTGCCCTAAAGGACACCAACCTAGAGTAAACCATATCTGCCCAGTTCATAGCACCTAAGCTCGATAATAGAAAGAAATGCAGATCACCTCTTCACATGTCAAGAACACTACTCATGCAATCAACATCCCTCAATCGACAGTGACAGTGGTGCACTTCTGCAAGTATTCAACATTGCACCTGCCAACATGATATCAGACTGCACAAAGAGCGCCACGCTACCCCTCTATAGCACTCGTGCAAGGGAGCCCCCACCGCTTGGCAAACCTCGTGTGGACTGCCCTTTTTTTATCATCTCTCTCCACACCCTCTTCTTCGCCCCTCTCCTTCAACAACTCGCATCTCTTGCATCTAACAGAACCTGCACATACATGCTACCTGGAAAGGCAAGTAACATGAAAGCCAAATATTTATTTGTCCTAATGATAGATGTAACGGATTCAGCCAGCACATTGTCGTGTTACTCCCCTTACCACAAAAGCACAAAAACAATGACAGCTGCTCCCTGCTTAATTTATCCAGATTTTTTTTCCCCTCCTTGTCTCTACTTTAGCAACGTCCATTAGTTCCTGAAAGAGAGAATGGAGAGGGTGGTAGCCTCAGGGACAAGAAAAAAGAAAGGGAAAAGTGTTCATTTATTTTTCTTTTAGGAAAGAAGCAAAGAGCAGGAAAGGTTATTAAAGGTAGAGAGAGAAAGACAGGATGAAAATGAAGCTCATTTTCCCCTTCCCCCTTCCCCCCTCCCTTCTTTTTGTCTATGGAACAAGGAATGCAGTGGTGTTAAGAAGGACAGCCAGCCATGCTAATGAGAAGAACAACAAAAAAGCACTACCTATGATGTGATTGTGTTACACCAGTTATCTGTGTATCTAATAAGACAAGCCATTCTATATATTTGAAGAATGTGAGAAAGTGCCTCTACCAAACTATGGGTAACGACAGTGACTGGGCCTCGTCCCTCAAAAATGCCCCATTGTGGCAGAATTTGGAAGAAAAACCTATTTTTCTTTCCATTTTGACTCCCTCCTCCTCTCCCCCCCCCCCCTTCCTCTCCCCTTTGTGTTCTATACACAAACTTCCTCACAGCAAAACACAAAATACATGAGCAAAAAAAAAAAAGAGAGAGAGTGAGAGCACACAGTAAAAATAAACCTAGCCCTCCCTTTTTCATTTTCGTGTGTTCTTTTGCAGAAAGGTCAACTGCCGAGCGAAACACCTGGCCGGCGGCAAACCTCTACCTTTCCTTCCCTTGCCCAGCAGTCAACTCCCTATTACCGATGCACTGTCTGCACATGACCTCAGAGGCAGACACGCCCGGCTGGAGCAGACGCGCCCAATAAGCGCTGTGTCCCCACCCTCCCCTTCCTCAACTTCCCCTTATGTCTTTATAGTTTTCGCATCAGGCCTTCCCACCGCACTTCTTCTTGCCCTCTCTCACTTGGTCTCTCCTTCTCTCACTCATTACGTGCACTTCCTCTCCCTTTCTCCTCCTCCTCTCCCTTCAGCACTTCCTATGAAGGGGAGCAAATGAACGATATGGCCTCGCTTGTTTGCATTTTGTGAGGGCAAGCAACCCCACTGAATGCTGCACTGACTACCCTCTTAACAACGTACACACCTGCCCTGCTTAATGAACCATTATGCGACAAAGCCCAACGCCATGAAGGCACTGCGCACTACCTGTGTGTGGTCTGAATTGGATTCAGTGGAACAAGGAGAAGCACTCCTGCTGTTTTTTTCTTTTCTATGTGTAATCAAATACGTTATGTTGCTTCATGGTAAGTTTATAAACATGGTATACACACCAGTTCCTAAGCAATGTGTTTTGGAACTGTGCAGTATAGCCAATGTCGCAAACACCAACTAATGTGGACATATAAGAAGTGAAGCCCTTTATTTTCACTCATTAAAATTTTAATTTATGTCCGTGGCAGTTTGAAATAAGTCATACAGCAGAAAGAAAAGTCAGCTATAAATGCATTTTTCGGTGATATGGCAGTAGACCTCTCAAAAGAAAAGAACCTTGCAAGATCACTCATGAAAAAAAAATTTTTCATCCTGTAGTTTTATAGGCCAAAAGCGTATGTTTCTGAGGACTGCTGTAATTGGACGCTCTGAATTAATCCTGACCACCTGTAATTATTTAACATGCACAAATGTATGGTACATAAGTGATCTTGCATACAGTCCCCATCATACTGAGACTTGCAGCTGGGAATTGAACTTGCAACCATATGTAAGCCTTTATCATGTAAGTACTGGCCCAAATTATGTTGTAGGTTTAATGAGTCATTCAGGCACATTGCTTTTGCGATAATAATGCCAAAACTTACACACCAAACCAGTGTAATACCTTTCTTTAACGTGCCTTCTCAAAAGCACTGCATGTTACAAATAAAAGAGATTTATGCATTGTTGTAAGGTCATTTCTTACAGTCTTCTTGCTGTGCTTCCTTAGACATAGCAAGTGATCTCAGGCAAAAACTCAGGTACTCATCTATTTATTACTTTGCTAATAAGATATCAAGTTGCTGTACATTGGAGTTATTTACAGAGGAATCTTGTTGATTGTCACAGGAACTGGAAAACTAAAGGCATCATCCAAAAATCGTATCAACTGCATGAAAATACATTATGCCTATGTGGTGTTGACTGGGAAGAAAAACATATTATCCCAAAAAATGCATTATGTGGGATCATATCAATAAAATTTCAGTGGAGCTCCTGATAACATTGTCACAATAGCATGCGACAATAACCACCACATTTTTCACACCTATACATAACAAAGAAAAAAAAACAAACAAACAGGAAAGCAAGTAAGTAAACTAAACTAAGAAATAAATAGGTCAGTAATTGACTGAATGAATGAGTAGGAGATGAATGATAAATTGAAGGGCTATCTGGAGCCTGTTAAAAGCATGTGGAAGGCTTATCTATAGAAAATCTCATTTTTAATATGAAAGCTAGTATAAACAAAGTGTTTACAAGCAAAAATAAATTCAGCGTAGCTGACATGCACAATTCTAAGTGCCTCATTGATCATGAATTGATGGCAGAGCTAACCTAAAGCTTCAACTTGAAAACTCCTTTGATAATGCAGAGAGATGGAGGTCATTTTGGTTGTTATTTCTTGCACTAGATTTTATGATATTTATAAAATTTCTGAGAAGATAATAAATCTACCGACTGCAGGCATTTGGCATTTTTCTTTTTTCTTCTGTCTCACCAGGCAAATTTTATAAAAACCATGAAGTGCCCAGTAAGAATTTCATGCCTTATAAGTAGTGAAATTTGTTCCTCTGTCTCAAGTACAACAAAATTCGTTTATAAGAGCATTTTTGCATGTCATACCATACTTAAACAGCAAAATTTGGTTTAGCCTCAATTTAAAGCCTTCCTCTCGAATGGACACCAAAGTGAAATACTATGTCAGTTAAGATTGACAAATTACTGTTTAAGAGCTCTGCTGCCATTAATTTTGTTACCAGATGATCACGATTAAAAGAGAAAATAGGAAAGTAGAAGTTTCACAGTGGAATTTTTGAACCTGAACTTCACCCCATGAATACTAGAGCAATGCCACGAATTTCAAAGCATTCTCTTTATATTCTGAGCACATTCGCTTAACATAATTTCCTGAAGCTTGACATCTCAGACCTTTGGCTCGCTTAGAATACAGTGCAGGTAGTTCATTTTTACCAATAATCAATTATGTGAGCCTTCACAAGAAGTATCAACATCTATGATGCCACAGTGAGCTGAAACTGGAATCTCGACGTGGCATGTTTCATGGCTTACTGAGCACATCCTTTGTGAAAAGAGTGTTGCCATTGGTATGGTGAAAGGCTTATAGAATAATCTAAGTGGAATCAATTTCTGCCTCAACATCCTTTCGAAGATAAACTGCAACGAAAACTTGGATTGTGTAGGAAGCCAAGAGAGAGGTGATGCAGTGCAGTTATTTCGAGTAGGTGTCACGATTATGCAGCCACAGCTCTATTTATCATTTAGTTGTCATGCTGATGTGTAGGAATGAGTTGGAAGGTGCACATCAGATGTTCTGTTTTTCAAGGGAATGCAAGTCAAGCCACTTTTCTAAAAGATCTTGACATGCATTTTTGAGTGTGAAAATCCTTAGCATTCTGTAACTAAGCTGTCAGCTTCAAAACATAACCGGGATATCAAATGATGATGAGCCTTAACATGCTGCCACAGTTCTGTTAAAAGGCGTGTTAAATCTGAACACTTTCAATACTTAACACACAACCAATGTGTTCCTATTGTATTGCTTGCCTTGAGCTATCTCAAGGGACTGTTAAGGTGATAAGAACAACAACAACAAGAGTAGCCCTGTTTTAAGTGCACTTTATTAAATGATCCTCAAGAGTGTATTGTGCCACACGATTTTACATCATGTAGGATCAGTGTTTAGGATCAGAGTGTGTGTGTTGTGTTGTGTTGAAAATGCAGTCTCTGGCATGCTGGCTACTATAATCTAGAGTGCTAAGCAGCACCTGATACTTTGTTGTGTCACAACCGATATCGAAACTCTGCCACATACACTGAAAAGGAGTGCAGCCAAAGGAGCTTGCATCCACAGAATTACCCAGCCGATCATCTACTCCCATTTATTTGATAGAGTGGATGCTTCACTTGACTTTTGAAAATTATTACTGAATCTAAAACAGCTCAGTGGTAGCTCATGAGCTGCTACTCTACTTGCCTTCGAGTCACCTGAAATCACAGCAAGCGTACACGGAGCACGTTATAACTGCAGTAAGTTGCAATGACTGCCACTCCATAAAGTAAATGGAAGAAGCAGCAATCCACAGATGCACAAAGCAGAAAGCTGCACATTGGAGAATTCACACTGGTTTGACGATACATTCCTCATCATAAAGCCATTTATAAAAGGTTCTATGAAATACATCATTTAAACAATGGTCAATGCATATTATAAAGCCTGGGAAAATTGATGTTTTAGATACTGAGACAGAAAAAGAAGTTACTATTACGACCTGTTAGAGATAACATAAGTAAGGGCCCCTCAAACTATCTTTCCAGTATAGGTAGCAGACTAAACACACTGACAATCTCTGAGGGTTTTAAGCTGTAGGTATGTGATCCAGGGCATATCTGCTAACCACAATGAAGGTGCATAAGTATCTGCTTAGGTGATAATCAAATGATAGCTATAAAAGTTATCCAACTCTGCAGCTTTTCCAAGAGGCTCCAGTAGGCCAAGGTCGGGATGCAAGTGCGAACCTTGAAAACTGTGCGTCACAAACTTTTTAGAGCATGCCCAGCAAGGCAGAGTGGCACTGCCAAACTGCCCAAAGAGTAGGAAGGAACAGGCGGCAACTGACCCTTGCCCTGTAGCAGTGGTCGTTGCTGTCACGGTCAAGTGTGTCTGCTAGCCCAGCAACCGCCGCCTGATTATGACTCCCGTCGGTGCCCAAGATGTCACTGGTCCGATATGCTACCTCCGGGTGCTTCTTCTTCCTTGCGAGTGCTGGTTCCAGAGCTGCATTCATGCACCCAACACCTGGCTCAGTAAACTGAACTGCAACACACTTCACAGAAAATAAATCATTCTGCGATACCTGCAAGCTTTTCAATTGCGAAAAAAGTCACATGCACGATGCCAAAAGAAAAAAGAAAGAAGGGGAGCAGCGTCCGCCAAAAAATAATTAGCCTTGAGTGCACCCCTTTTTTCCGAGAATGTATACTTTTCATAAACCCTTACTTATCTTTGGCCAGGGCATACATTAATCAATAAAAAACAAGAAACATCACCGTTCTTTGACTAGAGTGGTCTTATTACTATTTTTTTTTTTTCAAAACCATGCTGTAGCTGACCTTGCCTGGTTCAAGAATGTTCTGATAAGCTGCCTCAAAGCAGCTGTTACTCTAGTGTTCTTTGACAACAGGAACACTTGCAAAAGTATCATCATCATCATCAGCCTGTCCACACCCACTGCAGGACAAAGGCCTCTCCCATGGATCTCCAATCATCTCTGTCCTGTGCTAACTGGGCCCAATTTATCCCCGCAAACTTCCTGATCTCACCTGCCCACCTAACTTTCTGCCGCCCCATGCCACGCTTGCCTTCTCTAGGAATCCACTCTGTTACCCTTAATGACCAACGATTGTCTTACCTTTGCATTACATGGCCCGCCCACGCCCATTTCTTCTTCTTAATTTCTATTAATATGTCCCTAACACGCGTTTCTTCCCTAACCCAGCAAGCACTCTCAGATAATGAATGGTAGCTTACCATTGTCTCTGAAGAGGAAAGTGTATAACAGCTGCATCTTACCGGTACTCAGCTATGGGGCAGAAACTTGGAGGCTAACTAAGAGGGCTTAGCTTACATTGAGGACGACGCAGCGAGCTATGGAACGGAAAATGGTAGGTGTAACCTTAACGGACAAGAAGAGAGAGGTGCAAAAGTATAGGTGGCATTTAAAAAGTGAAGCTTTTTCACAATTTATGTTCTTTAGCAGTTAAGAAAAGGGTTGTAAAATCACAGGACAATCCCAATTTCTTAAACTTGAGAAAAATTTGAGAGGGCTGGCAGGTGTGACTATGGACTATTTTAGGCAGCAATGCTAGGAAGTTGCTTCCTCCACATTTCTGGTGCCCAGCTGCAGCAAGAAAAAAGGGGACTGTTCTTCCATATTCCATTAAAATTTCATATTCGTGATGTATTATGATATAACAGACATCAAGCTCATGTAAAAGGTGCCTTTGAAACATTTAGAATTAAAATCAGGGGTGTACAAATATCACACTTTTTAAATCAAATACCAAACTGAATATTGAAAATCAAAACAGAAACATAATTTCAGTAGTAATATTTCACTTAACACATAATCATGTTAAGAACATTAACTAATAAACCATCTACACAAAATATTTTGCTATCAGAACACACAGAACACACGAAACTATTTTTGTAGAATGCCACAGCATGAAGCATGTGACAACTGGCAGTAAATGCTATTAAGAAGGAATACCATTAGCTGTTCCATGTAATTAACAAGCCTTGATGTATCACGATGAAATCCTGCACAAGGATGCAGCTGCAAATGTGAGGACAGCACACTTTCATTACCTGTTAAAAACGTGCAGCCCACTAGCATGTTCACATAACCTCCAACAGCACTGCCGAGCTCATTGTTGAAGATGCCTACTATGATGGTGTGTGTGCTGGCGATGACAAGTCGCACGTACGGGCCCACAAGGCATTGGCAGCCGTCATGCCTGCATGCACTACCAATGCTTACCTGCATAGGCATCGCTGGTTTTGTCGGCTTACCTAAAGATTAATCATTTTTGGAAAGGTGGTTGGATCGTACATTAAATCTTTAGCAATGTTCAAACACCTCGAATACCCCATTTTCGAAATGATTACAAGTACTGAAAATGTATTATTCGATTATATTGTTATGAGGATGTTGGAAATATATTAGAAACATTTGAATATTTGCACACCCATTAATACACATAAACAACGTTACAAGTGCTTAGACATGCTGGTTCTAGTGGAAGGGCCCTGGCTATTTGGAAGCCTATCTTAATAATAATGACCTTCTGGGATTTCACATCGTCAAAACCACGATTGAGGCGTGCGACAGGAGAGGGATTCAGAAATTATGACCACTTGAGGTTATTTAATATGCACTGACATTGCACAGCAGAAGGGCCTGTAGGATTTTCACCTCCATCAAAAATTCGACCACTGCAGCTGGCATTAAACCTGCATCCTTTGGATCAGCAACCAAGCGCCATAATCAGTGTACCAATGCGAGAGACTTAGGGAGGCCTGTCTTAACCCGTATCATTTTCATAAATTTCTAAATCTAGTTAACTGTTCCACAGAGCAAAAGGGGAATTATTTTGGGACATGTTGGTGTAAACATTAAAGAAAGACTATGACCTTTAGTCACTACAATGGCCGTTCTACAGCAAGTCGACATAAGACATTAGAAACCATGAGCTCTAAGAGATATAATGATGTTGTTGCTAGTCCTCCTCTTAAACAACATTCAACATAATTAGCATGTACCTTAGGACAACTGTAACCAAATGTATGTTAAAAAATCTATAACTGTAGGCGAAACATGCAATATGTCAGACAGCGGAGTTGGAAGACAGATGCTCGCAAAGTTTTACTCCAACATTACAGTGAAGATAAGACAGCAGAATCTGATCTTGTAACCAAAGTACTTCTCAGTATTCAGACACCAAATCTGCATTTGTGTGCCATTATGGCACTGCTCTTAGCATGAGTGGTTTCGTCAAGGATAAGTCAATCACATATAAAAAGTTCAAGAGATATTCACAAAAAGAGGGCTATTGAAAAGTGATACTATAACAAAAGTGTATGCAACTGAAATGTCTCTTTTTAATTACTTTACAGCATTTAGATGGACTGAGGATGTCACAACAGAGAGAACGTGTTTATAACATTTGACTATAGTTTCAAAGTTAATACATTTCTATAAATGAGGTATGGTTTACAGTAATAATTCAATGCTGTGAATAGCCACTGTTATTTAATGCCCAGTAAGGCTTATAATTTTTACACACAGCATCAACTTCAGTGACCAAATTCAATCCAAACATTCTTGTACACATGAAGCAGCAAGTCCCAGTTACTGCATATTATACACAAAAACAGTGTGAACACTAGTACGTAGCTGCTGTCATGAACATTCCAGGCAGTACCTGTGGTGCATACACATTTATTGAACACTCAGTAACTCATGTCAATTCACTAGCTTATGGGGTAACTTGAATCACGAACATAGCACCTATCACTATATAAATCCAATACCTGCGCTCAGCATCATACCTATAGGCAGTGTCTCAAGAAAATACAAAACTAGCCAAGCCAAAAGCACAAGTCAATGCACACACCTTGCCTAAGGAAATTCATGATTTTCTTCGAATGCTTAACTTCAGCCGACGAGACTTCACAAGCGACCAAGCGCGTAACAACACAGCAGGAGACAAGACGAGTGGCACTCACACTGACGATGCCTCGTGCACTCTAGCGCACAGGCATGGGAAAGGGGGGCACCAGCAAACGAGCCAAGCGTGACTGATGGCAGCCCATCGTCTGCCGTGCAACAATTGAGCAGCAGCAAACAAAACATATGCGTCACTGCCATGAAGGCCCTGTCACTTTCTCAAAGCAAGGCTGGAATCTCATATGCTTGACTTTAGCGCTTAGTCTACAGCCAACAGTATTGCCTAAAGCTGGACATGCCAGCTTACAAAAAAGAAAGTAGGTCACAAACTGGCTTCAAAAGTCACTCTCCCTGCATCCTCTGATAGATGAGATGAGGCCTGTATGGCAGTTGTGATGTCATGAAATGCCATATGTGTGCTTGCTTTCCACCTAACAATGAAAATTACATTACATAAAAGAAAAAAAAAACTAAATGAAGCTGGGATTACGAGAGGTACATATCTCATGTTAATTAATTCTGCTTTCCTCTGACATGAGGTGGGCAACATTTGTAACAGCATAATTCAAAGGCCTTTAACTCGAAGGTCTATTAGTTCTGCAGACATGCTCTTCTATAGCCACTGCCTAGAGAAACAAAACGTTGGATGCCATTAACTGGCAGTAACACAGCCACTGACTACTCAACCATGACTGTCATTCTCACATGAAGATAAATACAAAAATTCACTAAGATTTAATTCATACTAAGAAATTACTGAGCATTTTTGGCATTGAATTGTTATGTAGTAGCTGGGCTCACTTTTTCTAAATGTGCAGCTGGTAATGAAGAAGTTAGTAGTGCCTTTTCCTAAGCTACTGATAACAACCACTATGTCCACACATACAAGCACTCACATGCATGTGGACACAAACACACACAAAGCCACACACACACACACACAAAAAAAGTGCTTCTGGTCTACTCCTACAAGGAAAACAGAACACTTCATTCTTCCATGAAAGTCCTATTGTGTTCCGGCGGGGCTTTTTCCTCGCCGACAAGTTCAACGTGTCAGTGCCTGCCGAGGCGCGACGCTAGAGAAACTCTTCAGCTGAAGGAATGCAGTGAATGTCATGCAGCCTTCATAAGGAAAGGAAGCAACTGTGCACAGTAAAATACACGCAAGGAACTGCAAAAATAAAAAAAGCAACGAAAGGAAAAAGAAACGAACATCAAACAGATGTGTGTGTGCATGGACTTGAGCAGCAAGTGCATTGTGAGCCAGAGCTTCTAGAAGGTATTCTGAAAGGTCATTGGCTGACATTTAAACACAACATTTTACAAGAGACTCAGCTAGCATAAACTTTCAGTGTTTTCTTGCTTCTGTTCTTTTCTCTCTAGCTCGCCTTTCTGTGCAATTAAGAAGTCAGCTGGCACACTCTTAGAATGAACTGGAGTTCGGAAACCTCTTCATAGATAAATGTTCTCTACCAATCGCTGGTTGATTTTGGCCGTAATGTGCATAATGCACGGCTGGCATACTTTTTTGCTTGTAAAGAGCTTTAGCAAGATATCTTTTTGTTACGACCTCTTATATATTATGCTAATTAATATCAGACTGTGACAACAAGTCAACTAACTCTGAAAAAGGATAATCTTCAGAAAGCTTCTACAAAGTCACAACATTAAGAGCCAATGCAATATTAGGATATTATTAACCTACAAATCAGACCTTAGAAAACATTTTTAGATATAGAAAATGCTGTTTTCTTTGGCCTGCAGCTGACTACAGTATAAATAACAGACTAATTAAGATATTGTGACAACATCTTATTTTTATTCCTCCACAATTTACTTTAACAATAAAATTTTATCCAGTGAAAAAATCAGCAAAGTGACACCTGCAAGGTGGGTCATAACAAATGCTAGTGTTTTGCACAATAATGCTTCGTCCTGTTGCCACTTCAGATGAAGTAAGTACAATTATGCTTTCACAGTAGAAATTGTGAATTATTACACCAACATTTTCAAAGCTCACACTTCTGACTAGCTACCTGACAGCTTCCTCATTGCGACAACAATTTATAAAGGTGCTTTACTACTGCTAATGTTTTGTAATGGGTAATTACAGTGGAAACATTCTGTGCAGAAGAGAGGGTTTTTAATAAAAAAGTGCAATGCAGCACCACCACTTCAATTTGTTTACAAACATATATAGAGTTAGAATGCACAAACAAAGTGCCAATCAAGGTGATCATAGTTGTAGACAATATAAATTAAGCCACAATTAAGGCAATGCTGTAACCTTAAAACAATGCCATATGGGTGTTTCATGAACAGCTCAGTGTACACCAGACCAAAAGAGGCATGCTTCCACTACATCAGAGCACCCTACACAGCTTAGCATCATCATCATCAGCAGCAGCAGCAGCAGCCTATTTTTATTGTCCACTGCAGGACGAAGACCTCTCCCAACGATTTCCAATTTGCCCTATCCTGAGCGAATTGGTTCCACTTTATGCCCGTGAACTTTTTAACTTCGTCGCTCCATCTAACGTTTTACCTGCCTCTGTTACGTTTTTCTTTCTCTGTTGTTATCCATCCCGTCACTCTTGCTGTTTATCTGTTATCTGTCCTCCGCATGACAAGCCCCCCCCTGCCCAGGTTAACTTTTTTCTTTGAAATGATATAGGAATATCAGCTACTCCTGTCTGTTGTCTCCTCCATTGAGAGAACAGACAGGAGTAGCTGATATTCGTTTTTTTATCTCTTAGCGTTACAGCTATCATTTCTTTTTTCCTTTACACACTGCATGCCCTTCATCTCTAGACTTTTAGTTAGCCTCCATGTTTCTGCACCGTACATTAGTACTGGCAGAATGCAGTGGTTAAATAATTTTTGTTTTAGTGACAGTGGCAAGTTTCCAGCCAAGATTTCGGAATGTCTCGCAAGTGCGCTCCATCTCATTCTTATTCTACAGAGGATTTCCTTTTCAAGGTTAGGCATCCCTGTTAATAACTGCCTCAGATGTACGTTTTCATTCACACATTCAAAGGGTTCATTGTTAATTTTAAATTCCTGTCCCTTAGCTAGACTGTTGAGCATAATTTTAGTCTTCTGCTTATTTATCTTTAGTCCTGTTTTAAGACTTTCCCAGTTTAGGTCCTCAACAATCATGTTTTGTAGTTAGTCACCATCATTGCAAAAGAGCACAATGTTGTCTGCAAACCTTAAATTGCTGAGATATTCTCCAGCTATTCTAATTCCCTTTCCTTCCCAGTCTACCCAGTCTAGAAGTTTGAACATTTCCTCTAGGCATGCAGTTAATAATATCGGGGACATTGTATCTCCTTGTCTGACTCCTCTCTCAATCGGAATTTTTCTGCTCTTTTCATGTGTGAGTATTGTGGCTGTGCAATCTTTGTAGATGTTACTTATGGTTTGCACATATACGTCAGGTACACCTCGTCGATGCAAAAATCTTCTAGAACTACTTGTATATCTAAAGAATCAAATGCTTTCTCACAGTCTATAAAGGCCATATAAAGGGGTTTGTTATATATTCATTGAACTTCTCAATTGTTGGGTTGATAGCATGGATATGGTCCCCCATTGGTGGGTAACCTTTCCTAAAACCAGCTTGTTCTCTTGGTTGGTTGACATTGAATGTTTCTCTTATCCTAGCAGGAATTACTTTCATAAATAGCTTGTACATTACTGGGAGTAGGCTAACTGGTCTGCAATTCTTTAACTCCTTTAGGTCACCTTTCTTGTGTATTAGGATATTAGTGTTTTTCCAGCTGAGTGGTGCACTAGATGTCTTGATACATTTCATGAAGAGCAACGCAAGTTCTTCAAATATAACGTCTCCTCCATATTTGATCAACTTGGCTGTTATGCAGTCTTCGCTTGCTGCTTCACTGTGGGACATGCCTTTGACGGCTTTTCTGACTTCGTCAGTAGTTACATGGGATCTCAGTGTCCTCCACTGATTTAATTTCCACTAAGGTTGCATGGTCTGTCTGAGAGCTGTACAGTTTGGAGTAGAAATCTTCTGCTGCCTTTACTATTTATTTGATGTTGTTGATAATGCTACCTTGTTTATCTTTTAGCGCAAGCATTTTGTTTTCTCCTGATTGCAGTTTTTTTCGACTGATTTATTGCTGGTACCTTTCTCTACTGCTTGCTCTATTCCTCTCACGTTAAAGTTCTTTACATCTCTCTGGCTGGCTTTGCTGATCAGCTTTGATAATTTTGCAAATTCTATTTTATCTTTTGACAAAGCCACTTTCACCTGCTGGCATTTTTTTATTAAGTCTTTAGTGGATTGGGACAACTTGCTCACATCTTGCTTTGTTGTTTTAACCCTGACTTCTATCGCTGTTTGGAAGATCACTTTCGTTATGCTTTTTTTTACTACTTTAAATCTTTATCGTTTTCATCTAACACATCAAATCTGTTTTTTTAGTGCACCTTTAAATTCTTCGATCTTTGATTTGATCACCTTTAGTAATATTTTCTAGTGATTAATTTAGCTCTTACTTTCTTTAGATTAAGTACAATCTTTGCCCTTACTAATCTGTGACCACTACATTTTAGCTTGCCTACTACTTCTGTGCCTTGAATTATGCCTTGTTGCTCGCACATTATAAAGTCAATTTCGTTTTTTGTTTCCCCATTAGAGCTTTTCCATGTCCACTTCTTATTCTCATGCTCCTTAAAGAATGTATTCATTATTCGGAGTCAGTTTCTTTCTGCAAACTGTACTAGCATCTCTACATAGTTATTCCCAACGTTACTAGATTAGCTTCAGCTCACAAACCGCACAAGCCGCGCGTGAAAATGTGTCCCCTTTCGGTCTCTTCTCACGTGGTGCCGCTGCAGCCACTGTTGGCCCAAAAACCGCGCTTACCTGGCTCAGCAGCCGCCCACCGAACGCTTTGAATAAGTTTGCTTTGCAGCATGAGAATTTGCTTTTTAGGTAGTAATGTAGAAATACTGGCCACGGAGATAGCGAATAAGTGCACTGTGACAACACAGCTACGATAAAGCAAGTGGTAAACCAAGGTATGAGGACTGATGTGCAATATAGTTTGAAATGTACAAGCGCAGTGAAACTGCCCAACACAAAAATAACTGATCTGGTTTGTTACCCCAGTGTGTGTGTGGTTTGTTCATTTTACTGTATGCTGTATGCCTAACAAAAATTGATAGCTCATGACAGACAGATTTCACTGCCATGAAGGCAGTTTAGAACAGAAGTTGCTGCTTTCTTGGAAGTATTTCAAGCGCTTTATCAATCTTCGAATGTGACAGCGTGCGCATCTGTTCTGTCACGTGGAGGGTGTCCTGCTTTGCCTTTTCTCTTTTTAAGGTAGCATGGATAGCCTTGCACCGTAGCGCTCTCACCCTGAGTGCTCTTCAGCCTAAATTTTCTGCGGTTTTGTTTCTTCATGCGCTGCGAAAACATCTTGCCTAGTGTCTTGCACTCAAGAGGTTGCACACGTTTTCCGAGCTCGTCGATATAGAAGGGTACAAATTGGTAGGACCGACAGCCTCCGCAGAAATTCAATTTCACCACATAATCAAGTAAACACTCGAATTCTTTAACTGGTTGCACGCCAAAATGTTTATTGTTGGTGTACTCTGCTGACGGTGCGACTCGCCCATTGGCACTCGCCGAAAAATCAAGGGAGCTAAATGCCTTCTAAACTCTAGGAATGGAATTACGCAGTTTGAGTTGGTATCACGACGACACTGTACTGAACAGCTTCAACAGATCAACCCTGAATCATCGGACCTACATTCGCCATATCCAGGAGATCGCTGTACAACGATGGGACAGCTTCACAAACAGGAGAGGTGCATCCCTCATCAAGCAGACTGGCTTGTGTGTTCGTACGGTCACCCTCACCAACATTACTACATTGATCATCACCTTGTTTTTTGCACCGCTTGACGGGTGGCGGCATCCGTAAAGCAGGCTGCTTGCGTTTACACATGGGTTTAGACAAGTATGCAGGACAATTGGGGAACAAACGAAGTACAGCGTCCCTCAAAGACCATTTGTCCCACGGAATGATGAAAACATCACCATTTATGGTGTGCACAAACTGTTTCACCAAGTCACTATCTTGGAAGTGGATGTTGCACACGGCACACGAACTTGTGAGCTGCTTGTCAAGCTGTGGGATGGCGCGCTACCACATTTGAAGACGTACGTCATCGCTAGGCGCCCAGAAAAAATGCTGCTTCTCGGCAGGTCTTTTAGAATCGTAACCGCTTTTACAACTGGTCACGAAGCAATGCGGCATTTCTGTTTGACACAGCACTACATGACCAACAACATCATGAGATAACATCAACTGAGATAGCACTGTAAGCGCAGCACACAGCACTATGAACACCAACAACGGCATACGTAAACACGTTCACGAGTCAACGGAGTCGGGCTGACCATGTGGCGAGCGCCACCACGTGCCAGGAGTCAAAAGGGTGACACGCTCTGCTTCGCAGTTTTCAAACTGAAGCTAATCTAGTAATGTTGGTTATTCCTATGGCCGACACCATAGTTGCCATTCACCTGCTCTCCACCTTGTTTTGTTCCTACTTTTGCGTTAAAATCCTCCACGACTATTGTGTATGGCGTCCTAGTCATAGCTAATTTGATATCCTTATAGAAGTGTTCTACTTGCTCGTCGTCGTAGCTTTCTGTTGGTGCATATCCCTGGATTATCTTCAGTTTATCTTGCTTATTTAGTTTTATGATGGCGCATGCTACCTTTCATTAATACTCTAGAATTCGGCCACATTGCCCACTCTATCTTTGTGAATTAGGAACCCAACACCATATTATCCTTTCGGGCAACCCTCTAAAGCAGAGGACATGTCCATTGTTTAATACTGCGTAAGCTTCACCTGCTCTCCTAACTTTGCTAAGGGCAATTATGTCCCAACTAACGCCTTCTAGCTCCTCGAGTAGCTTCGCTAGCTAGCTTCACTCAAGAGGGATCTTGTGTTAAATGTTCCAAGGTTTATTTTCCAATGGCACCCTGTCTGGATCCAGTGATTATTAGCACCCTCTGCTGTTTCACAGGGCTGACCGCCGCCATGGTCAGATGTTGTGCAGCCACTAAACACTGAGGGCCAGGGCTCAACTGCAGACATTGTGTGGGAGGTGGCGGCTAAGTACTGCACCAGGGAGGCCAATTCCTGTTGTCGTGTAGGAGTAAGTCGTAGACAACAGCAGGACTGAGAGCCTTTCAGGTCTCCAACCCTAGTGGGCTCATCTACTGACATAACTCTCGAACAGTAAATAAGGGTTAAAGAAAATGCTAGTTAAAAAAAGAAAGATGAAGAGGGGGGGGGAGTCAAGTCTGTAACCTTTAGTACACTAGGTCACAGCTTAGCCCGAACCATTAAATGTACTGTCATCTGAAGCATTTACGGCTCACTAATTTCTGTCAGCTTTAGTATTCCGTACAGTATTTGGTCTCAAAATGTCTGGGATTATTCATTTTTGCTGATTGCGATATCCAGGATGTCGCTGTTTATGTAATTTACTGGAAAGCTAGGTCTGCACTCGTGGTTAGTCCTGCGATCGTGCTTCTAAGCACTGTGTAAAATGCATTTATCAAACGTTTTTCCACAGCTTAACACTTCCATCTAAAGAAAATTAAATTATGGGCTTTTACGTGCAAAAACAACCGTATTATTATGATGCATGTCGTGGTGGGTGACTGGGTGCATCTTACCAGCCGGGGTTCTTTAACTTGCACCTATAGTCGGGTGCAACTTTAGAAGACAGGAGAGGCCCCGCCCAGATGACCGAAGCGCAGCAGCTAATTGCCTCCGCGACTAAAGGAATAGTCCCGCTCAAGAAATTGTGACTGCTTCTAAATCGCGTATTTCTCGGTATAAATAAGATTTGTGTACCTTGTCGAGTACTTTGGTAAAACTGCCATGGTGGAAATGCCACAGCACATGCCATATCGCGAGAGAAAAATAACTCCGTGCCTTCTACAACGCTGTGCGTCGTCTGCTACGGAGCAAGATCGACGGCACCGGCCATGTTCTCCGACGGCGGCGTCCTCGGCCGTCCGGCTCATGACGTCACCTGAGGTGCGCGCCTATTGGTGGAGGCTCGTGTTCATCCGCCTTTGAGGGGAAAATGCCGCTGCCTTCTAAAGTTGTACCCGACTATAGATCTGAGCGCACGGGTGCTTTTGCATCTGACTCCCAATGAAATGCAGCTACCATGATTTGCAATCGAACTCACATTCTCGAGTTTAGTGTTGCAATACATTTTCTTTATTTAAATGTGGGAACATGCAATACATTGGCTGCTAAGCAACAACAGCAGTCATGTTCATCAAAGCAAACAGCGGCATAGTTTCTATGCACTAGAGACACCTTAACAGGAACTGAGAAGAAATGCAGCCTGCTCACAAGTTGCATCTGGTGGCTTCACGACAACATTTCCTGCTGGTTCTGGATGGCCTGGCTGCCACGCAAAGCTCCTCTTGTACTCAGCGTGCAACTGAAATTGAAGAGAAAGAAGAGGAAAGGAAATTAATTACTAAGTCACAGCACTTAAGATTATAAGGAGCAGTAGCTGCCCATAACCTAGATCACAAACCTCATTTAAGTAAGCTCAAACAACCATCAGTAAAGTTTATTTCAGCTACGATGGAAAGTTGATTATCATGGACAAGTTCAGAATTTTACTGCAGTACAGACAACACAGATCTGGTGTGTAACATGCATTGATAGTATGTACTCCGTGCTATTAACAAAGATTTGAAACTTGCGCCACCTAAACCTCACCCTCACTCTAAAACCTGTCAATATAGCTATTTTTAATAGTAATTTATGGTTTAAATATACAATAAGAATCTCAACAATTTCATATATTGCCTTTCAAATTGTTGTACAGTATGAGTGCCATGTGGTGTCAACTAAAATAAGTTATTCTAATATGAATTTATTTTTCTGAGAGTGCACTCAGGTGCACCGGCTGTGTCTTTTTGGTCGCACAAATTTAAAATGTATAGCAGTGCATAATGGCAACATTACTGATGCTGGTCCCGTGTAGCGGTGCAAGCAAATGAGACGACCATTATCATTACATCTGCATGATCCTGATAGCATGTCTAAATACTAACTACAGCTTGATGCCAACATTACACAAAACTATGAGTAGAACTCCAGCCTAAAAACCAATATATTATTATTATATTTTTTATTGGCTACCACGTACAGTAAGATAAGCTGAATTGCACTGTGCAGTTAATACACAGCAGCACATATTTTGCCAATTTATTTCTTTTATATGCGCATTGCAGCCAGTGTAGACACGAGAATATATATTTAAATTTAAAACTCTGTCAGGAATGATGAATCATTCAAAATTTGTCCTTCTATGCGCACGTGCCCAACGTACGCGAACTTGCGTATTTTGACAAAAAAATGTATACATTTATCTAAAATCAATACTGGCTGATTCAATGGTAAATGCTTTGACAGACGCGTTAACTCTTTATAAACACGTTGCATGCATACATTTCCATGCATAGGTTGCAGCGCATTACGCACGGGCGTTTTCACGCAGCGACTTCATTCATTACATTCGATGTATATATCGATTTCAGAACGCCCCTAAAAGCAGCAAGGTAGCACGTCTAGCCACGCTCAGCTGCTCGCCGTTTGCCTTGGCCTACTCTCCGACAGGGATCGCGCTCGCTCAGACCGGACGCAATTAATGCAGAGACGGACGTGCCTGCTACTCACTCAGCGGCTCATCAGAAAACAAGGACGCAAGATCCGCCCGTCGAGGAGACCGCTATCTGCATCATATCTCTGCCGGGAGGGAAAAACTCGCTTTCGAGTCCCGGAAACGACACCCTAACTCGCGTGGTCTACTGCTTCAGGGTGCGAGGAGGAGCTAAGTGCGAACCGGATTAAACGTCCGTGCGCCGACCAAAACAGAACCACGCGAGACGTAAACAAGGTGAGGTTGAGAACATGGGCAACATGACATAGCGAGCATTGACGGTCACTCGTAGCGGTAGGTGCTGCGCTTTCACGTTACCATTTTGACGACGACCGGCGGCGAGGCCCGAGCGAGAGCTTTCGGCTGATCTTTTCACGAGACGGCCGTGGCGGCCGACATGTTACGAAACGGAGCGGATACTCTCCGCCAACGTTGTTTCCCTCCTCGCGTTCCCTCGGTCGCCGTCGTCCTTCGCTGCCGTGGAAACGGGTCTCAAAGCGAAAAAGCAAAACATAGCGCGCTCACGGATCGTTGGCGCTATGCTCCCTATGCTGTCTCACCGGGTGCTGTTGACGCGGCGACGACTTGTGAAGACAGGTCCACCGCTTTCAACGACGACGCCGAGTACGCGGCGATTTTTTTCAGGGCCCCGAGGGAGACTTATTTTGAGCAATAAAGCAAGAAAACATACGTCCCATATGGAGACCCGTCGGCGTCAAGGGGTACGACGGTCGGCTCTCCCTCGGAACCGCGGCGCCGCCATTAGTTTAGTCTTCAACTCAAAGATGGCGCCACGAGTCAGGCTGCACCCCGTTGGGATTCTTGGCGGCTCTTTTGAATTTTGCCTATCGACCGTGTTGCGAATGAACGTGCGGCTGCTCCATCTTTGAAGTACGGAAATAGTTCGTTGGACGACCGTTTTCGACATGAACGCGAATGTTTCCCCTGCGCAGAGAAACCCGTGTGGTTTCTTCTGACCAAGTATCCCAGTCGTCATGCATGCGTCAGCTCGTAGGTGGAATCTGTCCAAGCAGCTGGACTCGACGTCTTAAGTCTCCACTACGGTAACTGAGCTTTTTTTAAGCACAGTTGAAATCCTCCTTCGCTTTGCTCTCTAAACATTGTGTTCGCTTTGTATTGCTGCGCCCGGTTTTGTTTCTGGAGGTGCAGTTTACTAAACACCGCGTAGAGAAATCGACATTGAATGGAGACATGCTGATACGGAAGCGCTGGCGATATTCCCTTTGCTGCATTTTTTTTTTTTTTTTTGCTGGCGATTCGTTGCTACATTTGACATTGTAGTGCGTATTTCTGCAATAAACTGACTCTGTGCGCATCATCCCTTCGAAAGCAATCAATACAAGGGCGGCGCACGTGAGAAAAAAGCACGGGAGAGAGTGGGGGAGGGGGAGGAGGTCTCGCATTTCCATCAGCCCCCCACCCACGCGCTAGGAAATTCATTTGTTGTGGGTGCCCTCCCCCAGAAAAAAACAAAAATTCTGGTGTCGCCACTGATCATACAGTGAACGTGACAGGCATATTTTAAGGAAGACGCAAGACGAGTCACGTCTGTACCGTCTCACCAAATTAGTCAGTGTGGCGGGCAGCGTGATTGTACCATCACAGGCCTTTTCTCCGTTCGCTGAGAAATAAAATTAACCGGCGTCACATAGACAAAATAATCACTTTTTGTCTGCAAACCGAGTTTTAAAACAGCGAGTGAATGTGGCGCCATGCAAACCGAGTTAGGTATAAACCATAAAAACGTAATAATGCACTAACTTAATGAAGAGTCAAAACCTAAAGGGACGCTTGTGTGTTTAACAGCTTAGCCCTAAACAAGGCTAACGCGATCGATATGCTTCCAGGCGGTCGGTTCCTCTTTCCAATCCAGGCCCCTTTCCAGTTTGGTATATCGAAGCACACACGCGCCGTTCTCCTGCAGTTCTTGCTTGGTTGCTTCGATTTAATATATATATAACTTATTTTTTATGCATACGACCTTCATTCGCTGTTTCTGAGCTGAGTTTTAAAGCATTCTTTATACCTGTACTTAAACGCACGGGAACGCAATTCTACATTGCTTTCGTTGCTTGTTGCTTATTTATATGCATGCCGAGAAGTAACGGTGCGCAGTCACCTCATTTTAGGAGACAGACAGACAAAGAACGTTTAATTAGGTCCCGAGAAGCGCCGCCCTTAGAGCAGCACTGCGGGCCGCTCCCACGTGGGAGGCTAGGCACCGACGGGTGGTGGGGTTCGGAGGTTGTAACACCCCCTGAAGCCGACCTGACCCCCCTCCCACTCCGTAACTGCTCCTATGTCCTAGAAGAATGTGGAGCTAATGTCTACAAAACGCCGAAAAATAATAAAAATAATCATCATCATTGATGTCACTATTATTTGGCATTTTCTTTACTTTTTTACACACGCAACAACTGTGTAATCGCTTGCCCGGCCCTTCGTGAAAAATTGAACCCCCCCCCCCCCCCCCACTCCCTGGCAGAGTTCCTGGGTACGCTACTGCACTGCTGCATTTTAGCAGAGCAGCTACTTATTTATTGTTTCATGTTAATTTGAGATAAATGCGTGGACTTCGACTGGATGTAAACAGAGCAAGCGTACTCCATCAGCAAGCGCAGAGAGTCTCGTAAGCGATGCACATATGTACAGAGGTTTGTACTGAATTTCGATTTTTGGGGGGTGTTAACTATGTTGTTACCAAAACGCAGGGCGAGGGGGGGGGAGGAGGAGGGTTGGACTTTGGGGGGGCTGTGGAGATCCACCTAGGGGTGTGTTAGGGGGGTGTAGGGGGTGTTGTTATAAATCCCTGCACATGTACCTCTTCCGAAACAAATAAAATTGTGTTCGTCCTTGTCTTGAAAGATGGACGTGGGGAGAGCAGATGTCAGTGCAGACCATGTTTCTTTATTATTATTATTATTAGGAAGACCCGGGCCAGCCAAGTGCCCATCAGCTTCGCTGCATCACGCCCCGCCACGCTGGTCTAGTGGCTATGGTACTCGGCTGCTGATACGAAGGTCGCGGGATCGAATCCCGGCCGCAGCGGCTGCATTTCGATGGAGGCAAATTGTTGAGGCCCGTGTGCTGTGCGATGTCAGTAGAGAACCGCAGGTGGTCGAGATTTCCGGAGACATCCACTACGGCGTCTCTCGATCATATTCAGAGCAGGTTTTGGGACGTTAAACCACACAAATCAATCATTCGCTGCGTTACTAGCCTTACGCCACTATTGCAAGCTGCGCGAATTTTTTTTTTACAAAGCTCTTCCTTTGTTATTTCGTAACAATCACCACAAATTCTTGAGTATTACCAACGGTGCCAAAAATGACGTGGATTCAATTAATACAATTCATTGTTCGAATGCTGCAACGTTCTGAAAAATGTTTTTGTTACTTATTCACATAAAAGACCCTGTTGCGTTTCAAGATAGGGCGTCGGTGAAGCGCGCCATAGCCGCGGGCATCGGGGCTGCGAGATGACCTTATGGGGAGCACGTGTTCCTTTCTCCCCAAGGTCGCGACCACCCAGCCCGAAACCACCTTGGTGTCGTTAGGAGACGGCGCGTAACGAGGATGAGTCGACTCTCTGGCCCCGAAACCACCTTGGTGTCGTTAGGAGACGGCGCGTAACGGGGATGAGTCGACTTTCTGGCCCACCGAAAAGATACCTGTTGTCGACTTGGGGGAGGACAACCTGGCACGCACGCTTCGACCCCTGCTGTGCTGCGGCTCCGAGGGAGCCTCGCCTCCGCCCGGCCGCCCCTCCTGTCTTGGAATGGCCCTGGGAGATGGAGTAGAAGGCTGCGACGGATGAAACGAGAGAGAGACGAGAGACGGAGATCGGACAGCCAGGGTCTCAGTGCCCGAAGTTCGCTGTGCCGATAGTTGAAATGTAAATAAATGTTAAGTTTTCATTTTCAACTACTCGGAGTCGTGCCTCCATCAGTAAGCCAAACTTGATCACCGACACGAACGGCCCAAGCGCGACGCTACAACCCCCACAGTACTTCCACATGTACTGCATACTAACATTTTACCAATCGATCTCATTGCTATCGATGCAGTTGATATCGAAAGACCAATTGCAAATATGAAGGTGTCATCGTCGGTCGGTCCAGGTTGTATCACATCTAAAACGCTGACGTGTGCTAAAACTTATTTTTCATTGACACTGGAACGCTACCCTTCCTGTGCCTACTGCAAATCTGGTGACATACATTCCCCCATTAACTCCTTCGCCATATCATTTACATGCACCCCGGTAAAAATCTTAGAACATATCATATGCTCGGACCTCATTCAATTTCTTGAGTCCAATTCTTTCTTTATCGATCGGCATGGGTTCCGTAAATCAGTTTTATGCGAAACGCAGTTGTTATGTTTTACTAACGACTTATTCAATAATGCGGATCATGTCATATATTTGGATTTTGCTAACGCTTTTGACCCCGCTTCACGCGTTCTCCTTATGTTCTAGTTCAATCAACTTAAGAAACTCCTCTCTGACCGCAGCCAGCACGCGACAGCTAATGGCTTTTGCTCGCCCAATTCTGCTGTAACATCTGGTGTTCCGCAAGGATCCGTTTTGGGCCCTTTGCTTTTCCTAATTCACATTAACGACCTTCCTGCATACCCTTCTTTCTCAACTGTCCGATTGTTTGCAGGCGGCTCTGTAGTTCATTGGGAAATTGCTAACCATACACATCACCTCAATCTGCAACGCAGTCTAGGTAAAGTATTTCACTGGTGCGTACGAGCTTCTCGCCACACTACTCAATGCACACGTACTTACTCCCTGAACAGCATTCCATCACCGTCTGTCGACATTCATAAATATCTTGAAGTTAACATTTCTTTCAATTTTTCATGGAACACGCACGTCGAATACGTGGCCAACAGCATGAATCGCATGCTTGGTTATCTACGACGAAATGTGTGGAGCATTTCTTGACGAACTTGAACAACTTTGACCGTATCTATCTATCTATCTATCTATCTATCTATCTATCTATCTATCTATCTATCTATCTATCTATCTATCTATCTATCTATCTATCTATCTATCTATCTATCTATCTATCTATCTATCTATCTATCTATCTACGTCTAGGTACTCTCCTGGCCGTCTCGTTCAGATTTGGATGGTAGGGTACTAATGTATGGCGAACACGTGTGATTTATCTTTACACTATTAACATGATATACTCGTCGTGTACGTCACCATTAATGCTACTGCAATCACGTTTGGCTCACACCCGTAAGGCTCGGCCCACTGAATTCAGGTATGCGTCACAAGTATTTGAATTTTATACGGGGCATGGCAATCTCGGGCCAACTAGGATTGACATTTAACATATATCATTAGAACAAGCTTGAAAGTAACAAGGGCATACCGTTTATCGTAGCATGAGAGTGAAACGTAGATACAACAAACGCACAGCCAACCTACCAAGCGAAGAAACGGTGCGAAGCAAGCATGCTACCCGATAGGCCACAGTGGTTCCTCCCGCATGGTAAATATAGCAATAAACCTAATGCACCAGCAGTTGTGACGATGATTCTTGTGTAACGCGTGTAGTGTGTGTTAGCACTGTCAGGGTCATTTAATAAACGATAGGCCTACATATGTTCTGGTAGCGTTCGTCCGTCCAAATTTGCTTGATTCTGTAGGAATACTTCAACGAACTACGCTCACGATACGCGCATCAGCGCACCGTAGCCTGCATTTCTCTTCGTTAAGAGACTAACGCGAGAGCCAATGTTACGTCCTAACATGAGCTACCATTTAGTCGCCACGGTGCTTGCGAGCTTCGAGAGTTAGCCCCTGTTGAGCATACACCTACTCATGCATTCTGCACAAAGACGTTCATCCTACTCGTAACACTTCTAAATGCCACGCGGATCGCGGCCGTCCTCTCGCCGACTGCTTCGCATGTCACCGATTCCCACAATATGTGGGATCTGCCAGCTTTTTACCTCTCTGTATCTCTAACTCTCTCTCTCTCTCTCATTTTTTTTTCTTCTAACCTTTCTACTCCCCTTACCCCTTCCCCAATGCAGAGTAGCATACTGGAAGTTCTTGTCTAGTTAGCCTCTCTGCTTTTACACACAACACTTCTCTCTTTCTCTCTCTCTCTCTACGCTGCTGCCCCCTCATGCCTCAAATTATTGACAAAAATTTAGCTCGTTCCAAATTAGAATACGCACGCGCCATATGGGACCACCCTCATCCAAACACTTGAAGCCATTCAGAATCGAGCAGCCCGTATCATCTTATTAAATTATTCTTGTCATTCCAGTGCCACATCCATGAAAAAGCAAAAAAGAAAAAAAAATTAACCTTGCCCGACCTTTTATTGTACCGAAAATAATCTCGCCTTAAATCGTTTTCACAAAATCTATCACTGTAACGGAGATTTGGGGAAAATTTTTCTTCATCCACTTCATTACATATGTGTAACGTCTGATCATCGCTATAAGATGGGTGTACATACATGTCAAACGAAATCGTCTAATGACTCTTGTTCTCAGAAAAAGCGTCGAATGGAACCACCATCCTGCCACAATTGCCAACATAAATGATGACGGCAAGTTCAAGATTCTCCTTTTTCCTGTTGCTTCTTCGCTTTCTGTTCCACACACAGTGCCTTCGGGCCCTCAGAGTATCTTCAATAAATAAATAAATAAATAAATAAATAAATAAATAAATAAATAAATAAATAAATAGGTATAACCCATGCGCTTGCACTGAGCCCACGGTCATTGAGCGAAAGGTCTGTAAATTTTTCTTTACAAATTCACCACCTTTATCAGCACAAACTAGAAAATTGGAATCACCAGTACTCCTTCGCACACGTGAGATGTCGCCATCGTTCTCCTCGGTGGCACGGTGATTATGGCGCTTGGCCGCTGACCCGCACGACGCGAGTTCGATACCGACCGCGGTAGTCGCATTTTCGATGGATGCGAAAATGTCAGAGCTCCGTGTACTGTGCGTTACCTAAAGCCTCAATGCTTATTATTAACACATATCGTCATCCAGGGACTCTAGGGGGGGGGGGGGGGGGCAAGTATTGTCGTCTTTGTATGTTGTGTTTATTATTTATTTGTCGATCCTATTTTATTTAATTACTTATTATATAATATTAATTAGCAGTTTCAGGTACATAAATTATTTTTTATATTCATTTTAGCCTACGAACTTTTACATATTTGCATCGTCGCTTATTTCACACTGGTATACACTTCAAAAATGTTTGGAAATTTCATTTCAGAAGTACTGAAAACTTGAGCAGACCACGCAACCACCCGCTTGAAAATTCTTGTCGAAAGTTTTATTTCAGCACAAACAGTCGGAAAGTAGAGGGGAGGGGAAGGGGGGGGGGGCGTGCCTCCTCTGGAAAAATGTTAGGGGATCGACCCCCCTCCCGGTTCCGGAGTCCCTGCTGTCATCCATCTCGCTGCATGTTGCTGAGTTAAACAAGATTGTTCCTTTCGTCGTCGAAAGCCTTCGCTGTGAAGAAAACGAACGAAACGTTTTTTGACTGCTGGAAAATTTTGCGCTGCGAGAGATGTGACGGTGGCCGACGTAGGCGTGCCATCGTCGCCAGATTTGTTATAGCAGTGATTGGTAGAGCGAAGCGGAGCGGCGGCATCTAGACCGGACGAGAACTATAGAGCTATACGCTACACCACTATAAAACACTGTCGTTTCTTAACGAACGGAACACTCTTACGTATCCTCTTACGATTTCGTCATGAGCTAGGGGCATTTTATTTCGCAATATCCGCAGATATTATCTTCGTTATGTCGTCAAATTTTGCGTATCATGTGCGCGGGAATCGTTTTTTGTCTCTGTAAATAAACTGTCTTTTACGCTTTCATCACGAAAGTTACATCTTCCGCGTCCTAGTTGCCGAACGCCGGATGACCGTTTTGTGTGTGTGTGTGTGTCGCAAGTAGGCGTACTGCTGTTTTCATTTCGCTGCCTTCCCTTGTGAAGGCTAGCGTTTCTCTCTTTGACTCGGTGACCATTCCTTTGTATTCGCCCGACAACAATGATATGACCTCTACCTCGAGGAAAAGTACGAATGTATTTCGCCCTTCTTGTTCCAAAGTAACACTGCATCAATTACCAAGTTAAGCTCGATCGATTGGTCGATAACGGTTAATGATCAGCTTGATATCAATTATTAGATGTTCGGATGGAGATTAGAAAAGGAAGACGAAACGCCACACTAAAATACTCGCACCAGTAGCCCGTGACGTCACAGATATATGCAATGTCTGCCTCAGGCTAAGTTCACCGTGGGCTCTTATCGCGTGCGGAAAGAGAAGACTCGACGATCGAATTCGTGGCTGAGAGAGTACTCAGCCTGCATGCGTAAATACCTCTTGCTCGACGAACCTTCAATGTGCGTTATGGTGGTTTTAAGACGAAACAAGCTCTCGCAAAAACACAAGAATTTGTGGCACTGTGCATACACGAAAGACACCCCACGAAAAAAAATTCACACACACACACACACGCGCACACACACACACACACACACACACACACACACACACAAACATGCGCGCGCGCGCGCTCGCACGCACGCAAAATGAACCCCAAACACTCAAATACACGCATGGAGTTCCTTTCACCAAAAACGCATCTATACCTATACCCCCATCCCACATCCATAAACAGGCGCACGTGTTCATGTATTATGTTCGGCTTCGTTTCAATACTCGTAGACTATGCAGGCAGAGCAGCCTCTGCAGGCACGACAAAGGACACGACACGACAAAGGAAGCGCGTAATAAATGATGAAAGGATCTCCGTCATCATTTCATTAATTCTCATAGCCCTCAGCAGTATCTCTGTGTACCCCTAGCTTCTCTAGCACCAAAAAATATTTTCGTCCAGCAGGGTGTCGCTGGACGCCCCGCTCCTTCAGCACCCAGCGTGACCATGCAATATAGCACGGAACAGCGCATTCACGCCACCGCGAAAGAAAACGCTTTGCAGTCATAACCGGGACGTGGAGAATGAGCGGGTGGACAAGACAAAGGAAGAATCAGGGCGCGTTTGAAAGGAACGTCACAAACGGATCGAGTCAGCGTCCTTCCCGTTGGCCCTGTTCCCCCCCGAGCTTCTCCAGTCAGAATGGTAGCCCTAACGCTGTCCCCATTTCGCCAGTGCCAAACGAATAGACAGCAAAAAAAAAAAAAAAAAAAAAATACGAGCAGCACATTTTCAACAACGTTGACTGATGCGAAAGCAGTAAATCTCCGTGCTGAAGATAATCATGCAAGGCTGCCCTTTAAGTCGGCAGGGCGGGTTGTCGTAGCAGGCACCCCTTATATGTTCATTACAGATGCTCTGTACTTTATAGCTAGACATGTAATCTCCACTACGCGACGTCTCGCTTTAGCACGTAGTTTATTTTGCGAGCGTGTGTGCATTTGCGTGCACCAGATTTTAATGAGCAGGCATACTCTTATCAAGGCGTTCATTCGTCAGTATATGTGCTCCTTATTTGCGCAGGCCATCAGTCTGCAGCAAATCGATAATCCTACACTTATGCAGCCTGAGAGAGAGAGAGAGAGAGAGAGAAATTTTAATCGCCGAAAAGCATACAGGTCGGCCCGAGTGTAATGTCTCTGGCACATGCTACTCCACGCTGTTGCAGTGGTTCTTGAGAGGGAAAGGTGGTGGCTCTCTCGTTTCTGCCACCCTTGCAGGAAGCGCTGTGGTGCTCGGCTGCCACCCAAAAAAACGCGCGTTAGATTTTAGATGGACGCGACAATGCCAGCCGCACGTGTACTATGCGTTTTCCGGAGCCCTCCATTACGGCGTTCCTCTCCTTTTTTTTTCACTCTTTTTCTCGTTCCTCCAAGGACGCTAAGCCGTGCTCCCGGCAAGTTCTGCAGAAAACAGCGTCCTTTTCTTAACCGAACTACAATCAGCGATTGTTAGGGAAGAGTAGAGTGAAAGAAAGAGAGTGGGAAAGGAGAGACCACCTCCTCGAGACATGAGATTGCGTGCACCTCCGATCGCCAGGTCAGGGCACCTCTCTTCCCTTTAGAAAAACAGGAGGGGCACCCCGGCGGCAGATGGAACCGATTACATCGCGCACTAGAGGCGGACGCTCTGACTACATGTAGATCACCGCTGCATTTCGCGCTCGGGAATGGATAGAGTCACAGAGGTAAAAAATCCGAGGAAGAAGAAGGGCGATGGCGTGGTTAAGTTCGTGATAACTGCGGTGCTATCCTGGACGCTGTCAAATTCTCCACTTTGCGATCACTGATTGGCTTAAAATGCCGCCATTACAGAACTTGGCAGTACGGCGGAATTCGAAAGTGTCCAGATAGCGCCCCTGCTCGCGGTACATTTTCTGCACAAAGCGAACGTGCACGCTAAACAGTACACACATCTTCACGGCGGGCAGCTCCAGGCGCAGCCAGAAGACCGCCTATAGGCAGTACGGGATACCGATCCGTCAACCGATGACTGAAACCGCGCGTACGTGTCCATCCCATGTAGTGCACCGAGGGAGGAGGAATAGGAGGACGCCGTGAACGAGGTGACACGGCACAGACGCGATCGTTCGCTCCCATCGGCTTTCACCTTTTTTTTTTTTTATTCCCGTGTAATGCGGTCATTTCTATGTCCTCGCCTACCGGCCTACCTCCTTTGAGGGACGCGCCGATGCGCGTCGCCGCCGGTGCGTCGAGTACAGGAAGGGAGGCCGTCGTCCACGCGCTTCCCACAATCCGCGTGCTCTGCACGCACGCTCAGACACGCTACGTTGCTGCCATCGATTGCTTTCGTCTGAGAGAGAAAGAGAGAAAGGAGAGCCACCAACATCGATGAACGGGAGAGGAAGACTGGTAAAGGGACCTTCACTCTGGCGCAGCAGCCGACCCCGCCGTCGTCGAGTCCCAAACGTGCGTCGACTCCCGAGAGCACCGCGATCGAGGCGACCGCCCGCTCGACTGCCCTCCCTTCGGCTTTTCGCAGCGGTGTATAGGAACGTTTTGAGGGGCGTTGGCGCCCAAAGCCACTTAGGCTGGCGTCCTCACTGAAGTGCTTACCGATAAAGAGGGTCAGAGCATCATGCTAACGAGGCGGATGCTACGAGGAGGCGAAAATCTCTGCTTCGCGAAAGTCAGCGATTCAGTGACACGCATTTCTGTATCAACCGAGGTTCAAGCCGCCCAAGTGCGTGTGCAGCTGTATGTGGATGCCTTTAAAAACAAACGGGCGGGCGGGCGAGCGAGCGAGCGAGCGAGCGAGCGAGTGAGTGAGTGAGTGAGTGAGTGAGTGAGTGAGTGAGTGAGTGAGTGAGTGAGTGAGTGAGCGAGCCGCAACAAAAAGGTTCCTGGTTTGCTACTACTAAAAAATACCGGAGAAGTAAACGTGAAGAAACAAAAGGTGAGGATTGCGTTGTCAACGATGGGGCTTGAGTTCGACGTATCGTTTGGGGCACATATCTTTCTAAACAAACAATTTTCCTAATGTCGTGGTTAGGTTCACGCAAGAAAGCTCTAGAGAGTGACATGCTCAAGAAATAAGCATAGCTGGAAATGGTGCAGTTTCCTTCGCGCAATAATTTTACCAACCGCGCGAGGTTGTCTAATCTTTAGTAAAATATTAGCAAGCGTGTGAATAAAATTACGCAAGCGATGTTGGCCGCCAGCAATTTAGCTTGCGAGTGCAAGAGAACTGTCGCAACCGCATAAATGCGCGACGTCGTTCAGCGATCCGGTAAAACGGCTAGTGCGTGCCGAAAAAAAAAAAAAAAAAGGAAACACGCGTGTGCAGTGAATCGTCCCGACGCAAAGGCCGGGATGCATTCGACAAGCGATGCGGCTGCTTGGAAGCGAGGGTGCTACGCAAACTACAGTATTTCTGCACGCACTGCCGCAACTTTAGAATGCACTAAGAGTCACTGAACTTTAAAAAACTCGAGAATGCACACCCCAGTCGTCGTCGGGTGCTGGAGATGCCGTGCATGTACTACGCTCAATATCGACCGACTCTTCAGTGGGTTGCCTCTCGCTTCAAGTTGTGCCTGCAAGCACACTGCCATCTAGTTCTAAACGCACGCATCTTCTTACACGCACCGATACTGTCGAAATCGTTCCTTGGCACCGCCGCACATACAGTGTCTTTAATGTTGCATGTCGCGGTTCCATAGCTTGACCACCAACCCATACTGTGACTTTCGTTAGAATCAGTGGGATGCATGGGTGACAGAGGTGAAAGGACCTGCGCAGTGCACTGAGTTCAGCTTCCTACGAATAACCACTAGATGATGATGATGATGATAATAATAATAATAATAATAATAATAATAATAATAATAATAATAATAATAATAATAATAATAATAATAACCCTTCTTTAGGTCCACTGCAGAGCGAAGGTGTCTCCCAATGTTTTCCCACATGCCCTGTCCAGAGCCGGTTGATTCCATTTTATGCCTAGCCTAACCTGGGGCTACGTGTCTCCTTCTTCACAGCAAGTGAAGATTTCTTTAGAAAATATTCATCATGATCCTCGACCACCATGTCCTCCACCTTCCGGACGGCCAGCTAGAAGATGCCGTCCGCGGTCCAAGGAGTCCAAGCCGTCACCTGAGTCACCACCATACCATCACCGACGGCCACTTCGACCCGAAGGAAAACTGCCGAACCAGTTTTCAATAAAGTTTATCCTCTTTCTCGCTCATGTTCCTTGAATACACTAACTCAAGTGATACGCTTTGAAGAGGCTTACTTGTCAACCATCACGATAAGCTCACGTCTGCGTACACTATAGGACCACATGTCTTGTTTTTTTTTTTTTTTTCTGCCCTACTCCTCTCTGTCTCTCCAGTTCACTTTAGTATGCGCGTAGTCGCCTTGAAAGATTCACTTGATTGCCAAGCAAATGATTCGATCTGAATGTTTCAGGCTGCCCGGTGGCTGCCCGGACCGCCCAAAGCCTATCAAAGTCTGGAAACAATTACCTCATATTTCTCAATTACCTATTACGGCATTTTCTTGTGTCAGAACTGTAGATTAGATTGAAGCGAGGGCCGGACAGTATTTTTAATCTAAAGACAAGGCTTTCTGTGAGATCCAGTGTTTGTGTCAGTGAGTGCATTGGTGCGTATTACACAAGCAGAATTCTTGATTTGATCGATTTCTGGGGTTTTACGTCCCAAAACTGGACGTCATTTTATGTGAGCGGCCGTGCGCATAAACTGTAACGCACACGGCATAGGACGAGGCGTTTTAGTAGGGGCATAATTATGCCACGTCAACAATTACGCACACACGCACTGGACTGTCAGCAAGCCCTCTGAAGCTCTAATACAGATCGTAAATGAGGGATGTGTGTTTGCGTTTCTATTTATACAGGCTGATAGTAGCCCCGCCGTAAATTGGCGTGACGCCATTTTTATTAATTTGTAATGTAAAGAAAGCCGAAAAAAAAAATGTAACGCGGAAGTGGGCTAGGTAGACGATCAAGTATGAGGGGAAGTTTTGTATAGTTGAACATTTATACCGGAAACAGTCACTCAATCTTTCATTCAAGATTCCGCATGATCGGACGATTCATTTAGAAACGAGTCGAAGAATACGCTAACCGATGCGCACTTCGGGGACTGTATACAAGATAAGTAACTGTTGTGCCCATATTAGATCAGTCTCAACTGCAACAGGATGAAAATTTGAGGTAGTTGATGAATGTAGTATGATGGAACACAATGGAACCGCGCGTCTTTGAAAGACCAGCGCATAATGAGAATGCGCTTGCACTGTTTATCCTGTTCTATGCGCTCAGACATAATATGTTCACACTGTTTCATTATTATTATCATCATTATTATTTCTTTAGCTGTCGTACGTATACGATATAACGCGGTATGCAGCTCAGATATACGGCGGCCACGTTCCTTCCGGTGCTGGAATGCCAATTCCGCTTACCGTTAGTCGCGCATAACAAATGACGAATCTCCGTCCTTGTGTAGCCGGCAGGATGCTGCTGTTCTGTAACGCTATATGATCGCGTCTCTCAATGCACCATGCGTTGTGACAACGTGAACGATGAAGAACGCATGCGCTGGTGCGCGAAAGCACCCGGACCGGGAGAATTGGCTTTGTTCCAGCGACGTCGTAGGAAAGGGACACACGTTTACACATACACGGAAGAAAACAGGCATAGCATTCGTGAATCGAGAAACAAAGGCTAGAGTACTCTGTACTAACCATGGGCGTAGCCAGGACTTAGGTATTTCCTATCTATCTATCTATCTATCTATCTATCTATCTATCTATCTATCTATCTATCTATCTATCTATCTATCTATCTATCTATCTATCTATCTATCTAATGACGCAAGACAGGGACACGGTTAATTATTCTCTCTAATTAAAATGGATACAACATCAACTCATTTACTCTGCACTTTGGGACATACTCTAGCGTTACTTTATTATAGCAGTACATTTTCACCCCTTTGTCCTTCCGCCAGTGCAGGGTAGCAAAACGGACGAGAGCCTGGTTAACCTCCCTGCCTCTACTTGCTTCTTTCGCTTTCTCTCTCTGTTCCTCTTCTGCTGCGTGCCCATACTTTCGTTGCGTCGTCAATACTAATATGCCAGTTCTTGATACAGAGCACATATATAGAACCGGTGACCTCTGAAGGGGATCAGCGGGAGCTGCATTCACTCAGCCATGTATAGTACAAACGCACAGAAATATAGGGGCAGCGCTTCGCCGCAGTGCGTTACCGCCACGGAGGGAAGACACGAGCACGCAGCAAGGACGGCCGTGCATAATACAAGCGGCACGCTATACGACGGCCTTTCACGAGGAGGGCAGGGCTTTCGGTCTCCGCGAGCTCTGTCAAGGATCGATGAAATTAGCCTGACTGCAGCCGAGTACTGACGGTAATCGGCGACGTCGCCAGGCGTTTCTCGCCTAATTCCCACAAGGCACTCGCAAGGTCGTGTCAAAGGTCACAGCGTTGGAGACGCGGATGTCGCCAGTACGTCGACCGCCGGAGAGAAGACGGCTGTTTATTGGGGCCATATGTGAAAGGCTTCATTTAATGCGTAAACATTGGGGACAAAAGTGTGTGTGTGTGTGGGGGGGGGGGGGGGGGGGAGGATTTGAGTAACGCTTAAGCTCCGCCTTTAAGAGTGGAACGCTCTTAAAAAGACACGTAACCGTTAAAGCCCTTCATATTTTTCTAGTGGACTTTAGTTTTGTAATTACGTAACATCAAACAAACCTTTGGGAACCTGTCACCGCCAAAGTACATGCGCACTATCACTTAAATGCTGATCGCACTAACGATTGCTGTTCGCGAAATGGTTGGTTGCATTTACTATTTCGGATATAAGACTGTGGCATACACGAGACACACCGTGAGTTTCGACAAAGTGGGCCGAGTCCGTTTGCTTTTGTTTCTTCTCCCCCAAGCTATGAAGTCAAGCCAAAACGCGAGAACAACAAATCGTAAGAAACGACGCTGGACGATGTAGACCTCTATTCACGCCTCGACTTGCGCTGCTGGGCAGTTTACGAAACCAACAGAATTCGTTTCTATCGATATCATATGAAATGCTTCCGTTTCTTAAGTCCACCAGGTTTAGTGACCGGTCGTAAGCCAGTAATGAACAAGACCGCGTTTTACACTGTGACAGCACCTCTCTCCTTATTCTTTCTTTTCTCTCCCATCCCTTAATCCTTTTCCAGTATAGGGCAGCAAACTGGACGCCCGTCTGGTTAATCTCCCTGATTTTCGCTCCTTCCTTCCTTCTCACCCCCATCTTCCATCACACCAAAGCAAACCAATGCAATGCAATGCAATGCAATGCAATGCAATGGAGTGAATTTTAATGTGCAGGACAACGTGTTCTTTCCCTTCATTTCCCCGTCTAGTTTCCCCATCTAGACCTCAGGAGAGCCTTCGTAACTTTAGTAAGCATGGCAAGCGCCTGGTCGACTTTCTTCTTCTCTTATATCTTTTGGCCTTCGCCTCGACGCCTCTTGTTCATCTTTTGCTTTTTTATTTATTTTTTTCGTTGGGGTAGGGCTTCGCAAGTGCCCGAAACTGCGTATGGGGTATTTACGTTTTACTAGCGCTGGTTTGCATGGCGCGCCTGTCCTTGCGAATAATATTATGAGGAGACGCGACATGCCTGAGCTCGTAAACATGCACCAGGCGCTCAGAGTCGACGAACTTCAAAAGTTCCAGTGTCTGAGCTGATTAGTTTAGTTAAGCAGCATGATCGTCCCTGAGAGCAGGGTAGGGATAAAATAGGCGATTATAAGCAAAGTTAGAGTGAGAGGAATAATAATGATCGAAGGTAAAGAAAAGCAACTTTCTCTTCCGGCGACGCGGATGTGGAGAGGCAGGCACGTGGACTCCGAAATAAGGCTTCGTGTCGGCTCGCTTCCTTTAGTGCAGGGTTCAAAATGAGAGTTTACAACCCCCGAAGTCCAGCTTTTCAAGCACACTCTGTGATACAGTTGTAAGAGTGACCTTGAAGCCTGTTTAGCGTTTATAAAGCTAGGCGTGTTTTGGGGAGTCTCGGGAAGCGCTACAATAGGCAGACGCTGAGCCTTGATGAAGCTGCATAGCGTGTAATAAACTGAAGTAGTCCCTTAAATTGCTTCTTGTAGCCGACAAAATACCTCTGGTAATCTCGTATATCACCGCGGCTACCCCCCCCCCCCCCCGCCTTTCTTTCTTTCTTTCTTTCTTTCTTTCTTTCTTTCTTTCTTTCTTTCTTCTTTCTTTCTTCTTCTTTCTTTCTTTCTTTCTTTCTTCTGGCACGTTGTGTAGAACGAGAAAATGCACACAGTGACTAGTGTTGAAAAACTTCAGTGAGCGCTCACTCACTCACTCACTCACTCACTCACTCACTCACTCACTCACTCACTCACTCACTCACTCACTCACTCACTCAGTTCGGCTCTTGCCCTTCGCTAACGTTTACCTCTCGGGCCAAAAAGGGAGTTCGAATTGCACAATCCGAAACCGCATGACCTAGGGTTACCTCAGTGTTTGTATGCACGCAGTGCACGAAAGCCAAACTCTCTCCGTTACGCATCACTCTTTCAGAGCTCGATTTCAGCCCACGGAAAGAAGGGGAAAAAAAGAGAATCGGGAGTGGATTACTCCACATGTGACGTATACCATATCGAGCAGGCCTTGAGCAATCGCTGCGTTCCGCACGATGGCGCAGGCAGCAATTCATTAGTGACGGAAACAACACAGACGAGGCGCAGTGTTCTGTACGGTTCCCGAGCGTACGTATATACACGCACAAACGTATATATATGGTCAACGACCAATGGCGATGTAGTTGCGTGCGGGGGCCACACCGTACGTGGTTGTACACATACGCTGGACTGGTGCCAGGAGCCGCGTTCGGGTATAAGAATGGCGCGCGAGATACTTTGACAAAAGACGCCATTACGCGCTTTCTCTGTCTGATGTGATCGACCGCGCGAGGACGACGCCTTTTGGCTGCCTCACTACTCTAGTTACTGTGTGCCGGCGGCTGAAGCGCCCGTTATAATCTTTCACTGAAGCCTCGCTTTTATGTCGATTGGATTTAGCTTTTCGCCCACATCTGCATGTTTCTATGCATTTCCCGCTGTGTGTGTAGTTTCTGCATACTTACGTACGGTAACTGCATAGTGTATTTCAAATTTGGATAACCTTCTCTTCTTCTTCTTTTTTTAAATTTTTTTATAGCTGTTGGCACGCGTTCCACGGGAATCCATGAATTTTCCAGAAGCTTTCTTCAGGCACCAGCCAGTGAAACGGCTACAGCGTTGGGCTATATATAGTAACCTTTACTTATTGACCTTTAATTTTCTATTCATAACAACGCTTAGTGGCATCGACGTAGTGTTCCTCGATAGAAGCACTGATAGATGCTTATGATGTGCAAGCGTTCTTTGGCCAGATGCCAGGCAAAACTGTCTGCGATGTGACGCCTTGTAATAGGATAATTTATGAAATTGTAGAATTATAACATTGTAAATTTGCATAATTGACAACCTTGGCGTGGTCCAGAAGAAAACGTTCGCAGGAATACATAGGGTTCCATTGTAAATAGGTGGGAAATAAATTGTATGCTAGTATATAGGGAATACCAAAGAAAACACGCGGCTTATCAAGCATGTCTGTGCTTGGACCATCGATTTCCCGAGTATGTAGGGTATCGAACCCTCTTCCTCTAAGGCACTAAGATATAGAGGAACTCGTGCCCCGAACCCTCTAGCAATGCAGTATCGAGTCGATGGCCACCAGTAATGGATATGCAGAGGTCAGGCAGTTATGAAGCGATGGTCAAGCACTGGTAAAACATGGTCGGTAGTTGTCAAGCAGTGGTCAAACGACGGTCGGCAGTAGACGGAGAAATTGAAGAAGTGGCACAATGTTTACGCATAGAAGTTCAGCGGAATTTCCACTAACTGATTTGCGTGGATTACAGTGATAACGTAATAAAGTGAATTACGGAAAGCGTGCTCCACCACTTAAGTACTCTTATAGTGGCGAAGCCAGCTTCGGCAACTGCAGTCATTTTATAAATAAATAAATAAATAAATATAAATAAATAAATAAATAAATTATAGGGCTGCCGTTAATTGTAAAAAATGAAACGATGCATGCCATAGTGTTTGATAAGGCGGTTGTTAGCGCACACCTAACAAACTCGGCGCAGCCTTCGTCTCATAACGGTTGCAATTTATTCGTTTCGTTCCTGAAATGCAGTGCAAGAGAAGCTCAAGATATCGCTCGCACAGTAAAGAGCAAGCGATGCGAACGCATAAGAAGTGTGTTTTTCTAAACGGATAATCCTTAGGCAGTCTTATTATATTTCTATAGACGCGAATCAAGCTGCGAGGACTTAATGCTATACACGAACGTTTCTTTCTAGCTACGCTGCTATAGGTAATCTAGTAGGTTTCCGTGCGGACATCGATATTTCGCTTTAGTTTCTCGTCGCTGGTGCCAAAAACACACCCGAAAAAAATATAATAAACATCAAGAACCTACGGAAAATACACGAGATTAATAGAGAGAGAGAGAGAGAGATTAGCAAAAGATGATCTCCAGTTGGCTACCCTGCACTGCGGAGATGGAAAGGGGGAATGAAAGAAGGAGAGGAGATTTTGGCGACACACCATTGTCAGTGTCACAGGTCAGAGCGCAGTCAGAATTTCTCCCCAAGTTCGCAATAAGTGAAACGGCCATGTTGAGGTCATGTCATCCACACCACCGATTTATGTGAGTGCTCAGAAGGAGCAAAAAATATTTAGTTGCGACGATGTCGATTAGGTCATCGTCACTATCACCAGTAGTCGCCTTGTTATCTAAAAAGGTAGAGAAAAAAAGAGTCAGGAGAAGAACAACAGTATGCACAAATATGTGACTGGAAAACAATGTGTCTTTTGTGCGGTGCACGTTACATTGCTGATTTACATTTAGACATTGTATCTCTTTTCGGCTTCTTCCCCATTATTCCGTTTCTACTCGTGCTCCCGCATTTACCGTTGGTTTCTCTCATGCGGATAACAAAAGTGCATCAGGCGAAACTGTTTCCGTTTCCGCCGAAAAACGACTGCGTGTTTCAAGGGCCATAAAGAAGTGGAGGATGCAGAGACAAGCCAAGCCATTCTAGTTTCTAGCGCTGGCTCGCATACACTTGGCACTGGGCTGCCGCCGTTTAGAGAGAGAGTCGCGTTCTCAAGATTCTGGAGCGAGTCCCAGGTCAGCGTGCAGCAGCACTCAAACTTTGGACTCGCGAAAGGATTCTTCACTCTTCCTTCTCCGCGGTGTTTTCTTTGGGTATGTACGCCATTACGTCTATCTCGGGCGCTCCTTTCCGCCTAGCTCTTGGCGAATGAGTAGTGCACTGCCCTGAACGACCGCCGAATAAAATATAAAGCAAGAAAAGCCAGCGGGAGCGGCGGCGAGCCCGGACAGTTAAAAAAGAAAGTCCACTCAAGCCCCGAACGAAGCCTACAGAGGGAAGTGCAAGCGCCGCCGTTGCCCCATCAACGTTCGTCTGTTCCAGAGTGCCGTCTGGACAGCAAAAAGGATTGCGGAGGTTATGGCGCATGCGCACTCGTGCCAGACGATCGTGATGTCGTCTGCTGCGCTTGTGCGTGCGTCTGTCGTCTGCAGAAAGGGTGAATGCATGTACGGAAGCCATATTGTTACGTCCTATCATGTTTCCTTTTTCTATTTCTTCTTTCTATTTTTCTTCTTTATAAGGTCCCCCGCTCTCACGCTGACGATTTGTCGTTCTGCAAGAGTGAGCGAGTACATCGGGAATAAAGGCTGCGCGTCGTGCGCATTATATATTTACGCGCACACGATACACCATCTATGAGGGCTTGTTTTTTGTGCTCGCTATATACGTATCCCCCCATTATGTCTTGCGAAAAGCACGACGGTATGATTCCTGTTTTCAGTGCGGGCGTATGTGTCCCCTTGTCACGAGTAATTTCGTTCCTTCCTTGTTTGGCCCGGCCTCTTGCCTATCTAAACAAAAACAGGGACAACGCGAGACTCACGGTGACTTAAAAAAACAAAACAAAAAACAAAACAAGGAGAACAGTACGTGACGCAACAAATACTCCCAAGAGCAATACCTCCAAAAGTAAGAGAAAGCAATAGCGTTGGATTATAGCTAGCCATGCGACAAACGCTTCTTGCTTTTGTCATTGCATAGTTAATGAAAATACTGGTGGGCGACCCCAGTCCTCGATTTATAAGGCGTCTCTCGGTGACACTCACACAACGCGCAAGCGTTCTAAGCTTTCCAATTGTCTATGCGGCTTTATTTGATTAATTTCCGTTAATCACCCTGACGGCTAAATGCCTTCTTAGTATACAATATCCGTGCTCTCATACCATGTCCATTGTAAGCAACTATTAACATGTCCTGTTTCCTACAGTTAAGATCTCTGATGTTTTAATTTCGTCGCCCAGTGCGAGGCGCTGCGCAAGAAACAAGTGTGGCCCCGACACGGTGGTCTAGTGGCTACGGTACTCGGCTGCTGATCCGAGGGTCGCGGTATCGAATCCCGGCCGCGCCGGCTGCGTTTAGGTGGAGGCGGAATGCTGAGGACCGTGTACCGTGCGATGCCAGTGCGCGTTGAGGAACCCCAGGTGGTCGAAATTTCGGGAGCCCCCCAACTACGGCGTCTCTCACAATCATACCGTGATTTTGGGATGTAACACCCCAGAAATTATTATTAGCAAGAAACAAGTGCGTCACTCGATGCTTTTGCCACTAAAAGTTAAGCAGCGAAACAGCGATTAATTGAGATGTCCCTGCAGATGCTCAAGCAAAATTGTTTCATTCTTCCCGCGTTTGAACACCGGTAATTAATGTCACGCGGAATCCTCCAAACCGCTATTGATTTATGCGGTTTTCTTTTGTTCTCATAAGGGCGTAGCGCTTTTAGGGACCCCGTGTGGCAGCTTTTGATATCGTCTGATGTGTTGCCACGCTCAGAGAACAGCAGTACAAAACAAGTCCAAAACATAACTTACCACAACCGGATAAGTTGGATCCAGATTAGGAATGGTTAAGATGAGCCGAATTGGCATATCAGAATAAAAGATACACATTCGGGGTAAGTAATCGCATAATTAGATCATGTTAAGCGAATATAATTTGATAACGCCGGCGATAAACACAGCAGCTACACAAGCGAAACAATAGACGAATAGTTCATAGGCTCCGAAGTTCGTACCGCTTTTACTGCTATGGAACTGGCTTGCAGATTGTTTTTGTTCTTGGAGATTAATTAAAAATTGTTTGTGTAAACGGAATTTAAATGACTGTCATCGTTTCTGACATGCGGCTTTCATTCGCTCCGACGCAAACGCCTACACTTAAAAAAAAAAAAAGAGAGAGAGAGAATTGTGTCATATCGTTTGCAAAGATCGAGGCGAGCTTATAATTAACGAGCATTATAAAGTGCCGCCGTTTGTTCTTAGTTTAGCGTGCATACTTGCGCACTTAGTCGTTAGTGGTAATACGCGCACAGCATATATCGTTTGTCTTGTTGCCTGCCGTACATATCAGTCGCCTGTTCGCGCTGTGGACATCGCCGAAAGGACCAGTGCGCCATATCTCTACGACGCAATTACTTAATTTTGCATGTGGTGGATTGGTAACCCATGAAAAGCCTTCATGCGTAGTTTGTTCAATAATGTAATTAGAAAAACCTGAAAAAAAGATCTGTTTTTGTTCCAAAAGCAGGCGCCTCCAACAGATAACCCAAAGGGTGTGCTTTGCCTTGCAATCATGCTTTCACCGCTGCAGCAGTGTCGCGCGGCAAAGCCTAGCCGCAATAAGTTTCACTTAGGGAAATTCGCCACAAATTTTATAAAGACAGGCCATATGCGACGTGAATGTTGAGTATAAAAGCAGTCGTTGGGCTTGTTTGCATATCTAGTATAATCGTCCAGGCCCCGCTAGTTTGTTACAACTGTCACGTGAATATTAAATTTAGTGTTAATCCCTCTCGCAACATTCTTTTTTTTTCCAAAAGTGACGCAAGTCCGTGGCATATCACGCAAGCCTAGCGTTTTTAGCCTGCATTCCAGTTAAATCGATCATGTCCTGGTACAACGTCTTCGAGATTAAACCATTTCTCATCAACGTTATCTTTCAATTTTATTTCGAGAAGGCACGCGTTAGGATATACTAGTAAGAACGTTTGAAAGGGACAAAAATATGAGTGCGATTCCTTATCGTGCGTGTTGTGTAGCAACATCTTTCAGCTGTATAGATATCTTGACTCCACTTCGACATAACGCTGGTTATTGTGGATGCCGGACCGTCTGAGTGACGCGTATTGCAACGAACACAAATCGTGAAGGCGACATTGACGGCGTAAGGCTTGTGTGGCCGGCTGCTGCGACAGATGCGACATTTCCAAGGACCTCTCGTATTGTTACGTTGTCCATTTAATCCTGACACAAAAAGAAAATCGAACTGAATGAGTACGCTATGACTGATGAGTTCATTGCCTCGATTTGTCGGAGCAACAGGATACTCAATCCATAATTTTACAATGACTGGCTCTAGGAAGAAAGCTTGAACGAACAAATAAAAAGACGCTGCATCGCTTTCTTTTAAGCCACATATAATGTGCCTTCTGAAAGTGCTTATGCAAGCTCGCAGATGGCTTTCAGGAAGTATTATGTACACAAAACGATAACGACGACGCAGACGAAGTAGCAAGATGGCTGTCAGTGCAGAGGGTTACGCCAGACTTCCTAGGCGGGGTAACGTTTCTGTTTACGAACAGCTTTTCTTTCTTCCAATCCTTGTATTTAGGCAGCCTTCGTGAAAACAAAATAAAATGAAGCAAAAAATTGAACTCAACGCGAATCGCGATATTTTTTTCCTGTCGGCAGAAAAGTACGCAAGTGTCAGTGTCGATTCCATCCTCCTCTCCGATAAAATAAAAATAAAATAAATAAAAATAAAGGCGGAGAACGTAGGCGTGTAGACGCTATAACAATGAAAGCAAAATGGGGGCACAGGCAATGGTCGTTCCATGCTTTCCGCGTTTTGATAAAGAGCGATGACTATACAGGAAAAGGAAAGAGGAAAAGGAAATCCGCATACCGAGGTGAAGAACAAATTGACGAAGTCTGGCGTGGGGGAAAGCGATGAAACGCGGCCCGTTAATGAGTGTAAATCGAGTCGCGTTCAGCTCTACACAAACATTTTGGCTCGTCGCCAGCCATATACGCTGCCGCTACAATGACAAAATAGCGGGGAGAGAATGTCTGCGGCAGTTTGTGCCGTGCGTATACACATAATGGGTGCTATACCTCGAAAGGGTTCTTTTAGAAAGTCAGAAAAAAAAGAAAAGAAAGGTGGAAACGCGAATCAGCGGGTTGTATCGCACCGGCGTCAGTGCACAATGTGGTCGTGAGACATAATGCGCAGCGCGGGCTCCTGTGTGGCATCCGTGTCGTTGAGAATCGTAGCAGCAATTGTGGGGTAACCTGGATCGCAGAGTGTGAGGACGCTGTGTGAAGGGGCGCAGGACGACGGCTAAATGAGCATCGTGACATTACTGAACGAAATAAGCGCCAATGTTAAGGGAAAGTGACGAAAAAGAAATCGCCTTTTTTTTTTATTACTTCAAGGCTCCAATGTTTTCTCCCGAACCTCTGTTCAGTATGGATGTTATCTCATAGTCACATATGATTGTGACGAATTCTGCTCGCGTTTTGAACATGCGATGGTGGTATCCGGTAGACTCCAACTTAATGCTGATGGCTGCGGTAACGTCATTTAAACGCGTACGCGTGACCGTAAATAGAGAGGTTTGATGTTTCGCGCATGTACTCTAGCCAACGTGCAAATGTTATTAGAACACTGTGCCTTTTGGAAATGTATACGCTCCCCAAAATATCACAGATGTTTTACAAGGATCATATTGCACGCGCACGTATGATGAGTTAATCTCTGCGTGTTTCTTCTACGAAGATAAACAGGCCCAGATATGTGCGAAAAATTACATAACTTCCACGAATTCGTGCAACGACCGTAAGTAGATTTTTCTTATGTTTCCTTTAATCTTACCTCACTCTACCCCCCCCCCCTCCTCCGCCCCCCTCTTTCCAAGAAGGTTGAAAATTTTAAGGATTATATATAATCTATTTTAATTTGGCTTTACGAACGCACTGCTAAACTGTCATCTAATTATTCCTTGGCTTAATGTGTGCGCCATTCGGTAGCTTCGTAAAGAAATACCTGTTCAGCTACAGAACTTCCCGACTGAACATTTTACCACGCTTTCTGATATCGCCGACATCGCTCACATTAGAGGGCATAAATTCTGGCATAGAGTTCAAGTGAAGTGCGATAATTGGGTAAATCATTAGCGGTTGCCTTCGACTTCGTAAAATCAGATTTCCGCATCAGTGTTTCACCGCGAAGCAAGCATGGTAGTAACACGATGCCAAATTCCTGGCTGTAAAGCGATTTTCAGCACTTATTATATATCTTTTTTTTTTGCATATGCGAACGCCTTGACGTATCCACAGTGGATTTTCCAGTAAGCCTTCTCATCATGCCTGCCATCCAATCAATGCGAACTGCGCTGCTGGTGCAGCTGAGCGCTCATCCATATGGGCGTGTGGAAACAATAGTGCAGTCATCGCATAATGATGTGTGCGTCTACGACCACTGCGTTTTTTTTTTCTAGACTTCTTTCTTTAATTTATTTTGTGCCGTCTCTTAAAAGCGAGACAAAATGTCCGCGTGACCGACTACAGAGCAAGGAGGCATATATACGTATGTCCGGAAGCGAAGCGATGCCGTGGCACAATACACCAAACCAATTACAGTCGTTGGTAGAAACATCATGTTTTTCTCTTCAGATTTTGCCCCAACATAGTCGGGATGCCGAACACTACATACATTAACAAGGAGCAGTGGGAGACCGCTCTGCTTAGCTCAAACAGCGAAGACCAACGTCAAGTTATCAGGCAAGCCGAAGATGCCGCTAGGACCCAAGGGCTCCTGGCCGCCATCTAGGAAGGGGAGATAAACCTCCTCTGAAAATTGCCGTTGACAATAAAAAAGTTTCATCTCTCTCTCTCTCTCAGATTTCCCGATGCACCGCGTCCGTTTTCTTTAGATGCGGAGCATCTCTTGCTCGCGGGCATGTCACGCGTCAGTTGGCGTCCGCACTCACACTACGCATGCGCGACTCTCCTCTCCTTTCCCTCTCTCCAACAGCTGCTGCAATAAATAAAGCGGGTAGAGAGCGCGCGCGCGCGGTGTCCGTCCGCACTCACACTACGCATGCGCGACTCTCCTCTCCCTTCCCTCTCTCCAACAGCTGCTGCAATAAATAAAGCGGGTAGAGAGCGGGCGCGCGCTTCGCGTCAGTAGTATCTCCTCCTTCTCCGATGAAAGAAGTTGGTGGTGTTGTGTGAGGGAAGCAACAACACTGCAAACCCGTAAACACCGCCGTTAAATGCACCGTTGAAACTCCCAGCGATGCTCCGCATCACCCCATGGTCCCCTTCGGGGAGATGGTGTAATTTTTTTTTTCCTTTTCATTTAGGCAGTAGATTATTTCGGGAATAAAGCGCTTCCACTTTCCTGCCTAAGGACAATTTTTGTATTCCCCAGAAAAGAAATAAGTACTTTCTCAAATATCTCTTCGAACTTGTTAGCTTGTTTTATCTGGATTGAACCCATACGCTTTTACGATCGGAGGCGCAAACATACCAAACAAACACACATCGACACTCGGTCAGTGCTTCGCCAACGTGCAACAGCGTGTACGCGTGCGCGTCTGTGCGATAAGGGGGCGTGAACCTGTGCGTTCGTCGCATATCAAGGGAGTTAAATTTTGGTGGAAAGGGGACGCAGCACTCCCTACTACCCGGCTTCCGCCCACTTCAAGTCTCACACTCTAGGAGTCGCCCAGAAGCAACAACAACATATTTATTCGAAACCACGGCAGAAATCAAAACCATTTTATTTTATTATTATTTATCAATACAGTAAGCCGTAAAAGGCTCATACAGGAGTAGGCGCGCAAACAGTACTCAGATACCAAATTATTAAAACGCTTATGAATGCAACTCAGTAAATAACGAAAGTTGCTTACAATCGGCACGCTTATGTAAAACATATAAAAAACAAACAAACACAAAATATGCAGTAGAGGACCTTTTTGTCAGTGCAATAAGTCTGTGCAATAAAAATAAAAAAAGACAATAATGTAGGTGTGTTGCAATATATACAAACAGCGTCGAAAGTAATCACAGGCATGTGCGCGAATCGGAACACACAATATGAAAACACTAGCGAAAAATAAAAGAAGTAAAGCCGCACAGATGCTGCACGTGTGCACGATCGTTTGATTTGTTAGGCAACAAATTGATGACTTCGATAAACACTCCAGTGTCCGCCACGGTGGTCTAGTGGTTATGACAATCAGCTGCTGATCCGAAGGTCGTGGGAACGAACCCCGCAGCGGGGCCTTCTTTTCGATGGAGGCAAAATGTTGAGGCCCGTGTACTGTGCGACGTCAGTGCACGTTAAAGAACCCAGGTGGCCGAAATTTCCGGAGCCCTCCACTACGGCGTCTCTCATAATCAGGACTGGTTTTGGGACGTTAACCCCAGTAATCAATCATTTAATAAACGCTCGAGGTACAACTCAAGAGTCAAGACTCCATGTCTTGTGGCATATATCAGACGAAAAAACTGCTCTATGATTCTGATAAACACTCGAGATGTAGCTCGGGCGCCGACATGAATGAGTCTACAGACTGCGAGCAAACAACGTAATTTGGAAGCGAATTCCACAGCTACACTGCAGGAGAGAACAAAAGCCCCGCCACGGTGGTCTAGTGGCTATGGTACTCGGCTGCTGATCCGAGGGTCGCGGGATCGAATCCCGGCTGCGGCGGCTGCATTTCGATGGAGGCGAAATGTTGAGGCCCGTGTACTGTGCGATGTCAGTGCACGTTAAAGAACCCCAGGTGGTCGAAATTTCCGGAGCCCTCCACTACGGCGTCTCTCATAATCAGGACTGGTTTTGGGACGTTAAACCCCACAAATCAATCAATCATCAATCAGGAGAGAACAAAAAAAAAAAAAGAGTAGTTTAACGTGTCACAGCGCGAAAAGGCAAGATGCAGACGACGACACAAACAACGCCTGTTCTTCCGCAGCAAAAGCAACGCACTAGCGCCATTGCCCTGCCTTTCGTCAAGGGCGTTATCACGGTCGTCTGCAGTGTGTAGAGACGGCAGGGAAAGGGACAAGAGAGGGAGTGCAACGTAGCGCAAAGGTAAATTCCAGTGCCTGTGCACACACGCACAGACGGGCACATATCGACAGGCCCTCCCGATTCCGGCCGCTATCGAGCGACGTGCCTCGGCGGGAAGGCACAAACGGAAGGCCGCCTACCTCCCGTTGTCCCCTTTTATCTTTTCTTCTCATTTTTTCTCCCTCGCTCCCTAGATGCTTTTGTCTGGCTTTCTCGCGCTGTGCGTGTAATGACGGCGGCGGCAGGCTTGCACACTCGTACAAAGAAATGCAGTAAGATGAACAAGGGTGTGGACAGAATGGCTTCGGGTTGAGAGGCTTGCAGTTTCTCGACTGCAGGCCCGCGCAGGGCCTAGCGATACTATATATATATATATATATATATATATATATATATATATATATATATATATATATATATATATATATATATATATATATATATATATTCTGCCGCGGCTGAAGCTTCAAAGCTGCAGGGTATGGCAGGATGGTTATCGCCTGTCGCCGGCAAATGCCCACTGCCGCAGGGATATTAGTTCGCCACCAAATGGCTGTCGTAGGGAAAGCTTTGTTCGTTATTCGCTGCGTGGTGGAGGGTGCAGTTGATTGCGAGGCGATGGTATGTACGACGAAAACAAAACGGAAACAACCACGTGTAAAGAAAGCCCTCAATGCAGACCTAACTGCAATTTCGGACATTCAATTGCAGCAATGGTAACATATCAACATGAGTTACATCAAGAATTCGTTTCCGCAAGAAGTAGTAATGGAGCCACACTGCGAAAGGGAGGCATGATGATCTAGAAAAAAAAAAGAAGAAAAGGCAACTAGCTATAGCTAGTTGCCTTTATGCTATGTATATACTTGAAGTTTCCGCACAAGCTTGCTATGCCATGACGGCATAGACGGCATCGGTCGCTAGTCTATACTTCGTACCGGTAGCGAAGAAAGGCAACATTGGATTGCACTTCAATAATGCTGCCGGGATTTTACTGCGGGGAAAAATAAACAAGAAGAAAGGGAGGGTGGGAGTCCAACTTTCCTTACGTTAGTGCGTGTGTTTCTGTGTGTGCGGACATACAAAGCGCGAAAATTTCGAAGGTGCGCGGTTTGAAGAACAACACCCCCTCCCCCCTTCTACGCCATTGTTGTACTCTAAGGAAACGAAGACCAGACCTTAGTAACTTCATGACACTTTTGAAATATGCAAAAGGAGACTGTCATACACAAGTGGTAACGTTATGGCGTGACATTAACTAACAGGAATTTAGTTTGTATTTAACTTTTTCCAGTAATAATGTTTACATGCAGCGCGCTAATATCGCGTGCTGAGTTCGCACACGTGAAATGAATAGCGTCGCTTAACCTCATTCTAATTTTTTGCTTTCTGTTTTTTTTTTTTTTGTTGCTGCTATCGTCGTCGCTTCCAACTTTTTTTTGAAGCTCTAGTTTTTTTATTTCTTATGCGGTCGCCGAGGGCAGATAAGAAACGCAGTCACCTGCCTGATTTCCTAAGCTTCGTCAAACGAATAGTACACTTGTACCACATCCATTTTTAATATGGCACCCAACTTTACACTGTCTATGAAGTGTGCATCCAATGGGAGAACCCTTCAATGGAAGCACTGCGTTTGGTATTTTATGGCGAATATTTCTAGGCATACTCTCCTGAACTCTCCTGATCGTGGCTAATGCGGTCTTTCACGCCAAATAGCTGTTACCCGTAGGCGTGAGCACAGAGGTGCGGGAAGAGAAATAGAGAGAGAAGGGGGGTTAGTGCCCTTAATCACCTGAGGGGGACGCCAAATCTGCCCCATACCTTTTTATCCTGCTGCGTTTTGAACGAAATGGCCACAGTGGAAGAGGGCTGGGAGGAGGTTGGGGCGCTGCAATGGACTTTCGCCCCTCCCCCCGCTTCCCGAATGAAACTCTGCGCACACCTATGGTCACGAGACTGTCTACTCGTAATTCCGTCTGTGTCCCCTATAAAATGTGCCGCTGGTCAGAACCGTTATGTTTACATCAATCAAATTACGCGGGCGAACGACAAACAGTACTCGAATATTCCCAACGTAAGCAAATGTGCACTTACAATGGTATCCTTTCTGTGATATAATTGAAGAAGCTGCAGTTCTCATATTCCGTAACCGCGATAAACTAGCATGCCAGAAAATGACGTTTAAAGTATCCTATATTTAGCGTAGCACAATGACAGAGCCAAATGCCTACCGAAACCGTTATAAAATAGACCCTCGCTGCACGAACATCCCTCCGGGAATGCTGAGTTAAAAAACCGATAGAACAACGATGTAATAATTCGGATAATTTCCCACCCATGTAGTCTCTTATTTATTCCCATTTGCCCCTTTTCCTATTCCGACACTGAAGTTTCTCCTCTCTCTCTCTCTCTCTCTCCTTTCCTGTTACATTAAAGCTACCTGATGTTGCGCCGAGGTGATCGTAAGCAAGCCTTTAATTGTCTCGTTCGCTTTGTTTAAGGTGTTAAGTGAACGTCGTATGGTCCTTTCATCGACTGTGTGCGTATTGTGTATTGGCGTATCATTCAGTCGCGTACATTTTGTAACTTCTGTAGTAGTGTTTCATACATTATTTGAGCAGTCGTATGGACAATTTACTCATTTTCTAGCGGTTAGCAGGTTCTTGCGACACGTTTATTTGCAAATTATCTCTTCGGTATTATTTTGAATACCGACTCTGTAATTGATTCCCCTGTAGTCACTCCGTTTACCATGTTTATGGCCCTTTTTTTTAAAACTTATGATTGGCAGCGCGCCTCAAGCAAACACGTAAAATTAATATTAAATAACGTGCAGCCTGTCATACGTTCTTTCCTAAAAATAGTGCAACCTTCATTTAGGTTGATTTCAAGCACGTTTTTATGAAGAGTGATGCTATAGTTGCAAACCTTGTTGCGCAATATGGACATATTCAGAGCTTTCGATTATTGCCACTTCACGGAAGCCTCGGTTCACACGGATTCCACGTTTTGGTTCGAACAATATGATCCTTTAATATAGCGATAACAACAACAATATGCCAAGAACAACCTTCCATGAGCTAACCTAACCTAACCTTCAAGACTCCGCGTTGATGTTGTAGAAAAACGCACGTAACAACACAAACCCCTACCTCCCGGCAAGCCCTGGGGCAAAACAGCAGCCCTAGGGAAGAACTGTGCGACCACGTACTGCGCCGGGAGTTTTCCTAGCTCAGCCACCGTCGCGACCGTGACAACTTTATAGATCGTCATATACGCTTGCAGTCGTAGCGTGTCGCACTGCGGCGGGACAGCAACGGCCAGCTTCTAACGGAATAAATTATATTCCCGCAACGTCAGAAAACAGCTGTGGGGTTTTATGAACCAAAACAGATACGCTTAAGAGGAACGCTACAGTGGGGGATTCTAGCTTAATCTCGAGCATCCGCGGGCCTTGAACGTGCAACTGAATCTAAGCCCGCCCGCGCGGGTGCTTTCGCATTTTGCCCCATTCAAGATGCGGCCGCCCATGGCAGGTAATCGAACCTGCGCACGTGCGCTTGGAAGCGCCGCGTCATCAGCTAAGTCAATGGGGCGTTAATATCGTCTTAAAATAGAGGAAATTCACTAGATGAGCTTATGCAGAAATCCACGCATGCTTCTGGTCGTCCGCAAACGAGGCGTACGCAACTTGGAACCGCCGTTCGGCCGCTAAACGAGCATAACTTTCACTCGCTCCCATTGGTGAGATATGAATGTAAAGACGTTTATTACGACGCACACACAATTCGCAGTGAAAATAGAGCGTAAGCCAGCCTTCCTCTTCCGGGTCTCGAAACCACATTTTGCCGCCGCGTCACGGTGCTCTGTAGTGGCCACGGCACTCGGCTGCTGATCCGAAGGTCGCGGGAACGAATCCCGGGCGCGGGGGCTGCATTTCGATGGATGCGAAATGTTGAGGCCCGTGTACTGTACGATGTCAGTGCATGTTAAGTAACACCCGGTGGTCGAAATTTCCAGAGCCTTCCATTATGGCCCTCTCATAATCATATCGCGGTTGTAGGACGTAGAACACCAGAAATCATTATTAAGTCATACTTTCTCGGAACATGGCTCTTGGTTCGTATTTCTGACCTGATTTGATTTATGCCCGTCTGCGCACAACCAAGCAGCGCATAGCGTTCTGTCCGGATCGCGATAGAGTTGCGAGATATTTGGAATGGTTGGTCATTCGCCACAGTGCTATGGAACACGCATACCGAACCCATAGACGGCAGCAGCTAGAGCTAGCTCAGAGGATTCCAACGCAACAAACAAGGCACAACGTGCGTGCTTCTTGGTCAGCAACGTGATCAGCCACATGAAAGGTACACGAACGCACGGACACGACGCCATATACTTTTACCAAGCCGCAGTTTACACACACACACACACACACACACACACACACACACACACACACACACACACAAACGCGCCCGCGCGCGTCCACTACGAAGTACTCGCGGAACACACGTATGTGATTAATTGTGCACAATCACACGCGGCCTGAGCGGCTGAGCATCGATCTATAAATGCCTGATGTATCTGTCGCAAATCGTCTCATTAAGCTACAACTTCGTTTCCGTTCGTCCAAACATTATATTCGTAGAATGAAGGTTTGTAAATCAATGTACATACAGCTGCATTACGCGGTAAACACTAACCGCATAGTTTCATTTGTGATGCATCACCGATCATGGATATGTGAAAGGTCTACGACACGTACACAGGTTGGATCTCGCACACAGAAGAAAGAGAGTGAAATACGAGGGTTTGGTTGACGCCCAGTGGGGTGGGGGGCTGGTAAAGCCATATTAGATGCGTATGGCTCATTAACGCACATCTCTTTCATCGCTTAGAACAGATATTTAGAAAGTCGCGGAAACGAAACGCAGCATACTCCGTTACGACACCGGCGCCTTAGCGCTATGACTCTATAGCATAAATATGTTCTCTCTCGACCCTAAAGCAACATAAGTCGTAATGAAGAGGCCTTTGATTCTTCATGGAGTTTCAAAAGAAGATGGTACAAACCAGCTTCAGAATTGTTATGATTGGTTGCATTTCTCCAATTTCTTTTTCAACACAATTCACTACTTCCCCGTTTATTTTAAAGACAACGTAGCAAATTTCAAATCAAGCGCCTTATTAGATGTATGTTAGGTATATAACCGAGAGTGTGGTGAAAAATAGTGTGTGAGCATCATAAGAGACTCACGGCAAATGAACTTTCGGCTGAAGAACGATTCCTTTGAGAAGCGAACAGCTAAACCTCATTCAATCAGGAAGCTAATGCGGTCGTCTGCGAACACGCCTGAGGATGTAAAACGCTGAGAGGCAACAGTGATAAAACTATTTTTTTTTTTTTTGCAAGAAGAGACTTCTAAATAAAAATAATGACGATCTCGGGTATGATATATGCCGGCTGTTTGCCTATTGTGCGCAGGGTCGAATTCTGAACCTGTAACGTTATTACGGAAGATGGGTATATATGGAAACAGAAGGCTTCAAAGGAAGCACAGTCGTTTCGACGGTGCTTTTTTTTTTTTTTTCGTATAACGAAAGAAATCCGAATAGAGGCGGCATTGAACAGAAAGATATTCTGCAGTATGGTCGTCTTCATTTCGCTTCGTAAGGAACTTTGCCTGTACAGAGGCGGACTGTGCTGAAGCCACAAGTAATTGACAGGAAGTTGTTCATTATAAGAATGGACTGCACCGCCCCAGACGTTTTCAGCCGCTTTTTCGCAATTAACGGGTATGGATATAGTCTCTCAATAGCGCTACTTTCTTCAACATGGTAATTGAATTACGCCCGTACAGTCAACTAGTGCAACCAAAGGAAAAGGGGAAACTGATTACGGCGACCGCACCTATTATACGAGGTGTGAAACCATAAAACGTCCCTATCGCTTGAATATGGCGGTTCCACCTTTTTTTCTGCCTTCTTGTCGGTGATCGTTCAATGAAAAAAAAAAGTAATAATAATAACTTTCGTGGGAGATAAAACCGAGCTCCCGAGGCCAAGCGACCGAACGCTGCAGCGTCTGTGACGGAGTGATGTTTACAAATACCCGTTAACTGCTCCGCTCCAAAGAACGGCCCCATGGAGTAGCGCCGCGCATCGACACTCGCAAGCGCCTTCGGTCTGCCGAAATAGAAAACGGCATCGCTCTGCGCGTTGCGGCTCGCAGCAGAAACCGTGCGAGCGCACGCGACCATGAATCACGCGAGAGCGCGGCTTTCCGGTCGCCAAGGGCCCGCAAACAAGCCGGGAAACACGCTTCCCACGCGCGCTAGCGGGAGCGGCCGGCCGCTGCTGACGGGCGTACTTCACCGTTAGGCCTAGATGCACGACGGCGCAGCCCCCAGCGGCCGCGTAGTTGAAAGGAAAAAAAAGAAATCTCCTCGGCGGCGGCTTACCTTGCTCTCTGCCGGTATGGGGCAGGCGCGGCACAGATTCCAGAAGGTGTTAATCATGGGCCTGCCGTGTGCGACAACTTCGTCTGCACGCCAACACAAGCAAAGATGGAAAAGAAACCGCGCGGCGGTGAGCCCGGCCGATGCGCGGCGCGCGGTATCGACGACGTCGGAGCTCGTCTGCGGCGCCGGGACGGGAGAGACGGCGGAGCAAGCGGCGGCGGTGACGGCAGTGTGTGTGTGTTTGCACGCACAAGCCCCGGTTGGCGGTGGTGGGCTTGCCCCGACGGCTACGGCTCCGGCTTCTTTCGGTGGGGGCGCGCCAAAGGCCGGCCTCTTCCCCCTTCCCTTTACGCCAGGAGAATTCTCGCCCTCACTCAATCACTCTTTACGGCCGGCCGCCGTCTCCTCTCTCGGACTCCGGCTCGAAAGCTCCTCTTAGAGCCCCAAACCGAGCCAGAGTGCAGGGCGCTGCCACTCAGCTACTCGGAGCATGCTGCTTCGAAAACATCCCCATGCGGATCCGTGAGTGGAGATCTGATAAATTAAATAGACCTCAAATGTATTTCTTCTCTCACATATTTCTGCGTCGCCTGTATGCTTAGAGAAAAAGGAATAACTAATAAATGTGACCGTATATCTAAGGCTTTTAAAATTGTATTAGCTCTCTGAGTCTTTGACATAAGTGTTTGATAGACGCCCTGCATTTTAAGTACTGCGTAACTCTTCTACTCCCGCAAACGCCCTACGGAATAAATAAATAAATAAATAAATAAATAAATAAATAAATAAATAAATAAATAAATGAGACATTAAACTCGCAATGCATGGATATAATAAAAGTACGCGTAGAATGTTTTTGACGTCCTCTATAAATCAACTCATGTAGAAGGCTATGAATGGACATAAATGTCTAAAAAATAAATTCAGCCGCTGCTACCATGGTTGTAGCAGTCGCTGCCGTCTACCTCTACCGCGAAGTTCGAATTTGCGCGTTTGAGCAACTGCGCGCGGCCCAATTGCTCTTGTAGGCATTAATTGTGTAACATAAGTTTCTGTGCACCGCGCGTGAAGGTGCCGACGCCACAGACGTTGTTTGTTTGAAGCCCCGAACTCGATTGTTAGGAATGTCTGCTGGTAATCTAACGATCCTCTAAAAGTTACGAGGGATGCTCAGAACTCTGAAACGTGAAGGTGAAAGCCTATAGCTGGACCTTTTTGTTGATCTGGTGGCGGGCCGCAGGTTCATTCGTAGCCTTGCGACGGCCGTTACTACGAGCAGAATTTTGAGCTTGTTCCACCGCGGCCCACTGTCTCGCTCATCGCCGCCCTCGATTGGGGCCTGGTGCCATATAGCGATGCGGAATGAAGCTCTGAGCCCACGCGAACGTGGTGTCATGTCGCCGTTTTCAGAGCTGCGCTTGGCCTCAACGCTCCAGTTGACATTTACGTACTCTTCTCCACCAAATGGCGACCCAATAGGTAAACAGTGACGGAACGCACCTCAGCGCCGCACCGCCATCGGCTGTGTCGTGGCAGCGCGAGCCTCTCATGTGACACCCTTGTTTCTTGTACAGCACTTTCGATTCAGTGCCTCGGACGAAGCTAGGTGCTGTCGCTCGAGCAACTACTGTGGATTTCGCACAGTCACCATCGCTGGCGCGCGTGCTATCTTGGCAGCCATCACACTTGTAGCGTACTGCGTAGCAGCGCCTTGATCGCGTGCTCCGTTCCAGGCGCCTCGCATACAGTCGCAATGATGGCAATGCCCTCGCCACACAGCTCGCACGCGAACGCGTCTACGAGTGCCGCAAGGAATGAGCTCGCTTGATGCCGCTGTGCTAGGCCAAGTTTCTCGACGGTGAAATGTGCACGCCGCTTAGCGTGGACGCGCGGAGTGAAGCGCGGGCCAGAAGACATCAAAACTACATGACTTAGCTCGCGCTGGGCCGTTGTCTCTGCCGCTAGACCGTCACATGGCACTTCACGCACCTGCATGCTTGCTTAATAGGCCCACGTTCACTACAATTCACATTGCCCCTAAAGATGCTACTCTTACTTTGTATACCATGCATTGCTATCGCATGCATTGCTATCGCATTCATTGCTTTGCCCTTCTGGCGAAACTGTGCTTATTTAAAAAGAAAATAACCAGCCATTTAACCATCATGATAATTAATACAAACATTAATTATTGCACTTTTGCAATAATTAATGTTTTTAATTTGCCTCACGTAAGAAAGAAAGAAAAGACAGAAATAAGGAAAGAAAATGCGTATGGCCCATTCGCCACATCGCGAACAACGAGGGAGGCGCGGGGTCACACCAACGCCGAGGTGCGAGTGCCACTATGAGGCACCGAAGTCAGGGATTAGGACAGCCTACAAGCTTCGCGTTCTTTGTTTTTTTTAAATTGTAGACATCACAACGAGACGAGACTTCGCTCGTCTTGAGGCCCAATGCCTTAAGACGAACGAGGAAAGGGAGAAAAAAATGAGAGAAACAAACGTTTAGAAATAACGGGAATTTCAATATTATAAAATAATTTGAATAGAACAGCCAAGGCATGTTTACGCAGAAAGAAAATCGTGGAATCCACTCTCCTCTTGGTCAATCCCCTGAGCTGGGCATGCGCTACACAAGAAAGTAAACGAAGAAGAGAAGAGCGCGAGCGCAGTACATGCATATTTGCTTCACTGCAACGCATACACCTCAACCGCACGTAGCCTCCATAATCGCCACTTGAAAGTCGTCTGCAGACGTTCTCAATCAGGTGTAAAAATACAGCGTTAGCTTTGGAGTGTACAAATACCATTGTGCGTGTGATAAATGAGGCGCGAATGGCCCGCCAAGAAAGATTCGCCGAGTATTGCTTTCCCGCAGTAAGAGCGCATCTGCGGAGAAGTACGCTTCCGGTGAATGAATTTACACTTTTATGATCACGAAGTCGGGTACACGGCGTTGAGTATGTTGTTTGCAATGAATGCTTAATACTGCTAGTGTCTTACAACACGGCAGTCGTTCTTTGCGGGTGACACGGACGGTTTAATGCATGCACTACATTCATACTACGAACTTTCGCAAGTTCTCTCGTTGCAAATGGCTTTGCTGTTGTTGTCTGGCAATGTTATCTCCCTCGTAGTTACGCCGACAGGGGGGAATTTTGGATCAGTGGGGGCCACCCATCGCTTTTATTGCGTGGGCAGTCGACAGCGATAGAATCATCTTCGTGATCAACTGCTTCTGGGCGCCTTTCGTTTTCAACGCATTTAGACGCTTGACTGGAAAGAAGCGTCGGACAGGCGTTTGAGCGTTGCTTTTTATGCCCTATATAGCATATCGCACGAGAAGTTCGAAAGAATCCTGATTGCTTTCTTCAAACGACTTCAACAACAACAACGAAAAAAAAAAGTGGGGGGGGGGGGGGGGGAGAAAAACTAAGATTTCCCTTTACCAGTTACCGTGACAACAGTAACTGGTAAATCCCAGCTCTTCAAAATTGTAATCAACAACTGTCTCTTGCAGTTCAAATGCGTCCACACTTTTATCGGTCGCCCTAGCGTCCTGCGCCGCCCTCAGCACGACGCGCTCACTTTCGTCACTTACTGACTCCACCTCGTTTTTCATTTTTTCTGCAACTGGATCGCAATCTTGAAGCTGCGTCCCCATTATCAGAGTCCTCTGTTTTACAGCTTCTGGCCACTTGACCCCGCTTTTCACAGTTGTAATGAACTGTCTCCTTCACATGAAAAGCGCGCACACTCTTATCGGTCACCTCAAAATCCAGTGTCGTCTCATGGATACTCTTCCTTAGCTTAATTTGTAACTGCAGCAACTGCAATTCCAGTTCTTCGGCTTCCTTCGCCGCTATTCTTTCTCTCTTTCTTTCCTCTCGCTCCCTTTCTCTGTCCTCGCGCTCCTTTTCTCTTGCCAACGCCCGCTCTTCCCTGGCTTGCTCCTGCTGCTCTTTCACCCACGCTCTCAGCTCAGTGCCCTCGAGACCTAGCTCTTTGCCCAGTACTATATGAACTTGTCAGTATCCATTGCTATCTCTCACAATGCAAAATAATGCCACAACGCCCTAACACTAAGTGCACACAATTCACGCGAACGAGTTATTTCAACCGTGAGCGACATGCACCCCTCACTGTACGTGTTACTATTGTACGGAACGCCCTGTCCGCGGACGCCAGTTTTGTTACAGGACCGTAGTTCAAGCGTCACCGGCGCGAAGTCGATGAAGGGAACGACGGCAGTTTCGGTCGTTCCGTACGCAAGAGACACGGTGAAAGGATCGGAGTCGTGGTTGCGAAAACAAAACAACAAAATTTAATCTATATCGCTAGGGTAGCATGAAGAATACAAGGCAAAAACTACACTTCTCTCAAACTAACAATTAACAGCGATGATAGAGTTTTACAAACAATAGCATGCGAAAATAACTAAGGAAAAGTAAGCAACCAACAAACAGAAGTAGGGCAATGAAAACAATATGGGAGTCTAATCTACAAAAGTTATGAAAGTTCAGGCAGAGAGTTCAGGGGTATAAACAGGTCATGGCATACTTGATGATGACCGGCAGCGTTGAAGGGTCCTCGGCAGTCTGGTGCGAGAAGTCCGTAGTTCTGGCAAAGCTTCAATGTCGACGGAGTTGCAGCGATGATATTTCCGGGGAGCTAGTGCTTGATGGCAATCTTGAGCAGGTTGAGCTAACTCGAGCCGAAGTCTCGATGCCTACGTTGCAGACGGTAAGCGCGCGTCTCAACTATACGAAGCGGCGAAGGTTGGGTGGCCCCCAGCCGGTACAAAGTCACGCTAACAACTTCTAGAAGGGATACGTGATGATCGGCTTCTACGTCATGTCACGCAAGCGACTAGAACCCTGTGGCCCTCAATACTCCCCGCTTAAATACGCTCATGTTTTCCCTGATTCGCTGTCTGCGGAATACGGGAGTGTTTACAGAGACAATTGCTCCGGAATTGCATTTCTTGCTCCGCCCAAAAATATCCCTCTCGCAATTAATACACCGGAGAGAGCGATGGCCAAACCCTTTCTTGTGGTCGCCGAATCGGCATCTTCCTTCATCTCGCCTGATTGACAGGTCATTAGCGTTCGAGACGCGGGGGTCCCTGCTTCGCCGGTCATAACAATGATATGCATTAGTCGTCCACTTCGGCGCCGAGGGGCTGCCGACAACATAATAACGTATACTGCCTGTCCGTGTCCAGAGCCCGCGAAACGGTGCCCACTGTCTGCACCTGCATTGCTGACCGAAGCACCGCGTCTGTGTATTTCAAGAATCACGCCGTGGTCTCGCGTGGGAAAGCACAAAGTCGGTGTTTCCAAGCTCAGAAAGCGATCTCCTCCTTGTTTCCTTCGAAAAGGGCCAAGAGCTTCTGATGTCGATCGTTGGAGCGGTCGAAGCGCTTCTAGCGTCGCACGTGCAGGGATACCGTGAACCTACACCCATAGTCCGCCCCGAGGCAATGTCATTCCGTGACACGCTTCAACTCCCAAAGGGCAGCCCTTTCAGCGGTACTAGGCCCGCCGGACAACCCATCCGCTCACAGAAGGTAAAATTCTAAGGCACTGTACTTTAACAGACTAGAGGCAGTTAAATATCATAAGCACGGGAACCATATGCACTGAGTATTCTTACCAGCGCAGAAACCTAGGTGGAGCGTGCACATAGCCCACGAAATGCAGTGTAATAATTCATGTCTAATCAATGCACATACTTTTCAAGCTAAGCTTGCGTAGACTCTAGCCTGTGTCGGCACTGTTGTAGTCATCACGCTGGGCAGGCTGCCGGTTCATGACTATAGCCCGGCCGGCTTTTCCGCCATCGTATCGCAACATGTACATTTTAACGTCCTTTTGTGCGAGTTTATTTCCAGTCAGAGATTTATACAGAATATCGACCTTGCGGGAAGGAGGCGGGGTGACACATGGTGCTACCAGAACGCGGGGAGGGGGGGCACCGCATGCTTTGCACCTTCCCAGCTAAGACTTCACGTTAGCGGAACTGTTTGCCTTGTTTGCATACACGTACAATGATTTATCGCTTAGAAAAGAATATTAAATTAAATAATCACGTAAAATTAAATAATCATGTGCAAGACTACCACGTCTCTTTGTCAGCACGAATTATAATTTCGACCTCTGGTGAAAAGCCCGCGCCCTCGCCTTCCACTCTTTCTTTCTGTAGCTGGACCGGTATATTCGGTGAAAGGTGGTCGTAAAAATGTGGTCGATCCCTCTGTCATAGGAATCGAAAGGGAAACCTGTCTTCGCGAAGTCATGGAATGAATAAGCGGAGATCTGGCTTCTCGAGGGGCAGGAGATGGGTCGGGTACTGTGAACATGTTACATGTAGACATCAGCGGCACCTCGACAGTTGTACACGAGGGGAACTCCTCGAACGACTCGCATTGCTCCGGAGAGACTGAATTGCACGCGCCAGAGCTACTCTGCCATAAATAAGGAGCGTCCGCAAATGGCGACAACTTGCAAGCGAAACCGAACGGGTTGTCCACAGATCGTTTCGTGAACACATAACCCGTTGCAGCGAAAGGTGAATCAGAATCATTTGCATGTCGACGGCCGTCTTTGCGATCCTGGAGCAGTGCGCGTCGCAACTCAATACACCTGGCCACGCAAGACAAATTTTGTAGTGGCCGCGTTCGTACTCTCCCCGAGGGCGTGATTTCATTCCATAGACGGCTGTGGACCAAGCAGATGCGCGCTTTAACTCCGTAGGCGCTAGCACACTTGGCAGCCTCCTCCCTTAGCAACGCTACAGTGGCTAGAATAGGAACTCTCGCTGGCCGCCGACGCCGATCCTGTGCTTTTCTGTTCTTTTGAATTTAAGAATCTCTCTCTCTGTCTGGAAAGGGCGCGCAGCATGAGGATATTTGCACGGCAGGGGTGGCTGTGGTTTGCCCGTGTCAGAGGGGCCATAGGTCGCCGCTTCGCAATGCGCCTTCGGCGCTCTCACTATTTTGCTCATGTTAGTACTGCCAGTTAGGAGTATCAGCGACGGGCACTAGCGCGCCCGCCGCTAACACCAACGCGCTTCTGTAGCATGGCGAGCACATACAGAATCGCGTCGCTGACGCTCCTCGCTCTGGCAGTACCGACACGAGCAAAATAGTAGTGAGAGCGCCGAAGCGGCGAACTGGCCCCCCACTAACGGGCAAACCACCGCACCTGCGCCTGTCCGTATCGGGGGCGGTACGAGTGCATGGTGGCCATTGCGGCGCTGGGGTTTGAACCCGGGCGCCCACCCTCCAAAAGCAAATGTCTTAGCCGGTAGACTACACAGCCATGCTTAAAGGGGTCGTGAAAAGAATTTGGAGATGCTGGTTTGTAATTTTCACTGCTTCAATACGCATTCGACAAGCCGATTCCGAAATATTTCGGCGAAATATTCAGTGCCCATTTAACAACGCCCGTTTTAAATCTCTGCTTTCTTGCACTCCCGAAACGACTATGCGACACTACCGGCCGACGTGGTACTATTTGGTGACGTTGAATTAAGACATTTTTAAGTTCAAAGGCACAGTGAACTCGCGTTTGCTCTAAAGGAATCTATTTACTTGAAAGCTAGAAAGGAAGAAAATACTTGGAAACCGTGCGGTGTCACCATTCGGAAGAAAAGCGGCAGCACGGTTTGTTTTCCCATGGCCTCCGAGGGCGCGCCAATCTCGGAGGTATGACGGCTACTAAGATGACGTCATCTGCAGAGATAAGGGGAACGCGCGCAGTGAAACCGAAACCGCGTTTTTTATCGCTCTAAATCAACGCACATGGTGCACCGGAACAGTGGATATTGTTGATTGGAGGGTCAGGATCCCGAATACGCACTTAGTACAAAATGTTCAGAAAACGTTTCACGACCCCTTTAAGAGAAGTGTCCCTATTTAAGCCATATATGAACGCCTCGAGTTTTCTACAGCCTAGTGGGAAAGGAAGTGGTAGGTCAGGCATGCGCACGCCAAGCTTCGCTTTCCCCCATTTTCTCGGCAGGGGAAGGGCTGCGAATTTTCCAATTTTGAGCCATACCTGCATAACAGCCAACATGACCTTCAACGGCTAGATTTGTAGTGAAATGACGTAGCTAGACTTCACATACCAGTTTTATTTAAGGCGTTGATGCTGCACTTCATCCTGAGAGTGCAGCACGGGCCTTTTAATTTGTCTTTGTACAGAAACCTACTACCACGCACAAAATGACTTTGCCAGAGTGGCGAGCAGCTTTCCATATACCAGAGGTGAGCAACGAAGAACACAGCCTCAACGAGAAGCAAGGGTGGTAAAGAAGCAATGTTTTATTGGTCACCAGCATGTCCCCCAGTGTGTGTGTGCATGTGTGTGGTTGCAGTGAAAAAAGGGTGTATCTACAGTGCATCCATATGACACAGGGAACAAAGAAAAAGACTGTTGCCAACAAGATGATGCTTGAAGATATAACTTAGACATATGCTTTCGTGTGTGTTTTGACAGCAATCACCTGCCTTTGGAAAAAATAGAGAAAAACATAGCAGGTAGGACATCACCTAGAGCAATCTAACGCACATCTACTAAACAACATGTGATGGAGACCATTACATTAGGACGTCTGTTGTGCCATATTCTACAACTATGTACAGCGATACGGTAGCACACCGGGTGGCCTGGACTGGCTCTCTTGGGGCACATGCAACCATACCTTTTACTGGGTCTGGAACTCTTGCACAACTAAGAGATATTGTTATATTCCAGAAATTGTCAGTATATTGTAGAGAGGAATCCACAAACCAGTTGTAACTGGTCACACCCAGTACAGTGTATTATCATCTATGTCAAATTGCAACCAAGGAGGTGTCTCATTATTTGCTGCACAGCTGATGCTTATTTAGAATATTTTTTCACCAGTATGGTGCACTAACTCTGCTGAATACCTAATGTATGCAAGAGACATAGATGCTGCCCCTCTTCCTTCCTTCAATTTCCTACAAACACACACACCTAGGCCTCAGCCCTGAAGCAGCATACTCTGGCAGCCCGAACTGCCGACTACATCTTGTACTAGGAATGTGGTATACTCTTGAAATTAACCTTGCACAAATGAACTTCCAAGTTTTCATTACAACCATGACAGACTTGTATTTATGTGCCTACCTCATGTGTAATTAATATAGCTCTCGAGGTATTCTGCCCACTTTTTTCGACAAGTAACGTGGGCTCAGGGTTCTTACAATGCTGGCATATCAGGTTCTATAAGCAATGTCAATTCATTCACTGGGGTTCTGAAAACACACTTGCTGCATTGAGACAAAGCTAACAGCATAAAACGGCACAGAACGAACGTGAGTACGAAAGCTTCACTTTTACAAGACAGGACCGCATGCTATGTTGTTCATCCAACACAATCTTTAAGAGGGCCCTCTGGCAAAAACTCAAACCCAAGTTCCAAAGATGTGTTTGTCCAAGGCTCCAAGGGTCATTATATACTATTTGAGAACAGGCCACCGTGTGCTTTAAACCTATATACAGAGAAAAATCTGTTGCTGCTGCCTCTTTGTCTGTTACAGAGGCACACATTGCCACACCTTAGCTCTATGGTCCACAACCACTAAAAAAAGATGACACAACTCAAGTAGCACAAGCAACTCAAACACACTAGCAATGCACAAAAGAAGAATGGATGAATTATCGTCCCCTTCTACATGTCAGCAGCCGCACTACCTAAGGTTGCTCTTCAATTTAAGAGCTCCATCTTTGGCAAGCTCTGCAAGTGTTTGCCAAATAAATATATATATATATATATATATACACACAAGTGCCATTAATCTTTTGTTGTTTTTTCTTCCCCTGGAATGGTATGCTCACAAATGACAAAGAAAGTAAACAAGCACACCCACTTGCGAAAAATGCATCAAGGTCATGTATAAACAACATAGCCTAAAAAAAATGACAGCACCACGCTGTTACAGGTGACCTGTAGCAACGTGCCTTTCTCACAATTATGCGTGCGTGCAGCATTTGCTTGCTTGCACTATCATTTCTTGCCACTAAAAGCTCCCACCTCCCTTAATGTGGCATCTCTAGCAGTAACTGTCCATTTAAAAAGAGTGAATAAATAAGAACATGAAGGGAACAATGACATTGTAGCAATGCCAACAGACTTCCTTCACACGCACCACTTCTTGCAAAATAAGCCCCTTATGTGCCATGGCTGTGCCATCTAAAAATGACCAAGTCCAGACACAGCTCACTGCCAATGCTTTCTTTTCCCAGTGCACCTGTACAGTGCGACACTTTCTGAGCACGGTCAGATAATGGTGCCGACTGGTTGCGGATGCAACTGTGAGCATGAGCCAAATATCACTGCACTGCACATATCAGGGAATTTGCAATTTGCTTTCATACACAGCAAGAAATTGCCTGCTCTCCTTTTAACAAGAAGCGCCAACTACATCGCTTGACCGCAATCATGAAATCAGCCAATGCTAGTTCTGCCTCAAATAATGTAGTCCGTGCTGCGTCTTTTTTGGCCAGCTGTATGTGAAACCAAACTGCAAATGCCCAGGTGTGTGCAGTGCAATATTTCGCTCAGATGTTCATAGCAGCACCATGATTGATTGGCATCTTCTGACTCTATTCAAAAAGTTCTGTAGGGCCCCTTTATAGGACTGTTGTTGATGAATTGTACACACTGTCTACATTGTCTTAAATGATTCCACAGCAAGAAAAAGAAAGTGCCATTTTTGGTAAGGATTCAGAATAAATGGCACATAAGTGGTTGAAAAGAGTTCTTATATTCTGCAGAAACCAAGTGACCCTGGTTATAGACACCACATACACATGCACATAGATACACACAAAAGCATGCAAACACACACACACACAAAGAACAATGCTGCTGTAATACCATGTGTACCACTGGCATTGAGATATCTCACAAGTCTGCACAGGCTTGCATCAACAGCAAACAAGACAAAATCCTGCATATGTAACAGCTTCACATAAAAAAGAAACTATCACTGCTAAACCCTAATTATCAGCAAATTAATAAAGCATGCAACCTTAAATGGCAACATCCATGAGTGAAATAAAAATTAACCACACTTAACTAATTCTCTGAAGAAAGCTTGCTTTCCCAAAATTTGGTGGACAAAACGCTACTTGATTTTACTGCAGAACAACTGCTTCACTTTAGCACAGGGGTTGGCTTATACTAGAGGTCAGTACCCTTGGACTCGGACAAGACAAAGAAGCATTCTTACATGTGCATTTGCTTTTGACAACTTTGAAGCAAATGTACCACTCAATTGTAATTTTTGTTTGCAAATAAACATTTGTCTCATGCAAATACCTTCACTAAGGTGCTCTTTATCAAGGGAAAAGGCCAATTAATAATAAGAGCAAGCAGTGACGAAAAATGGTACTCTCTGCCTGTGTATTTACTAGAAGCAAGTAGCATGGAAGATGTGGAGTGCCTGATTGATTTTACACAATCCAAACCGAGTGTGAAGCTTCAAGGAGGTTGTGTAATAAGCCTGTGTGGTGGGTCGTGGCCCTTTATAACATCATCAAGTTTTACATTCCACGCAGGTATACATTCAGTAATCTATTCACAAACCAGCAACTAGCTGTGAACAGCAAGAAAAGTATGCACACAATGATAATTGTTCTTGGCAGAGAGCAGCAGTGCACTCAGTTCATGCCCCTCTTGAGATGTACTGTACTTTAGTTTTATACTTAAATAACGACAAGGCAAAAGTGAGAGAGCGAAAGGACAACATGTGTGGGAAACTAAACAATCAAACTCACCCTGCATGCTGAAATAATTTTCTCAGCTACTGAATGCGTACAGTAAATAAATTAAAATGGGAAACAAATGTATTTCATTCGTACTGATGGCAGCTTCGGCATACAGCGTGTACTCACCCTTTTCAGAGCATGCTGAAAGGAGAAATGTAGAAGAATGCTCTCATCAGCACGTCGTATCTTTCTGAAGAAGCATCAAACTTAAGCACCGGCCCGACATCAGGTGTATTAATACACAAAACAAATATGACCAGAAAAGTGGGCAAAAAAGCGTATAAACATATGTGCTACCAGCAGTTTTGTGACATGATTGAAGCACAAGGCAATAAAGGGTAGCTTCAAGCCTCACTTAATATGACGCATACAACAAATCATCGCAGCCCCTAACTGAAAACCACAATACAGATGAACAGAAGAAAGCCTTCACATTAAAATTAGCAACAAAGGTGAGCACACAAATGACAACAGGGATGTCACCCAAGCGTCCACAACAGCAGTTTGTGATTACATTGTGACGCTGTACACTTGCTTCTAGTCATGCCCGGAGGCCATGAGAGGGATAAAGAAGATGCACGACGCCTTCATGGGATCAGTCAATGCATGTTCGGAGCGAAGGTGCTCTTCACTACAGCGTTCGTATCAGCACAGCGGAACCGGGTGACAATGCATATGCTCTACACGCTCACAGCTTACAGAGAAGAGCTGCACCATGCAGCTGAGCCACAAGGGGCAACAGTCAAGCTAAGTGTAACCGCAACGGACATGGTTCTGCACAGAGAATGCTGCGAGTTGGTGCACGACTTGAGAGCACTGAAACCACCAAATTTGTCAAAGCACACTGTCAGTACCTCACCGAAGGTCCAATGTCCTGACAACCTTGGAGCAGTCCTCCGCCCTCAAGGCTTGGTGGCAATCATATGGGGGAGGCGTTGGTGATTCATGTAGCGGCTCTTCGTCCATAAGCGGTGTACCCGGGTCATCATATTCATCAAATGTTGCTTGCTCCGGCTCAGTTGCCACAGCAGGGGCTGGAGGTGGTTGCGCAACCTGTTGGCAGTACGTTGGCATGCCCAGCTGTGGTGGAACTGGGAAGGTAGGCGCTACAGAGAATGCAACGGGGGCACCACTGGGCATGGCCAGGTAGTTCATTGCAGCCGCATCATAGTGTGGCGGCGGATGGGCCATGGACGGCAGATAGGCAGCAGGAACTTCTCCGAAGGGTCCCACAATTGTGGGGTGTGGCATAACAGCAGGCGCTAACAACTGGGGGGTGACTGGTGCCATAGTTGATGGAACCATGACTGGAGCCGCCATAGGCGGCAGTGATGGGCTTAGTAACGATGCCGGTGGCTTGCTTATGTCCCTGTACATGGGGCTCGATGAGGGTCCTAAGTGCCTTGTGAAATCGTCGTAGCGGCCAATGGGAGCAACTGATGATGATAATGACACTGAAGGAGGTGCCATCCTCATGTGTGCCATTGGAACATGCGGGGCCATTGTTGTCCGCACCATGGATGATGGAAGCGAGGTTGGTTGTATGGGCCTTGGAAGAGGTGGTGTACTGGAACGATGACACGACAGTGCAGATCTAGACATCGAAGAGGATGACTGCCGAGATGGAGGCAGGGGTGCCGATGCTACCATGGGCCTTTGCGTACTGGACATCAACAAGCTTGACACAGGCCGTGTGGCAAGAGATGTAGTGACGGCTTTACTGGCTGATGCTAAAGAAGAGACTGCAAGCGTTGTCTTGGGTGCTGTACTGGCTGTTGTAATAGGGAGTAGTAGTTCTAGAGGGGAGATTGCTACAGATGATGTAACCATAGAACTGCTTTTTGGGGCTGAATGCATAACAGTGGAAATTGTGGAACCAATTCTGGAGAATGATGACGTAATGGAACCAACTTTAGATGTTGCATGCTGCACTACAGTGGATGTACTTGAGCCCATCTTTGATGTTGCATGTACAGAGACAGCAGCAGATGAAATACTTCCCTTTGTTGCTGCTATGCTAACCGAACTGCTCTTGGAGGTTGAGCCAGCTGATGTGGCGATGTGATTACCCTTTGGGCTGTGAAGGGAAACTCCAGCTGAGGAACTGCTTCTTGATGTTGATGTCAGAGCCAATGATGAACTGCTTTTGTTTGTGAGGGAGTTTGATATGGTGGTTATACAACTGGCTCTGGGAGATGACACTGCTGCCGGGGAGACAGCTGAATCAGTTTTATGTACTGATGCAGCAACATTAGTGGTTAGCGAGCTGCTACCTGAGGATGCTGTAGCACTGATGGCAGAACTTAACTTTGATGCGGATTTTGATGAAGGTGCCATGCTCATTACAGTACTGCACTTGGTACTTGATGTAGTATTGTTTTTAGTTGAAACTGCACTGGTGGTAGCGGTGCTGCACTTGGATGTGACCGCACAAGACACTACATAAGTGCTCTTGGAAGAAGCAACATTGCATGCTGCAGAGACATTTTTTAAAGAGGCAGTACTTGACACAGAGCTGCTTTTCAAAGACAAAGCAGCAGCTGTATTTAATGAATTGTTCTTTGAAGATACTGTACTTGTAGTTGTTGAACAGCTTTTGGAAATGATGGTGGACGTACCTACAGGAGAGGCTTTTACAGCAGCTGCTGCTAATGATGGATTAACCTTGGTTGTAACCTCTTCAGACATAACACAGTTTGTTTTGCCATTCAATATTACACCAGTAAGTATAGCTGAATCATTTTTCAAACATGAACCTGCAGTAGATACAGTCATGGCATTTTTTACAGAAGGAAGTGACACTGGAACAGTACAATCGCCAGGTTTCAGAGATGCTGCAGCAGGACTCATCTTTGGTGCCATAGGACTCGAAGTAACCATCAGTGAAGTACTGGAAGAGCAAGCACCCACACTTGACATTTCGACTGTCCGCACAGGCGGGGTTACTGGAGTCGGTGTTGTTTCAGAGGATGATGTAGCAGGTGGCTCACAAGGCGTCGACAGCAATGTTAATGCCTCAGTGTTGTTCTCACAAACACCGGCGGTTGCATCATTCTCTGGAGGCTCTACTTTTATTTGACCATCAAGGTTAGCTGGCAAAAATAACGGCTTCTCAGATGCTGCTTCTACATTGACCTCCTGCTGTTCTTTGATGGCAGGCATCTTTGGAAGCTGCTGCTTAGGCCCGTGTGTTGAAGATGAATGAACCTTCTGCAGCTGTTGTGATTTCGATTCTGAGGAGGTGGTCTTGGTATCGAGCTCCTTAGCCTTCTCTTTCTTCTCCTTGGGTGCTTTGTGTTTATCCCCACTGTGTTTCTTCGGTGTCAATGACGACGTCGACTGCATAGCTGCTACCATTTCCTCCGGTTTTCTTTCCCCTGAAGGTGCCTTTCCGGGTTCCAGCTTAATTTTTTTGGCAGATGGTTCCTTGGGCGGCTTTGAGTCGGCTTCCCGCTTGCGAGCCTTGGGGTCCTCTACCTTGACCTCCTTCTCTTTTTTCACGATGACAGCTTCAGGGCTCTGAGATGCCGCTGCCGGAGGCGTGCTCTCCTGTGGGTAGTACTGGCGCAGACGCACGTGCCAAGCCACACTGGCCACGGCTGTCACTGTGCGGAACTGGTGCACAATGTTTCGAGGCAAAAAGTAGATGTCATTGTCGCATAACGAGATGCGGGAATACCGAATTCCTTCCCTGCGCAGCTGGTTCAGCTTGGCATCTTCAACCCATTGCACGCACTGCACCAAAAGCAAATGAGGATCATTAAGCTCTTCTCACTGTCAGGGGAAAATGCCACTGTTCATAAATACTCCTAAAAAAGTGATATAGACATTTATTGGGCTGCTTTTAGGCCATGAGAATTTCAAACTATAGGAAGGTGAGTTTCACAGCACGCGAACATAGGAAAAAATGCGACAGAGAAGAAAGAGCACTGACTTCCAACTGATCTTTACTTTGCAGAGTGGGAAGATATATAAATACAAAGAAAAAAAAGACAAGCCTAATCAATGTACTGCCAGTCAAACCACACGTGACACATGTTCGTGATTGCCCCTTTCTTGTTTCTTTGTATGTATATATCTTCCCACTCTGCAAAATAAAGATCAGTTGGAAGTCGGTGCTCTTTCTTCTCTGTTGCATTTTTTCCTATGCTTGCGTGCTGCGAAACTCGCCATCGTGAATGCAGACCGCCCCTTTTTTTGTTTCTTTGTATGTATATATGTTCCCACTCTGCAAAATAAACATCAGCTGGAAGTCGGTGCTCTTTCTTCTCTGTTGCATTTTTTCCTATGCTTGCGTGCTGCGAAACTCGCCATCGTGAATGCAGACCGCCCCTTTTTTTGTTTCTTTGTATGTATATATGTTCCCACTCTGCAAAATAAACATCAGCTGGAAGTCGGTGCTCTTTCTTCTCTGTTGCATTTTTTCCTATGCTTGCGTGCTGCGAAACTCGCCATCGTGAATGCAGACCAACTAGCCCAAGCTGCTACACTTGTATAGGAAGGCCTTGGAAGAAGACTGCTCAGTTCAAAGGTCTACCTTTATTAGAGCTTGGAATTACTATAAGCACATACAGTAATACCGTAGTTGCTCGATTCTAACGCGCACCCGTTTCCCGCGACCAAAAAAGGTGGAACATCGATTGTAACGCGCTCCCACTTTTCGCGACGCGGAATAAACAGTGAAAAGGTCCTTAGGGAATAAAAGGTCCTTAGTAATCAACCTTCCCACATTCGTAAAAAAAGCGTACTCGCGTAATGAACGCACTCGCATAATAAACGCGCCGCCAACTTTGAACCACCGCAGTCCCTCATACGGCCGCGCTATGGCTTTCCCGCTTCACTCAATCCGCGGTGTCTCGAACACGTTCGGCGCGCCGATTCACAACTCCTTGGTCCCGATTAAAACTGTCACACGTCGCCGGGCGTAGCCGCATGGAAGTGGCAATAACATCATTTACTCGCAGTGCTGCATTCCTCCGTGCTATCGCAGTTCCCTCACGCCCGCTGCCGCGTGCTGCTATGCGTGCTGCGCGCTGGCGCAGATAAGCAAGCATGGTCTGGACGTGGTCCCCGAGATTGCCGCGATGCAATCTCGGACGTCATGCAGCGCGCACGACTGAGAGGCTCAGGTGGCTCAGGCTCAGCACAGATATGAGGGAGAAATGCGATCATGAGCCGTTTTGCGCGCGGTGATGGGGAAATATCGCCCCTTACGGCTACGCACGAACGCTACCGAAAGCTGGTGCGGCTGGGCGTCTCCGAGGTTGCATTGGCGACGTAGCGACTTTGGTTGGCCGCAAGACAGCCAAGCCGGCGCGGCGAGTATCATCGGCCTACGCATCATGTGCGTCGGGTTTAGTTCAGCGCGGGACAGGCAGCGACATAGGCTTCTGAAGCTATGCGTGCCAAAGACCGCCGCGCCACCAGTTCGTTTTTTCGCTGGTGACCGTTCGACGGCGCTCGAACCTTGTAGGAGGCGGCCGTTTTGATGATATCGTAACGGTGTCGTTCGTTCGTACTCGATTCTAACGCGCATACGATTTTTGGACCCGTTTTATCGGAAAAGAGGTGCCGTTAGATTCAAGTAAATACGGTAAGCACATACAGCACATACACTAACGGGGCGGCAAAAAAACTTGTTATAAGCAGGAATTTTATATAAGCAACCACTCACTAAAAGCTTAAAAGTCGTGTTTAAATTTCACTACAATTGAATGGAAGTGAAAACACGACATAGGTGCAAAAAAGACACCAGCAATGCCATTTACTTCCACGACCACAGCTATAGTGGCATCAGGAACAGCCGAGTCTGGCCTGTGCAAATCATACCGGTCACCTGGATATTTCAAACTGCGATAAATGCAGACCCCAATCAGTTTTCTTGGTCACCATTAAGAGTCACTAAGTGTGTATCCACATGACCCCGCGTCCCTGATTTGTGCCGTCCGTGCCATGTCCGCGGATCTCGTGGACGGAAAATGCCAACCTCTTTTTCGCATTGGGATTCGCGCGGACTAACACAGCAGATTTAGCCGAGGGTGCCATTATAGGTCTGGCAACAAGCACCGCTTCTTTTTTCTTGTTTGGTTTCAACTTAAAACAAACTCTGTGACAAAGAGGAAAACATAAAAACCTCCCATAATTTTTGCTAGCCATGAATATGTTTTCGACTCTCATACTGCTTGCGCCATCTAGAGAGAAAAGAAAGAAACAAACATTCAAACACTAATATGGCCTCTGAGATTTAGTAGCACTCAGGCTACCACAAATTACAGAGCTCATGTTCTGCCAATAGAGGCACTCGTTAAGCCTACAGCTCTGAGAAAACGAGTACGTACGGCTCTCAAAAACGGTGCCAAATTGTCATGAATACGTTGCCGGCAAAGCTTTCGGACACAAACCTAAAGCAAATACAAGCGTCAGTTTGGGACTAACAGCCCATGCAATGCGTGAAGACCTTAAAGATTCAAAGTGGCCTCTTTAAAATGTTGTAGCGCAAAGGAACACAGGGACACACGAAGAGCACAGGACGGGTGCTATTCGTGTGTCGGGTGCTCTTCGTGTGTCCCTGTGTTCCTTTGCGCTACAACATTTTAAAGAAGTCATGAATCAACTAGCCCAAGAAAACGTTTTGTTAAGTCAAAGTGGCCAGCTTTCGCTTCAGACAGTGCCGCCATGTTTTTTTTTGTTTTTTTTTTCTCCAGTGCATCTGTCTACTCGCTTCGTCCGCCGTCTGGATGCGCTTTGCAGCTGGACAGGCGGTGGAATGATCGTCCAAGGAAGAGATTTCCGTGGAGCTATCCGTCATGTAGATACATGCTAATCATTGCTGCTTAGTCCAAACTAATGCCAATGTCACAGGGGCATCTTTAATTGTGATCAATGCTGATCTTAATCAGATTTCATGATCATGATCAACAATGGTTGCTGCTATGTGGGCCAGAAAAATCCGGATTGAACTTGGCAACGTTAGCCTAATCAAGATGTGAGATTGCAATAGTCTCGATCCCAATCGGGCATCATCGCAATTAAACATGACTGTGTAGCAGCGCCTAACCTGGATCGAGCATAATCCGGATTGGAGTCGATCGCCATTAAAAGTGCCCTTGTGGCCCCAGTATAATACAGATAGAGTTCGGCACCGATGTCAGCCAAATTGCGGTTAAAAGAGATCATGTGACAGCACATAATCTGGATTACTATTGATCACGATTAAAGTGCTCGTGTGAGGCCAAGTTAAGTCAAAGTCACCTTCAGCTTCTTTGCCAGCGATTCTGGTCAAGTCTGGTCATCATCGTTAGGCACTGCTTCACGCAGTCTTCCTTCTCAATTTTATCAAGGGACTTGACCTTTTTCCAGCTCTTATCAGAAGTACTTTCTGCTCTGAAGTCTAGTGGAGTGGAGCCATTGTAAATGTTGGTCACAAAAGTGCATGCAAGGCACAAAGCACTTAAACAACATGCAATTGCATGGCCTGGGGTAGACCAGCGCAGATCCCAACGTGCGCTTAGTTAGCACTCAACCACAGGTAAATGCGTGCAGAGGCACCAGTGAGCCGATGAGCAGCCTATACACACCAACATAAAGTAACTTCAGTGGCTTGAGTGACTTTGAGACAGTGCTAGCATCGTGCACGCTGCTCGGTGTAGTACGTCTGCCCATTTTATTGCGCACTATTGATCATCGCGCTCACCAGCTCCACGCCCGCAAACGTGGGAGTAGCAAGCAAGCGATGCATTCACTTCAAAATTGTGCCCGCCGCACGTGCTGGTGATGGCAAAAAGAAGGGTCACTTCTGCAGTGCTGCTCTGGAGCCACGCAGCTGTGCCTCAGTAGTTCACTCTAAGCAGTGTGAGCTATGGTCTGAACAGTGCGGGTTAAAATGAATGCATTTGGGTCGAGATCAGAAAAGATTTTGAATGAAATTATGTTTCTAGTAAGGCAATTTCATTACAACGAGGGGTTACTGTATCAGAATACGGCCAGCTTAATGCCAAACGTGTCCTCAATACGAGACAGCAAAATACAGCCACCTTGGCAGTGAATGTCCTTAGCCACCAAAGCATACAAATATTGTGACATAACAAAAGTAGCAAGCTTAAATGGCCGCTCACCTGTGAAACGGGTGGCTCGTGAAGGTCTAACTGAAGCTTTTCCACCAACTGGTTGAAATCACCGGCGTGGAATGCGACTACGTCCTTGGTGATTCGGTTAGTCTCCCCTCTGTTGTACAAAATTAAGAACTCTTAGCATTAAGCTCCATTTCTTCACAACACAAGGAAACTAAAACAAGGGCTCAGGAAAAAGCGTTAATGCTTTTTCACGTGCACTCATGGAATGAACAATATTTTTCAGACAATTCCCTTTTTGCCTGGCAAAAGGCCTAGGATGACGTCTTAGCAGAGAAAAAGGTTTCATAACTAAGCATGCCTGTAATGTCCCCCCAAAATGATCAACCAAGAAAATTGAGCATGAGGGCTGTTCTGTCAAAGAAAATTAAAAGTAGCCTGAATGGCTCACAATTTTCATTTTTCTTTTCATCTAAACACCTTTTATGAATTTGCTTGCACACTAAAAGACAGCAAAATTCACTTCAAGACCATGACAGGCACACTCACCCAGTGTTGCAACGGACGGCTTTGAGGACACCCACAGCAGCAGTGGTCAGTCTGTCAAAGCCCTGTCCTACATGATCTGCATGACACTTGGTGCGATCTTCAAAGAGCATCTCGCGTGGCTCCGAGGCACGAGGCAAATACTGCAGCTTGCGCAGTTCATCTCTGCGTCTTGCTCCTGACCCGGACACGCTGTTACGCTTGTTCGGTGACCGGGTCAGTTCGGCCGTAGGGACCAGCTGCTCGCCAGGTCGCACCCACAGAATGGGACCGTCATTGCTCTCCTGTATAGCAGGGGAGGTGGGAGTGGTCAGTGTAAAGATAGTGAGCTCCAGTACTCTATTTTGAGGCAAAAGATGGCCTATAATATGCTTCTAGTTCACTTGAACTTCGTTATAACGTAACAGAATATAACGAAATAATGGATATAACAAGGTACACAAAATTACTCTAGAAATCCCCATAAACATACATGCATCTGAAATCTCGTTTTAATGAAGTAAAATTGACCTTTCAATAGATACAACAAACTAAAATAGTGTCCGAAGCTGAAAATCAGCGCATGGTCCTGCCAACAAAATCGCCTCCTGCGGTGTTCAGCAGCCGTTCAGCACAGCGATTCAAAAATTCTGCACCCCAGTGAAACTACCACACACTGCCTTGTGTAGCCGCATGCAAGCAGTGGCGCTCACCAATATGTACTGCTTCCTTCCTCATTGCAGTCCTCCTCACTTGCCATCCCCACTTTTTTTTCTCTCCCAGCAGCTGAATGGCCTTTGAGATCATGTTGTGGCAACCTCAGAGGTCAAGCTAATTGTGCATACAGACAGCTGACAGTAGTAAGCTTGATGGTGCGCCGCGGCTTGCATCCTCTTCTATCATTATGGCCACCCGCCGACGCTACCAAACGCTGGGTATGCCTCCCAGAGTGCATTGGTGACGTAGTGACCATGGGGACCGCAAGCCTGTCAAGCCAAGCTGGTGCAGCGACTATCGTTGGCCTACTACATACACATCATGTGCATTGTACGGGTGAAGACTAAGATGGCGTGCCCGGTAATCTGCCGTGTGCTGCTCGTTCATGACTGGATGTATTTTCACTGTTGGATGTTAAATAGTGTCGCCCTTTCTCCGGCAACGTGTACGAGCCGTGCGTGAAACGGAAGCGGAATACAACTGCGTTGTGACAAAACGTGGCCTGTCACCCCAGCTGCCAGTTTGCATGATACAAATGAGCACGATGTCACCTTTTGTTTTTCTCTTTCCCTCCCTACCTTAATAAAACTTCATCACATGTGTGGCTTTACCGTGGGCCATGGTACAGTCTTCTCAGTCATAAGTTAGAATTTTTACACCCAAATGACAAAATTACAGTTAAGGGTAATAATAGTTATAATTAAATAATGGATACAACGAAGTAACTCCAAGTCTCCCTGCAACTTTGCTATAAAATGAAGTTCAAGTGTATATGGATAATCTGCACCTACATGTTAATCTGCACCTACATAATACTAGTACACATTCTTGTTTAGATTTTTCCTTTAATGACCACTTTACAATTGTAAACTAATCCCTTTATGCGTCCGGAGTGTGTCGAACAAAGGACCCCCCACCTCCCTTTTCCCGAACAAAAACTTTATTCATGGTGCCCTTTCTCACCTGTGGTGACTCCATCTGCACGTGTGACAGGGGACCCCAGGGCATGGTAAGGTACAGGAATGGGCACTTCTCAAGTATTGCCAGAAACTCGGGGAAAAAGCCACCCACTTCCTCATGTACTGTCCCCACAAGGCTCATCTGATGCAAAGGACCAGCTCGATACGTGCCACTGCTGTACGTTCGCCCAACCTGCAAAAACATAACAGGACAATGCAAGAAACAAGATTGGTGTGGTAATGTACTTCACCTCACACAATGTGCTGAAGTTGGGAACACATCGAACAGGGAATGTCGCCAGAGCCATTTAAAGGGACCCTGAAACGGTTTTGACGATTTTGTGCAAACATGGTGATCCGGTAGAGCGGGTCACTAGGACCATTACAGGACAGATTTTAGCGCTGTGCGTAAAGTGTGTAATTTACAATAAGGTTTTGAACACGCGTATCGCAAAAGGTCGCAGCGGCTCGCCAAAAAGCGTTTTCAAACGCCCCCGCCATCGAGCGATCGAATGGGAGGTCGCTGATTGGCCCCGACCCAAGTGACGTGCGCGTAATTTTCAAAACCTAGCTGCGAACAACGTGCTTCTACAACGTACTCCTTCGTTTCAGCCAACAGTATCATCGCGGCATCTGGCGGCGTCACACGAGTCGTCGGCGCTCTATTACAGAGGGCTAGCACTGCCGAGGCGGGCGACCTCAGTGAGGATATCGGGGCGCTATGTCACTACGGGAGGCTCGGCAGAGCGGCTGACGCGGGAGGCGCTGTCGTCGCTAGCGCGTACTCCGCGGCAGATCGAGTTGAGGAGGAACAGCAGTGGTAAGGAGGAAGGCGACAGAAATAAGCCCATAGCTGCCTTAGCGCATTGTGCTTCGCTTTATTTATGGTGTGAATGATTTCGCAATTGTGTTGCCTAATCAGTGACGCAATGTCAAAAAAACGTTTCAGGGACCCTTTAAGGGAACTCGTCCTTGTTGGGGACAGTGCACCGAGCCACTTCGCTCCAAAAATAAATAATTCAGGCTAGCGTTGTTTGCATCTGAAAATTTCAACCAATCTTAACGCAGGAAGGTATCAAAGGCAGCCAACCAATGGCAGGGAACAGTTATGTACTCGGTACTTTGGAAATATGGCCTCAGAGCTTGTGTTACGTGACCTTCCACTCAATTTCATTTTCGCTGCCAAGTGAATGAATGTGCCAAAGCACACAGTATGTGCACAGATTCTATCAGGAGCTGGAAGGGCCCATTTGCAGGTTTAAAACAGTGATCAATATTTTGTCCTGAACCAATAGGCAATATTTTTTCCGGCTTGGTTCAACTTCAGGCACGATCAGAGAATATCAGTCCAGGCTCAGTTCCAGCTAAAATTCTGGTCCAGGAAGCAACGGATCAAATTTACATTTAACATCCTTGTCACATGGGCACTTAAATGTGTTTTAAGTAAGAAGACTTCTTCGGAAAGAGATTCACCCATAAACATGTGACAGTCCTCTTCAAAAGCAGTCTTTTTATGGAAACTGAGTTCACTGATCTCTTTTACGGCTGGAAATGAGCAGCCTCAAAACCAGTAGGCACCAGAAATTACCTATCCATAAGAAATAAGAGCAAATGCTTATTTTTCTGCCGCCAAGGCTCATCATAAAAACGAATTTCATATTTCAAAGAAGGTGTAGTAAGTCTTCCAATTCATATTTCCCTCTGTACTCTTGTGAGCAGGTAGAACGGCTCAGGAATGATGACGCTAGATGTGCCGCATGCACAAAGAAATGCCCGCGGATTCTTTATTCTTATGGCCAACGAAAGAGCCCTTGGCACGCAAAAAAAAAAAAAAAGCAGTGTTCGATTGCAGACCCTTGCTTCTGCTCAGCAGGAGTCCCTGCTCGATACCGTTCTTCACTGCTTTTGCCGCATCTGCCTTGCTTTCCAAAGCGAAAATCCATGCCATAAAGCTTGCAATTATAGCCTTTTTCCTCAGTATGGTCACCCATGACGAGGTAGGAGCACCAGCACGGAAAAAGAAAGGCCCAGTGTTGGCAGACAAACTTGCAGACATCGCTAGTTATGCAAAAGCTTTCTAAACCCTTACATTATCCTCTCTTAATCTGGATTCTGGTAAAATTATTTGAAGAAATAAGAAACATGCAATGCAATAAATATTTACTATGTACATCGAGGTGCATCATTTTATTTTCACTGGTTCTGTTTTAAAGGCTAGCGCCATGCTTTCGATGGGAATTTAGGAATGAAACACTACAAAGAGACTGTTGGTGCTGTGTGTCTGCGGTGGAAGCCTTTACATTAAGAAGACGTTCAACTTCGTAAAAGACCACTTACGTGAAAGAGTGCAGTAGAACCTCGTTATAACGAACCCAGATATAACGAACTATTTGATATAATGAAGCAATCGCAATTCCCTTTGAAATTCCCACAGATGACATGGATATTGGCTATAACAAACTAAGGGTTATAACGAAGTCATTACAGCTCCCCCTTTAACTTCGTTAAATGAGGTTTTACTGTATTTACGTGCTCATGTAAAAGCGGTATAAGATTGATTAATGATGCCACATTTTAAACGCACATACTAGAGTAGTTTGTGTACAACCACTTGGTGCACATAAGACACTGCATTCTATAACAAGTACGCATCACAAGGTTCTTATGGCACCCATTACACAGAACAGTGGAAGGTGGTCACTCCGTGGGCAAACTATTCTATGCAGAAACTATTATACACGCTACCAACCCTTTTAAATTCATTTCATAAATTACACATTGAATTGCAAATAACTTCTGCACGAACACTGCGCGAGCATTTTATCAATCCATGCTCACATAGTAAAATGAGTGTAAAATATTGCTTTCTTCTTTTCTTTCTTACTAACGTGGCTGCTTTTTGTATGAAATTGTATAAATTTTTTTTCGACATATTTGTTTCGGTATGATTTTCTTTTCTTTTATGAATGTGTGCCATTGCTGCCTGCACTGTAGAGGTATCTGTGGGCCTCTGTCAAGTTGCTTGTTTCAAGCAACTTTTACCCACAGTCTCCCCCATCATTGATGGAAATAAAGAAGTTATTATATTGTTATTATTAAATAACTAAGCTCAGAATTCCTTCAGCTAGCCTTTTTGTACTGCGTTATGATTTTAACTGGGAGCTGCTTGCTAAACTGTTTTTGTTAGAGGTATTATGTGATTCCCAAAGACGTGCCAGTGGTCTCAAAGCAAGCACTCCTGTTTGGCTTGTTTCACAATTGTGTACTGTTGATAACCTTGGGGAAAGGTGTTCTGGTACAGAGAAGTTTTCTTTGTAGCAAGTTGTATGCAGCTTCAGCAGCACCTAGATTGTGTTCCTCTTGAAAGTCCCTAGACAAAACATTTGCTCCAACAACACTCCCTGTTCAACAACTACACATTAGTTGAAGCCTTCATATTCCATGACCTCCAGTCTTGTTTAGACTGCTACTAAAGAGCGACATATAGACAGTGTGGTGAATGAAACAGCCACAAGACTCGCAATAAGCAATCATTATTATTAGAACAAATTGTAATGCAGACAGAAAGAACAAGCTATGGATAGATGGGCTAGCTGTTAATCATTTCATTTTAAGGCAAGTTGTCAGTAAGCGCATGATTCTCCCTTGTCCACTGCCCCCTTTACCATACTCTCAGTTCCCCAAGCAGCAGTAGTGGTAAAAAAGTTTTATTATCGGTACTGGGAGTGATGGGCTCTGTGACCCCACCATATGGCCCTCACCAGAGGGCCCTTGCTGTGATCCGGACTTGGACGTCCAGAGCAGAGCTGGCTAGTAGGGCCTCCCACTTTTGTGAGCTTACAAGCTTCTGGAGTTCCTTGGGCGGTGGGTCCACGGAGCAGTCCCAAAAAAATATGCCGCATTGTGGCTCTCTGGCCAAATTTCGAGCAATCGGGTTTGAATTCGTCTGGGTCGATGTGGTGCATGGTGACCAGATTCGGGACAGTATTGCTTTGGAGTTACCTCCCTCTAACCTCTTTAGCCTTAGACTGTTGTGAGGTGGTGGCAGCGTTCGTCGAGCTAGTCACTTAAAGTGCTGGGTGATTTCCTGGAAGCTTATGAGAACTTCCTCTGCCTGTTCCAGGCTCAAGTTGCTGCTCACGACTTGGCCGTTAGATCCTTGAGCCATATTGTGAGCCGTCTCGTTGCCAGGGTTGCCAGAGTGTGCCGGTACCCAGATAAGCTCCACGGCTTCTCAAATCTCCATGTCTTCTCAGGTTTCAGGGTAGCTTTGTAGGATGCTGAAAGAGACTTTTGATATTCTTCCTCACGAATAATTATGCGGTTTTGGAGTTGCATAGAATGATTGGAATTTTCAGACAGGTTAAGGCTAGCGCGATGGCCACTTCCTCCGCAACGTCAGAGTGTTTGGCTTTGACTGTGGCTACTGATATTGAGTCTCCGTTTTTTTGTGGAGACCGCTATCGCAGAGGCGTTAATACTGCCTGGGTAAGCTGCCGTGTGAACATATGCCACATCCTGCTTTCCCTCCTATTGTTTTGCTAGCACCTTGGCTCAAGCTATTCTTCGACCTTTGTGGTAGGTAGGATGCATGTTTTTTGGTAGAGGTTTGATGATTATGTTGTTCCTTATCTTTGAGGGGAGTTTTTGCGCGTCCTCCATCAAGGGCTCATCATTTTTGCCGATAGCGTTTAGTATTGCTCTCCTGGCTGCAGAGCCAGTTAGTTTGAGCTCTTGTGCCCTTCAGTGGGCCTCGATAAGCTCGTCCAAGATGCTGTGTATACCCAGCTGCAATAGTTCCAAAGGTTCATCTTCAAAGAAGCAGAAACAATATCGCGGCTGAGTAATGGTTGCGTCAGCGCCCAATCCTTGTACCTTTAAGATAAGAACTGTCCTAGAATCTGTAAAACAGACTTCACTTAAAACCTCTGTCAGATTTCATGCACAGTAATACCCCATTAGCTCGAACTAGTAAAAAGTGGAAAAAATTCTCAGGTAAACGGACTTTCAAGATAGCTGAATTCACGGAAATACAAGCAAGCCACTGCGTAAACGTGGCGCTGGGTTGCCAACTTCCTCACAGATAGCTCAATGTACCAGAAGCGGTACTTTTAGTAGACCATTTTTGCAATATTACGTGAAACCCAACAATCGACACGTTGGTGGAATATAGGGAATGGCGAACTACGCATACATAAGCACAAATGCAGATGCATGTTAACACAGTGTTCATAACCATGCAAACTTTTTAAAAATCTCACAAATGTGCTCTCTTCCCCAGAGCTTTCCAAGCGAGGATAACTTCCACAGAGCGCTGTTCTGACCACTGACAAAGTGTGAAAATCTACTCCGCTTAACAGACAATACAATAGATAGACAACAGACAATACAATAGCAACCACCAAGCCACCAACACCACCATGAACGTGAACAGCATAATGGGTGCTGCCGCCATATTGGCTACTATGAATTGGCTTGTCACTTCAAGCTAGTTGATGCACCGATAAAAGCTTGACATCTACAACTTGTTTTTAGCTTCCAAAATCGTTTTTCACTATTTGCAGTGAGCTAAGCCACGGCCTCAAGATTTGTACCTCTCTAAACCTAGCAGTGACATACAAGTAGTGATTTATTGCAGAAACGATGCTTAAGCACCATGCCACGCTTCGTGAGCAAACGTGCGGAAAAATGCCTGCCACTGGCAGTACAGCCACACATGAGCTGTCTCTGAACACCGGGCATTGAGGCACTGCAATGCATTGCTGGCATATTGACGAGTGGCGGAGTGATCGTCTCTGGCATTCAGGCACGCTTCGAACTTTGTTGCCGCATTCATGGGAAATCATTGCATGCAGTATCGCCATGGCTGCAATATTTTTGGTGATGAATTTTATGAAGCTACTCTTTCTCGCACTTTTTGTGTGTGTCAGTGGTCATAGCGATGCTCTGCCAGTGTTATCAATGGGATCAGCCGGCCGACAAGAGTAGATGAGGGTGAAGTAGAATCAAGCAAACACACTGCGAGCATAAGCTGGTACAGTGAACTCTCGTTAACTCGAACTCCGATATCTTGAATATAGGTCGAAGTTTCTCCCTGTCAATGTGCCAACTACATTGGTTTTTCAACTCTCATCTCAAAACACCACTGCACTGAACTCCAGATATCTCGATACTTGGACTGCGAAAATGGTGAAAAAGAGACAGTACCGAGACAATTTTTGTACTTTTTCACAGCTGTGGTATTGCCAAAAAAGTGAAACTTTCGCTGGTATTTTGTAGCGATGCCTTTTCATGCTCACTCAGCGGTCAGAGTGGCAGCCCGCTCACATTATCAATGGTATCAGCCAGCTGCGAATGGTGAATGATAAGACTAGCGTAAGATAAGGAATAAAGCATGCAAAATAACAGCCTAGGCTTACATTAGCCCCGATTCCTTTAGCTTGATTCTACTTCAACCTCATCTACAGTTGTCGGCCGGCTTATCGAACTGATAAAGCGGGTGGAGCACTGCTACGGCCGTTGATGCGTGCAATGAATGCGAGAAAGAGTAGAGTCGAAAAATGCGTCGTGGTGATGCAGCATGCCTGCGTGCCAGAGGCGTGCCTGCTGCAACTTGTAAACACGCTAGCCACGCACAGCCGGATGCTCGGAGGCCGCTGTTGCGTGTCGCTACACCAGACGCCAGAGAATGTTTTCCCGTGGCGTTTTCTTGCAACGCGCGGCTTGGAGCTTGCGAGAGATACAAATATTAAGGCCTCTATGGCTTTGGAAGCTCGAAACGCCTCTTGAGCGAGCTGCCAGCGGCTTGTTCGTCCCCTGGCAGCTCGCTCAAGAGGCGTCTCCTGAGGCCACAGAGCCTTCACATGAGTGGGGCCGGCATCCTCGTGTGTCCAGCCGCCAGCCCATATGTGGCGTGCTAGCAGTTATTCAGGGGATTGCTCAGTGGTCACACCCAAATGACAAAATTACAGTTAAGGGCAATAACAGTTATAATGAAATAATGGATATAATGAACTAATTCCACATCTCCCCGCAACTTCGTTATAATGAGGTTCGAGTGTGTTTTTTTTCCCCCCGCGTGGCACATCGCTTTTATACCAAACTGCTGTTTTTTCGTATACAGTATCCTACGCTAACCGGTGTCAGTACTGTTGCACTGTAGTGGCTAGACCCTACAAGTACTGGCGGCATGTGTGAGTAACTGTGGAAGTCAAGAAATATCCATCATGCCCTGTTGCAGAATGAAGATGCACACTCGCACTGTTGTTCTAACTGCAAGCATAAACCGTTCCACACTGGTCGCAAACTTCACCAGTGCAGGTGAAATGAACGTGTACACGATGAATGGCTACCAGAAGAATGGTTTGAGAGTTTCTCCCTCCACCACAACGCAGATGACTGTCTCTCCCCACCCCCCTGGGTGGGAGAGAAGTGCACCAGTTGCCAGCCACTTCGTGTTGGGAAGCAGAGCTGCAGCTGCTCCCCGCCAGAATCCGGATGTGAGAAACGAGTTGGCATTATTTGTCCCCACGAGTCGCGGACGAAGTGAATCGGTCATGTATGGTCACATGATGCGCCGTGCGGCCCGGCAAATCCGGATTCAGTCCTTCGTCTGGATGCATGTTCAACGATACATCGAATGCCTCATCCGGTGGAGCTGACTTTTGCGCCTTGTCAGTGGTCAGAACGGTGCTCTGTGGAGGCTATTCTTGCTTGAAAAACTCCGCAGAAGTGGGCACAGAGACTCCCAGTGTTTACACAGTTTTCAACACGGTGTCAACAAACATCTTCGTTCGTGCTTATATGTGTAGGATGCTGGGTCTGCCGGGTCACACATTATAGGGCTAAAAGACAATGAACATGAAACATGGGAGCAATCAGAGAAGTTAATAATCGATTTCTGCAGCACGAGCCTTGAAACTTCTCTGCAACCTAGAGACATAGAGCGTGCTCACAGGATGGGCCGCTTTCGACGAAATAACAATCGACCCATAATTGTCCGGTTTTCCCACTTCAAAGATAAGGAGGGCGTACTATCAAAAAGCGCGCGACTCAAGGGCACCAACTATAAGATTACAGCAGATTTCTCGCCAGCTACTCGCCTTGCCCGTAAAAAGCTAGTGGAATTCGGTAGAACTCAATGCAAACCTTTCAAGCTCCGTTATGATAAACTTATACTCGATAACACTACTTACCTCTTTGATTCGATTGAGCAGAAGGTCATTCAACAGCCACGGTAGCAATCACATGACTCTTCTCAGCGAGAATTTTCACGCTCAGCTCTGTCTTTCGTATATACGAACATAAGAAGTATCTTGCCAAAACGAGACTCACTTTCACACATAATAGATACCACTGACTGTAATTTTGTAGTTCTAACCGAAACTTGGCTAAATTCATCCGTTTCCAACACCGAACTACAGTGCTGTTTCCCTGATTTTGTAATTTTTCGCCGCGACCGAGAAAACAAACGTGGTGGTGGTGTCTTGATGGCCGCCCATAACAGCGTCCAGTGCTCCATAGTTGATGTGCCCTCTCCCTTAGAAATGTTTTTCGTGCATTGCCAAGCGTCTAATCCACCTGTTATAATCGGAGCATGTTACCGCCCACCTGAAGCCGATACATCTTTCACAAATCATTTCCATGATGCCATTTATTCTGTCACAACTGCATTTCCAAACGCCCCACTTATTTTATTTGGTGATTTCAATTTCCCCGGAATAACATGGTCAAATTTAGCATTAACTGCATCAAAACACAACGCGGAAAGTGACTTCTTAAACTCTTGTTTAACATTCGGCCTATCACAACTTATCTCTAAACCGACGCGACAAACAGACCACTCATCCAATATTCTAGACCTATTGCTGACGTCTCACCCTGATAATTTTAGTACAGTGTCACATTTATCTGCCATTAGCGATCACTCTGTTCTTCACACAACCTTTCAGTGCTACTTACCTAATCCCAAGAAAATTAAGAAAATAATAACATTATACGATAAGGGCAACTACGCAGCTATAAACGATGAACTAGCAGCTTTCTCTGAATCCTTTCTAACCGATTTTTTCATGCGCACTGTCGAAACAAACTGGCACCTATTTAAATCCAAACTACAGCACCTGATAAAAGTTTACGTTCCCACTGTCACCTTAACCATAAGGTCAACATCCCCATGGTTCAACGCCTCACTAAAACGTCTTAAAAATAAAAAGAAGCGCCAGTTCCGCTCCGCTAAGCATTCAGACACCCAGTACGCATGGGACAAATACAAGGCAACCGAAAAGCTTTTTGATTCTCTCGCAGCTAAAGCCAAGCGTTCTTTCTATTCTTCTACCTTACCTGATATGCTTCGAAAAAATCCTAAGCAATTTTGGAAAACAATTAACCCATCATCTACTACCCCTTCATCGAACATTACACTACGAGACGAACAAAATGTTTCAATTCCTGAACACTATACAGCGCATGTAATAAATGAAACCTTCTGCTCTGTATTCACCATAGAACCTGACGGTGACCTTCCCAATGCCCTTTCTGTATGCCACCCGATCATGTCGAAAATCGTATTTCATGCCAATGGTATTTCCAAAATAATCGACTCGCTAAAGCTGACTTCATCAATGGGTATAGATGGCATTAACACAAAAATATTGAAGAACACTAAAATGGTAACAAGTGTGATTTTATCCAACATTTTTCAGCAATCACTCTCATCTGGAGTGGTGCCCCAAGACTGGAAGGTAGGCAAGATCATTCCAATCCCAAAGAAAGGTACCTCGTATTCACCCAAAAACTATCGTCCCATTTCGCTCACATGTGTATGCTCTAAAATAATGGAACACGTAATCTATTCCCACATAGTCAACTTTCTCGCACCTCTTCATTTCTTTCATAAAAACCAACATGGCTTTCAGAAAGGCGTTTCGTGTGACACACAACTAGCTCTGTTTACTAACGACGTTAGCTCTAGCATTGATGTAAATATACCAGTAGACGCACTTTTTTTAGACTTCGAAAAAGCTTTTGACAAAGTTCCTCATAAACGCTTGTTCTTAAAACTTTCCTGTCTTAACCTTGATGCGTTAGTTTTCGATTGGATTTGCAACTTTTTAACAAACCGCCAGCAGTTCGTGTACGCCAATAATCTTTCTTCGTCGTTACGCCCCGTTATTTCAGGCGTGCCTCAAGGTACGGTTCTAGGACCTTTGCTTTTCCTTATATATATATTAACGACTTGCCGAATAATATTTCCTCTAACATCAGACTTTTCGCAGATGATTGTGTCATTTATCGCCCAATTAACAACACATCAGATGTTCATGAACTTCAATCTGACCTTCATAAAATTGAAATCTGGTGTAAAACATGGTTAATGTCCCTAAACGCAAGCAAAACGTCACTAGTCTCTTTTCATCGCCGACAGTACTACCCATCTCCAGCATACTTCATTAACAACACTCAAATTTCATGCGTAAGTACATACAAGTATCTAGGTGTCCACTTATCTTCTGACTTAACATGGTCTCTTCACATAACGCACATTACTAATGAAGCAAACCGTGCTCTGGGCTGTCTACGCCGAAACCTTCATCTAGCTCCTACCCATGTTAAACTACTCGCTTATCAGACACTAATCAGACCAAAACTTGAATACGCATGCGCTGTTTGGGACCCTCATCAGAGTAACAATACTAAAACACTCGAAACTGTGCAAAACCGGGCAGCAAGATTCATTTTTTCAGATTATTCATATCAGTCAAGCGTAACCGATCTTAAATCTCGTGCTAACCTCGCTACACTTTCGTCACGTCGCTGTATAGCTCGTCTGTGCCTGTTTTTCAAGTTCTATCATGGATCACCTCGTACTCCCGCCATCAAGCCAGCCCATCGTCATTCAGACCGCATCAATCACGGGAAAGCTGTATACCCGCCAAGTGCTCATACCACTGCGCACCTTTCATCATTTTTTGTCGAGACCGCACAAGATTGGAATGGCCTTCCTCCCGACGTTGTGCACCACTCCAGTATCATCAACTTCAAAGCAGCGATCGAGCATCTACCCCTTTAACCCATCGAAATAGCCCACCCCTCATGTAAAACCCCATCATGGGGCCTTTGAGGTATCGTAAATAAATAAATAAATAAAATAGTAGAAATGATCTGAAAGCACCGCTCCTGGTACAATGAGCTTTTGTGAGGTAGCCGGCGGTGACTGGCACCGTATTGGGAAGGTGTCATATTGGCTTCACGTGGTGGTTATGCTTATATTTTCGTGTGTGTGACTATCTTGAAACTCCACTTATCTAGAAATTTTTTCCAGTTCTGACAACTTCTTCAAGTTAACGACGTATTTCTGTATTTTTGTAGGGATGCGTTAGTTCTGACAACTTCTTCAAGTTAACGGCGTATTTCTGTATTTTTGTAGGGATGCGTTACAATTTATTCTGTGCTAGACTTATTATCCACCATTCTCGGCTAGCTGATCCCCCTGATAACTTGAGCACACCGTTACTGACTACTGACACAAGCACGAAAAGGCATCGCTACCAAATACTGGCCCTAGTTTCACTTTTTGTCGATATTACAGCCGTGAAAAAATGCAAAAGCACAACTTTTTAAAAAGCATTTTTGGAGTTTCGAAATATCTGGACTTCGACATAGTGGCATTTCGAGACAAGGGGAGAAAAACCAATGTAGTTGGCACCATGCCAAGGAAAAAAGTCCACTTATGAAATTTTTCGAGATATCAGATTTGATTGATTGATTATGAGGGTTTTAAGTCCTAAAAGCAATGATATGATTATGAGAGTCACCATAGTGGAGGGCTCCAGAAATTTCAAATACATGGGGTTCTTTCAACATGCACCGACATTGCAGAGTACACAGGCCTCAACATTTCACGTCCATTAAGATGCAGCCGCACCGGCTGGGACAGGCTCGAACAAAAGTTGGTTACAAAGCAAACAACTGGGCTCTTCTCTGTGCTGCTAATGGTGGGTGTGGCTCTTTCAGAAAAAGAAACTCCTAAATTTCAGAACTACCTAGACTGTAGCCTACCACTTGAATGAACTCAGTTACATCAAATTTCATAAAGTAAGGAACAATGTGAGAACCACTGGACTGGTTTCAAAATACCAAAGGCCCCAAAAGTTCACTTGGAATGAAGTGCTAATTTCAACTTATGCAGCTTCCATTGGTGCGTACCACTCTACTAAACAAGTGACTAGTACTGAGGCTTGGAGGAAAGAATCCTTCTAACTACGCAACATGTGAACTGGGCTCTTGGAACTGCAAATGCATGTGCACGCATGCACTCACATACAAGCATTTACCATGGCTAAGAAACATAAAGTCCTGTACGCAATTAATGCAACAAGAATGTGCTTGTTCACCATAGTGCATCTTGCAATGTTCTGAATGCTGAATCTTTAAAAGATAAAGCAAATGATCTTCAAGCTAGGCGAAATAAGTTTTTTATAAATGGTCAACAGTTGATCAAAGTGCCAGCAAACATTAATTAATCATTAACATTGCAAACTGAGCTGGTTTGTACATCTTAATATTAGAAATTGGATGGCGCACACAGAAACAAGAACTAAAGAACAAGTACAAACCAAGAACAGGTGCAAACTGAACCCGAATTGGAATCAGGGTTCGTACAGGTTATGAAGGAAAAAATTCCAAGGGTTTTTGAGGACTTTCAAGGCCCTGTTGGAGGATTTTCAAGGCCCTTAACTCTCGCTGCAAAGCCGAAAGAAAGGCCTCCGACCATGGCATCTCACGTAGGCGCATTTCTTCTCGCCACAACAAAATGCCTTCGCTACTTCACTGTCCGGGAACATCCGCCGGAATAACTTCCCTGCTTGGGATGACGTCCGGTATGACATATGGGACGTAACCACCTTCGAGTCCAAAGAATTTCGGCGTCAGTGACAAGCTCGCGCGCTTTACATGCATTGTTTAAGCTTGGCAACACCTCCCAAAGCATTGCGCTTGGTGCCTGCAACAGAGGCACGGCAGCGAACTGCTCTGTCGCGACAGGAGTCAGGTAGTGTTTCAGTGTGTTTCCTTGTGCTACATTCATTGCACGAATCTGCTTTGCACTTTTCGTATGACTTTTCAAAGCCGATTCACCCAAGCCAGTCACATCGAAGACTTTGCCGCAAAGCTTGCTTGCACTCAGCCCGATGCGAACTCGTGTCGGGTGCAATCCACTGCTTGTAGTTGTCGTGATATAGCCACGCAGGCTAAAACTTGCTTTTTCTGGGTATTGTTGATTAGCACATCATTTCACAGAAGACACGATTATTTAGAAAAGCGCTGACACCAAGGAGGCACGACAATGGCAAAGCCAGCGCAAGGGCGTGACTCAGTGGGCGCTCGCATGGCTTGAACTGATCGCACCGCACGACCAGTGTTGCCATTCGCCTATAAAAACCTAGACTTTTTGTTCGCTACAGTTCAGAACTTTTTTTTTTAAAAAGAAATGACTTAACCAACAAAAGCCATTTTGATGCTGGTAAATACAAATTAAAATTGAATATTTATGAAATTCAAGGTTTTTCAAGGACTAGTCGGAAATTTCAAGGTTTTTAAGGGCCTTGAAAATGGACTTTCGAAATTCAAGGGTATTCAAGGCTTTCAAGGACCTGTGCGCACCCTGTGGAATTTTGGCCAGAGCTGAACCCCAACTCATATTCTCGGAACGTGCTTGTACCCAAACTGAACCTGAACTGAAAAAGAAAATATCAGTTATCGGTTTTGAACAAAATCGTTCAAATAGATACGGTGCCGTGGTCTGCCAACAGTACCTCGTAGCTATGATTTATTCCAGCGTTTCTCTCTGTTGGCCTTTTTCAGTTGCTTTCTTTAACTCATTTTCTTCTAGTGTCCCTCCTTTTTCTGCTGTGGTCGTCTAGTGGTGCTTGAATGCGGAGCCAAAAGACGCGAGTGCACACTCGGGCATGCGGTCGTAGTTTGACGGAGGCAAAAGCCAAGAGCCGTGCACTCCACAATGCTAGTGTACACTAATGGCGTTTTTCACTGGCAGATTCGGAGCAGCTTTTTTTGCTCCGCCGCGACGAATCCATGTTTCACTGGTCGAGCGGGAGCGGGTTGGTGCGTTTCAGTGGCAGATTCGGAGCAACTCAAACCGCGCCAGAGCGCTCCGACTTGCTCCAGCGCCGAGGCACGGATTCAGACAGATTCGGGCGGAAGCGGGCCGCGTCCTCGCGTCACTTCCGTCTTGCCTGTCAAAATGGCAGCGTTCGCTGCGGGTGTGGAGCTGGAGTGTACAAGAAAGTGTAGCTTCCTTTTAGTGATGACAGCAGGACAAGCAGAAGCTTTTCCAGCTCAGAAGACAGTGATTACGACGTGCTGTACGTAGCTTCGTGCGCCGTACGTGTGGCATAAGTGTTCTGTGGTGTGGCGTCGCGCCGCTGGCCACCGTTTGGTTCTCCCCGACGCTCGAATAGGTGTGATGTAGGCTGCATTTGCCGGTATGGCGTGTAATATATTGACTGTGATTGCGTTGTGAAATGAAATAGCTTACAAATGAGTGTAAGTATGTTTAAAGTGGAAAGCAGCACCTGCTTTCAAAACATTCGATAGATCTGAAGCCGCAGTACGAAAGGTAAACAGCGGCACTGACTGTTTCACCGATGTGGCTTGCTTCGTTTCCATCGTTGCGCTCCACACCGATGTTTCAAAACCGATTGGATGTGTCAACGCATGACATGTGAGTACAAACATTTATCGTGTTGGCAAAAGTCAGCGCTTCATTGCGAGTTCGTCGCGAACGACGACGGGGTAGAAGCGGCGTCGTTCTAGCTAAGCCTACCCTCGGAGTCGTCATTGACGTAGGACTTTGGATGTGCTTGTCGCACAGCGAAGGCACAGCTTTATCGAGAGTGTTCTTCAATAGTGTTATAGAGCGGGGATGTGCAAAACTCTTTATTTTCTACTTGTTGATGAAGGCACGAACTCTTACGAGCGCGTATGCCAAGGCGCAAAATGCGGCCGAGCCTGCGTTCCTACGTGCTCATCGTTCCCCTCCCCACTCATCGTACGCTTCATGCTGGAGCTTACGGCACCGAACGCAGAATCATACCATGTATTTGGCACTTAGTGCCCTCTCTGAGTAATAAAGCTTGAGCACAGAATGCGTGAATTGAATGTAAACAACTCGGAAACTGCTGCAGTCAAGATGTGCCCGGGGAAGGCGTCTTTGGTTGCCACGGAAACGCATGGAGCGGAAGTTGGGTTTGTATGACGTGCTCATTGACTTCCTGTATACTCGCTCGCGGAGCATTCTCGCACTCCGCTGGCAGATTCGGATTCGTGAAATCCGAGCGCTCCCTCCGGGATTTCGGTGACTGCTCCGGATCCGCCAGTAAAAAACGCCATAAATAACCCCAGGCGGTCAGAACTTCCCGCAGCTCCTAATACGGCATGCCTCGCCTTTCCACTCTTCCATTCCATTTCCCCCGACCCTTGGCCCCCGTGTCTACAAGGGCTGCGTGAACAATGTCCTTTCCTAAAACAACTATTGATCATTTCTCTTCGGAATCGCCTGTGAAAGTTAAAGAAATTTGGCGCACTGGAGTGCAGCACGAAAACATGCATTGTTTTCACCAAAAACTGAAGTTTCTGCATAGCTAAGAAAAGCACTTTCTAAAGAACTTGTGAAAATATATGTAGCGCAAACCGCAATGTTTACACTTTACACCAGCAAGCGTTGAATGTATATGTACTGACGAACAAGGCCAACCGACAGTCAGTCTGAGATCTGTGCAGATTTTGCTGTGTAACTCCGCGATATTTGAGTCCAGCCTTTAATAAACTGGTGAGAAAGCAAGCCCCCTCCCACGCCCCTTTCCCCCGTTACATAACCGATAAATTTTCTGTTTCAATTGACACAAATATGACACAAAGCTAATTGTTTTGTCTCTATTCTCTGCATGCTTGTGTTCACTCATAATTGTGACTCTGCTCAACGAGATCTACTCCATGGCAAACGTAGTTATGACATATATAACTGCCTCTTTTTTATCATTAATTTTAACATGAACCCCCAGATGCAACCCTATTGTGGCGCACACATATAAAATTATGTAGGGCATTTGTTTTGTGCCAAGCAGACTGCGAAGCATTTCATTTGATTTTGCTTTACTCAATATTGAACGATTAGATTACATTTCTCCAACACTGTTTTCCGACATGGCTAGAAAATTTAGCCCTTTGAACAGTAATACCAATTTTCATTCTTTTACTCGGTTCCTTTATAACTGCAACAGAAAGATAGGTGCAAGAGAGAGATTGGGGATGTATGTGTCAGAAATCCGTAAAGGCTTGCCATGTAATGCAGTGCTCATACATGGCTGTGCTCCTCAGTATGCCTGCTCTAGCTATTTTAACTAAGTTTCGCTGATTTATGTTAAAACATTGCTAGCTGTTTCTGATGTGCTAGCGGGATCTAGCACCATCTAAAAAAAAACTTTCATATGTGTGTGCTTGCGGTGCAGCATAGGATCGAAAACGAACATGAAATTAAATGGAAAATTACAAAATGCAAGCTCTGTAGGGGCAGGCCCTAAAGGCTTCAAGTATGTGAGTGTTCCTTGCCACTGTCTGGTGGGCTTAAATTTCTATTGTTATTCCCTGGAAATTTTTCTTATGCAAAGCTCCAGTGTGGCATTTTTTATTCTTTTATTCCCCCCCCCTCCCCCTCTTTCTTCCTTATATGTGTCGATTTCCAAATGCTTCCACTTGAGCAGTGCTGCTTGGGATGTTTAAGGCTGTATTATAAACAGCGCTGTCAAAGTAAAATACGAAGTTTAAATCGCTTAACCGGTCCGTGAACTGCTTCACGTACCGGCTCAGTGTGGCGAACTGGCTCCAAGCTTTCAGTACCGAACCGCTACTGAAATGGTGCACGCTGAACCCGAGCCCAAACCTCAACCGGTATTTTTGTAAGTTCGACAACCTGGTCCAAACAGCAGCACAGCATTATTCTTGCTTGCTCCTGCATTTCGGTCCTTGTTTCTGTGAGAGCCACCAGGAAGCAGTTTCTGTACCTTACATGAGGAGACTCTTATAAGCAAAGTGTCATGTTTTCATTTTCTGATCAACCCTTACTTTGATGCAGGCACACAAATGAACTGACCACAACAGAAAGCTACAGGGTGTTGTGAACTGTTTATTATATACCATCTGCCTTAATAAGGTGATTTCCATTGGGGACTGTGGTGCTCAACACACGGTGCATATTTTCTCCATCACAGCTTTTTTATGTTAGTAGTTGGTTATTACTTTTTGTTTCCACAATGAATTAACTGCCCTTGGCAGTCAACGGCACAGCATTCAGAGAAAAAGATATCTTTTACAAGCAAGACAGTTAGCCGAAATTTTGATAATTTGCCCTTTCCAACTAATGGGAAAGGTAGGGCCACCAACCATGTGAATAGACAATGTCTCTTATACCCTTGACAGACAGGCAAAAGTAAAGTCCTTTGTAGTGAACTCCTTTTTCTACTTTCAAGGACCCTCTGCAGAAAGTAGTTGTGTCGATGACACACGGCAGCACGTGAACTTCTTTAGGTGGTTATTAAGACGAACGCTGCAAGAAAATGGCACTGCTTGTTAAAGCAGCAAGATAGTGAACACTTTTATAATGTTCCGCATTTAATTACCTTTAGCGATTGCGGAACGTAAAAACATCGTTTTGTTGCTGATGGCTAATAATACTGATTGTTCGTTTCACGCGCAATCCCTGCCACGACAAAGAAGGAAATGACACTGCCGGAATCCCGCATGGCGGCGATGTGAGCGATCGAGAATGCGGCAAAAATAAATCTTTGCGGCCCGACAAATCTCATTACGGCTAAAAGTTAAAGCCTATACGCAAGGCAAGAAAATACTTGCGGGGTGTTGTAATTTTGTGAAAAGTTCTATCTCGTTTGCTGGCCGTGTGCGCTGTCGGCGAGGGTACGCCCTTTACGCTCGAAAAGTAGTTCGCCGATCTACCTTTCTGTAAAGGAACTTTACCGGGATGGAGATACTCCTTTGTCGTGTGTCACTGGGCATGAACGCCTTTCCGGTAGATGTCCCCTTACCTAAAGTACTTTAGCGTGCCCGTGTGTCAGGGGTATTACACCCAATCAAGTCTTGTAAAGGAGTTCAGCTGTAGTTAATGTATTGATTTTTCTTCTTTAACTCTTCCCGTCATATTGTTGCTTAATGTATTGTTTAAGCTGCATACATTTAGACACAACAGGAAGTGGCAATTTAGAGGTTAAATAATTGCTTCTATTTAAACAAAATTCTTCACGGTCCCTTTCGGTTTGTCTTGGATGGCAGCGTTGCTGCATATGCAACAACGTATATATACTACAAAATGTCTTGCCCAAACAGTACTTACCATTTCTTGAAACTTGACCATGGAGGTAGTCTCTATGTCAGAATGGCGACCTAGCACGCCACACTTGACCACCAAGTTAGGATGGTGCTCGGCAAAGTAGTCTACAAAATCGGGCATACCGTGCGCAGCACCATGCACAATGCCCATGACATAGCGAGCCACACCCGGTGGGTCTTCATAGAATGTTTCCTGGAAAGTGAGAAATGTTTTTAGCACAAGGAAGTGCCTAGTTCTTTTCATTTTTGCATGAAAACAAAGGTGATGTGTTAGCATGTCAATGCCATTTCAGTCATGTTTAAAGAACCATAGGTGGACTGGCTTGTACTTAACACTTGTTTTTATACTATTCCTGTAGTTTTCTTGCATTACTTATGTTTTCTATTACCTGTTAATGTGGGTGATTGTGCTTATTATTGTACATAGTATTAATAGACATTTCTTACTACAATGTCTGCAAGTACAATTTCCCTCTGCTTTCTTGCACATATAGAACTTGGAGAATCAGAAAACCGTTTGCTAGTAGTTCCTTTGGAGTGTAGCTCAATAGTCTTCCACAAGCAAGAGAATAGAATAAAAAAACAACCAGAACTATTGCACTGCTATATAATGCACCCTAAAGACAAAGCGATCCAAGCTTTCTAAACACAGCTTAGGTGTTCGTGGCAGCCAAAAAAACAGTCAGTTCTGAGCACCTCAGCCAAATTCTTAAAACATTAGCCCAACCACATCAGTCAGCTATAGCTGTACTGATGCTGCAATTTTTGTAGACCCATTCTTTCGGATTGCCTATATCCTATACAGGGATGTAATCTCAATATGAGTATTTGCCATTATTATCGGTTAGAGCTTGTGATAACTTGCATACAACCACTACAAAGAAAAAATGTAGCCGTGTCAAAACAAGTTCGCTTGAGAGCAACAGTACACAACGCAAGGCAAGCCAAGCAAGAGTGCCTGATCTGAAACTGCTAGCACAAATTTACAAATAAAATGCTGTTCGAGAAAAAAACAAAAAATGCCCTACCAAGCGGCCATGCTGTCATAATTATCTCCAATGCTATATTTCAAAATTTTACGTTACAGTACAGTTTTAATCAGTTCATAAATCACAACACTTGAACTGCTACAGCTGTCCACCATTTTATGCACCTTCTGCCAACTCGAGTCCGTGTTATCTACTACACCGTAATCGAACAAACAGCAACGATATGTAAAGACCCAGCTCTCCTACAAAATTTGAAGGCACAAGACATGTCACCACAAACACTTAAATTATCAAATGAGCACACGTTGAGATGAACATCGAGCAAAAATTTCATAAATTTGCAATACAAAGCCCCATACAGCTTTCTGTGCACGGTCCCCATAAAACTTAAGTGCTAGCCAAAGCTGTAAACTAGATTGTGGAATTTAAAAAGATGAAGTAACCATCAAACACTCCAACTTCAGTTGCGGTCAAGTGCCACGAGTGTTTTGTGACAGCAAACTGATGCATTACAGTCAATAGCAATGACAAAATGAGAACTTGCAATAATGAAAAGGAGGCTTGCTTAGCAGGAGCAGATTACTTTCATGGCTTTTCTTCAGGACTAGTTATTTCTCTATTGACAATGATTGCACTTCATTTGAAAGAAAACACAAGTTATGCCTTCTATTTTGAAATTCGTAGTGTCACAGTTATCTTATGCAGCAATATGCACAAAATTAAGTAGCAGAAATCACTATATATCCCTCAAGGAGTCAGGTATGAACTGCAGGTATGAACAGCTTGCTAGTCTCCGATTTTGTGCTAGTGCTTTCAACTAAGCATTCTTTGTAATACAGAATATTAAAACAAATTTGATAACAGTCATTAAGTAGAACCATGTGAAGACCCCTTAATGCTGGTGCCGAGAACTTTTGAAAAGTTATTCAATAAGCAATTTAGTTCTAGCATTAATGTTGATATTTATTGCATGTGTATAAAATTTCTGTCGTTTTCTCACCTACCATCTCTATAATTTATTTTTGCCTTAAAAAACGTGTTTGCAAGCACGATAATCATGTGCCAACTGCTTTGTGCACATGCACCTGCTTCTCAGCTGAGAGCGGCCGTACTGGAAACAAATAATTAAAATCTATAGGTAATTCCATACATTCACAGAACCATAAGGGACACTTCACATCAATACAAGTTGACCTGAACTATGACTGATTTGAGGCGCACCTTGAGAAAATCCTTTGCCAATCGCATCATGTCACTCGGCTCGAGGTGGCAGATCTCGTCCCAATACAGGTGCAGGACTTCCCCACCCCCATTAGGGTGCACTTCTCGGCGCACAAAGCGTCCCAGGCGCATGTGTCCAAACTCCAGGGAAGGCGGCATTCGTGGAACGAGGGACCATGCACCAACCACCACGGATGGAGGACCAAGCGCAGTAGACGACGAAGTAGAGTGGCCACTGCTGTGCCGCTCCTTTTTGCACTGGATGCCAACATTGCGCTGCGAAGAACACTTGCGCTTGCACCGGCTGCACGTGCTTCCACTACCGCTGTTGGTACTCTTCACAGGAGAAAGAGTCAGCAAGGGTGAAGGTGCAGAGGACAACGGGATTGACGACGAAGGTTGGTTGTGCGAATGGGGATGTGGTGCCACCACTGCGGTGACAGAAGGCATTGCCACTGGAGGTGGAGCTGGAGGAGGTTTCGTCTTGTGGGGGAGCTGGTCCTTCTTGCTACCGTGTCCGGACGGCTAGAGCAGGAAGCAAGGGCAACGCTCCATTAGCGAACCCAATTAACCCATTCAGAATTCTCGTTGATTGTCCCTTCTCAGCCTTATTATACGTGCTCCCTTTATCAGGGGTATTCTGCACTTTTATGAATAGATTTTAAAAGGAAGAGTTTGTATTACACACACACACATGTACGATCATCCCGGAGTCAGTTTTGTTTTAAACACGATAGTGAACCCTTTCACACCACAAAGAAATCACATTATAGTAGATCCATCACCTTGAATAAAAATGCTGGCATGAAACCCAAAATTGAAGAATGTCAGAGAAGAAACCTCAGAAGGACTTGTGCATTTTCACATCACATGAAAATGCCGGTAACCATTCCACGCCTGTTAAATGGCAATATGTCAGCAGCGAAGTCGACAGCAAAAGGCCTAAATTACAGAACAAGAGAAATAAGTTGAAGGGACCCAGAGACCGTTCTTGAACATGTAGGCCAATTGATTAATGCACCGCATGCAGGAGAAAATTTACAGTTTCATGTAAGAAACAGCCAGAAATCGACTGCTCTCACTTTCACAAAACTATTCTGAGAGTGGGAGAACTCGTGCAAAATACCAAAGGCCAAAATGCCATGTCATCTGTATACCATGGCTGGCAATACCTTAGAATAAAAAATGCTGAAGGCTCTGATGCTCGGCAACGTAACACTGGGACAGTGCATCACCCCCTCTGCACTGCCCGCTGGTGTAGCTTACAATGTGTTAGTGGTGATGTAAGGAAAGAGGGAGTGCTCAGCTATTGTGATAACTGTGATGGATTCAAAGTTTTCACTGTAGGAGGTTTGTGAGGCAACAAATCTTGGTAGTAAGGTCATCCCGTGACAACTTGAAAAGGTGCTGCAAGGCCAATTCAAAAATGTTGCAGCATGCATGGCACATAGCTTCTGCTAAGCTGCACAGTGACAAGAAAGGAATGGAGAGAATAGGTTCTGGTTATGTGCCACACATGACAGAGATCAGGCACAAGAAGGCAAGAAGACATGTGAAGCCTGTGCAACACAAACTTGTGTACAGAGAAATATCAATGGCAGGAAAGACTTGAAAAGCTAGTAACAAGTACAAGAATGATTCCTGCACTAGCTTGCGTCACTTTATGGATTTCTTTCTTTCTTTATTAGTTTATTTAGAACAATCGCGGCAATTGTCCAAGGAGACACGGCTAAAGGCAAACATTGCCTGACTGGGCCGTGCCACCATATCTGTTTCAGCCTACACAAACATTTCATGGTCAGGATGGACATTTTTGAGCTTGATAACAGTAAAACAGACAAACATAAAACTTGGGAAGTGCTCAGAAAATGTACCGAGTCACCACCAAATTTAAGAAATAAAAGAAAAATCAATAGTTCTTTTTTTCTCAGCAATCCACAGCTTTATCACAATGCACTGACAGTGGGATTCTGGTATGAAACTCGGTATGACAAAAAAAAAAAAAAAAAAAAAAAAGATGCTTTCTCTAGATTTTCTTGTAATATCAAATTTATTGCAGTAGAATTAACAAGCTTAGAGAGTTAAAAGACTACATTATCAGTTAAAAGTTACATCTATGCTTTAATGCAACTGGCTTGATCTCCTACTTGATTTTGCAAGTCACCACTGCAGCCCATTGGTAGTTAACAAGTGTTACCTATTTTCGGGAGCTCTTTCAATTTAACATGAGAAATTCACTTCAAAACTAGCGTACACTGTTACTCACCCTGCAGAGCTTTGGGAAAGTGCAATTAACACTGCTCTGTTGGACGAAACTCTTGTGCGCTTTTTAGTAACTTCACGTCCTAGACACTTAAACTTGTTCCGCACGCATATAAAGTGCATTAGAACAAACACAGCTGCACTCTTATGACAGAAGTGTAAACATACTCACAGCTGTTCTTAGTGTGAACTAAAAAGAATGACCGAGATATCATAAAACTTGGCATATAAAAGAGCACTCAGTTCCTTTTGCTTTTTACTCATGAAGAGCACATAGAAAATACAACCAAGCTAGCAAGCCTTACGACATAACGGTGACGTAAAGTGCATTTTAATATTGATGGCCAGAAGCATTTTTGTATAGCAATACATAGTATATGTTTTAAAACGTTTAACAGGGTTTCAAAATGGCAACTCCTATCCTACAGAGCACATGTTATTGCACTTTATATTATAGTGTCCTAAAATTATCTCATAAAAAGGTTCTTTTATGAAGATGTGACAGCAGTCAGCTCCAGTACTTATCTGAAGTCATTAAATACAACTGAGGTGCTGAAAGATATTTCCCAAGACATTCCATAGCTCAAATGTCGCGTAGGCATTTCCTTCAGGCAATGTTGCGTGCCTGGCATTTCTCTAGTCAGATATATGTTTGTCTACAGTGATCCTACATAGAGAAGTACCAGAAGAGCAGTGTCTGCGGCAGCAATTGCTAAAAAGAAAAGGTTTCCGTTATGTACTAAGCACATCTGCAGCTACGGACGCTTACAGAGAAACAGCTGACATAGATGTGGTGCAAGGGATGTGCTATTCCGCACATAAAGCCTTGCGGGCAGAAGCATCATGATAAACTCTTACCAGTGTGAATTTCTTTGGCAGGCAAGACGAACAGGAGTGGTAAAGTTACCCGAATTAAGTTTTCAATGCAAAAAGCCAAGAGATTAAATGCCAACAATGTTGCCTGCACTTCTTTCCCATTAATTTACAAAGCACATCCTTTGCACAAAGACCAAGCAGGCAGTACAAAATCAAGGCATACAAACAATAGCAGCAATGTATGATAACGCCGATATTTTATGCATGTGTTGAAACATCATTAACTGTAATCTGTAGCAAGGATGGGAGGCATGAGAAGATTGCTTGTGCAAATGGTAAAGCGGCGTACCACAACCCTCCATCATGCATAGTTTCTGGTCAGAAATAAATTTAAACTGCCGAAAACACTAACAGCTGACACCAACCAAAATGAAAAAAGATAAGGCGTATTTAAAATTTACGTCTCTGCTCCCACGTGGCAGCCTCATTCACAATTAAGTGTGATGCAAGAATGGACTGGGCTATATGGCCCGCCAACTGACTTGTGCATATTATGCACCCGAGTCTGTGAAATGTGCTCCCGATCCCTACGTTCTTGGTATCCGTGAGATCCTCGACGGAGTCGCGAAACCCCATGGTATTCCAAGTATTCCATCTGGCTTCACACGAATTTAAGAATGCTCTAGTCAACATGGAAGGACTGCCTGTCCCATGAGAAGTTCCCTCCAGTCATATACAACATCCGCTGTGCACAGGGGAAGACGCTGCCCAAGTAAATCGGAAGTGGGAACATTGAAAGAAGGCTGAATAAATGTCAAAAAGAACGTGGGCTGTAGTGCACTTCCAGAACATGTCGACTCTGTGGTATTTTCCAGATACTTTGAGAAAGTGCACGCGTAATTCCATGCGAGTAGTATCTATGTTGACATTTTTACCTTGAACTGTTCCATGTCGAGACAACGGCACATAACTTGAACCACGACGTAAATGTTTGTCTTATCTATGCCTGTATCTTGAATCCTATACTGAAATATACATATAACCCAGTCCGTTCTTGCATCATGCTTCATTGCAAACAGGGCTCTTTTTAAATATATCCCTTTCTTTCGTTTTTTCTTTTTTAAGGTGGTCGACATCCACTACACGTTCTTTTGCCAATGGTTATCCCCCACCACACGAGATTTCATCATACCCTCAATTTCATAAATGAACATTCTTTTTCTTGAGAGTTGAAATGCATAGCCTGGCCTAGTTAGCACATTTCATGCCACTCTGAGGAAATGCACTTTGCCATTTTCTGAACTCAGTGAAGCTACAAAAGCAATTGAAATTGGGAATTACAAAAGCTCATTCTTCTTAATTCAAATATCACACGAAAGCAATGCTCTAACAAACTTTTTTGTCATTAACACTAATGTGCATCTGGGAAATTTTTGGTTTTGCTGCAATACGTACTCAAGAAACGGGAAATTTGTATTGAAGCAAAATAGCAGAAACCGCTGTGAGACATGAAAGTGCCTTTCTGCCAGAAGAAATAAAGCTGGAAAAATGCAAAGCTTCTGCAGCTCTCTTTGCTGATGCTAAGAATGTTGAGGGAAGCTGGCAAGAATGAAAGGAGTTTACTAATCATGTTCATCATGGTGTGCCACTGTTTCCTTATGTAACAGCCTCCAGAGAGCCCTAATCCCAAGTCACTCTCACAATGCTCACCTTGGCTGTCATGTTGCTTGAAATCTTCAGCTTCTTGTCTGGAGGTTCAGTGTGCTTTTTTCCCTCCTTGGAGCTACTGGGCAGCTTAGATCCATGTGACTCACCATCCTTGTGGCTTTTGTGCTTCTTGCGGCGTTCCTTGCGGTCGGATGAGTCTGACTTTGTCCGGCTCTTTTCGGGCTTTGGGGTAGCCTCCCCACTATTTGACAAATGAGACTTGGAGCTAGACTTCGAAGAGCCGGACGACTTTGTCGACCGCTTCTTCTTCTTCTCGCCGTCTCTTTTGACCTTTGGGGGAACTGTGGCAGAGGTTGGCTCTGAGATTTGCGAGCAAGGTGCAAGGGAGCAAGTGGAGGAAAATGGCTGTTGTGGCAAAAATGCAGACGACAGCACCATGGCGGATGAAACTGCAGCAGGTGCTGTAGCCAAGATAGGCCCGGGGGTAGGGAATGGCTGTGGCACTGTCGACATCACGCAACAGTTCGACAGCACAGAAGTGTCTTTGCTAGCCATAACAGGCTGTGTGACCATCACGCCATTGAGCCGCACCTCGCAGACCTTTGCAGGCTGCAATGTCTTTGGGGTGGCAGCGGACACAGGGGAGGCCACCTCTGCAGCCTGAGATACCTGGGGCAGGTCGGCTGATGGCATAGTCTCTGGAACTGCTTCTTTTCCTGTGCAGGAGTCAAGAAACAGAATTTGCTGGAATATGCATGGCCAATATTGCAAGCAGGACTATGAACTGAAATTAACAGCTCTACATGTCATGAAGTGTATACACTTAGTGAATGGACAATGCATTTAAGTGCACACACTTCACAACATGCCTAGCTCAGGTATAAGTTTACATGTCACTGGAACAAAACCTATGCACTCTAACATGGTTTAGCATCTTATTAGGAATTTTAATTATGACCTCGCAATTATTTTAACTCCTCTTGTGCCAGAGAGGAGACTTGGGTATGCTCAAGTGGTACTGCAGTGCTGATCCAAGTAAGGAGAACGCTGAGACAGAAGCACTTGCAATATGTATAAAATGTCTATCATCCCACATATTTGCACATCCCACATCATGTGCAAATGCTGTAAAAAGCAGGCTGTGTCTATTCCATCTGTTCGATCTACACCTCTGTGTCTGGAAAGCTACAGTACAGGACTGAAATCTAGCACTTCAGATTGTTAAACTGCCAGGATGCTGTGTGTGCTATGCAGGTGCTCTCTGGCATGTTTAAAAACAGTTGTCGGCCACTGCTTTTCACCTGGGTGATGAAGATACCGCCTCCCTTCGCTTTCTTTTTTTTTCTGGCTAGAATTCTGTCTGCGAATGCAATCGCTTCCGGCACTTTCTGCTTCAGTGTAACAGTAATCAAAACCCCTACACAATGTACGATTTCTTGATTGATTTCTGGGGTTTTATGACCCAAAATCAGCTATGATTTATGATAGACTTTGTAGTGAAGGGTTCGGGAAATTTTGACCAGCAGGGGTTCTTCAACGTGCACTGGCATCGCAGAGCACACGGGCCTCAACATTTCGCCTCCATCGAAATGCAGCCGCCGCGGCCGGGATTAGATCCCGCGAACCTCGGACCAGCAGCCGAGTACTATAGCCACTAGACAGACCACTGTGGCGGGGCGATATGTACGATTTTTGTTGCCTCAAGTTCAAGAGACGGCCGCAGCTTGCCATAGATATCCACGTTCACAAGAACGATATGGTCAGGGTCTCAATTTACGGCGCAGTGCGCACGACACCAAAAGGTCACCGTGACGCTTGGCGAAAGCGCCGCGGTCGGAATTTCTCGGGGTTAAAAGCAAGCAAGAGATACCGCTTTTACCCCAGATCAAAGGAGTCACAACAAATCCCGCACGTGGTTGGCGAGGCGCTTCAGGAAACGTCACACGCGCACTGCCGGCCGCCGAGGGAGCACGCGAGGCGGGTACCGGGAAAATGTTTCCGAAATAGCAACGCGGAATTTGAAAGGACGCCTCGCTTCGGCGCGAGTTTGCGCACAGTGTGCCATGGCCGACCGCGATCGCGACTAAACGCGCCTGAAATTTGACGACGCGCACTGTGGTGTTAATAAATAAAAAAAAAAAAAACCGAAACCTCTAAAGGTGTTCCACGACAAACCTGCAAGCTGAGAAACCGACCCCGTTTTGACGCCCCACGAGACGGACACTCAAAAAAAAAAAAAAGGAAAAAGAAAACGCGAATCGATCGCTTCATCTGTGAAGCTTTCATCTGCCCCCAATCGAGACCGAACGGGGCAATTTTTCAATTTTTTCAGGTGTCTACAGACGCTACAGAACACTGCGAACTTACGTGTGGGCGGAGCGAGCAAGCGTGACTTTTCGTCGTAACGAAAGGCGGCAGTAAACATGCAAAATGCTTCTTTCGGGCGTCGGATTCAAAGCACGACATGAACAACACAGTTATAAAGCAAGCAGACCATAACAGAACGAGCTTATGTGAAACGTTCTACGCCCAAATGAGAATATATATATATATACATATAAATATATATATAAAAAAGCGATAACAACACCAACGTGACTGATCAACACAACGAGCCGCGATCCTACTCGCAATCACGTTTCTCTGCGCACATATTACTGTGGTGCGTGAAACTCCGGCCGTGCGGTTGTCGGGATCACAGAATAGGCGTGCGGAAACTGGCGGTCGCTCGCAGACTATTCCAAGGTTGGACGCCTGTAGGGCTAAGATCGTCCAGGAGACGGGCGCACGGATGTCGCGTCGCGCCTGCGCGATTAGCCAGCTCTTGCGAGGCAACGCGACGGACGGTACCTTGCGCGCTTTCCATGTCGCACTCCGAAGCGTGAGGTGCTACAGTGTCAGTTTCGTCGTCATTCTCTGACGGCGACGAGTCGGTGGCGAGGTCGGCGCCGTACGCCTTGCTCGGGGGCAGTCCGGGCAGGTTCCGACAGCTGTGCTGCTCTCGCTTTTTCAAATGGCTGCCGCCGCTCGGATCAGCGTCGTCAGTTCTCTCCAAGGATGGCTCGAACGTCGGGTTTTCTCGGTTGGCACAACGTTTAACACGATCTTCGATGACGTTGTTGCAGCTTGAAGCCATTTTGCGTGGCCTGCCTCTACTACAAAACGCACCCAGCGGGACGGAATACGAACGGGTTTCGTGGTGTCTCGTACCATTGGACAATGCGAACGGCCGAAAGTCACGTGACGTGGCTAGACAGCCGCGCGACCAATCGCGCACTGCGTACCATGCAAAATGACTTTCGAAGAGCATCAACGTCGGGCAACGTTGGTTTCTGTTTTTTTTTTTTATGTCCTAGTACGCATGCGTCGAAAACATCTATGCACGTGGTTTGCATCAGAGGGCGCTGGCGTAGTGTGGCTATTCTTGTCTTTTTTATGTAAACGGCAGCCACTCTAAGGCCCTACTGTGTAGTGACGGCATGTGGTACCGGTAGTACCAGTAGAATTTTAAGGCTAGGTAACTAGCTAGATAGGCTAGATAGCAAGGCTAGATAACAACTCCGAGCCATAGGCCTTGCCCACAGCGTCAATAAATAAATGCAAAAAATGGCTTTGGCGGCGTTCGTTTGTGTTGTGACGGCGGGCAGCGCGCCTTTTGCGCTACAGTCAATAGCACAAGGCGGTGTATAAATGCGCAAAGCCAGTGCAAGCTGTGTGGTTTAAAACAGCGGTTTTAAATTACGTTCACCCCTGACACGCACAACGCACGTCTTCGTTAAAAGACGCACCTCGCGGACAAATGTGTGCGAAAGGCAGCGTTGGCAGCAGTTTCAGTTTCACTGCGCACAAAATTAGGAACTTGTAAACTTGATGGGAATAATGAGCTGCTTATTAATCAGCTGAAGAGCTAGAAAAGATTGAGAGGACCACCTGTGAACACTGAGCAGTAGGAAATCGCAAAATCTCCGCGCGTTTTGTAATGTGGAGATCTGCTGCCTGTGGCGTCACAACGTTTACCCAGCGAGCCAATGATATTACTCGTAAGATGAACCGCGGAGCGAATAGGAAGGCGCGTTGCAATCCGGGCGCCATTTGACTTGGCGCATGCGTATTGGGAAGTCAAGTCTTCTCTTGCGAGTCTCGACGAAGGCAGTGTGGAGCCCGAATTTGTGTGATTTGTCGAAGTCGCGGGCCACCGTTCACGATGTCTACCAGCGCGCCGGCACCGAAGAAGGCGAAGAAAGCTGAGGGGTCTGCCGCGTCGGGCGACGGTGATGAGAGCAGGGATTACGACGCCGAGACTCAGAAGGCTCTGGAAGAAATCGACGCCTGTCAGAATGAGATAGACGCGCTCAACGAGAAGGCCAGCGAGGAGATCCTGAAGGTGGAACAGAAGTACAACAAGTTGAGGAAACCGTTCTTCGAGAAGAGGAATGACCTAATCAAGAAGATTCCAAATTTCTGGGTGACAGCCGTATCCTTTCATGGTAAATGTACTTTTGCATGCGAGTTTTGTTCGGCAGTTAAGCCTAATATGGTGTACCCGGTGGCTGGCTGTGCTGGCACATGCTTTGTTCGGTGCACGTTTTCGCGCGCGGACCTTTGTAATACGTTGTCGGGAACGTCCGTTTCTTTTCCGAAACGTGTCTGTGTGTTTTTACTGCATGCGAGGCGAGAGAGCGCTGCGCGTGCGAGTCGAACTTACATTTGCATGAAACGTGTTAGTAGTATTCCCGCCAATGCCTCGCGCTACCCGGTAGCCGGCGCCGAGACGCGAAAGGGGACTCGAATTGCCCAGCTTCTGATAGTAAAATGCGCTGCTGTTTGTGCTGTAGCTATCTGTAGCTGTCTGAATACATCCTTTCCGTGACGGGATAGTCGGGTTGCTGCACCGTGAAGGTATTTCGTGGTAGAATCGTTTGTTTTCAGGCACTAAGCCTAACGCTGTAGCGACGTCCATGTTTTTGTACGGGGGGTGCATGCTTTGGTGTGCTGGCAGCGTGGATTGCTTTGCGCAGTTGCTTGTAACAGCGTGCTGGCGTGATCTCCGTGCCGTAGGAACACTTCTAGCATGAGAACAGCTAAGCGCGATGCCAGTTCCGAGTGCTTGGACACATTTCTCGATGGAGTGATGCCCGATTTTCAAGGTCTGCCGATGTGGATGCAGGGGGTGGTTGTCGCTGTCTAGAAGAGCGGCCAGCGTTTCTGCGTGCTATTCACCGGTGCCACCCTTCGAATTGAACGATCTTTTCGTGGTTTTTTATTTATTTGCTGTCCGCCGCCGTCAGAGGAACAGCGTTTGTTTTGCGCCACAGCGCCATCCTGGAACGCGCGCTGCTCTTTCCGCAGCATGTGGTACCGCGCTAGTGTTCAAAATCTGCTCGCCTCCAGTGAAGTGCTTAGCACGCTGTGTCCACGTTGTGTGACGCGATTTAGTGATGGGTCCGGTGCACACTGTTGGTGTCGCCATCTGTATGTCCGCGTATATTTTTCTTTTCTGTCACTTCGTGGCCGTAAAGCGAGACTTTAGGATTGCTTTTTTAATGGTTGTAGCAGATTCGAGTGCGTCGCAAGTGCGAAAACTCGTGACGAGCGCGTGGTTGCCGGGCACAACGTTGCCAGACGCGCCAATCGAACTTTCCATTGCGGAGCCAAGTGCGACTAACACGCGAACAGTACCGAATGTGAAGCAGGAGCTGGGCTGCTTTTAAAACAGGCTGGAAGCCAGTTTCATTTTAACCTCCACAAGCGTGGGCTTAATTAGGTGCCGTTGAAATGGGGTCAATGGCGCTTAGCTGCTGTCAGACTATGGGCAGCACTAGTAATGGTATGATCTATTTAAGTTTCGAATAATTTTCCTGCCGCCTCATGTGAAGGTAGCGCATTTTTAGTAACTATTTTTTGTCTGCGATTACGTTGCTGGTGCTTGTTACCTAATATTTATGTAGTAGTGACCATAGCATGCACTGGGCTATCATGTGGGATTAGGGATTGCAGGAGCTGATTTTATGTCACATCTGTATAAAGTTAACAGGAATGGTGTGCACATGGGCAGTCCAGAAGCACGGGGAAAAGGGGAAACACGATGTAACAAGGTGTTCATCCATGGAGATTGTAGTAACTACCACAGATTTGTTGATGCAGTGTGCTGCAACAACCTTGTTCTACAAGGGGCATGATGAAAGCCTTAAATTTTGTGCCGTGGCAATGTTTAAACTCTGATATTAATTGCTTAACTGGCATATTTGTAAGCAATGGTTCTTTCCACCTAATCTAAATGAGTGAAGGTGTGAACTGACTTATTCAGATTTGATAGTTAAACATGTGCACGTAATTTACTAACCTATACTTTGCTGCAGTTTTGCCTAGCCAAAGTGTCATGTATGCAGAGCTGAATGAATAGATGGTTTTAGGAGTTCCTGTCATGTTGAGGCCCCATGGGAAAATTGTTGAGTGGCGGAACTTTTTATTTTTATTTTTTGCAATTCACCCCCAAACTTGGCACACCATGAAATACTAAGCCAACATCCCACTTAAAGGGACCGACAACCAATTTTTATGGCACCTGCTTTTATTAGTGCAACTAAAAGCTTGTCCGGTCAGAGTGCCCAATCACTCAGTGGTAACACTGAAAATGTCGCAAAACATATAAAATCCGAATTTTTTATCAGCGGTGACTATGGAGTCTTAGCGGCAACATAGTTGCAAACAGTGGCATTCGCGATAGCAATTATAAGCCGGCAATGTGGAAAGAAAACTAGTGAAGCCTTAAATATGAAATCAATGTTGCGTTTATAAAGCCTATATGTCGCTGTGACGTGATCTCATTCGCGAATTCGCGCTGTACTACACTCCTGTACTGGCTTCGCAGACACAAGAGAAAAACGGCGCGCACATGCGTTGCAGCCCTCGACAACCGTCCCACGGTTGCGCCGCGAATGCAGCGCCGCTTCTCAGTGTCAACGTATTTGTTTTGTACCTCGTGGGCAGCACAGAACAGAGCGGGGATGCTTCATAGTATGCGTGCTCTAACTTTGAGCACTAATTATGGTGCGTATAAAAGCATCTGACTACGCACACCAAAGACTCCATATAGCAGTACAAAGTCTCCATGGCTATGCTGCGCGACATACCCGTCTTTTGTGATTTAAAAATGCAAATTCTACTCAAACCCCATTAAGCATGCTTGAATCTGTCATCATAATTCATGGTTTTTTTTCATTTCCGCCAGAATCTAATCGCAGGTTCTGGTCAGTTGTCGGTCCCTTTAAGTATAGTGCAGGGAATGTTGGGGGGGGGGGATTGTCTTGGAACTGCCTCCACATCTCCCTGAACAGTGCTGTTGGAGGGAAACCAGGCCCCCTGCTTTGGTCTTGAGACTTCCAGCACATCACTAGCTTCCACCCATCGCTTCTACTCTGTAGAGTGCAGCTTTCAAATACAAAAAAAAATAAAGAAAAAGGCTGGTGAATTCTTTATTGGTGGTGACTGTCACTGATGTGGTCTCCTTGAAGAATGGGTCGGCTTCGAGCATAGGTGGTAGGTGCATATTCTGCTAGGAGACGTGTCTGCTTCAGCAGTTCTGTGCAGTGCTGTGGAAGCTACAGGCTGGCCAGTCAGTAGGGCGAACACATGCTAGAGGAGCACCTGCTTATTTGCAGGTTGCGTAGACTGATGGCTGAGGATGTTCTTGGCAGGTGTCATACTACCTGCATTAGTTGATTTAATATTTTAAGCATTCAATGAAATCATCACGTCGCTGCCAACCACATCAGCACGTAGTGGCACTAGCCAGAACTATAAATGATTGTTTAGCGCACGAGCCTGTGATTGGATGAAAATAACGTTAGAATTGCATGTGGCACTACATCAGTAAGCAAAGTAATATTCAGCTTTGTTTTTCTCTTGCGTAGGTTTTTATTGAGCGTAAAAAGACTCATTCGTAGCAGAAAGGTCGCCACAATTTTAAAACACGATAGAGGCACAGGCCCCCATTTCACCTTTTGTTTACATGAGTTATCTGACCATACAAAAGGACTCTCTCCCTCATTCATCTCTCTTGTGTACGTTCGCAACTCGCTGAAGCGCTAAACCGCTGGCTGAACTTTGCCATCTGTCAGTGTGTTGTACCGCTCGCAGTAATATTAGGGAGTGTTAACATGCCTGGTAAACCAGTATATGCAAAGGCATGCTGGCTGGTGTTTGTCACAGTCAAGTGGCGCCAGCTATGGGTGATAAACAGAACAAGCAAAAACTGTGTGATCTATGTCCTTCATAGATACTGGCAGCCACTCGCCAAGCCTCAACAGTTTTAGTGTCGTGCTCAGAAACTGTGTCGAATTGGCATGGATGCTTTATTGTTGAAGCTTCATTACACAAACCTAAAGCATATACAACGGTCAGTACGCAACTCAGTGTACGCTCCGGGTGGATGGCCATGCTTGTGTATGCAATTTTTACACCCATTATGCCGCTCTAGGCACAGTGCTTTGTGTATTGTGGTTTACTGGACACGCTGAAATTCCCTATTCTCACTTCAATGTTTGTGCGTTTAGCAGAGCAGCCCGTGAAGAAACTCTGCACAGTATCGACCCCTCCTTGTAGACTTAACAGCGAGTTCAGAGACCATGACACTTGCCTTTGAGTGTCGTTATATGGAATGAAGCAGAAGCGCCTGCTCTAACTCTGACAAGTCTCAATGGTCGGAGAGAGAGATCATTTTTATTACATATTGCCGTGACATCTTGGCCGCATTCTAATAGCCCGCCATCATTCTTATATTAGGAAGTTCGCGCGCTGTGGCAAGGTGCATTTCACCAACCACAGGCAACGCTCATCCCGGCTTGCGCGCGCCTCTGGCACGAGACGACGGGAGAGAAGGAGAAGACGACGGTACGACGCGAGCATTAGAACGCGTCTGTCTTGCTAGGCAGTGACTGAGTTGTGAGCACAGGTTCGCTCTAAATAAACGCCTTGTTTTATTAACCTGCGTTCATCAAACTCGCTACAATATTATACAGGTGGAGCATGCGGGAGGGAACCCTAGCCCAGGGTCCCTAAGATGATCTCGGCGACCACACGGGCCTGTTGAACTGGGGCCGGTGGACCTCGGGAGGTCCGTCACAGAGGGCATCATCCCACAGCTCATTTGTGGAAGGGACACGAGATAGCGGGGAGGGAAGGGAATAATGTGAACGCGCATTCCACCGTGACATGGAGTGTCATTGGGGAGCAGCCGCAGCCCGGGCAAGAGTCTATGTAGTGCTCCGGTAAAGTTTATGCAGCGAGCGCAGGTTGGGGAAGGGTGCACGTTTGAAATTGATGGAGTGCCAACTCTTCCTCTCTCGAAAACGGCGGCAGCGGCGGGTACATGGTGAGTCTGGCTGTGGTATAATACTTTAATATGTCGCGGCATGTAAGTGGTGGGTCCGCCTGGTCTGGACTCCCGTCGACACCATACCGGGCAGCTCTTTGGATAATTTCTCGGGCGACCGCGCTCATGCGGTCGTTACCCACGACGACGCATGGCCAGGAGTTTAGACCAAGTGGACCTGCTGTGGCTCGGATGTGTCCCGGTTTGTGCTTGGTGATTTGCATAGAATGCGTTGAGCCGCCTTAGAGAACCCGCGTCCCCTCATAAAGGCGCGACATGCTTGCTGGGAGTTGGTTAACCCGTAAACTGCTCCGGAAACCTGAAGAGCGTGTTGCAAAGCAAGTGCAACACCAAGGACCTCACCGTCTGTTGGTGTAGAACCTCTCAAAGAGGCAGCCGTAAGCAAAGTATCAGTACCGTTCAACATCACTGCAGAGTACCCGTGCCGGCACTGTGTGGCATCAGTGTATAAGGTATTTGTCTCGGGGATGTCGGCGAGCATAGGCCCCAAGTATCGAACACTGATGCGCCAGCGTCCTGCGTCATGCTCAGGATGCATGTTTCGAGGAAGTTGGTGCACCTTTAACGTTCTACGGATGCAAGTCTGAACCGTAAGGGCGGTGTCCCCGTCTCCACTGGCTAATACCAGGTATCCCAGTCGCGACAGTATATGCCGACCAGTGGGTGTGAGGGAGAGGCGTTGCCTTTCGCTGGTCCATTGAGCTTCTAATAGCTCGCTAAGAGTGTTGTGTGTTCCTAGGGCTAGTAAACGTGCCGTGGCAGTGCAGTGAGGGAGGCTGTGGGCGAGTTTGCTCGCCTTTCGCAGCATAGTGTCAACCCGCATCTGGTCCGATTGGGTAAAGGCCCGTGCACACTAGCGGAAAAACGTGTGTGGCATGCTTTCGCATGGCATGATTCTTGTGTCGCAAGACGCTCACTTCGTGCACGATTTCTTGCGGCGCGGCGCGTGCCGCCATGGGTGACGGAGACCAATCAGAGCGTCCCCATCCGTGACGCCTACCACGGAGTCATGCGGACCCAGCCGGAGGCTCGTTTTGTACCCGTGTGGTGGCTCGCTTGGCTCGTGTGGAGGCGGGATTTCGTGTGGCTGCCGCTGCGGTTCGCCGTGAACAGTGTGGCAGTGTCCAGCACGAAACGCGCGTTTTTCCGCTAGTGTGCACGGGCCTTTAGTCTGTGGAAGGGGAGGTGGTACGTGATGAAACTGATCACGCGAGCTTCGACTAGCCTCAGCAGGCCCCGCTCTCGCAGTCCCGTGCACCTGTTGGAAACCAGTCAGAAAAGCTCATAACTGACAGTGCGGCACGGCACGCTCACGCTCTGTTGTTAACATGGCAACAGGGTCATCACTACACTGGAACGAACTGGCATCCATGGCGTACAAACTTTTCCTACATATGCGCTTCAAGCCAATTCGATTGGCTCTGTGCTTTATCGCACATGAAGAGTGGAATGCGGTCACCTGATGGCGCACCTCCTGCAGCATTTGTCTGTCCACCCTTCAGTTCGCAAACATGCTCATGAAAACGGGTGCAAGAAAAGTGTTGGAAGACCCCTCTAAACAAGTCTTTCCGCACCGTGTCATCTGCCAATGAGGAGCATTGCAGCGGCAGCATTTCAACGAGGAGAAGGTGGGCCCATTATTGGCACTAGCGGCTTGGCACAGTTCTGTGCTTGATGGCCTCGTAGCCTTGTCTGCTGTGCCACTCTCACGGGATGGCCCGCATTGAGCTGCATGGCTTGGAAATGCACTAGAAATCATTAACATTCATTTTAGGAAGCCTAAATTACTTCCAGTATAATAATTCTGCACAGATAATTACCAATAAGAACATATACTGAAAATTTTATTGAGATCAGTGGGCATCAGATAACTGCTGGAGTTGCCTGTAAAGGAGTACTGACACGAATTTTCGACATTCTCGTATTTCTACTGTAAATGAAAGCACTGTTGTGGAGAACCCCAAGAAGAGTATCATGGTGCCTCGTAACGCAGTGATTATATTGTCTAATACGACTCCTTTAGAAGCCCACTTTCGGATTCGATTTCGAAGGGGCGGTCTCCTAGTGATGTGTCAAGCAGACGGACGTCACCTTGGGACAGCAATTTGTGATAGCATCGCTGCAACTTTGTCTCCAGTCAGTTATACGTGCGGCACGCAAACGGCAATTTCATGGTCGTCCAGCAATTCTGACAGCGATTTCGGTGATTTTTAAGGGACTGTGTTCATACGTCATTGCAGTGTCCATTGCGCGAAGGCTGGCTTCCAGTGCTGGCCGATGAAAACTTTAAAACCAAACTAAGATATTCTTTTACGTGCTTCCTGGCTTCCGTGTGTGGAGGGTGTTAACAATACATGGCTAGAAAATGGAAAATGTATATTTTGTGCCGGCCCCAAAATCGTTCCTAATCGCAGAGAAATATTGCTCATGTTTGTTTGTTGACTGCCAAGCTGTTGATTCCTTGACAGAGCATTGTGCACGTGTAGTTTGTGAACCATCCACAGATCTCTGCCATCCTTGATGAAGAGGAGGAAGAGAGCTTGCACTTCCTCTCCAAGCTCGAGGTGGAGGAGTTTGAGGACATCAAGTCTGGTTACAGGATCAAGTTCTACTTTGACGAAAATCCGTATTTCGAGAATGATGTTCTCATCAAGGAGTTCCACCTTGGCTCCTCAGGTGAGTTGGGTCATTTGAACTTGGAGTGGTTAGTTTTGACTGTCTAGAGTAGATGCATAGGGTTGCTTCTAGCAGATCAGTTAGTTTTTGTGGCACCTACTACGCTTCTTTTGTTTTAAAACATGATGCTAGTGCGAGGTAAAAAAGTGGAAAACTGTCGAACATGCGAGGTCTGCTCAATGCACCTGCGTGAACCAGTTTATGAGAAGGTACAGGGCATGTTCATGGATCTTTCCACGCCCTCTACGTTGATGGTGCTGGCTTAGCACAAATGGGTGAGTGCAAAGCAGCAGCATAGCAGATGGCACAGTATGAGCACGTAAGTGCTGTTTGAGTGCAACTTGTGCATGCCTACTGTGCCTACATGGAAGTCGGGCCTACTTACACTAAAGAGCTTGTTCTTGACAGCTGTTGACTTATAGTCTGCTGCCCAAATTGCCAGTGCTTTAGGGCACGCACAGAGTTTCAGCAGGTTATTTTGGGGTTTTCCACCCTACAGTTTGCAATGATTAATCTCCATGGCACATTGCAGTCATGTTTCATTCCAACCACAGCACTCTGTGCCAAGGCCAGTAGTCTTGGCCCTATTTGTGGTGTTGTATACAGCAAGTGAAAATATGCAACCATCTTCTTGGATTTTGTGTCTTCTGCTGGTGCTTGACCCTCATTTGTGTTGCCGCATGTCTGGTGGTCTCTAGTAGAAATTAGATGCAAGTGTTCCATTGAATGATGCGATTCCGCAATAGTCAATTTAGTGGCCTCGTCCCCCAAAGGAGTATGGAGACCACTGCTGTTTTCGGGCAGCAGCAACCACTGCAGTCATAAATAGTTGTCATTGCGATATTCATAAAGATGTTCTGAAAATCTGGCTCCTTAGTACAAAATAGTGAAACGGAAGGTATGCATGGATCTGAGTTGTCGCACAAAGCCCAGACTCTAAACAAAGGGTTTCAGTGCCTGAGATTGCTTTTACATGTTGGCTGTGTGGAATATATCGCAGTGCCCCAGAGCTGTCAGGAGGGCATGTTTCAAAATTTTATTGTGCACTCGTGATAAAATTCTAGGGGACCCAGCCTCTCAGTCCACACCTATCAAATGGAAGGAGGACATGGACTTGACCAAGCGGCACAAGCAGCGGCAGTCGCAAATGAAGAGCAGTCGCAAGAGGGCGCATGAGCAGCCACGCACCTTCTTCAACTGGTTCACCGATCACGGGGATGCCTCTGCCGATGACATTGCCGAGGTACATTCTCCTCTTTCCCTTGCAGTTGGGGTGCTTTGTGGTGGCCACCACCAAGCACCAGCCACAACTGCCACAACTTGGTGGTGGCCATACCATGCCCACCGAGGTAGACGAGCGCAGTGCAAACCTTCCCTTTTCTTTCATAGTTACAAATGCTGCTCTTCATTCAACTACATGGAACTTCACAATGCACAATGTATTTTTGTGTATCGGTGCATAGTGTTTAACTATCAATGGGGTTAAATAAATCCAGAACGGTATACTATTAGGAGTACAAAAGTCGCACATGCAAGAAAGAAAAGCGCTTCAAAAAGGCGGAATGCCATATTCACGGGTGTTCCTTTCAGTAGTTGGTGCTCCATGGCAAGCACTGAGAAAATTAGGAACAGTATTTTGGTGTCAGCATTACTCAGAACTGTGAAATGTTCTGCAGCATTTGAGAGTGTGGTATTCGTTGAAACATGAGTCTACGCACAGCGCTTGAAGGGTAACAGTGTTTTTTTATGCACTGCTATTCTTTGCTATTCTCCTGGTTTTGTTTTCTGGCATCCATCGCCGATGCCGATTCGAGATGCTAGACGCACTTCAACCACGGCAATTATGCCTCGTGTATCAATGGTGCAACATATGCACAGGAGTTAGAAACGTTGCTGCAGTTGCCGTGCACTGACAAATAAAAGCAACTTCGACATAAGGCTAGTCATGGTCGTGGGTAGCACGCTTCCCCGTGGAATCAGCCTTTACGTAATGTGTAAGCGCATGGAACAGCCGAGCGCGTGTAGCATCCTTACATCTGGCGCATATGACTGCAGTATGATATTGAAGGCACAAAGGCTCAGAGCGCTTATCATGCGAAGGCGTGAGGAGTGATTGTAATGGGGAGGAGACTTCAGAATGTGCTGCGCACTATAACGATAAGCGAAGTGGAAAACGGTGGCCAGCAGCAGACGACGCATGGAAGCGACCACCAGAAGAGGATGGCACGTCATCGCGCGCAGCAGCCAGTGGCAGTCGTGCGTTCTCCCACCTCCTTGAGGAGTGTGCACTTAGTCCAATTGCGGCTTCACGCATGAGACGTGGGAAACTCGAAAGCCCTTGTGAGCTCCCATTCATAAGCAAATCACGCTTTGACCACACCACCACCGCTCCCACTGACGGTGGAAGCAAAGAGTGCAGGAATTTACGAACAAGACAAAACCAAAATGGCGCCTGCAGGTTGAATGGCGCAAAAACAGCGCTCGCTCAAAGTTTGGATGTTTCCGGGCACGTTCGGCAGGTGCAGAGGCTGCTGCATCTCGCTATTACGTGATTTGAGGTAATTTTACGATTAGTTAAGCACTAGTATTTATAGAATAGGTAGTTTATTACACACTGATCCCAAATATGCATTTTTTTTTTTTTTTTTCAAAATTGGCATTTGTCATGATTTTTCTACTTTCAGGGGCAGTGTCCCCCTTAATGGGGGAGGCTACCTTTGAAAACTGAAAAATCGCGAAAAAGTTGGATTTTTTGAAAACCACATATTTGGGTAGTATGTCTCAAAAACAATCTGTTCTGTAAATATCAGTGTCTAATTCATCGCGAAAGTAGGTCAAATAAATTATATAACATGCCGCGGCTGATGTTATATAATGTTATTATGCCGCGTCATAAGGCCAGTAACGCTAATGGTGTGCCACCTCCAAAGCTCAAAAATGGATGCAACACAAGCAGGAAAAGTGGCAAAGGAAAAGAGTCCCAAAGGACACATCTAGCTACTGTGCAGGGTTATTTTAGACCTAGAACGCAAGATATGCGTTCGAAACTTTCGAAGTGATTTTCTCAGAATGACCTTTTCGGCCAGTGAGGCTATTTAGTCGGGTGATATCTCTGGAACTGTTCATCTGATTTCTATCAGTCTTGTTTCATTATGTACCTTAATAAATTGCCCAAACAAAGACAAAGCTGCCTTTTAAATTTATGTCTGTAATTTGTGATAATTAAAATTTTATTGATAAAAGCCAAATGGCAAACACTAAATCCAGTGCTCTGCTAAATATTTTCAGCAAGGAAATTTTAAAAAGAGAGCTCTGTTTTAGTGTAGAGCACCCATCCAGGAATTATCATGGTGAATTTCACAGTGCTAGCACATTTACCTAATTCACCAGAGCCGGACTAACCCATGTGGGCTATCCTGATAAATGGCTGTAACTTGGGAACCAGTGAATATAAATGCATGAAATTTTGTGGTTATTCAAATGGCTTTGCTATTAGCCTACCCTGAAAATTTCATGAGGATATCTCGACAAACAAAAAAGTTGCCCTTCCAAGGTAGCCTCCCCCCTTAAAGCACCTAGGCTTACCCGCTCGGCCGATGAGCAATGGAAGATTGTTTCTAGACTTGTTCGCACCGAACAAAATTAGTACCTTTTCCTTAGGCTGCTTTCTTCCCAAGACGCTGGTGTTCTTCCCAAGACGCTGGTGTACAGCAAATGTTTTTGTAGGAAGCATCTTGTAAAGTAAGGCTGGCCCCGCCACGGTGGTCTAGTGGTTATGGTACTCGGCTGCTGATCCGAGGGTCGCGGGATCGAATCCCGGCCGCGGCGGCTGCATTTCGATGGAGGCGAAATGTTGAGGCCCGTGTGCTGTGCGATGTCAGTGCACGTTAAAGAACCCCAGGTGGTCTAAATTTCCGGAGACCTCCACTACGGCGTCTCTCATAATCAGAACTGGTTTTGGGATGTTAAACCCCACAAATCAATCAATCAATAAAGTAAGGCTGCTTCATACAAGTTGTGCATGTCGTCTTGTGCATGTCGTTCATGTCTGCGCTGCCGCTCTCTCCACGCACTGTCAAGTACATTGGGTTATTTCGCTCTTTAAGTCCAGCACTTCAACCATTGCTGCACTTGAAGCCTTCATGGCCAAGGCGCTGTGCCAGCTCATTGGCCTTTTCTCGAAGGATGGTTTCGTTTACGGGAAAATTAGCGGCGTTTGCATACTGTAGCCACCTCATCAAAGCAACTTCATCATCAAGGGTACGTTGGGAATTAGGATGGAGCCCGGCGGGCAATTCAAATAAACCGGTAGAATTTCCATTGAAAATTACGGGACCGCTCAACTTCTTCAAATTAACTGAAATATCAATTTATCAGAGATCGAATTAGCGAGGTTTTACTGTATATGGCAGAAGCTTTCAAAGGTTGAAGATGTACAACCTCGTACGCTCTGACTGAGCATTTCAGTCTGCTCTGTTGTCTTGCACGGCCGCTGTCACAACCGCTGGGGCAAACTCCACGGCAAGTGCATCGCAAGGCGCCACAGGTATCACAAGAAGACTGCAAGTTATCATTGGCTTCACCTCAGCATGAATTGGATCCCCATGAAGCCTCCTCTGTTTGTTTTGCACCAAACCATTCTCAGAATGAGAAACCTCTTGGAACTGCACTCTTGCTTACTTTTTCCCTCTCTCATTACCATCAGGTAGCTGGCCTCCTTTATTGTGCTAATTCGACTTTGTATGTGCTTCGATTTCTTTTAAACGTTGAAAGCTTGCTTCTTAGGAGGCAAACATTGAATGTCAGACTTTTAACAAGCAGTTTGGGTACAGAAATTGTCAAAATAATGAGGCGTTTGAGGGATTAAGCAAGGACATGTTGTAAACATATTTACTAGATTTATGGCCAAAGTTGGTGAAACCTGGTAGCTTTCCATGCTCATTTCAAATATGTAATAATTTTTTGCATGGCACAGCTAATTCAGGAAATACCATTGCCACTATTGTTTCTGGAGAGCAGTGGGAGAAAATGCTGCTCAGCAGATTGTGACTATTACTGCAGAACTACATACTATAGGATGCAGTAACAGCAATGCTGCAAACAGTCTTCGAATAAATTTGGGTTAGTCATTCTGAAGGTGAGTAAAATGCAGTGCTTGCATCATGGCCACTGTAAAGAAAAAAACAATGTAATTTAAAGAATAAGTATAGAAAATCTAAATTCTGCTCTCAGCACTTCATGGTGTATAGTTAAGGCTTTATGTTGGAAAAGAAAATAGTTGTAGCTGTTCTATATCGTGAGGTATCAGTCCGATAAACTGAAATAATGACTAAGGAACATGCCAAATTCAGCACATACAAATTGCATGAAACTGCATTGTGGGTTAAATCATCTATAAGAAGTAAACTGCAGTTTACTTTTGATATAATACCTCTATATTGCACTGTATATAATTAAAACAATAGCAGCACTCTTGCAATTCTTTGGTCATGGCCCCTCTTACGTCCAGTGTCCTTTGTTTAATGAACTGCTGTATGACTGGTGTTCTGCTTCACATGCCTACGCAATGAGCGGCCCATCTATACATAAAGTTCTGTGTTAGTCGCAATAAAACTAGTCAAAATAGCCTGTGCTGTAACCGCTCCCACGCTAAGAGCAGTTACGTTTGGAGTGATCTGCACTGTAGTATGGCATATTTTGAGGGGGCATTCAAGCCCCGCCATGGTGGTCTAGTGGCTGTGGTACTCGGCTGCTGCGGCTGCATTTCGATGGAGGCGAAATGTTGAGGCCCGTGTCCGGTACGATGTCGGTACCGCACACGGGCCTCAACACAAGAAGCCCAGATGGTCGAAATTTCCGGAGCCCTCCACTGCGGCGTCTCTCATAATCATAGCGGGGTTTTTGGGACGTAAAACCCCAGAAATAATCCATCAGGTGGGATTCAAGCTGGACGCGAATAGACTGCATGCGTGAGCAATAGACCCTTTACATAAACTGTAAGGCTAGCTTCCCAGCAATGCAGCTTGCCCTACTAATGGCGGCATTGGCAATTCAGCAAATACCGTATTTTCGCGCGTATAACCCGCACAAAAAACCCAAAAATTTCAGTGGCAAAGTGGAGGTGCGGATAATACGCGGGGTTTTTCCTATAGTGCTGCTTCACAGCAATGCATGTTGTGCTGTGAAGCCCCATAACAGTGTAGCGAAGGTTACGGAGGTGGTTTCCGCAAATTCGTGTTGCTCCGCAAGTAGTACGGCAGCTTGCGGCCGATTTCGGTTTCGCTTGCTTACATCGTTGAAGCGTTTAGAAAAACATTTGGGGAGAGACAATTCGATTGTTCAGTGTAAACCTCACTGTCACATTACAAGTATATTCTTTGGTCGTTTGTGGCCGCACAGTGACCCTCCACCACCCTCCGCATGTCCCTACGTCACGGACGCCATGTTTACTTTTGAAAAGGGCTTGCCGAAAAGGTGGTGCTGTCTAAGAAATAGAAAGAAAAGGAAGCCATTTTTGCAAAGTGAACAATACCTGTATCTTATCTACGACTTCCCACAACCGTTTGAGTTCCATAATAAATAAAGCAGTATTTATTTCAGCAAGGCAAATGAGATATTATCAGTAAATTTAAGTACTACTTTTTGACGCGGTAGCAGGCATGCATTTCGGTTCTGTTGCTTCCAGGGCGCTGTCAAGAAAAGTTGTTGCCGAGTATGAGCGCTCTTTACCTCGCTGATACCGCTAGTTCTCCACATCTCGACCCGTTCGCCAAGCCTAAGTCGATCTGTTCTGTCACCATGAGTAGCGTACGGCGGCAGTCCTTCACAGCACAGCAAAAGCTTAAGATCATCGCCGTCGCCGAGGAATTCGGAAATCGCGAAGCGGGAAGACTGCACGATGTGGACGAGTCCTGCGTGCGACTGTGGAGAAAGAAGAAAGACAGCCTACAAGCCGCGCACCGCGACCGTAGGTCATTTCGTGGCCCCAAGACCGGCGCCTACCCTGAGCTGGAGGCGCAGCTGGTAAAGTTCATCGAAGATGTGAGAAGCAGGGGTCACGCCGTATCGACCGAGATGGCCCAAGTGGAAGCGCGGCGACTTTCGAGGGAGCTAGGCCTACCTCACGGGTTCCGTGCGAGCCGCGGATGGCTGCACCGCTTTATGAAGCGGCAAGGGCTCTCAATCAGACGGCGGACTACAATATGTCAACGCTTGTCGGCTTCTTACGAGGAGAAGCTGCTCAAGTACCAGATATATGTAATTGGCCTGCGAAAGCAGCACGATTACATTTTCTCGCAAATCGGCAATGCGGATGAAACTCCTGTTTATTTTGAAATGCCGTTGGACACAACGATTGAGAAGACGGGCAGCAGTTCGGTGAGCGTGCTGACCGGCGGGAACACGAAACTGCGCATCACAGTCTTGCTTTGTGCCCTCGCCGACGGCACGCGACTGCGACCGTACGTCGTCCTGAAAAGGAAAACCCTTCCGAAGATCCATTTGCCTGCCGGTGTGGTGGTGCGCGCACACGAGAACGCGTGGATGAACAGCGACTTGTTCGTGGACTGGATCAAGACGGTATGGGAGAAGAGGCCCGGTGCGATGCTCGCAACGAGGTCCATGCTCGTTCTTGACTCGTTCCGCGGCCACACAACTGAGGAAGTGAAGGACCGCCTTTCACGCAACGGCACTGACTTAGTTGTTATACCCGGTGGAATGACGTCAATGTTGCAGCCTCTAGATGTGTCGCTTAACAAGCCCTTCAAAGCGTATGTCAAGCGCTATTACGCTGAGTGGATGGCCAAAGGCCTCTACGACTTGACGCCGACAGGACGAGTCCGAAGGCCTGATATTGCCCTATTCTGCAACTGGGTTGTCGAGGCATGGAAGGCCATTCCAGGTGAGATGGTGCGAAAAAGTTTCAAGAAATGCTGCATCACAAACAACATGGATGGAACCGAAGATGACCTTGTGCATAACAGTGAGGACTGCGGCTCAAGTGATAGCTCTAGCGAGAGCAGTGACAGTGAGTGAATTGTGACTGGCCTTGCAGACAGCGTATTCTGCTTGCTAAATAAAGCTTTTTCTGTCTACATATGTGCTATGTTGCTTGAGCAGTAGCTTTTGTACAGCCTTCCCTTTATATCAAATGTGCGGGCAATACGCGAGGATTTTTTTTTCTTTCTCGGCGAGCTGAAAGTGGGGGTGCGGATTATATGCAGGGGCGGGTTTACGCGCAAAAATACGGTAGCTTCTGCAAGCACAATTTGTTTGCAATTGGGCATGTAAAATGTCGACGCAGCCGTTCTGATACAAACTTTCCCAAAAAACGGGCCGCAGCATATGCAACTTGAATTTTGACAGCATTTAAAGACAGCTGTTGCCATTAGTAGGGCGAATGTGCAGCGCAGAGAAGCGCACTTGCGTATTATGAAATGGGTCTATTACGGTACGCTCGTGAAGCTGCAGCTAGCACTCTGTGGCAGGGCCCTATGCCCTGGTTCACTTTTTTTATGCTGCAAAAGTGTTGGGCAGTCACCTCTTGGATTGTGCCACATGGCCCTGTCCTCATGATAGACTGCTACATGTGCTTTCTCTCAATTTTCTTGATTTATTTGTCCTGTTTTCATGGAAAGGGGAATTTATAGTAAAAGCATGTTAATTTTTTTGGAATTCGGACTTGTTCCCTGGTCCGAATAAGAGGGCGCATTGTTTAGTGTTGTCGACTTGTTGATTCGCTACATTTTGGTACAACCTGGTTCACTTGGATGATCACCAAAGTGTGCTCTGAGGCTTTACGATAAATGCCTACATTGTGAAACAGTGCAATGTCATGCTGCAGCAAACCACCTTGCCAGCTTCTTTTGTGGTTGCAGCCCCTAAATCAAAGAATATCCTTGTTCCCGTTGAGTATCTTATACAGAGAGCGCAGTGATTTGGTAGTTGGGGCAGTATGTATTTATACAGTGAACCCCCGTTAAAACAACCTCGGTTATAATGAATTCTCGGATATAACAAACAAGATGGGTATGTATGTTTGTTTGGACAAATTTAGGCATGTGTTGCTTGTCTGTTGGCGCTTGTTGGTGACCTAAGTTTGACGGCGGTGGATTCGATACCCAGGGTTGCTGCAGCACTTTCGCTTAGCGCTGTGAAGTATATAGATTGTGGCGCTGAATTGTTTTGTGAAAGGTGGTAGGGTATGTACTGTCAATCACTTTGCATTAAATCTGCCTGAATGATTTCAGTGATTCAGCAACGTAAGGGTAGTCAGGATTCATGTCCAAAAGTCCATCCTGTTCGGGGAGGTTATTCACATACATCTTGACAATCTGGAACCTTTCAAGCAAACAAAAGGTTAAAGGGGCCGTGAAAAGAATTTGGAGATGCCGGTTTGTAATTTTCACTGCTTCAGTATACGCATTTGACAAGCCGATTCCGAAATATTTCGGCGAAATATTCAGTGCACATTTAACAACGCCCATTTTAAATCTCAGCTTTCTTGCGCTCCCGAAACGACTATGCGACACTACCGGTCGGCGTGGTACTATTTGGTGACGTTGAGTTAAGATATTTTTAAGTTCAAAGGCACAGTGAACTCGCGTTTGCTCTAAAGGAATCCATTTACTTGAAAGCTAGAAAGGAAGAAAATACTTGGAAACCGTGCGGTGCCACCATTCGGAAGAAAAGCGGCTGCACGGTTCGTTTTCCCATGGCCTTTGAGGGCGCGCCAATCTCGGAGGTATGACGGCTACTAAGATGATGTCATCTGCAGAGTTGAGGGGAACGCGCGCAGTGAAACCGAAACCGCATTTTTTATCGCTCTAAATCAACGCACACGGTGCAACGGAACAATGCATATTGTTGATTGGAGGGTCAGGGTCCCGAATACGCACTTAGTACAAAATGTTCAGAAAACGTTTCACGACCTTAACTCTTTCCTTACTGCAGAAAACTGCCCATTTCGATATGTGCCCGCATAATATTTTTTTAAACAGGAACTGTTCGGTGTATAATAGATAGTTATATATGAAAATGCAGCTTAGTGATGTGCCTTTCAGATGCAGTAAAATTCAAACCGAAAAGTTTCACATTTTTTCATATTTTATTTCTGAAATATGAGCAAAATGAAGGAAAACGTACTACCGAAGATATACAATTGCTGTTAGACTTCACAACATTTACACTAAAACAAAACTGAAATATACAAATGGTAGTCCGTATTCTCAGGTACAATTGCTCCAAATTTGAACAGTCTAGGTGAATAAGTGTATTTTTTGGTGAGCTCCGATGTTAGCGCCCATGACGCATATGCCACTCGGAGAAGCAGTTGCGTGTGGTAGTGAAGCAAAGGTGCGCTTCGCAGGCGCTGCAGAAAACATTTGTCTTCACTTCTTTTCTGGTGTTTTGGTAGCAGAACTTAGTTTCTTCGGCTGTCAACCTTTTCGGGTTTGTGTCGAATCCAGTCAGGTGGCACATCAGAAACTCTTGCTGGTTGGTCATCATCGAGGTTCAAAATTTCCTTGAGTCAAATAAAATAATTCTGAATTCTGAGGAGCATCTCTCGGAAAGAAAGTTGGTCGAATCGGGCACTCAAAGTTAGTTCAGGAATATCGGGATGCTGCTTGCGATGTTCTTGGAAAAGAATAAAGCTATTTACACAGGCTATGTCAATAGAATGGAAGAAAAGAGTCTTCCACCATCTGACGCATTTCCAAAGGACATTGTATGTGCCAATAATCTGGTCGGACTTGTCCCTCATTGTAATCATGAACCAACAAGGGCTTTTTGATTGTTTTCTCGGTCCATTTGTTGCCCACTTTCTGACGTCGCTTTGCAGAGACATGCTCATTCGCTGTGTGAATTGTGCTCATGAGACTCGCAGCCTTTCGATCCTTCCACTGGAGAAACAACACGTTCCCCTCCCTGACCCTGACCCAACGAATGTCACCCCGCTGAGCCTTTTTTTCCCATTTCGTTTCTCTCGGATCGCCAGGGAAGCCTCGACGATCTTTCCTTGTCGTTCCACATGCCAGCGTTTTGCATTGCAGGAGATGCTCGAAAAGGTGCTTAGGGGTATAAAAATTGCCCATGTAAATTTTGTATCCCTGATCTAAATATTTTTCACAAAGTTTACTGACCACATCAAAAGCCAATCCATGTGGTCCTGGCGTCTCCCTCTTACCTGCGTAAACAAAGAACTGCAATGTGTACCCAGTTTCAGATTCAGCTAAAACCCACAATTTGTAACCCCACTTTGTCACCTTATCACGAATATATTGCCTGATTCCCGATCTAGCTTTAGATTTCGCCATCCGTTCATCTACTGCAATGGCTTCCCGTGGTTAGAAAAATTGTGCTGACATGCCATTGATGTGCTGAAGCAGCGCCCACACCTTCCTCAGTTTGCCGGCTGATGCCGTACTCTGATCCTCAGGGTCAGTGACATGCAAGAAAGCGAGTAGAGGAAAGAAACGCTTCCTGCTCATGATTTTCGCTGGAAGGAGACCACCGTACACCGGCCCAGTGTTCCAGTATAGATGCAGTCGTGGCACTTGCACAATGCCCATGTAAATGAGGAGTGCGATGAATCGCAACATTTCCGGGGCCGTGACCTCAAGCCAAGAGCCATCTGATTTTGCGTAGCTGGGTTTCTCGAAAATCTTCATCCAGGCATACTTGTTGGTGTGTGCACAGATTGTTGAGATCATCTCAGCAGTGAAAAACATCATGAACATGTCGAGTGAGCGGGTGAAACTCCGCGTCTCGCTCCGGCGCGTCACCTCCAGGTGTACACCAGGTGGTCGTATAGGAGAAAACTTCACTCGGCATGATGCATTGGGCAGAATGTCGCCTCCGTACGTACTTGACACCCTAATAAGAAAACGTAAACAGGTGTCGTCACTTACAAAACACACGCACCCCACAATAACAACATCGACATCCGAGACAATGCTTACCTTACCACGCTGGTTGAAGGTCCAGGCTGCGGAGATGAATCATCGCTGTCAGAGTCGAAATCTGACGATCCAACATCTTCTACAGACTCCTCACTACTGCTCGAGTCGATAGCATGAGCAGCAGAGGCCGCGAGATCACTTCTTCGAAGTTTCTTCTTCGGCGGAACGCGCCGCGCCTTTGGCGCCATGTTGTGCAACTAAATGCAACCTCCTTCGCTGCCTTTTTTTTTTTTTTTTCAGGCACTTTTGCGGCAATAGACTGAAACAAAAAACAGAAAAATGCGCAGTAGTTCTTCTATTACTGGCCAGATGGCGCTAGGTGTCCGTGAAAGTGGAGATTTATTTTTGGCGGGGCATTCAAAACCATCGATCCATAGCGATCGATGCTCTATGGGACGGTAAGGAAAGAGTTAATGTAAGCTACTGTTTGTGTGTAGCAAGCCTCTCAGCGAAATGGTTTTTTTTTTTAAACTAATTATTGCTGCAGAATTTAGTTGCGTGCAGACCATCAGAAGGCGAAATAATGGTACGGTGCCCTAGGCCAATTGCCCTAAACCTAGAACAAGCACTATTTACGGTTTCTTATATTTTTTGCGAACAGGTAAACTAACGTGCCACGTTGAGCAAGAACACAACATTGCCCGTAAACATCGCCATACAAAAGCAGGAATAATGTGTGTGTGGGAATCACAGCTCCCACTTTACTACTGATGTTGCATGCATCAAGAAATAAGTCAGCAAGAATATTGCTGCCATTTAATTTCATCTTCACTGACTCAATGGCTGGCACAGAAAGAGTCGTATACATTCAATATACATAACAGCACTTGCCTACACGAAGGTACACATCTGAGATTCATGGAGACAATATGATATCAAACAAACGCACAAGTAATGCCCTACTCAACTGGGAGAAAGAATTCATCATCAGTAAAGTGTTTGGAACTAGCTAGCCCAGAGTCTTTGACTTTCTCATCTATGCGCGAGCCTTTTATTGCCGTTGCCTACTGCAGTGCACCTGCTTCTCTCGGGAAAAGCATTGCTGCCATTCCACTGCAATGATGCATTTATATGCACAACTTTTGTCTTTTTGCTCAGACTTTTATCGTTTTCAGGCTGGTGCTTGACTGCCAGCAGTGGCTTAACAACTATACAGCATTTTGTTCAGTATGCGCAATGTAATAATCTGTTGTCCTTATAATAGACCTAGGCTGATCCTGGATTGCCTCTGTCCAGGTGCGCTTACTAGGTGGTGAGTGCTTTGCTAGAATCGAGACTCCTAAGGACAACTGTGTGTGTGTGTGTGTGTGTGTGTCGCACTAGAGATGTGTGCTGAGGAGTCCACTTTCTCACCCTCTTACATTCTCATGTGCACCTTGTGCAGGTGATCAAGGACGACATGTGGCCAAACCCCCTTCAGTACTTCCTCGTACCAGACATTGAAGTCGAGAATGGACTTGAAGGCGATGAGGATGAGAGGTAAGTGCTCCTCTGAGGTTCTGCTGCTCTTAACATTGTAGTGGCTCCATCATGGTACACAATGGTAAGTGTGCCCGGTTTTTTGTAATTTGAAATGAGCGTCAGTGCAAGGCTCGACTAACAGTCGAAAGAAAGACGAGCACTGCCAGTCAAGGCAAGACTAGTGACCAAGGCCGCTACAGCGTGTCTGTGCTCTCCTGGCCGTTCCGTTAAGACTCTCCATAGCTGCAGGGCACTAATAAATTTACCCGCAGTGCAGCTCAGTCTCCTGGCAATTTGCGCGTTGCCTTCTCAGGCCATGCAGAAACGGCTGTCGTTGCTCCTTTGTAGATACTATCCATGGCCTTCGCTGCGCGCACTTGGATGTCAAAAATCATATAATGCTATCTTAAAGCTATCTTAGCACCCATCACCAGCCATCTTCGGAGATAAGGAACCCTTTTCGCGCAAGTCGCATGCGTTCGACAAAGCATGCTGGCTCTGAGCAGATCCCGTGCCCACGGTTTTCAAGGTCACTTATTGCGCCGAACTTGAGGATAAGCACAAGCCGAAGAACAGTTTTATTACAACTACGTCCACGAGTTCAGCACCACTTTCTTGCCAGTGCCCAGCACTATCGCTCAGCAACTTCCGCTTCGTTGCGCACAGCGATGCAAGACACACCAAAGTCGCCGCATTTCTCGCGCACTCGGCGGTCCCGCCCTCTGAATAATATACTGTATAAATGCAGTTTTGGATACTGCTTGGAGCACTCGCCGACGATCTGACGATAAGAAGCACTGCAGCGAGGCGGTCAGCACAGAATGGGTCAGCCCGGACTGTTTTGACAGCACGCCATCGTCCGCGTTCAGCCATCCGCACTATGACTGTATTAGTTTTTTTCGTACGCTTGAAGGCGCCAACGAGGCCTGTCTAGCTAGCATCTTCGGAAATGCCAGCAGAAAGCCAGAAAACTGCACGTTGGCGGCGTGAACGCAAGCGCAGACGACACCGACGAAGCGGCAGCAACTGCGGCAATCACGAAACTAAAATAATAGAAATGGCCGCCCCGGACGCGCCAGCCAATCAGAGGAGCGAGGTGAGGGGCTTGCCCGTGCGTATGCGCTGTGCCCAATAAGTGATTCAAAACCACCCTTCGAAAAAGAGCAGGTAGCAGCTGTTCTATCGGAGCAGCGCCATTTTGAAATGCCGGAAAATGCGCACGAAGAAAGCGGCTCCAAAACAAGCCCAAGCTGGCAACAGCTGGCCGGCTGCCGTGCCCGTGGCGTGCGCGGGAAATTCTAACAAATTTTCATTTTTTTTTTGGTGCGACTTTCACCTCCTGTTGAGTTTTGAAAGTACATTTTAGACTATTTCCCGACTAAAATCAGCCTTAATAATGCGTTTTTCTCAAGATCGATTTTCTAGGTCAATTTTTTACTTTTGCGGCCTTTGAAAGTCAAAAAATCGTGACAAAAATACCCCTTGACAAAAAAGAGGCTGAGTGCCCAGTCCTACATATGCCTGCTTATAACGAACCTCCATATAACGAATTCCTGGGTATAACGATGTTTTTTCTATTCCCCACAGTTACTCCATAGAAGGCACATGTATTTGCGACCTCTACATAACAAAGTGGCAGCGGGAGACCCCCTTGAAATAACGAATTTTCTCCGCCGACAACCTGGAGATATTGCCCCAAATTTTGTCACTTTTGCGCGAGCAACAACCAGAAGCACTTTCTCCGCCGCGACGGAATGCGAAGCGGCGACGGCGCGCTTGGCGCGCTCGAAGGCACTGCAAGGCGAGAGTGAGTGCACGTGTGCGTGCGCGAGACGGACCTGCATCCCTTGGCCAGGCGATATCTTGCCGGCGGGGTCGTGTCCTTTTTCCCTCGCTTCAAAGCTGATCCCGCCGCTTGCTGCAGCTAGCTTAGCCCACCAAGCCGGCACCCTCCATTTTCCAGTTGATGTTGCCGAACCACGCTGGCAAACGCTGGCAAACGAGAAAAAAAAAAACGAGTTTTTTTTTTTTTTTTTTCTCAAGGTGCTGCGACGCCACTCTTTGGTTACTGCGCAAGTCTGCGCTTCACTTCGCTAGCCTCACACTAGGTGACAGCTCTTGTTAGGCTTAGCTCGAAGGGCCGTGGGTGGCACTCCTCACGGGAAGCTTGCCCTTGACAACACAGGGATCCTGTGCACAGGAAATCGTGCTCACAGGGTGATTGAAGGGCAGCACGCTTGACGAAAAAGAAAAGCTGGAGACAAAGAGTGGTAAACTGGAGGACTGGGGCACCAGTTCTGTGCTGAGCAAACAGCTTTGGTAGCATTCTCCATCTCCTTGGGAATCCCATACTGGGAGGGCCCCACAGGACACCTTGTTGCAGCCTTTTTTTGTATCTTCACTGTGCTCATTGTTCATTTGTTCCACGCTCCTTCCTCCTGCACGGCGATTGGCTGCACTCCTTTTGGGCGTCACACTTCCTTTGTGAAGCTTGCTCCCTACCTCCATTGTCCCTGGGAGTCACAATGAGCGGTATGCCTGTGCATTAAGTTCTATGAGAGGGGTAAACTGGTGTCAGAAAAGACCCCATTAAAGACTGGGTAAGTGGTCACATTATAAGTGGTTTCAGCTCTGAATGCTTTCTCACCCAAAATGAATGTTTTGGGTGAGCTCTGCCGTCTGTTACCTTTTCGCTTACTTAAGTGTTTATTTTTCAAATTTTCGTGCCGAACCTGCATATAACGAAATCCTCTTTATAACGAAGCTTTCCGGGAATTTGTCAATTTCGTTATATCCAGGTTTAACTGTATCTCTTTTCTTTCACAGTGATGAAGAGGAGGGTGGTGATGCAGTAGTGGTCGTTGAAGAGGAAGGTGAAGGGGACGAGGACGATGAAGACGACGATGGGGAAGATGACGGTGGTAAGTGCATGATACCTTATTGTTTTACTGCCTGCTTTATTTATTATATATAGCTGCCGTAACTGTCCCTTTAGCACTGCTAATGTATTCTTAGGCCATGTTGCAGTGCTGAAACCTGTTGAAGCCTACTGTTGGTTACATAGTAGTGATCGTTATTTGAAGAATCTGAAGACTGGATATTCCTACTTCGTTGTAATATTTTATTTCATCCAAGTACTGTCTTTTCTTTTTATTGCAGGGGATCTGGAAGGGGAAGGTGGTGATGGGGATGACTGAGCCTGGGAAGTGTGCATCAGGGGGTCGAAGGGGGCAAGAGGGGAGGACAGCTGTGCTGCCATCTGGTTCATGGAAGGGGAGACAGCCCTCTCCTGCCACCTTCATTCATTGAGTCATTCATCTCTTCACCCTGTGGGGAAGGGGGGCCTGACACACACCACCTCTACACACACACAATGTTGCCGAGATGAGCTGGGCATAACGCGTGCTGCGTCGGAAACATGTACACACACACACACATACATAAGTGACACTTGCATGCATTACCTTCTCTTCCGAAACCACCACCACCACCACCAAACCACCGCCAGACCTCTCTTCTTTGCAACAGTCTCGGAAAGAGCATTTGTTGTTTTTCCTTGTTTTCTTTACCCTCTTTTTTTTTTTTACCACCACATGTGCATAGAATTTCATAACTTTGTTTAAGCTCTATTTTTCTTTATTTTTTGTTACAACTGTTTTTCCTAGGCGATGAGTTGCTCTTTCTGGTTTTCATTATAAACAGGAAGGAAAGGCAGAATTGTGCCACTTGGTTTTGGTTTGGTAGCATTAGCCTGCCTGCCTGGACAAAAGCAAGTGAGTGTGTAGCTTGCTACTTATTTTTGTAAGCATTTGTCTGCAGCAGGTGTGGAAAGTATCACTCTTGCGATGCACAGTGCTATTGGCTTCTTGCTCTTTTTTGGGGGGGGGGGGGGATCATTAATGCCACAACACCCCTTAACTGAGGAGGAAGTGGCTGTGTGCAGTACCTGCAAGGAAGGTTTTTCATTCCATATGTTAATGACTCTGACAGAGCAGGTTTCCCTGCTACCAAACCAAGGCAAGTGTGGGACGTGTACAAGGTCTCATCGGGGAGCCCACATATTTACTTGTATTGCAATGCTACACTTCAGCAGTGCAGAGCAGGAAGCAGTTTTGTTCGCCGTTATCTCATTGGTCTGTCCCTTTTAAGGGACCTAAAGTGCTCGTCACCCCACAGCCTGTCCTAGGAAAGTGTCATTATTTGTCCCATTACCATGTAAATTTGATGACAGATGTTTCGCTTTGCACATTTGTGTGGACGTGGCACCTTGTATTTGAAGTCTTTTCTTTCACATTGTTCTGTTTGGTTTATATGAAATACTGAGAAAGAAATGACCTCCTCCTTTTCACAGTGTGAATTTTTATATATTGGTGTAATGGTCATTAGTATAAAAATAAAAGCTTTCCATCCCATCTCTCTCTGCTTTATGGCAATCACGAAAGCATCCAAGTCTGCCTGCTTTGCTAAAAAAGAGCTATCTTGCTTAAAATTGTAGTTAGCAGATAGTTTCTCAGATTGCTTCCTTCCCTATACCTAAGTAATGTTAATATTACGATTGAGGTGGCAGATAAAGCATGTGAACGTTCATCTCCCTAATTATAAGTGGTGGCACAGTTCTGACATTGCATTGCAGATGGCAGTTAGCCTGAAAGATTGTTTGATGGTGTATATGTACTAATATGTAACCAGCAGGTAGAGGGCACCAGTGTCGACATGCTGGTCAATGGCAGACGTTTTGGGGCTCTATTTCATGGTTATGTTGGTTAGAAATGTTACTTTCAGAACTCGTATTGGTAGCATTGTTGCAGTTTTCACTCTTATTACAGCAGGTGCATAATCACAGACTGTCCACATTGTATGGCCATTACCCCCCCCCTGCCACCAATAAAGTATGAATCCATCAAAGTTTTAGACAGGTGTGCAAATATTGGTTTCACATGTGAATATGACACAAATGTGCGTTCAGTAGTGAAACTTCATTTCACACGTAAATGTGGTGTTGATACATTAACTGTCATGCAAGATACTCTACTACAGCATCACGAGCAAAATGGTCCAGAATAGCTTGCAAGATTGAGACATTCATCGCGCATAGAGCAACTGATAGCAAAAACTAAAAGGCAGCCATGAAAGAATATTGGTTGCTTCACGTGGTCACGCTGTAATGTATGCTGATGCGATACGCCTGCACAAGGTGGTTGGTTGAAAATGGTCGAGCAGGACAAATTGGCTGCCTGTGAAGCCATAGAGTTGATGGTGAACAAGCTCCTCATAGGGCCTGGTCATTGGAGGGGAGGGTCCCCGGTAATTGCTGACATCTTGCAATGCTCATGTTGCCAGCTAACGAAGTTGCTATCTTTGGTCATATTAATCTGGCAACAAAATATACAAATACAGCCTCCAAAATGTTGCATATAGGCATGCCCATCTTGAAAGCTATGTGGAGGAAATAAGCGTGGGTAGATGTCAGCAGCCTTCCTTTTTACGATTAGTTGTTAGTTGGTTAATTATGGCCTTCGAAGGAAACATCACCGACAATAGAACCTTGGAAAGTGGAACAGTTGCGGTCTGTGACGCAGGGAAGCTCAGTCTCTGCAAGGCACCAAAGGCCTACACGCCTAACTACGAGAACCAGTTCATGTGGCATGGTTGGTGCGTCCTTGTTGATTACCACCATGCCCAAGTGGTCAACACAATACTTGAACATACGTGTTAAGCATGATTCATATTTTTTGCACAGGTTGCTCTTTTAACACACAACTTACCAGTTAGAGTTCCTTTGCCTGTACATTGCTGCTGAGACGATCAAACAGCGTGGCTGTATCTCAAGCAGGTGCTCTGCCTGCGTCAGCACCGCCTCAAATTATCCATCGCTTAACCTGCTGCGGTCAGAAAGGGGCAGGTCCGAACTTTAACAACGTAACAGCACGAATGTGCTATCGAGTCAAACGATGTCGCGCGATCACGTGTCACATCCTTCATCGAAACTGTAGGAACCAACGCTATCCATTAGAATACAAAAATCCGAAACCATGCTTTAACTGAATGCATACATCATATACATACATTACATACTTAGCAAACACTTCTGGTAAGCTTAATATTCAAGTGTTATTTTTTTCAAGGAATCAGCATAAGACAACCTGGACTTGTTTTTAGCTTCAGTAATTTTTGCTTTGGCCACATTCTTGCACATCGTGACCGCACATCATGAGTGCTTTTGTGTGTGTGCTCGCACTTCCATAATGCCAAGCGTGCATCTTGCAGGGCGTTCATAATGTTTATTCCACCCATCCCAGGACGCATGTTTGAGATGGCATTGGTGGTGAAGTACGTCTGATGCCGCCGTGCATGAGCGTAGAACGAGATGACCGCTGATCAAGACCAGAAGCACAGATGTTAATGTATCGTTACGGTGTTTGCAAGGGCTTAATGCTATTCTTCATTGAGCTCGATTATCAGAACAACCGAAGCGTTGTTTGGGGTGTTTTCGGAATAACGTAAACGTCCGATGCTAGTTTGCCGTGAGAGTACGTGTTTCGTTCTAGAGGTGGTAGTTTGCCAAGTGAAGAGCAGCCCATTTCCAATTTTACTTCAAACGAAGTTCAAGGGGGCGTGCAGTGCAAGAGTTGCCTTGCATCACAAGAGCTTTCACTACTGTTGCCTGGCAGTGTAGAGGTCGAACTTGTACAAGTTCGGACCTATAACCGAAAGAATGACGATCGATGAAGATTCCGTGCAGTCTCCTCCCACCACTACCAGCCACTGCGCTCCCCGCGGTCAAACTTTCTAGGGAAAATAAAGCGATATCTGCAAACATGAACAACATATTTCACTTGTTTTAGTGGAACATGGAATGCCTCATTTTACTGGCACTAATGACTCGCGACGCCACCTTGAAATAGCTCCATGATGTTGATCTTGCTTGCTTCTGTGATTGGCTGCACAGTAATGTACAAAGTGCATACTGCTCTATTTAACGAGTGGTTCAAAGGGCCCTTAAACTAAAGCCCCTCTATTTTTCAAAGGTAGCGCTTTCAAACTCCTCGGTATTCTTTTCTCGTTCTTTCTACCGCGCTTCAATCTCCATTTTCGGACCTGCGCGACAATGGTGCTGTGCTCGCGAACGGATTGAGTACGTGTGTGATTTGGTTACAATGTTAGGGGGAACATGTTAAAGAGGACAGCTGTATTCTATGGCCGTGCTGCTGCGCATTCACTTGTCGCAAGCTTCAAAATTCCGACAAGCGCGACGTGCAAAGAAGAGTAAATCGACAGGATCGGGCGTACTGACTACAAGGAGGTTGCAAAAAGCGCAAGGCTTTGTAAAGTAAATCCCACATTTCATGACCCTGTGATGTGCCTGGTTCTTCAGTACGCTTCATCTGATGCACTTTCTGTCTGCTTCATAGGTAGTGCTGCGCCGAAGGTGCGTGCGGCAGGCCTGGCGATGCTGCGTGTGGTTTTAACACGCTGAAGTTCACTTTTCTTAGAATGGGTTCACTTTGTTTTATGGCGTTGTTTTGCGTCGACAGTGTGTAGTGTTATCGGTTATATGCGATCTGACCAAGCACTCCTGTGCACAGGCTGTGACATCACTGAGGAAAGAGGATAAAAAGCGGCTGTCTAATAAGCACGGGGCTTTTTGGGTACGTGGCTACATCGGAGTGGCATCTGTCTCGCTCGCATCCCCGCTCAGGCGGCAGTCATGACAGTGCTCGCATCTTGCGCTGGCCTCAAAGCAACTTTATTAGGGCCATTTATTCACATCGACCAGAAGTTAGCAACGAATGCAGTCGTTTAGCGTCAATGTACTCCCTCATGTGTTGATTTAGTGTGTTGTGTTTAGCGTTTTTAACCGGGCGCCTGAACAGGCGCCCGAAGCTCGTGCCGAACCGCAGATGAACCGGGATTCATGTAGTACGGCTGGTAGAAGACTCGTCTTTCGACGACATTTGCAGCGAAGCACGGAGATACGCGGCCAATTTTTTTTCCCGAAAAACTTTGTGCAGTGCTCCTAGCCAAGCGTTCGTTCCCGTCTGGCCGGGGTTTTCCCTCATGTGTACACAAGCCGGCTATGATTACTCGTCGCAACAAGCTGCTGCACGTTACTTGTGCCGTATCATACGCACGAGCAAAACAGGACATTAGAGACTTTTAGTGCAGCTTAAGTTGCGCCCCGCTAAACGCTAAAATTTAGCGGGGTCAGACTGCGCATGCGTACGCACGCTATTCCAGCTTTGCGTTTAGCGATCGCTCGCTATTTTCCGAATTTAGCGGAGACGCAAAACGCTCGCTAAGTTCGTTTAGCGCGAAGAACATGGCGGCTCCCTACAACTGGCGGCTGCCCGTTTCGCATCTATCGTGTCGTCTTGCTGCGTTGTGGGACTAGCTGATTCACAATAAATCGTGTTGCTGGTTTTCGCTTTGAGAAGACAACTATCTTTTCGCTGTGGATTCTAGTTTGACCACATTACACATGCACAACGAAAGCGAAACTCCGCCTCGTCAGACTACAGCAACACTTGTGCAATTATTATTGCACGATGTTCTTTTTAATAATTCTTTTTGCGCTTGCGTTGCTTTTTAAGTTACTAACAACGGCCGACGGTTTTGACGCTTTCACTATTCGCATTTAGATGGCGCAGCGAAGGTTTGCGTGCCTTGAGTTGTGCGGCGCGTCGTCGTCTCGCGCTATACTAAAGAGCTATGGAACGCTATCGAATAACACTCCGCAAAAATTTAGCGAGCGTGACTCGCAAGCGCTAACGCAAAAATTTTCCGCAATACTAAATCTACATTGAGACTAGACGAACTACGACGTACGATGTGAGACGCCATGGCTCTTGGTGTAAAATATAGCACGTGCACAACGTTGCCAGTTCGGCAACACACATCATGCATCTTCTTATGGTATACCGTTTATATTCAACTAAGTAACCGTTTATTCTATATATCATTTCCTAAACCACCCCCGACATTTTTTTGAACATTTCAAGTTAACACGCGCATCAAGTAGAAAATGCCGTCACGATGACCGATGTCAAATGCGGCAGCGCTACGCGCCGCGGCCGCGCCACAAACTCGAAAAACATTCCCGTGCGCCTCGCCGGCCATTTCCAGCATGTCAAAGTTAGCCGTGACGACATTGTGGTTTTTGGTGACGTCAGAAGAGTCCGAGCTACGCTGATTGGTCGAAGGAGAACGTCGACTTCCGGTTAGTCTGCTAGCAAATGCACGCGCTCCCTGCCTGTTTGTTTCCCTCGTCGTGTGTCGTTCGTGTGGTGTTCGCGTGTGAATTCGCAAATGCACTACGCTACGCAAGTGCAAGTGAGGTACAGCCGACTAGAAACTGCAGCAACTGTCAGAACACGACGGATAGCGCTAACAGAGAGCGTTGGACAGCACCAACAGAACACTTGCGCGAACGCGGGAGCCCGGCGGAGGCGCGTCAACCGGATGCGCGTCATCGGCGATGTATGTCACGTGACATTCGGAGGAGCACTCGGCGAGGAGGTGGCACCAGGAAGCGGCCGGTGGGCGCAGGAGAGAGCGAAACGAGCAAGCGCCGTGTTTTGATAATCAAACGCGTGTAACTCGGCTATTTCGGCACCGTTTCGAAAAATTCTTGCGGCTACGTGTTTGTTGCGGACACCGGCATAAAAGCAACACCACAACTAAATTTCGACCTCTTGGTGGTTTAGGGGCCCTTTAAAGTATAATTGCTTCCGTTCTCCACAAGTTGCCTTTTTCAAGCACACTTTAACTCTTTCGTTACCACGCCTATTCAAATCGATCACCGGTGATCGATGATTAAAACTGCCGATTTCGACGCGTTAAAAACGTTTCCCGTGCATACAGCGGCATTTCACGTTTAGTTTGGGGACTGCTCTTCTACAATCCGTTCAAATTTTCCCGCTCTGACGTCATCGCGATTTTTGACGGAGTTTTTCGTGAAGTAATGTACACTGCAGTAACACTGCAAACCCGTAAACACCGCCGTTAAATGCACCGTTGGAACTCCCAGCGATGCTCCGCATCACCCCATGGTCCCCTTCGGGGAGATGGTGTAATTTTTTTTTTTCCTTTTGAAGTAATATATGCCAAGTCAGGCGGTTGCAAGTCGTGTAGTTTTTCTGAAAATGAATTTTTAACAGTTCTAGCAGATTCCCACGCGGGGCATTTTTTTTTTTTAGGACGTTACCTTCAGCGCGGCCTACACGAGCAGGCGGGTCGTTAAAAGCAAAACGGCGATACTTCAGCGCTGAAATCTCGCTTTCAAGTTGAAAAAATTCTGGTATTATTCAATACATCATCGGATGACCTCGCCACTGTTATCTTTGAGGCACCAGCTCCATATTGCCGATGGCGGGGAGGCTGTGACGTCATCGCATACGCTGCACGAAGAGTTTACCCGTTTCGGTTTCGGCTTGAACACGCCTTTCGGTCGGTTATTTAAAATTATTGTTGCGTTTCTCAGCAAATTGAACCACCCTGGCTGCTACAGGACTATCAGTATACAGGGTGCTTTTTTTATCTGCAACACATTTTTTTAAATTAGAAAAATATAAATCGCGGGAATATCTTGCGTACCATTCGAGTGTGCGAGTTGGTGGCCTCTAGATACAGAACAATTACCGCATTTGTATGCATAATTAGCGAAATTACGCTAATTAGCTTTTTAATTATCAGCAATTGGTGGCTATAGTAAATGAGTACTTTGGTGCCCGTCCTCGACACTGCCTATCCCAACGATCAAATTTTGAATAGCGGAGTGCATGTCGGAGCTACGCGAACAATTAGTTCCCCGTGGCAGGCTCCCTGAAACCGAAATCGGCCGGGAAAAGAGCGTCTGTGACGTCGATGACGCCGCCCCACGGCTTTCGTCCTCGCCCGCGGCGACCAACGCCGCAGATAAGGAGATAACGCAAGCTGCTTGCGTGACCGGAGCGGCGGTGACCACGGGCGAGTGACGAAAGGCGTGGGGGCGGCGACATCGACGTCACAGACGCTCTTTTCCCGGCCGATTTCGGTTTCAAGGAGCCTGCCACGGAAAACTAATTTTTATTCTCAGGGACAGGCCGCACTGGCTTTTATTCCTCAGGGAACTGTTTTTATTCCTCAGGGACAGGCCGCACCCACCGACGTACGCGCTTCGCGAGGTCGTGCTGGCTCAGGGAAACGTGCACGAATCAGACAGTTTTAGTCGGCTGGACGCGAAAGTTGACAAGATGGATTGCTGGCGGCCCTCACAGGATCTCCGAGCGCATCGGGGGCCCTTCCTTGCTGTAACGCGACACCACCGTGCAAACATGCATTCGTTGTAACTTGTGTGTCTTGTTCAGCTCACCCCCACCCCCCCTTGAAGTCACCGCAGCGCACATTCAAATATCGATATACCACACCCAGGCGTCGAAAAATTTTGTCTTACTGCCGCCATCTCTGCGCCAGTACCTGAAACAACCCCGCACATAATTTGTGGTCCATGCGCATCACTGACCCTTGAGGTGAAATAGTATGTGCACATCTGTCTCAAAGGTATACCAAATCATGTATATGCTTTATAAACTACCATAACAAAATGAATAATTCCCGCGTAAGTAAATTATTCTTTCATTTTTTTCCGGTATTCCGAAAGTTGTCTTGTCTCACGTGTGCAAAAGTAAAAGTGACAATGAGATAAAGGCACTTCTTTTACCTTATTGTGGACAATATTCTCCCTAGAATTCTGGTAAGCGATCCTTGCTGGGAACCGGCAAGAGCACGTTCCTCGGCCTTTCCTTCATCACCATATCTCGTTCCTCAGCTTGCAACCTCCGTTCTTTTTCTGCATGCTGGCGGCTATGTGCGTCCACTCAATCGGTTCTGGAAAGGATTTGCACTTCGGACATAATACATAACAATAGTTTATTGCAGGGTTATGCTGAATTCAGATGTGCCGCCGCTGGCACTCATGCGACTTGCTCGGTAATAAGGCATGTTAACTTTCCTCTGAAAGAAGCAAGAAGACGATTCCCTGCAGAGAGGAAGGACGGGAGAACCCCGAATGTGGGTGAAAGGGAGGAGGCGATAAAAGAAGCGACGGTCTCAAGGCGCCCCCCGGGACACCCCGCAGAGATTTATGGGCCATTAGGCCGGGGAGCGAAGCCGCTGCGCGCGCAGAAGACGCAACGCAACCTTCGAAAACCGACGTCCGTCCCGCCGGCGGCCGCATGCGCACTGCCACCCTTGCGCACCTCCCGCGTACGTCCAGCTCTTGGGGACCTCCAACTAAAATACTCTATGCATTAATGTGCAGAACGCACGTTCCAAATTCGTATAACGGTTTAGGTGGCTTTTTTTTTTTTTTTTTCCCTTCTCCGTCTTTAAGTTTATATAGCAATGATGCACCAGCCGTGATCGTGCACCGTTCGCATGCCCCTCATGCAAGCCTGTTCACGAAGGTCGGCTGATGAACTAAGGTGGAAGGGGAAGGGGGGCAAATGCCGTATTGACAGGAGATATATGTTGCGGAACCTCGAAAGCATGATATTCGAAGAAGGTGAGCCAGTAGCATGTGTTCCTGTTAGACAAACGCATAATGAAGAAGGAGAGAAACGGATAGACGGAGTAAAACGCTTACGGATAGGCACGGCCACGCGTGCACCTTTCTTATGTATGCAGGCACTCACACTGCGGCAGCTCTTGAACGACGTGTACTTTGCTCGCCACAGCGTAGGCGAGCTTCTGCGCCGGAGGTCTTTTCATATACTTGGTTTCGCTCACAGCGTAATTGAAAGTGTATATGCACACGCACGCACTCAGCGGCAGAAGAGAGATCGGGTAGGCCGAGTGCCTCTACACGTGGCGACTAGTGTATGTGTGCACCGCCCTATGTCTGCGGAGCCACGTCTCTCCGGGCCTACAGCCTTTAACAAGCGCTGTGGACGTCTGTACAGCCAGCCTGCGCGCAGCGTACGCACGAGAGGGCAAGGACAGACGGAACGAGCGCGCAAGCAGCGGTTGAAACACGTGAGAGCGCGAGCGGCTGCGACGACGCGGCGGCAGCGCTGCCTGCCGTTGAGGCCCCCTTGTTCCTTTCTTCCGGAGCCGGGGTGCTGCGCGCGAACGCCCGCTATCGAAACACCTGCTGCCGCTGTTACTGCTGTTGTGGCGGCAGGGCCGAGCTTCTGTCGCCTGTATCCAGCGCTTGTGCAGTAGTGGGCGCAGGAAACCACGCTGCGTGCGCAGTGCCGCGGTTACGACGACGTCGTCTCGAAGAAGTTGAGCGAGCCGCGTCGTCCGCGCGGCTCGATGCGTCGCCCTCGCGAGCTCTCCTTGCCGGCTGTGGGTGCCAGGCAGACAACGACGAACACGCCGCCAAGATGTGCGACGCCGACGTTGAACCGTCGCCTGCGTCTCCGCAGAAACCGCCGTTGTCGCGAGCGCAGTCGATTGTGGACGAACTGCTCGACGAAATCAACGTGGGCCTCCACAAGCAGAGGCCCGCTCGCCGTTTCAGCGCCGACAGCGACGCCTGCGCCACCGACTCTTCCATCCTTAGTGCGGCCAGCATTAGGGCCGAAGTCAGGTGCTACTCGAGGCAGCAGCTTGCGGCCAAAGGTACGTAAGTAATTGTGTGTCCCTGTGACCCCGTCTATAGGCGGTAGCGCGTTCCTTTGTCTCTTCAGCGATGTTGCCTGTCGTTTGTTTGACGAATGAAGCGTTGTATGACAGACACGCAGATTGGTGGCCCATTCTGGTCACCTGCGCCTTCAAACCGCGAGTGGACCGCGCCAGATGGGGTTAGAAAACTGCCCGACTGCCTGACTTTACAGTCTGTGTACGCTCAACAATCTGGTGTCTACGCTTCGTACTTCCGTCCACGTTTTTGTAAACCGCGTGTCTGCGATCGACTTCGAGGCGGCCGATTTCCGCCGGAAATGTGGCGCGAACAATCTTTTCCGTGCCTCGCCCTGCGTGTAAACACACAGAGTGCTCGTGCCCTCCTGTCAAGACTTTCGCATAGTGTATATGTGTATGCGTACGGCAAGCTGCGCCTGTCGGCTTGCGCTGTCACTCGGACATTTTTCTCAGTCAGCGCTGTTCACTCCCGCACATGCATGCTTGCCTCTCCGCGGCAGACGATGTCCGGGAAATAGCTGCTGGGCTGGTGCCACAGCTGTGGAGCGGTCCGTTTGTTGGTGTTGCTCTCACGGGCTGTTACTCTTCGGGTGATAAATAAGGTTTTTGCTGAAGGGGCGTGTGCAGCCGGATTGCATGCGGAGAGAATCCGGATGGCACACTTGTGACTGTTAGAGCGCGACGTCCATACCAGGGTGGGAGAAAACGCACATGAAGAAAAGAAGATCGAAAATACATCGATGATTCCTGTGATGCGTTTCAGTTTCAGTTTATTATTATTTCAAAATACAAAGTTCATAGTAGTATGCAGGCGAGGGTCCCAAGGTCGAGCGACTGCAGTGGGACCCTCGATTAACAATAACATTTAAAAAGTAATCATAACAGCAAGTAAAATTACGCAACGCAAGTGGGAATGAACAGTGAAAGTACTAGAAAACAACAACAAATACACAAAAAAGAATCCTCAATGCTACACAACAAGTACATAGTAAGCAGTTATACAAGTAGACATAACCACGTCATAGAACACAAACCCAAATTTACAAAAAAATTCAAATTACGTGCAGACTTTTGCGTCAGAACTAATTTTTGTTGTTAGCATAGATTGTTCAAGATAAAGTTTTTAAGTTCATGTTTGAAAGCATGCAAACATGAGGATGATTTTATTGTATAGGGCAAGCTATTCCATAGTTTAATCACCATGAAGGAAGATGTAATTTTGCCATAGTTGGTGTTACATTTAGGTAAAATGAAGTTGTGATTGTGGGCGAGCCTAGTGCTACTGGTGTTAGTGAGTAATCTAGCATCGATTAAATTAAACACACGCTGATTGTTAAGTTGTTTAAATAACATTATGATTAAGTGAAAATTAAACAAGCCAGACACAGTAAGAATGCAGTTAACCTGAAGGAGTGGCGTACCATTAGAACAAAATGAACTGTTGGTAATAATGCGAATGGCCTGATTCCGAATGTGCTGTACAGACGAAAGATGAGTGTTATATGTATTTCCCTATGATGTAATGCCACAGGTGATGTGACTGTGTATGAAAGCAAAGTATAAAGACATTAAGGCATCAAGGTGAAAAAAAAAATAGACGAGATTTGATGAGTGATCTTATACCAAATGCTGTTTTTTGTTTAACATAGAGAATATGATTAGTAAACTCCAAGTAAGGGTCTAATTTTATGCCCAGGAAACACAGTCAGATGCAGGAATGAGATGATGGTCAATGGACACTTGCGGTACGAAAACTAGCATTTTTTGAGAAGCTTTAAAAACCATGAACTGAGTTTTAAGTGGGCTTAAAATTAGGTTGTTTAAATCACACCATTCAACAACATTGGTCTGCTCCTTGTTCAGCGTATTGATCAGAGTAGTTAATGATTTATGCGAGATGGAAATAGTCGTATCATCAGCATAAAGAATAACTTTAGAATAATCAAGGTAGTCAGGCAAATCATTAATATAGATACAAAACAGTAAGGGCCCAAGAATAGAAGCCTGTGGTACCCCTTGGTTAATTATATTAACATTAGAGTTAACGCCCCCATGCACACTGATTGTTCGCGATCAAGTAGGTAATTTTTAATGAAGGTTAAGGATGGACCAATGATACCCAAGGATTCTAATTTGCTAAATAAAATATTATGACTAATGGTATCAAAGGCTTTCGTGAAATCAAGAAATACAGACCCTGCGAAGTTACCGTTGTCGATGGAAGATTTCAAGAAATCGGTAGAGTAGAGAAAACAGTAGAATCAGTGAAGCTGATGATTAGCTTGGTGTAGACGAAATAAATACTTGATTTGTATGGAAAATGATGCTTTAATGGTTTCTCTGCGTCTGTGTGGATTATACAATGGAAGAAAAGTTAAAGGAGTACTGACACGATTTCGCGGTGGCTCAAAATGTACATTTTTCGTTTTCTAGCCATGTATTGTTAACGCCCTCCGCACACGGAAGCCGGGAAACACGTACAAAATATTTTAGTTTGGTTTTAAAGTTTTCGCCGCCCAGCACTGCAAGCCAGCCCCAGCGCGATGGACACTACAATGACGTATGAGAACAGTCTATTGAAAATTCCCGAAATCGCTGTCAGAGTCACTGGACGACCCTGAAATTGTCGTTGTTTGCGTGGCTCACGTGTAATTGACCACAGACGACAGAGTTGCAGCGACGCTATCACGAATTGCTGTCCCTATACTTGACTCAGACGTACGTCCGACTATGTTGATACGTCACTAGGAAACCGCCGCCTCGAAATCGAAACCGAAAGTGGGCTTTTGAAGCCGTATTAAAAATAGATTCATTGCCTTGCGAGGCACCATGATACTATTTTTGGGGTTCTCCACGCCAGTGCTTTTATTTACAGCAATAATACGAGAATGTCAAAAATTCGTGTCAGTACCCCTTTAAGTGTGGCTTTGCTAAAGAAAGTCGCTTCTCCCTTGCTTAAAGGGGTCGTGAAAAGAATATGCAGATGCCCGATTGTAATTTTCATTGCTTCAACATGCATTCGACAAGCCGATTCCGAAATATTTCGGCGAAATATTCAGTTCACGTTTAATAACGCCTTTTGAAACCCCAGCATTCTTGTCCTCCCGAAAGGACTAAGCGACACTACCGGCCGGCATGATACTATTCGGGGACGTTGCAGTAAGGTATCTTTAAGTTCAAAAGTTTAGTGAACTCGCGTTCGCTCTAAGAGAATCGATTCACTTGAAAGCTAGAAAGAAAGAAAATACCCAGAAACCTTGCGGTGCCGCCATTCGGAAGCAAAGATGCAGCACGGTTTGTTTTTCCGTGGCCTCCGAGGGCGCGCCAATCTCGGAGGTCTGGTGGCTACTAACATGACGTCAACTGCAGAGCTGAGGGGCATGCGCGCAGTGAAACTGAAACCCCGTTTTTCATCGCTCTAAATCAACCCAAACGATGCAACGGAACAATGCGTATGGTTGATTGGAGGGTCAGGATCCCGAATACGCACTTAGTACAGAATGTCCAGAAAACGCTTCACGACCCCTTCAACTTTGCATTGCTTTGCTAAGCTAAGATGCTTGGGATAGCAGAGCCACGGCTAAATTTTTATTAGACGCATTTCATGCGCTGGGGACTCGATAACAAACGTGTGCTCACGTGGAGGCTTGAGCGACAAAAGGTGCGGCCGACGGTGCAGAGAAGCGAGATGATAACCTTCGCTATTATACGCGCACGCGTGGTGCAATTTACGATTGAAAATGCGGTCGACTGAACAAATCGCGTGTATGTGCGTGATCGTGGCAGTTCACAATATATAGTGGCAGAAAAGGGCCCCGCGATAATATATACACACGGAAAGTCCACATATGCTTCAAGTTGGAAGAGCCATTAGTTTCCCGGGGACACATGGCACTGCGATAATAAACGCTGCGGTTTTAAGTGCCAAAATTATGGTCTGAATGTAGTGAATAATAGTGGCCCTATTAGTTTGGAAGGGCAGCTTGCCAATACACCAGTTTCGGATCATAACTGCCCATATTTCTCCCTCCCCCAGCTACGTTTGCAGTAATGCGTTAAGCGCATTTAATTTAGGTCGTGTGAGGTAGTGTTCATTATTCACAGCGCTGTGAACGTAAGCAGCGCAGCAGTGACGACATCAACAGGAGCGACGTACCAGGGCCAGTAGGGCAAGACGATTGATTTCAAACGAAATACCGGCGTGGTATGGTGGAGACAAAACGAGTTCCGGATAAACGGAGCGATAGGCATCCCGAATACGTATTTTTATCGCGCACAGAAGTATACTCGATATACTGCTTATACGCCTGATCTGCGATGGAACTAGCATATTACAATGGAACTAGCAATGTTACAATATTGATTATGCCTACTCGGAGGCTACTAACGCACTGCACAGTCTCAGGCCTTTATCGTGGTCCCCTGTTTTAAAGTGCCTAGCCTACAAGTCTTCATAAGTACATCGCAAAAAAAAAAAAAAAGAAAATTGGCCTCGTATCTGCGTGCTTCGCTGCAAATGTCGTCGAAAGACGATAGTCTTCCGCCGGTCGTACTACGCTGCGGTCCCTAGATAAAAAGTTTTCAAGGTAGCGACATCCTCCTTTTTCCTCCTCGCTTATTTGCCTGGAGCGCCCCCAAGAAGGTTCAAAACGTGCATAAAAATGCCAATGTTTTCTTTCAGTTATTATGGCGAATGGAAGCAATTATACTTTAATAGAAGGAAACGAGATATAGAATAAACGGTTACTTAGCTGAATATAAACGGTACACCACAAGAAGCATGGTGTGATATCGAGTTGCCCAACTGGCAACGTTGTGGAAGTGCCATATTTCACACCACTATCCATGGCGTCTCGCATAGTATGTCATAGTTTGCCCAGTTCTAACAATGTGCTGTTTTGCTCGTGCATATGATGCGGCACAAGTAACGTTCAGCAGCTTGTTGTGACGAGTAATCATAGCCGGCTTGTACACAGATGACTCAACAGAAGGCAACAGAATGCATGGGGTGGAACGGGGCGAAGACAAGACAACAGAGTAGATTCCTAGAGAAGGCAAGCGTAGCAGGGGGCGGCAGAAAGTTAGGTGGGCAGATGAGATCAGGATGTTTGCGGGGATAAATTGTGCCCAGTTAGCACAGGACAGGGATAATTGGAGATCCATGGGAGAGGCCTTTGCCCTGCAGTGGGCGTAGACAGACTGATGATGATGATGATGACGCAGATGACGGAAAACCCCGGCCGGACGGGAACGAACGCTGGACTAGAGGGACTGCGATGAAAGTTTTTCTGGAAAATACGCCTTTCGCAGCAATGGGCTGTTCGTTCACAAAACGATCCGCTGACTACACGTTCGGTTTCGCTTGCAAGATCTCACCGTTTGATGGCGCCCCTTGTGTATGGCAGGTACGCGCAGGGCCTTGGCGCGTACAATTCAGTGTCTCCGGAGCAATATGACTCGTTCGAGAACTTCCCCTTTAGTGCAACTGTCGAGGGTCCGTCCCTGTGCTGAGTCGAGGTGCCGCTGATGACACACATGTCCACCGTACCCAACCCAGCCCCCGCACCTCGATTCGCCAGACTGCTGCGAAGACAACTTCGCGAAGACAGGTTTCGCTTTTGTGTTATACCGATTCCTATGACACAATGATCAACCACATTTCTTTCTTTTTTTCTTTCGGCTAGAAGCGCTTACACTCAAGGCGTCAAACGAGCGGCGACCGCTGCACGCAGCCAGAGCGGACGTCCTCGGCGTCTCGCTGAGTGTAACGGTGTGTATTCGATTGCACTTGTGCATTTCTAACTCGTCGTTTTACTAGTTCGTACACAGGAGCGGGCTTTTTTCTTAAACGCCTTAGCTGCGCTTGCAGAAGCGGCATCTCACCGCGGCCTTGTCTTCCACGCTCGTCGTGTCGGCCGCTGAAGAGGCGCCATGCACGCGCCCAACTTAGCCCAACTGCCCGAGAGTCATCTCATTTGTCCACTGTCAGCGAAAAGGGAAGAGGAGCTCGCTGTTCGTGTTGGCACAGCTGCCGGTGATGAGTTGTGCGCCGCTGGCGGCCTTTCAGCGAACTGAAAGGTACAGGCGCCGCACCGCCAAAGGCCAGGCCTACGAGGAAAAACCATTATATGCACACTTTCACACAAACATACACACGGGCGCCTCTCCGCTCTCTCTCTCCAACTTTTCGCGCAGTCTTTTTTCTGTCTGCGGTGTCTGGACGTTTCCAGCCAGTGGATGACAGCGCGCGTCTCAATGAGAGGCAGGCGCGTGATTTCCTGCGTTTCTTTTTTTTCGAAGTCGGCTTATTACACCGTGTAAAATGCTATATGTATCGTCAAAGGCAAGACTGTGACCGGAGTGTTTTGGCAGAAACGATGATATCATAACAATTACGAACACGGTTACTTACACTGAACCCCCTACACTGAAAGGCGGAACGAGCAGGGCGTTGCAAGGGAAGGCAAGCGTGACAGGAGGGAGTGGGGGGATTTATACATACATCTCCATCTCCCCCCCCCCCCCCCCCTTTTTTTTTTCTTTTTCCTTTCGTACTTCCACGTTAGGAGGATCTCCACGCACCGTCAAAGATTATTTCACTGAAGCTAGACCAACCTTCAACCAATAACTTCACATCACCCCCCCTCCCATTTCGTTGTGGTAACACTCCTCTAAAATTGAAATTCTGGATAGACACATGTACACCGGAAAGTTGGGTGTGCGGATTAACATTTTTGACAGAAATCTGTCTGGTTGGGCAGGATAATGATAGTTGAGATAAGGTGGCACCAACCACAAACGTAAAAAAAAATTACAGCATATCCACGGAGTGAATGATGATGAGTGGGCGAAGCTCGGGATGTGCATCGTAGATCGTGCCGAGTTCCGGATTAATTTAGTTAACGCGCATGCTACGAATCCTCACGGTTCAACTATGCACAATGCACAAGTGAAATCTCCCACCGGCACTTCATTGCAAGTTAAGATCCAGTATATATATATATATATATATATATATATATATATATATATATATATATATATATATATATATATATATATATATATATATATATATGGTTTTGCCGGTGAACGCTTCTCCAACGCGAGCAGTCGGTATTTCTCAATCAAGAAACTCGCTAGGAGACGCTGCCTGCGCCAACGTTGTCTCTCGCGTTTGCCGGGGCAGTGTTAGAGTGTACTAGAATATATATTCTAGTACACTCTAGCAGTGTCGAGTTTGCCGGGGAGCGCGTGGCTCCCGGCGCTCGCGGCGAGGGCGAGCGCCAGGTGCCACGCGCTCGCCCTCGGCGCGTGCGTGCGCTCCAGCAGGCACGCGCCGGTGGCTACCTACTACTAACTACTACGAGGGACCTTAACTACTACTACTACTACTACTACTACATACATCGGGGACGCACGAAATGGCTGCTAATGGGGAATGAGAGACAGAAGAATTCGGCTTTTAGTTAACGCGCACGCTGCGAATTTTTTATTGTTCAACAACGCACAGGAGAAATCTCCCACCGGCACCACCTTGGAGGTCAAAGCGTAAGACTGGTTACGCACTACTACGACTACGACGAGGGACGAACGGGTGCCGCTTTAAGGAGCTTCGCCCCTAAAATTCCGACGTTTCGGGGCCAGCTTGGCCCCTTCTTCAGCGATGACGGGTCGAAGCACCATCATACCTAACGAAGGGGCCAAGAATATTGCGGGGAAATCTGGCGTTGCCATGATTAAAATTCTGAAGTTTGCTGTCCAGGACTGAGCGCACTGCTTCTACGATCCATGGGGTGGGTGTGGGGCCGGGGGTGAGTGCCAACCCCGGCCCCCGATACCCCCAGATACGATTAAACGAGCTTCATAGCGTTCCACACTTCCACTGTTGACATATGCGGCTGCCAAGGCAGGGAATCGAAAGCGCGGCTATATTCTAGCCACGATAGCACGGCCTCCTGCTCCACAGAAAGCGCGTCGCGTCGGGTTGCTGTACGCAAGACGTACTGGACTTGGAATGAGATGGAGGAAATGAGGTCAACGCCACGTGAGCGCTACCTCAAGCGTTCAGCCTCACAATAGACGCGTCGTTCAGGCTGCGTTGCGAAATAAGGTCTAGGGACCTTATTGCGAAATACATGCCAGCGCCGCAGCTGCAACCGCGCGCACGATTCGGCCCTTCTTTCATGGGGAATGTAAAGAGGGCGTGCAAAGGGTTTTCTTGATTCTGAGCAAACATACCAATCTTCCGCTGCGTTTCGCTACAGTGCGTAGAAATATACTGGGCACTGTAGCTTCGCGGCGTTACGTACGCTTTCGCAATGTTGCAATATATATGTTGACGAACAGCGGAATTACTGCGAGGTGACGGCGGTGGGCCCCGGCGGTGGCGCTTGTTTCCCACCTGTTCGCACGCGAAACCACCCCAACAAGGTTCGCTCAAGCAAAAGCCGTCGACGTCAAACAAACAAACAAACAAACAAACAAACAAACAAACAAACAAACAAACAAACAAATAGACGCAGAAAAATCCGATCAATAAGGGTTAGGCAAGGAGATACATATTCTCCCCTATGTTATATGTACTGCATGATTAAGGGAAAATCCAAACGTTTAGACTGGGAAGAGAAGTGAACTAGACGGAAGATAGCTCAGCAATTCAAGGTTTGCAGACGGCTTTGTGGTCTTCACTACTGACGGTGACGAACTACAAAACATGGTTGATGACCTAAACAGTGAAAGTAAAATAAGGCTAGAAATGAATAGGCAGGAAACCAAAATGTGTACGCTTACAGAGACTTATTTTGACCCAGTGGTAGTGTCGTCTTTGTTTTTCTTATTCTTTCGTTCCTTTTCTTTCTTTATTCTTCGTACGTCTCTTTTCTTTCATATCAGTTTAATGACGTTGGAATAGCCGGCTCTGAAGTAGCCTACGTACCCATATTTTTCGCATCTAAATTAAAAAGAAACCAAAATAGTGCCCAACTGCCTGGAATTAGCAACCAACGTTAGGAATGTGTGAACGAGTACGTAGGGCACTTACGAACACGGGAGCCTACTCATGAAAAGGAAACTCGCCGTGGAATAGAGATGGACTGGAGTGCATACGTGAGGCATTACCAAAGTCATGAGCGGAAACTTGCCGCTGTCACTAGAGCGAAAAGTATTTAATCACTGCATTCTCCAGGTGCACGTATAGCGTTCCCTGGAACGAGGAATGAGAGGTGTAACGCTAAGCGATGGAAAACTAGCCGAGCGATCCGGGAACAAACTCGAGTAGCTGGTGTTCTTATACTGATTAAAAGAAAGAAGTAGACTTGGGCAGGGCATGTCATGCGGAGGACATATAACGGGTGGACAGTAAGAATGACAGAATGAATACCAAACGAGAGACAAGAGAAAAGGCGTCATAGGAAGGCAAAAGATTAGATGGAGCGAAGAAACTCGCAAGCATAGAGTGGACTCAGGATAGGAAATAAAGGTCCCGGACTGGAATCCCGGCCGCGTCGGCTGCATTTCGACGGAGACGAAATGTTTATTCCCGTGTACTGTGCAATGTCAGTGCAACTTAAAGAACCCCAGGCGGTCGAAATCTCCTACGACGTCTCTAATAAACATATAGTGGTTTTGAAACGTAAGGCACCATAAAGCAACCAAGTACAGGACAAATTGGAAATTGATGGGAGAAGCCTTCGTCGTGCAGTGCACCTAAAATAAGGTATTGACGATGACAACGAAATAAATAAATAAATAAATAAAACGTTCCCGATGTAGACTGGCGCTGTGTGGATATAATAAACCTGTTTCAAGGAGAAAAAATCCACAGCATATCCACGGAGTGAATGATGATGAGTGGGCGAAGCTCCGGAGGTTCATCGTAGATCGTGCCGAGTTCCGGATTAATTTAGTTAACGCGCGCGCTACGAATCCTTATGGTTCAACTACGCACAAGTGAAATCTCCCACCGGCACTTCATTGCAAGATCCAGTGCATATATATATATATATATATATATATATATATATATATATATATATATATATATATATATATATGGGTGGCCGGTGAACGGTTCTCCAGCGCGAGCAGTCGGTATTTTAAAGACGATAGTCTTTCTTGGGATACTTCAACGCAGAAATTTTGGTCTGTCTGTCTGTGTGTGTGTGTGTGGGTTAGTGTGTCTGTCCTGCTGCGAAAGGTGAACCCCTTCCTCAACGACCACCCAGCTTGAACTGGTGGCTACCTTCATACTTCTGAACACAGTCGGCCAAAAAGCAAATATTACGCATATCTGAGGCGCAACATCAATACGTATGTATTGGACGGTGTGTTCCTTTAGTAGAAAATACATAGATGCGTAATTCTAAAGACCCTAGTGCTTGTTAGGATGCGCAAAAGCGGACGTTTCCTGTACTAGGCAAGCTTCTTGCGTTTCCCGTAACCATGGCCAGATGGCGCCCTTATCTCGCGCCAGAACTAGTTCTGGAAAATTTCAATTGGAAGAAGGCGGAGGAAATGATTCCCAAACGAACAGCCACAGGATTAGATGGGGTTAGCATTACTGTAATAAATGAGCTCGGAAGAAACAGCAAAGAAGCCCTATTAAAAGCAATTGAAAAAAGGTTAAAGGACAGGCGAATACCGGACAGTTGGCGTCAAAGTAGGATGAAGTTCATTTATAAGGGCAAGGGAGAGAAAAATAACATTCGCTCCTATAGACCACTGACCATTACATCAGTACTCTACAGGTTGGTGATGCAGGCAATTAAATTTAAAATGCAGATATGGACAGAGCTTAATGGCACTTTTGGCGAACTCCAAAATGGATTTCGAGTCGACAGGAGATTAGATGATAATTTTTGCGCTTACGCAGTGTATAGAAATAGCCGGAAAAGAGAACAGACCTCTACATTTGGCATTTTTGGATATTAAGGGTGCGTATGACAATGTGAATCAGAATATTTTATGGGACATAATGAAAGAGGCTGGTATAGGGGATGATTGTATAGAGCTCTTAAAGGAAATATACAGCGGAAATACAGTATGTGTGGAATGGGAAGGCATGGCGAGTAATGGTAGAATGGAGGCCGTCGATATAGGTAAAGGGTTGAGGCAGGGATGCCCGTTGTCCCCACTATTATTCATGCTTTACATGAGGAGAATGGAGAAAGCATTGGAGATGAGCAATATTGGTTTTAAGCTGTCGTACAGACAGGCAGGTATAGTGATAGAACAAAAGCTCCCCGGGTTGTTTTATGCAGACGACATTGTGCTATTCGCAGACAGTCGAACAGATTTGCAGGGTCTGGTTAGTATATGTGGTCGGGAAAGTGAAGATTTAGGGCTAAAATTTAGTGTGACAAAATGCGGCTGGATGATATTCAATGACAGCAACGATCAGACCATATCAATACAGGGCGAGGAGATACCCAGAGTACGAGAGTACAAATACCTCGGGATATGGATAAATGATGGGAATAGATACATGGAAGTACAAGAAAAAGCTATGATAGTTAAAGGAAAGAGGAACTCCGCAATAATGAAGCATAGAGCGCTGTGGGGTTACAACAGGTACGAGGTAATTCGAGGTTTGTGGAAAGGTGTAATGGTGCCAGCACTTACATTCGGAAACTCAGTGGTGTGCATGAGGTCAGAGGTACAATCAGGGCTGGACGTGAATCAGAGGACGGTCGGACGTCTCGCACTGGGCGCCCATGGGAAGACCACAAATGAGGCTGTTAAGGGGGCTATGGAATGGTCTGACTTTGAGGGAAGGGAAGCTCAGAGTAAAATTAGGTACGAACAGAGATTAAGGAATATGAAAGAAAGTAGATGGGCAGCGAAAGTATTCAGGTATTTGTATAGGAAGAACGTTGATTCACAATGGAGGAAGAGAACTAGGAAGCTTACCAGTAAGTAAGTATACATCCAGTAACGAAACGGATGGGACGAAAAAGAGCGTTAGGAGCATGGTCAGAGCGGCGGAGAACTCGGATTGGATAGCTAGAATGGAGAAGAAACCGGCATTGAACAACTACCGAAAAGGGAAAGACGAAATCAAGAGAGAAAAATTTTACGATAATTCAAAGGGAAGCACTTTACTGTTTGAGGCAAGGTCCGGTTGCCTGAGAACCCGAAGTTACAGAGCAAAATTCAATAAAGAAGGGGATACATGTACGTGCTGTGGAAAAGCTAGGGAAACGACAGACCATATTTTGATTGAATGTACAGATGTCCACCCAGGTGTAGCTGTGGACACTACCCTACAGGAGGCCATGGGTTTCAGTAGTAACAGGGGAAAGCTGAACATGCCGGCGATAGATATAAGTAAAAGGCGCTTAGAGCATTGGTGGCGCAAAAGTATGGAGCAAACAAAAGCGAAAGGTAGTTCCGGTAAGATTGTTTCATCACAGAGGAACGATAATAGATAAAATAAATAGGCGAAGTAAAAAATTAGTTGTGAAAATATGTGTGATTCGGGAAAAGAAATGGTTGTAAACGAAAAAGAAATAAAGCTAGAGCTTGGTGGCCCGGCCACCGCCCCGTTATAAAGGGGACGCTCCTAATATCCATCCATCCATCTGGATTAAAGGTCCCATGACAGCAAAATTTCAAACGCGAGATGCTTGCGTTAATTGGTTTTCCTGCATACGAAGGCAATCTTGACCATGTATTAGCGGCGAACGTCGCCTCTAAGTAATTTTAATATGGTTTCAAAGTAAGCGGGAATGCTCATCCGAGCTTGCAGTACCTCGCGACATCGCCACTAGTGTGACGTAGTTTGTGGGACATCTGTGACGTTTCACTTTTGTAAGTTGATATCGTGACGTCACAGAGAGACACGGGTGCGCCGCGCTATGGCCTCCGAGCGTAGCCTCCAAGATCGGCTCTCGCAGCCGATCGCGGAGGCCACGCCAAAGGCCGTATTTTTCTGCTTCCTCTCCGTGTTGGTCGCTCAAGCGTACATTGTACACACGCTATGGTGCAAAGCGAGTGTGGCGAGCTGGTCTGGCGCTCGCGCTCTCCGCAACGTCACCGAATCTTGAGCTCAAGTGATCAGTGCATGCGCTCACTTCCGACAGCCGCCGCGCTAGCCCCGCGGCGCTAGTTTCTTGCAGTTTTTGGCGCGCGTTTCGAAGCTTCATTAAAACTGAACAAAATTAACGATGCTGTGACTAATTAGACTTCGCGCTGGGGAATTTGCCATTCCATGCCGTGATTACAAGACACTGTTCTACTCATTAGAACATAAAAGTCTCCAACAAAAAAATAGCTGTCATGGGCCCTTTAAAGGTGGGGGAATCGGTATGCTAATTCATCGGGAAGCAAACTGGTGTAGGATTACTTCGACATGTGAAGAACACCTCTGGGTATCTGGAACGATAAGCGGGAAGAAAACTATGTTGGGTGTAGTTTACATGTGGACTGGAAATAACTGCAAAGAGAAAAATCAGGAGTTAGTGAATTGCATAAGCAAGGATATTCAGAAATTTGGTAACGGGGCCGAAATAATCCTCTTAGGAGATATGAATGCTCATGTGCATGACCTCGACGGATATACAGATTATAACGGGAAGTTGATGCTAGAGCTCTGCGAACAACATAGTCTCGATATAGTTAACATGAGTCCTAAGTGCGATGGGCAGGTAACATGGGAGGTCGGAAGCAGGCAGTCAACAATCGATTACTGCCTCATGACAGAAGGAATTCACGAAAAGTTGAGACAAATGAGCATAGATGAGGGAGGGAGTAGCAGCTTGGGGAGTGACCATAAACGCATAACTTTGCGAATGGGATATGTAGATCATAAAGAGAGCATCGAATTAAAGTCGGGCAGCTCCTTTCTAAGTGAAAAACAAATTAGGAACGTAGTCGCAACAATCGAGGACATAGTGAGCAGAACAAAAGGCAAAGTGTGGGATTATAATGACCTTATTAATCTAATAAGGACTGAAGTTACGAAAGAGAAACAAAAGAGTTGCTGGAGTGGAAAGCGAAAGCCAAAACGATGGTGGAACAGGGAAATTCAGGACGCAATTGAGAATCGACGGGAAGCATCTCGAATACATAGGCAGGCAAAAAAGGAGCAGAGGCCACAAGACGAGGTCAAGCAAAAATGGGAAACATATCTCGAGAAAAAAGCCCTGGTACAGAGTTTAGTTGAAGCCAAGATTAAAGGCCAAAGTGAACGTTGGATATCGGACATTCGCGAAAAGAAGGACGCATCTAGGCTTTTCTGGAACCACCTGCAATCGCTGGGGAAGAAAACCGTAACTATGCAACGGCATATTGTGGATGAAGAAGGAAATAAATTGGAGGGGTACGACGCATTGACTTATATTCGAAACGCAACAGCCGATTCCTTTAAGAAGCATGATGAGGCTCCCTTTACGACGTGTAACAGTAGCAAGGGAGACCAAGTGGAAGAACTAGTTCTGGAAAATTTCAATTGGAAGAAGGCGGAGGAAATGATTCCCAAACGAACAGCCACAGGATTACATGGGGTTAGCATTACTGTAATAAATGAGCTCGGAAGAAACAGCAAAGAAGCCCTATTAAAAGCAATTGAAAAAAGGTTAAAGGACAGGCGAATACCGGACAGTTGGCGTCAAAGTAGGATGAAGTTCATTTATAAGGGCAAGGGAGAGAAAAATAACATTCGCTCCTATAGACCACTGACCATTACATCAGTACTCTACAGGTTGGCGATGCAGGCAATTAAATTTAAAATGCAGATATGGACAGAGCTTAATGGCACTTTTGGCGAACTCCAAAATGGATTTCGAGTCGACAGGAGATTAGATGATAACCTTTTTGCGCTTACGCAGTGTATAGAAATAGCCGGAAAAGAGAACAGACCTCTACATTCGGCATTTTTGGATATTTAGGGTGCGTATGACAATGTGAATCACAATGTTTTATAGGACATAATGAAAGAGGCTGGTATAGGGGATGACTGTATAGAGCTCTTAAAGGAAATATACAGTGGAAATACAGTATGTGTGGAATGGGAAGGTATATGGCGAGTAATGGTAGAATGGCAGGGGACGCTCCTAATATCCATCCATCCATCGTGCCGAACGGAAGGCACGGAACGGCCGCCCGCCACTCCGGCCGGTCCCTTTCTCTCCTCGCGTCTCTTCGTTTTCCCTCTCGCTTGCGCAACTCCTCGGGGGGAATAGAAACACGCGAAACGGGACTCATGTAGTACGGCCGGTAGAAGGCTATCGTCTTTCGACGGCATTTGCAGCGAAGCACGGAGATACGCGGCCAATTTTTTCAATCAAGAAACTCGCTAGAAGACGCTGCCTGCGCCAACGTTGTCTCTCGCGGGTGAGGGCGCGTTCTCCTTCTTTGCGAGCTGGTAGAGCGTTCATCGAAGAAAGAGCGTTTCCATAGTCAACGCGCGCCTTTCGCTCTCTCTCTCTCACAAGACAGCAGATGGAAGAGTGAGAGAGCGAGCACGCCGGGAGGCACACGCCGAGAGCGAGCGCGAGCCTCCCGGCGGCGCGAGGTGGTGCATACATACTACTACTACAGAGGACTAGTCCGCCGCGGTGGTGTAGTGGTTACGGTACTCGGCTGCCACCCAAAAAACGCGGGTTCGATCCCGGCCGCGGCGGTCGCATTTTCGATGGAGGCGAAAATGCCAGAGGCCTGTGTACTGTGCGAATTGTCAGTGCACGTTAAAGAACCCCAGGTGGTCTAAATTTCCGGAGCCCTCCGCTACGGCCTTTCTCTCCTCTCTCTCTTTCACTCCCTTTCCCCCACCCCCACGGACGCTTAGCCGTGCTCCCTACATGGGCTGTAGAAATTAGCGTCCTTTCCTAACCGAACCACAATCATCATCATCCGCGGTGGTGTAGTGGTTACGGTACTCGGCTGCCACCCAAAATACGCGGGTTCGATCCCGGCTGCGGCGGTCGCATTTTCGATGGAGGCGAAAATGCCAGAGGCCCGTGTACTGTGCGTTGTCAGTGCACGTTAAAGTACCCCAGGTGGTCTAAATTTCCGGAGCCCTCCACTACGGCCTTTCTCTCATCTCTTTCACTCCCTTTCCCCCACCCCCACGGACGCTTAGCCGTGCTCCCTACATGGGCTGCAGAAATTAGCGTCCTTTCCTAACCGAACCACCACAGAGGATGGAACGACCCACACCCTAAGGAGCTTCGCCCCTAAAATTCAGGCCATTTCCACGTCCTGAGAAACCGTCAAAACAGCTTGGCTGTTTCGACGGTTCGTGCGTTAATCGTGACGTAACTGGCAGGGTTGCCAAGTTATGTCGTGGCGTATAGGTTATGCTAGTGATACTTTCGTACCCCGCCAAAATTTTGCTCTTTATCAACTGGCGGCGCCGCGATACCAGAGAACACCTATACCGTATAAGGCGATACTGCGCCTTTCATCATTGTCTACTGACTGTACCTGATCCTTCGCCACGCACTCATGCTTTCTTTCGCTCTTTCCATTTCGCGCTAAGTGCACCCGCGGCTGTAGGGATTAAACCAGCATCTCGGAGCTAAACCTTTTCTCCACTTTATCGCGCACTGGGCTTCGCATAATCACCAACGCACAGCAGGGCAAGAGTGGTGCTCATGCAAATGTCTCGCACTTGGGCTTCGCATGGCCACCGCCACGTAGTAGAGGGCTGAGGGAAAGGGTGCGACATATGTATTATAGTGGGCTGAGTGAAAGAGTGGGTCGGCTTTTTCCTCTTGCGTAACGCCGCCGCAGGGGAAAGTTCGACTGTGAACAGCCGCAGTAACGGGGCAACGGGGGCGGGACCCCCCATTTGTCGTAGGAGGTATTCCAGCGTCTTTCGCTGTATAAGCCTATAACGTACGGGCTGTCGGCCTTCGTTTGCGACTATTGCACGGATCAAATTTCGCCGTGTGCACAGCTGTCGTCAGTGGTCATTCACCACCCACATATGCTGTAGACGGGTACGAACGTCTCTCATTCTCTGTGAACTATACCTCACACTTAATTCGACGCTCTTTGAAAACGGCGTTTCGTTAACGTTATTTCACGGCGCACGAACGTACTATACAACACCAGCAATCGCAGTTACAGCGGCAGCAGCGTAATTGAACGACGAGTGCCATACAGCCAAGCGCATTTGTAACGAGGTCCTCGCAATCTTGAAAGCTCTTCGTTGTGCGCGTCACTTCGCTGTAAAGGTCGCCTACCGCAACGCTCTCAGTGACGTTGGCAAAACATCCGTTCGTTACACCGGTCATTTTGCGGAAAGGGCGTTCGATGTAAGGCCGTTTAAGTGCATATCTTTAAGCATTTTCTTACTCCTAACACGGTATCTTCCCGAGTTTTTCGGTGACTTGAGTTATACTCGTAGCCTGCGGACTGATGGTCATATGTACGGCTCGAAGCGAAGACATACAGCAGTTGTTGACTACAGATCTATGAAACACGTCATAGCGATCGAAATGAGCCGTACTGGAAGTAGACCTTTCCAAGCGAAGCTTGTATTGTCAAGCCTGTCTCGGTGCCGTCATTGTGGTCTTTAGCCAAAACTAGTTGCTCCCAGAAAAGCGGAACACCTGGTGCCCTAACTCTACGAATTGGCGGAAGAAACTAACGAATCACATTCCTCCACCACTTCACAGAGGGCGCACTGTAGTGGAAAAAGTTGAAAAAGTTTGTTAACGGGCCCCCACCCTTCTTAGGCAAGTGTCTCAAGCATTTTAGTACGCATCCACGCTTGCGATATGTGAGCTTATGTAAACTATATGAATCCATTTGACTTTCTATTTTCTAACACCTAACGGAAAAAAAAAAAAGAAAAGAGGTTACCGGTGCTGGGGTTTGAAGCAGGGGCCCCACCATCCAAAGGCGTCTTACCAACAATTGAGAGACTATCAAAACACTGTTGGCCAATGCCGAGAATTGTACTGATATCATCGAATTGAATGTTGACACTTCTTGAATGCTTTCTACCGAAATATTATTGACATATTGTTGAGCAAGTAGTGGTTGAATTGTTGAGGTGTTATTAAAAGTGCATTGTGCACTAACCATTTATTGTGATGTTTTTTTGGATATTCATAGAATCAAAACTGAAGCAGCATTGAAATTTATGTGTACACTTTCCTTACCTTGAATAAGAAATTATGATGCCCTCTCTGGGCGTTAATGCGCACTCGGCATCTGAATGCTCATGCCCTCTTTGGAGAAGGTGACCCTTCATGGCCATGCGGCCAAAGAAAGCTATTCTTCACCAGAACACACGAATCAGAAACATACGCTTCACATGTTGAACACACTGACCCATAAGCATACAGCCAACAACATCAACAGACGCAAAAACAGCTGCACATGCACACTGCATATATACCAAGCGCACTGAAGAGCTTGTGCTGTGTTCCTTGTCTGTGTCTCTCCCACGTTTTCGTGCTGGTTTTTCAAATGTGTTTTCTGGCAGCCTTTGGCATATAAATTATGGTGATTTTTCATCCATGTAGAAGGTGATCTTTGGACAAGACAGGACCGGGATGTCTGTACGGCTAAGATTTACATATATGCACTTAATGCACGGGCATTTTGTTTTGCTTCAGAAAACATCTACAGTGCACCTTGATGAAACTCCAGGCGTAAATTGTTTTCGTTTGCTTCAAATAGCATTCGCCACACATTTATGCATGTGCGTCACTCATCGTGATAATGTGGTCTCTAAGGTAGTTCACCCACTCTTTAAATGTCTGGGCCACTTTTCTGAGGGTGGAAAGTAAGGTGGAAGTATGAAGCATGCTGTAAAGCTTGCTGGCGTTTCAAACTATTTTGAGATTGCCGAAAGAAGTCAACAGTGAAAAAGAAAGTTTACTCTGGCGCTCGAAATTCCCAGTAACCTTGCATCTTTAGTAGCGATATTTTGGATTGTGCTATAAAAGAATTCCACACCTCAAGGCCTCTTCTTGTTAGGAAAAAAAAAAGCATCAGTTATGGGTGATTGAACGTTAGACAGTGGCGATATCATTTTATCTTTGCCTGAGGAAATGTGAAAGCAAGTTAGGTGCACGAGCTCATTTGCAGTGGTGACCAATACTTCAAGCATACTGTGCGCACGCTATGATAGAAACCTCACAAATTTTACGCATGAGCATGAATGAAACAATACGCGGGTATTGTGACTGCATATTTTTGGCACGACTGCCACAGAGTGAAAACATACAGAAAATATCGAAGCCTGTTTTTTTTTTGGAATTAAGATTGTACACATCGCCACGGCAAATGTGTGATTCACATAACTTAATTTTCGTGCATTGTCGCTGACGATTAGGGTATTAAGAAGAGTGAGCCCATTCTTGGGCACTAACTAGTTACTAGTAGCACGTTACTAGTAATGCATTACTGGTAACTAGTTACTTTTTTCAGTAACTTATGACTGCAACTAGTTAGTTTCAATTTTCAGGAACTTATAATTGCAACAGTGTTACTTCTTATGCAGTAACTGTAACTGGAAATACCGTTACAGTTACTTCCTTTCTCAAAAAAAAAAAAGCAAATCCAGCAGAAACACATTTAAAAGCAGGCCTTAGCAGTATCACAATACAAGAATATTGTGATGTTCCTCATAAATACTTTTGACTATCTGAATCGACTATCTGGATCTCTGAATCGAGACACGTTTGCAAAATGTATTTGTATCTCACTAATAGAACACTTTTAAATGTATCGCTTGTATCGCAGTGCTGTGCACAGCACGAACACCTCTTCACTTATTTTTTTTTCGGAAATGGGCTGACGTGTTTCCAGGGGAGAAATGACTTTTTTTCTATGAAGCCAAGCAAAGCACCATTGGTCGAAGACACAAAAGGGCGGCGAAGGGTTTTCCCCGCCCCCATGCAGAGAAAGGTACGCGACACAACAGTATGGTCGGCCTAAGTGACGAAAGACGCTGTTGTTCAGAGGCCGGTATCCTTAAATTTTTTTTAATTTTTTTTTTCGTGTGGACAGCCATTTCTTCATGACAACCAATGAGGAAACTACTTAGAAACACATGCTTTGAAGTGCCTCGTACACGTGAAGTTCTCAAGGTGGCAGTACTTTCAAAAAGCACGTCCTAAAATGGCCACGGCAATGTAGCTCGAAGGGACCTATCCTCTGTGTAGCGTCTCAGGATGAGCCCGCATTTCATTTACAAGTGGCACCAGGCTCTCCCAATGGTTTTTATAAACGAATTTTCGACAATCAATAAAAATGTTGTTACAGCAAAATGAGGCATGCACAGAGGTTGCTGGTGTTGGGCTTTTGAGTGAGCCCATTTCCGTTCCTTTTATCTGGCGTTTTACCCCGAGCAATTTTGACTAACCGCATGCCTTCATATGCTTCTATTAAAAAAACTGTATAATATGGTTTGCGATGTACTACTTAGTCCTGTAAAGTAGCGGGAAAGTAACTGCGTTATTTTTTAACAGTAACTGTAACAAGCTACTTTTGCAAACTCAGTGACTGTAAGATAGTTACTTTTCTGCCTTAGGTAACTGTAACACTGTTACTACTTACTGGTAACATTCCCATGACTGAGTGAACAATGCCAACAGCACTTACTTACATTTGTAATAAGGTGTAAACAAGGTTGGCAGACTCACTCAAAGCCATGCATGATGCAATCGTGTAATGGAGCACAGCTCTGCAGTGAGCATACAGAACATCCCGATGTTCTACACAAACACGTCGTGTTGGAGCGACACCACCCACAACACAGCCTCTGCTGGTCGAATTGATCAGCTCCAACTGCCTCTGGGGGTCTCACAACGCTGGTGTGATGAGTAATGTTGGCAGAGTAGTTTTGTTGGACTGTCTTGTACTTCATCTTTTTTGGCTCTTTGTCTTTTGTTTACGCGTCCTTATTACCATTTGCTTTCATTAAACTGTGTTTCTTTTTGATATGTTGCGACGAGATGCAATGCTTGTGACGTCCGTTTTTGTGGAGTGTTGACATAATAATTTCTCTGGTTTCACTCGCACATGCGCTCGAAAACCTTGCAGCTCGTGTTTACAGTAATCCCATCATCAGCATCATCATCATCCCACACACCAATAAATCAGTAAATAAATAAGTAAATAAATAAGTAATTAGATAAATAAATAAATAAACAAATCCAGAAGTTCAAAAAGTGGCAGCTGAGAAAGTAGGTCTGCTTTTGATTGCACCTGCTGCACTTCTCGCCAGTGCATGATGCCAGGCAAGATGTGGCCATATATATTCGCTGGTAGTGTCACCATGTGTGTTCCTAAAGTCACTGGAACCTGATTTCAAGGACTTTGCGCATTTCCCACTGCAGAGCACAGTTCACGAGTGCGCATCTTACTTGGGGTGGAAAAAAAAGAAGAAAAGAACATGCTTCTGCCATTTGTAGTACAGCCGAGCTGCCATACCTGCAATTGCTGTATGCAAATGCAAAGAGTCAACACAAATGGCCTCTAGCTGTGGCGCCCAGACAGGCAGGGGGCTGCGAGGGTTGTAACGCCCATCACATCCCACTGTCAATTTCACTGTGAGTGCTCTGCTTACGATGTCATTGAAATTGAAGTCTAGAGTTGGACGGAATCCCGTCTGGTCGGGAAATAACATGAAGAACACAGAGCAGCACCGACCAAAGTAAAAATAAATAAATATATTCTTAAAAGACGTTTCGGCTCCCACACGGGAGCCTTGTTCACAATCGTCTTTTAAGAATATATTTATTTATTTTTACTTTGGTCGGTGCTGCTCTGTGTTCTTCATGTCATTGAAATTCCGGAGATGGCCACCAGATTTATCGTTTGGCGAGACTCGGGAACATAAGATACTCTGCTCTGATAATTTAGGGAGTACTCAGGGTGCAGTTTTACACGAACCCCTTCGTGCGACCGTGAACCAGCCGAAAATTGCATTAGTTTAGTCAAGAACACCTGAAGCTTGTATGCACCAGCTAAGCTTGCTCAAAAGGCCTGAACAAAGAATGCATGCAAAATGTGTCGCAAGTGCATGGTACATAATGAAAATGAGAGGTAGTCGATGTCAAATGTTTTCTTCTTTATTTGTCAAGAGTCAGACTCTGATGACACATTCTCTTTTGCATGTGTATATGTAAAAAATGTACAAGAGACTCAAGTGCACTGGTAAAGCAAAGGATCACAAATGCCTGCTCGAAATAGACGTGCTATTCAGCCGCACACAATTCACATGCAGCTCACAACAAAAGGGTTGCGAGCTGCTCACCAAGAGGCAAATCATCACCATGTGCTGAGTATGTGGCTTACAATGCAAATAAATAAAATGGGTGTTCCTTGAACACCTGCTTACACACACACATAGCAAGAAGAAGTACAAGGTCACGGGAGCGTCGGGTGTCATCAATGAGGGTCAAGCACACAGACAAATAAATGTGGCGCAATAATTGAACAGCACTTTGAAGGAAGAATGCAGCTTCAGTTTGAAGCAACAGATAGCTTTGCAATCATGGCACTGTCACTTGCTGCACGCGTTATGGTCAGAGTTATCTCACTGCTGAACTGTCACCAGGTTGTGTTATGGGTTGCACAGCCAATTGTGTAGGCAGATACGAAAATCGGGATTAACTCGCTGGGCTGCTCCGTGAATCAAATGCAGTGTTTTGAAAAGTCAGACAAACCCATTTAAAACTGCAAATTATCACCCGTGCTCCAAGTAAGTCAGAATGAGACTATGAAAGTGTCGAAAAAGCACACTGTGATGTGCAGACTTTCAAACTCCCATCCAAAGCCCAAGCTTTCTGGCACAATGAAACTTATGAAGAATCAGGCACATCTGCAACTCAAGTGTATATGCCAGTTACAAAGAACATTTATGTTACGTTTTGTAGCATTACAAGTAAATCAGACAATAAAATTCAGGAAAAGAGGAACCAGAAATCCTCATCGCCCATGCCTTAAAGAGACACTCAAAGGGGCCCTGAAATCAAATTTTACTCACTGAGTTTTGTACTGAAACACGTTTCTTGTACTGTCCTGAGATAAATGCAAAAAGAATTTTGAAGACATGTGGGCAAACAGAATCTATTCAACTTGAAATTTAAAATAAAAGCAGTTGTCGGCATCCCCTTTCGCATTTCACTCACCCAGAGACTGCTGCTTCCAGTCAAGACGTGGCTTACATCTTGTGGTACTGGAACCATGCTGTCCATTGTGGCCTTCCTACCACAAGAACCACTGCACTTTTTGACAGCACTGTTGCCATGGGCTACTGAAACCACATGAGCCATGCTCCTTGTGTCAGTTAGTACACACAAAATGAAATTGTAATACATAAATTTGTGTCAGAAGCTTTAGCAACCAAAACAAGTTTTATTTTAAAATTCATGATAATCAGTAAGCATATTCAACATATTTTTATTCCTGATTGTTCCCAGCCAATCGGAACTAGCAACATAACTGTCATAACATCACATGCGCTCGCTGAAAGTGTTTATGGCACCGCAGTCGGCACGGAAGCCAATTTCAAGTATAAATGAGAATATAATATGCTTTGATTTCACTATTTTCACTAGCATTATGGTTATAGTTGAGTTCCACACCAAGCAAACGTACACTAAAAGCAGTGTGCATAATTAGCGTTTCGGGCCCCTTTAAGTAAAACAATAAACCAGCTTAGATTGATAAGTTGTTTTTTGGCCACTCTACTGTTATTAATTTTGCAATCACAGGTTCATTACTAAAACAGGAAATGAGGTCAAACTTTCGTATCTGAATTTCGAGCCAAAATTACTACATTGATGTCAGTGTGACATCACTGATTTCGAAGTGTCTTTTCTTTTGTGCTTTTGCAACATCAGCCCAACAAAATTTTGTGAAACTTTTTGCGGTTCTGGTTCCCTTAGAGGACAATGTAGTTCAATTCTGCAGATGAAAAACTAGGTAGGTAGGCTTTAGCAGGCGCTGTTGAAATCTGTGACATTGCGGAAGGTCGGTATGGGAACTTTGACGTGGCGTTGCCGCTTGCATTTTCTTGCTTACAGAACTTCTCCTTTTTTTCATTTTCTTCATGGCAAGACTGCTTCTGTTCATTCTGTGAAAAGGTAATTTACTAGTACAAGGAAAATCTTGTTTCTCTTCAGTGTCGGTTTAAAGTGAGAAGCATTAAATACAAATCTAGCTCCACAGCGAAAATATTTAAAAACTGTCATTAGCGGTGGACAGTCAGAAACTTGAGCGGAAAGTGAGAGTTGTGGAAGGATGCAAATAAATGCTACTGCATCTGAAACTAGCCCCTGGTTCCCCTTTCTTGTTTTATAAGGATGAATAATTCACAACTGACCGATGAAGTTGGGAGGGTAAAAATGGTCTTTGGCAAGACTGCACAGCAACAACCCAGAAAATCTGGGTCACGTTCATTACCATGCACTTCAAGCTGTCGATCAACTTGCCTCACGCTGTCAATTGCTAGCCTCCTGGTTCCATCCCATACAGGTGCTAGTCGTGGGTTTGAACCCTGGACTAGGACAAACTTTTCATCAACTAAGAAAGTCCCATTTCTGAGAAATCCATATCTGTAGCTTTGTTCTAACAGGTGGATGCTAATTTTCCCTTTCATTAGGTAGCAGAAATTTATATTTTATAGTGTGGCCAAATGAACTTGGGTCAACAAATGGTTAATCATGTAGGAACAAGCCCCAAAAAATCTTATACTGCCTGCAGAAGACATAGTTGGAAAGAAATATCAAATTTGATTTTAAAACATCTACATCAATTTAAATGGATTATAAAGAATTTATAAGGAATGTTATAAGCATGCTTATGAGTGACATTTACAATTGGTCATTAGCAATATTAACCTTGTATAAGGAAACCAATGCAACAGCATTTTAGATGCTCTTCTTGCTTTTGAGAGATGTGTTTATAAGCACTGAATTATGGTCGATGCTTCAAAGTGTTCTTGATAGACTGTCACAACCCCCAATAATAGAATACATCTGATTAACCCTTTTACTCCATCCTGAAGTGCAAGCAACGTGCGTAGGCGTTGCATCGGCAGTACAAGCTGTGAATATAAAACAACTCGCTCTCTCTGCAGATACAAAAGAGCCAATTGTTGGGGAAAAGAGAGCTTGACTGGCGGGAAAAAGAAGAAAAAGCAATGCATTTAAGATTGTAGCAGTTCTTTTTAGGTGTCTTGGTTTTAAAGGCAGCTTCTCTCTCTATAGATTCCAGGGCATGAAATAGTGGCTGCCCGGTTTTGGCCTTTCTTTTCCTTTTTGCCATTAAATTTGACCACACAGACATGCACAAGCAATCGTTCTGTATCATGGCAGCTATCCTGGGGAGGTCCTAAGGATCTTTTATGGCTCCCTCCTGCAGCTGGTGTTTTCTCTTAATTCTTCTTTCTCTATGTCATAACAGGAAGCAGAATTGTTGGTCTTTCTGACAACATTGAGTTCAGGTGGCTGGAGACTATGAGTTCTTGTGCCTTGGTTTTTCGAGCCTGACTGCAGATAGTTTGTAGAACTCAGGGGGCGAATGCCTCAGGCTGCATGCCCTTTTGGTTAGCTGGTAAAGTCCTCACTCTTCGTTTTTATTGTGACTACTGCAAGTACTAGAAGGACAAGTGTAGGGCGGGGAGGTGGCGTGAGGGGGTTATTGGTACACCTCACTTGCTCAACACTGCAAAAAGCACTGGCTTCATAATTTGGCTGCACACACTTGTGGTAAAATTGAATGCCTCTAAGAGAGTACTAATTATTCACAATCCTGAAGCTACTGACTTTCAAAAGAAGCAAGCTGTTTCCTTATCAAGTGGAGGAGGATGCATTTACATATAGCAGCATATTTTGACAAAGGAAGCGGCACAATGGGAACACAAACAGCTGATCAGGGAACTTGACGTATCATGGAAAGAAGCATATTATGCAGTGACAGCCAATACTTTTTAAATTGGCAATGCTCCCTTGTCTGGTTTTCACAACTAACCTGCAGATAGATTTGCTTCAGCTGCAAAGTGGTTTAACTAGACTAATGCCTCCAACATATGTATGCTGCACAAATGAAGACAATATAAAAGGAAGAAGAGAGAGAGAGAGATAAAAAAAGGGGGGGCCGATACATCTCACAACATGCCACCACAGTCACACCACAAAGACAAAATGAGGGGTTTTTGGGTAACATAACTTGTCTTAAAAACAGCACAGTCGTGCATTAAAGAGCTTCTTGGAGGTGACTAATGTGTATACTTATGCGCTATTTACAGGATGTGATAAATGATGTGATAATAGTAAGCGATGCATCTTTGATACCGTCTAACAACTCAGTCGTACAACAGCCACCCGGCAGCCAATCTCTTTTTGTCATAACGACATGAACGCTTTCACAGCGGTCTAATAAAATGAGTAGTAAAATCCATCAGCTTGAGTGACTCTGCTGCAGCAGGGCGCCAGTTGGCATTTATTGTCCTTGGCTTCAAGTGTCATTATTTTAAGTTTGATTATGGGCTGTTACGTGCCAACCACCTTCAATGAAACTCTGCCACTGCTGCTGTGAACTGAACCAGCACATTCACGTTTAGTGGTATAACAGTGCACCCATGAAGACACCACGATGGGTGCAATTGCCACTGGGTGCACATTTGATAGAGGTGTTATGCAATGTTGCAGAAAGTCTTATTTCAGGATACATCATTAGTTTCTTGCTAGTGTGTTTTGTTTGGAAAGATTGGCACATGCGCATGTTCTCTTCACTCTTTAACCCCTGCTGCCACTTGATATACATACAGTCAAGCCTTGCTATAAAAGGTTCAATATGACGGAGAAGTAGCTTCGTTATAAATTATCCTTTATTTCATTGGTTATAATAATTCATTACATCTGCATTTGTCATAACAAAGTTCATCTGCAGTTTCAATTTTTCCTTTTCTTTCTTTTGGTATGGCTGTTGTACGAATGAAGCACAACACGCTGCTTTTGGGCAGCAGGCTCCTATGACATTTGTCTATGTACAAAGAGTGCCACCACATGGCACATCACACACTATACGTGGTTTGAATACTGGCTTCGAAAAAAGCTTGTGTGCATAAAAAGGCGCGACCCTTTACATTTCACAGTAATAATGAATGCATTCTGTTTCTTGCATCACTTGCCTTTGGCATCGGTTTCATAGGGAAGCTCATTACAGCGCTGTGCTTTTCGCATCACTGCAAAAGCTTGTGGCACTTGGTACTCGTTCACCTGGTCACATCCTACCTTCTCTCCTCAAAGTAAAAGACCTAGCACAACAATATTCAGAGTCCAAAATACAGACAAGATTACAGAAGGAGAGCTGTGTATATCACTCTGGAAGTCCAGGGAGTTTTCACAAAAATCAGTGACGACACACTCTGTATTTACTTTGCGAAACCCACTTGTTCCCTCTTAGAGAGTGTGAATTATGAAAAGTATAAAGGAGGATTATCGATTAAATACTGGCACATGGAAGTCTGGCAACAAATAAATTATTACTGTCCAATGAACATGCCTATATATTTAAAAAACAATAGGGAAGGAAGGGAAAATGAGCTGCTATCAAAATCGAGAATTTTGTTTAGCTGCAGCAGCCAGCTATGTTAGCTCATTATTGTAACCTCACAACAGGGGAATAGAGTACTGTATTTTCTGGACTACACAAGAATAAGCATCGCAATATTTTGCCAAATTAGTCACATATACAAAGATCTGCTTTGTAATGACTGCTGCTGCTGCGGACAAGCAACATTTCCAACTTGTACCGGCACCTTGTGGCATGAAAGTGAACACTATATGTGATACTCTCCGAGTGCTTGAACTCGTATCGACAGTATGAACACAGTTTGTCCTTAGAACACCGAAAGAGATTCCAAGTGGCTTTACAATCAACTCCTACATGTGGCCAGATGGCCAGACAAGGACACAATGCTTTTATTTTTTTCTTAGCCACTATATATAACCGTTACAGACAAGCTGGAACAAGAGGTTTAGTTGTTCCTAAAAGCCACTTTTCATTTAAAAGGGTCATGAAAAAGCAAAAAAAGACAAAGGAACTGCCCAGCTGTAGTTCTCACTGCTTCAATAAGCATCAGACATGCTGATTCCGAAACATTTCGGCACAATATCCTGTGTGCATTTAATAGTGCACGTTTGAAATCCTAGTGTTCTTTTGCTTCCTAAACAACCATGCGACAACACAGGCCGGCCTAGGCACTATTCAGTGACGTCAACTGAAGACATTTAAGCGTCTTAACATATCAACTTTCGTTTGCTCTAAACTAATGCATTTATATGAAAGCTAGAAAGTAAAAAAATGTGGTTGATCCCTTTGTAATAGGAATCGGTATCACACGAAAGTCAAACCTGTGTTTGAAAATCTGTGGAATGCATAAGCGGCAATTTGGCAAATCGAGGGGCGGGCAATGGGTTGGGTACTCCGGACATGTAGATCCGTTCAAGAAGACATCAGCGGTGCCTCAACTGTGCACAGGGACCCTCAACAGTTGTCCACAAGCGAACTTCTCAAACGACTCACATTTCTCTGGAGACACTGCACTGCATATGCCAAAGCCCTGAGGAAACCTACCATAAACCGGGAACATGCGTAAACCTTGCAAGCGAGACCGAATGGGTTGTTAACGGATTGTTTTGCAAACACAAAGTCCACTTCAGGAAAAGGAGCATCACTTGCTGGTAGATGGCTGTCTCTGTGTTCTTGGGGCAGAGTGCGTTGAAACACAACTGGCCACACAAGACAAACTTTGTACTACATTGCCCATGCAACGCACTGTCATGACACCACCACGCTGCTAAGCTGCAATCGAAACGCTGAAACTACCTAAGCGCTAACTGCCGGCACGCATCAGCATGGCAATATGCTTTGCTCCACGGTTCCTAGATGGTGATACCAGAGCTGCGAACCAAGAGCGAAGTGAACTAGAGGTGATGTTCATTTAAGAGCAATTCTGCTTGCTAAATACCTTTGCTTTAGCCGGACATCAAGTAGATGGTAAATGCAAAATTAATTGTAAAGTGCTGTAGTGCGGATAGGTGTAAGGCCCTTCTGTTCCCTATATTCCTATATCTCCAATGTGTTGGTGGTGCGATCGGTAGAGCTTCCAGCTCCTATCCCTGCCTCCCAGATGAATGCAGGTTCAACTTTGAGCGGGTGGACCGTTTTCATTGTAAATGTGTGTTCATTTTTAGGGGTGAAGCTCCTTAAGGTTTGGGTCTGTCCGTCCGCTGTAGTAGCGCGTTACCTACTAGGAACGCGCTACTAGGAGGGCATGTGTGGGAACACGCTACTAGGAGGGCGCGTGCCTCCCGGCACGCGAGCTCTCTCACTCTTCCATCTGCTGTCTTGTGAGAGAGAGACAGACAGAGAGAGAGAGCGAAAGGTGCGAGTTGACTATGGAAACGCTCTTTCTTCGATGAGCGCTCTACCAGCTCGTAAAGGAGAACGCGCCCTCGCCTGCGAGAGAAAACGTTGACGCAGGCAGCGTCTTCTAGCAAGTTTCTTGACTGAAAAATACCGACTGCTTGCACTGGAGAACCGTTCACCGGCCACCCATATATATATATATATATATATATAGGCACTGGATCTTGACTTGCAATGAAGTGCCGGTGGGAGATTTCACTTGTGCGTAGTTGAACCATAAGGATTCGTAGCGTGTGCGTTAACTAAATTAATCCGGAACTCGGCACAATCTATGATGAACCTCCGGAGCTTCGCCCACTCATCATCATTCACTCCGTGGATATGCGTGGATTTTTTTTCAGACATCCACTTCCGTGATGGAAGTACGTCAGTGATTTCTTGGTGGACTCCAGCATAAAACGCTCATGTTAAAAAATTGTTGGACCCCGTATGGGGTCGCCATATGGGAGAGGGGCTGGTACACGATTTCTTTTCCCATGGCCTCCGAGAGCACGTCAATCTGGGAGGCTATGGAGGCTACTAAGATGACGTCAGCTGCAGAGATGAGGGAAAGGAGCGTCGGGAAATCGACACCACATTTATGCTCTAAATCAACCTACACGATGCAATGAAACAATGTATATCTTAGACCTGAGGTCCAGGATCATAAATACATCAGATCATACAAAATTTTCAGAAAGCTTTTCATGACCCCTTTAAAGCTCAAATTGGCCGCTACAGACTTAACACTTAATGATGCCAGTAGTCCAGAAAATACGGTACTTTCGATATGAATATCTCCCAGGAACTACGTCTTGGAGTGGAAAGGGCTAAGTGCATTTTGGTTTTGTGGGTGGGTGCTTGTACTAAATTCTTGGTTAGTCAGTGTGCAGAGTAGGTACTTTCTTTGCTCACGACACATCACGACAGCAGCATGTGGCTTACACTATGCACAAATTGCAAGTAAAGAAAGTGCACAGAGGGGGACTGTTCAAGATTACAAGAAGAAAAGGCAGTAACAGCCAAGCCACAGAAAAAAAGGCATGCAATCAGACAACAGTGCAGTGTAAGCCATATAACCGCTGCTATAGTAAAGCATTATTAGCGAAATAGCTTAGCTCAAGCTGAGATGGTTGGGGGAATGAAATCTCAGCACTGTAAGGACACTGAGAAAGGCTCACAGGACCTGAAACAGAAGGCTGTGGTAGTGCTCTGTGTTAAAAAACATGGCTTCCTAACATTCGGAGTTTTCAGTGTAATGCCCTGTAAAAACAAGGGACTAAACACACCACTTCATTTCCTATCAGTTCACAAGTGTGTCAAAGCATTCTATAAAATAATGCATTTCCCTCTGTAAACATATATATCTCTCATCTCTACCTTGCATATAAAGACCAACCACAGGACTTGCGCAGTTGAAATAGCTCGATCACTTCCACTGGCTCAGCACCAACACAAAAGCAGGCCAAGTAGACTGTGAAATAATGACTGGATCTTGGACTGCAGTCAATAAAATGCATGCCAGACACTATAGAGATACTTGGCATGCACTGGTTCGAAATAATGGGGCACTCAAAGCAGTAACGATGGGTTTAACTACCTGAGACCCTGGTTGCACTTGATAAACATTAGGTTTTCGAACGTGACCCCATTAAGTCGGAAGTCGGCAGGGTTGGCAACCTTGCCACCCACACGGCACATACGGAGGATGTGAGCCGCTGTGGCTGGCACGCTCAGGAGTCGGGAGGCCAGCTGGGCCAACTTCGGGTACTGACCCTGGTGCTGGCGCCAAAAGTCAAGTGGGCACCCCGTCTCAGGCAAGCATGGTGTCGCCAGATAGCTGCTCACCTCCCAACACTGCGGGGTGGCTTGGTGCTGAGGACCTTCGGCAGAGGACCCTCCCCCCGGGCTCATGTAGCGGAACAACTTGCTCTGGCGACGCTCGCATGGGGGCTCGTCGCACTCTGGCGGCGACGTTGTGTCTCGATCGCCATCTGCCTCCCGGATTTTGGTGCTCAGCAGCGCTGTCAATCTCTGTCGCTCTTCCCCCTCCTGCGCACACCAGCGAAGCTTGAATCTCGGGTCCAGCATGGAACACAGCACGAAAGTCTCACTCCCTTCGAACTTGGCCAAGTGTGCGGTCAGGGCTGCAGCGAGATGGCCCGCGGCCGATACCAGCCGGAAAGGTCGAGCGGCTTCGAGATGGGCGCGCAGCCCACGGATGCAAGGCACCACGTAACTTGCCGTCACACGGCCTTCGCCACGGCTGAGATGAAAGGCCTCTTCGAAAGGCTCCATGAGCTCGGAGAGCTCTCGGAGAGTATCAAGGTCGTCGGGTGTGAAGCCCAGAGCAGGCGCTGCTCCCTGCAGGACCTCGAGGGGTGACCCGGCAGTGGCGCGAACCACCCTCAGCTGCCCATGCCAAGTGGAGCAGCCGGCCTCAACCGCTTGGCGGACTGAATCCAGAGTCCCTTGAGGCAGGCCTCTGGCCAACTCGACGAGTCCACTGACCTGGGCATGTGTGAAACCAGTAACAAATGTACACATTGCAACAGATCTCCACAACTGATTGCGCCGTCATTTGTCCAAAAAGAGCTGCAGGGTTCCTTTGTAGTGAAACATTAGTACGTGCTCGATTTTGCCAAACATTTTAGTCAAACTTGTTCCCCAACTACAGCAATGATAGCTGCTGTAATACTCCACGGCAGCTCACCACCACCAAAGTGAATGCTACGTTTCGTATAATAGCCTTATTCATTCATTCATGCATCGTGAACATGCACAGCATTAGGTAGGGCATGGAATGCGACTCTTTTCCCCAAAGATGTTTTCATATTTCAGGCCTTATAGTTGGAGATGCCGCCCTTATATTGTTCCAAGTGACTACAGTAAAACCTCGTTATAGCGAGGTTGAAGAGGGAGTCGTAATTACCTTATTATAACCATTAGTTCATTATAGCTCCATGCCGTCCATGTAAATTTCAAGGGGAATTATGATTGCTTTGTTATATCCATGAGTTCATTATATCCTGGTTCATGATGATGAGGTTCCACTGTATATGCTGCATAATGTGTGCCTTCCAAGCATCATCACCAGATCCACCAATATCAAAGATGCCATCGGAGCTCCAAGCTAAACAAGCATTCAGGAATGGGTGACAGAGAAACAAGCTCAATGCCAATGTTTAATGAGCCTGCAGCCCACCAACCTTGTTGACCGCTGCCTCCAGATGGATGTCGTCACGAAGGCCGTCAGCCACGCAAGTCTGCAGTGCTTCTGCAAAGCAGCCCAAGCCATCCACAAAGAGTGGCCCAAGGTCCTTAGAGTCCAAGCTCAGCAAGTTGCCTGGCAGGGGCCTCCAGTCTCCATCGCTGGCCCCAGGCAGAGCCCCCGCAGACCCTGGCAGAGCAGCACCTTCTTCACAGGCTGAGAAGCCAGGGAGGCATGTCTGAAAGCTGCGCACAACGCCTGCAGCATTGTACACGGCAGCGTGCGCCACTTTTTCACCCAGCCCATACTGTGCCAGTGCTTCAGCCATCAGCTGCTGCACACTTTCAGCAGGGTCAGTGTCTACAAAGTAACGGCCAGCCAGGAACACAGTGCGCAGACGCCAGTTGAGGATGAAGTGTGCCGACACACTCACGCAGGATGTTGACCCAAGCCAGACATCCTGAAAGAGATGCACGGAACAAGCAGGAAAGCCTTCTGAGTGACATTTTTGCTCATTCTAATTCCTTCTGAGGAGCAAAATGCAAATCACTGCTTATACCCTCAAACCTTGTTATAACAGGATATAACTAAGCAAGTCAAATTTTTCCTAAAATTCCCACAGGGGGTGACAAATCAATGTACAGCAGAACCTCGTTCATACGTTTTTGAAAAATAACACGACACTAGACGTATTATCCAGGAAAATGTATGATCCAAACACACAATAAAATTGTGCAGTTTCGCAGAAAAAGCATGCATTGATATATATATTAAAGCATTTTACAATTTCACATAATTCAGGCAATAAAACGTCACGAAACAGAAATAAACGTCTCCTTATATGGCTACTGAAGCATGTTGGAACGCGCCCGAAGGCACGGCAGTGACCGCGAACGCTAGCTGTCAGCGCTGGCAGCATCAGGAACGGGACGCACACGTGTTGTCCCTTGCTTCAGTGTTTAAACTACTCTGCATCTTCAGGCAAATTATTTAACATGTAAAAAAATGCGCGCGTTCACATCATCACTTTCTCGGCTTGCCCAAATCGCGCGCGGCCATCAATAAACGGCACGGATGCACGGGCCATATTGTGCCCAATGGTGCGCACTCTGGTACATAAGTTGTGCGCACCAAGAGCACTAGCCTGCAACAACAGGTTGCATGAACGGGCACATCACATGCGTCGCACAGCCCGAGCCGAGGTCGCTGGGCAAGCGCATTGCGCATCATGTTGACCGTCAGAGCTAGCAGCTTAGTCTCTAGGCACTACAAAACGTTCAACTGTTCTCTTCCTCTCTCTCCCCACCACCCCCTCCCCCTCTTTTTTTAACCTGCGCTTCCCCGACGCCACCACCGCAACTTATCAGCTGTCAAACGAACGTGCAATCTATCAGCGGTTCCCGGCTGTTGAAGTGGTGCACGAGTGCAGCACGCGCCGAATGGGACCCGCGCTTTTGCTTGACAAAACCGGTCGCGGCATGCGCGATGTATGTTTGCCAGCACAAGGTTACGCTTGTCACGCGACTACTCAGTACAGGATTACATGACACAATGCGTTGACGACTTGTTCGGTTTGGCTCGATGGGATCACCCGTGCCATCTAATCACTGGCGATATAACGTTGAGATAGACTGCGTCGGCTCGCTCTCTGTGAAAAGCAGAGGATGGGCTCCGTATTCCGTATGCATTATCGGCTTTCGAACTTGCTTATTTTTGTTTTTAAGAAATGACCGTCATCTCGCATATCGGGAACTTGCCATCAGAAATGGCAGGTTCGACGATGTTTTCGAAGCAGTGCTGGGAGAATTCCTCTGGGCAGTTTGTGCACTAGCTATGTAAATGTGCCAGACATATTTATTTGTGCTTTTTGGGCATGGTCATAGATAGTGAGGTGAGCGGAAACGGGTGGCCGAAACTTTCAGCTTTCAAACGTTATCAAGATGGCGGCGCTCGGTGTGGAAAAGACGAGAGACGACCCGCATAAACACTGTTTGCGCTCTCGAATCGCTCCTACTAAAAGAAATGGTGGCGTGTCTCGGTTATTGGCCATTAAAAGTGCGCTCTACGTACGCTTCCAACAGCTACCGCACGCGTGCTGTTAAAGCTACCTTCATCGCGAATGTCAGCAGCGATACCAATGAATGCGGTGTGCTATGTCTAGCTAGGTGACATGCTAGTATTGGAAGAGAGTACACAGGCATTTTCTTGTGACACGGTCGGGCGAGTACTGCGGTGTAGCCACTGCAGTGGGCAGCTACTGCTCTCGATTGCACGAGCTTCCCGACTTCTTGGTTGCACGCTGACTCTAGAGGCCAGAAAACGTATCATCCGATTGTAGTTGGACGATAAATGGAATGTTGGTGCCGAATAACCATATTTTCCTGGAACGTATTAACTGGACGAAAAGAAGCGTAACTCTAAGAGAAAAGTTCGTGTCGCGATCGCTAACGTTGGAACCAGGAAATCATATCAACCGGAACGTATCAGAGAGGTTCCACTGCAGTTAGCACTGTGCCAGGGAAAAAATTCGAGTTATCCAATAATTCCAGTTATCAGAGTTCGAGTGAACAATGGTTTACTGTATATGATGCAACAGAGAGAGAGAGAGAGAGTCTGATCAACCATAAATTGCGATTTTGGCAAGAATGCAGCAGTGCTGAATATCAAACTGCACAGAGGCACACGCGATGATAGCAACCGACAAACGTGCCGGTACAGCTTATCATCAGCAACTATATCGTGACAACCTATTCAGTGGCAGTACGTGCGGCGTTAGCACCACTGAAAATGTGCACCAACGATAACCTAAAGCACCGCGCTGCCATTCACTGCACAGCAGTGCAAACTGTGTAAAAGCGGTAAAAACGTGCATTTCACGATGCACAGCCGCAGGACATGCCCAGACGTACTTCAGTGGACGCTATTTAGCTGCACACCACAGTGGTGCACAGTACGCACAAATAATCGAAACCCGCAAAAAATAATTTTCGTTCATAATGCGGCAATCAACAACCGAGGCAACATGAGCAGTCAACAAGCAACAGTGGCGCCCATGCAAGCATTCTGTGGCGTTATTTTGCGAACTTAAAGGGCCCATGACAGCTATTTTTATGTTGGAGACTTTTATGTTCTAATGAGTAGAACAGTGTCTTGTAATCACGGCATGGAGTGGCAAATTCTCCAGCGTGAAGTCTAATTAGTCACAGCATCGTTCATTTTGTTCAGTTTTAATGAAGCTTCGAAACGCGCGCCGAAAACTGCAAGAAACTAGCGCCGCGGGGCTAGCGCGGCGGCTGTCGGAAGTGAGCGCATGCACTGATCACTTGAGCTCAAGATTCGGTGACGTTGCGGAAAGCGCGAGCGCCAGACCAGCTCGCCACACTCGCTTTGCATCATAGCGTGTGTACAATGTACGCTTGAGCGACCAACACGGAGAGGAAGCAGAAAAATACGGCTTTTGGCGTGGCCTCCGCGATCGGCTGCGAGAGCCGATCTTGGAGGCTACGCTCGGAGGCCATAGCGCGGCGCACCCGTGTCTCTCTGTGACGTCACGATATCAACTTACAAAAGTGAAACGCCACAGATGGCCCACAAACTACGTCACACTAGTGGCGATGTCGCGAGGTGCTGCAAGCTCGGATGAGCATTCCCGCTTACTTTGAAACCATATTAAAATTACTTAGAGGCGACGTTCGCCGCTAATACATGGTCAAGATTGCCTTCGTATGCAGGAAAACCAATTAACGCAAGCATCTCGCGTTTGAAATTTTGGTGTCATGGGACCTTTAAGTAGGCAGAAGGTGCATTTCAGCACATTTCCTAAACTTAGTTGGTGTCACTATGGGGCCTAACGGCCTGCCAAATTTCGTTATCGAGAGATGCAAAATACATTGAATCCTGGGGTTTTCACCAGGGAGTGTGAAATGTTTCATTGTTGTGAGAATTCCGTCGTTGCAGTATTTCGTTATTGTGGGGTTCGAGTGTATATGAATGCACATTAACTTACGTGTCCTTAAATCTTGCTAATGTGGAGGGAATTAAACAACCCGCTGAATGTAATGTCGCCATGCTCATTAGTTCTAAAGGGTGCTGATGCATTTCAAACACATCTTTTAAGGGGTATTCATACGGAGGATTTTTTGGTGGAAGATAAAGGCGGAGCGAAGTGACGTTAGGTGGCGGGGAGAAGTCCCCGAAGAAGTCTCTCGCTCACGCAGGCAAAGCAACCGGAGGGAGAGGCCAGTGCTACCAGACTACTCCTGTGCCTTGTACTCAAGGCACCACGAAAACAACAGCGCGCTTCGAGCGCACAGAATCAGTGTGGACTGTGCAGTTAAACAAAATGGAAGTTGACATAAACACTCGGATTTTGTCTATTGGGTCTGAAAGGAATGGCCAATTGTGTACACAGGCCTTTAACACACGCACTGCTGTCTTTTGCAGAATCTCATTCACAACTTTTTCGTAACGAATGTAGACGCGGCTCTCACCAGCAGAAGTTCCCATGCTTTTCTAGCTTCAAAGACATTGTCGTGCAAAGAGACATTTTGGTGAAGTGTTGTTTTTTTCTCTCTGATGACGAAATTGTACACAGCGTTGGTCTGCTTTCGGTCAACTGCAAGTACAGTGTTTCTTTTGTTTTTTGTTTTTTTCTCCAGGAGAACAGCTGAGGATACAAGCAGCCTGGCTGCTTGATATCGGACAGTGATGTTTACGAGCCCTCCATTAAAATTTTAGTGAGAATTTACTGCAGACCACTGCTGTCTTCACAAGGCAGGATGAGTCACCAGTGTAGCAATCCCCTGCCTCCCCCGCCCCCCTGAAAAAGAGAGAGAGAGAGAGAGTTCCGGCAGTCCATGTGAAGACTTCTTTAGAACATATAATGCATGCATAACGTGGACGAGTCTGCACTATAATGTATATATACTAAGTTTGTGTTCAATGCCGTTTGTGTAGGTTTGTGTTCAATGCTGCATGGCTGCTTCTATTGCCATGGCGATGTAAACAGGCATGCGTTGCCCTAATGACCACCCCCAGTTTGGAGGGCCGTCACTGAAGGGTACTGTGGCGGTAGCGTCGATGTGGCATCAGCGGCACCTGCATTAAGGCGCCCCATGGGATGTGACGGAGATTCATTCCCCTGGTGTGGAGGCCGCGCTACCTTGCAAAACCGTGATGTCACGTGATTCGAAATCCCCCCTTCCGCAGCGGGAAGAAATCCCCTGTTTGAACACCTTCTTTTAAGGGGTACTCATGTGATGCCAACAGGCTGTTCACCTAGCTACGAACACTGAGCTGCGGTGAGTGACGACAAGAGAAGTTGCACAAGAAAGAGGCATTCCACAGAATGTCTTCAAGGTCAGCAAAAACTGGCTGTTGCATTATATGAACGACCCTAGATCTTCTTTACATTGGCAGATATCAATATTACAGCAGCTCCATGAAAGCTATGAAGAACAGTTTATGGCTTTTTCAGTGGCATGTGGTTAATATGTGGAAGAATGCTCACTTTCATACAGGCCATATTGGCAATGCAGATCTGACGCTCGTGTCCTCTGACATGCTGTCAGTCCTCATTGTCCAGGAGAAAAGCTTCCAAATAAGTTTGTCGACCAGTCTGGTACAACTTAATCCCTCTTGAAAGTGTCCATGTAATACTGCTGTAACATTACGAACTGACTTGATTCTACTGCCCTTTGGCAGTTGAGAGTGCCCATGTAACAGGCCTGTTAGGCTTTCAGTGTCACAAATGAAGACGACATGTTTCTGTGTAAAACCTGTTACACAAACCTGCGTTAGGGCAACGCTCTGTGCCGTCTCCAGCAGCAGCATGGCGCGCTGTTGCAGCCCCCAGCGGCGGCCGGGCAGCAGACCGTACACCAGCTGCGATGCTGTTGGCGGCTCATAGCTCGTGTCCAGAAGGCTTAGCAACCGTCGGAACTCACGCGTGTCCACAATGCCTGGATCGAGCAGGCTGCCTGCCAGCAGGCTGACCAGTGCGTCGGTCACTTGCTGTTGCCGCTGGTCTACGTACTGCTGCACTGACCCCAGCTGGCTGCTTCCGCTGCTGCCCATCAGCTGAGGCATGCTGGCCACATCCATCATACGACCAGCACTGCCATTGTCATGGTACATGCCAGGATGCTTGCGCTGCAGAGGAATGAAAACTTGTTAGTGTGCTACTCACATGGCCAACTTGCCTGATGCTGCTTACTGCAATAGCATGGAAATAATACAATTCCTCTCCTAGCAGTAAGTCACCACACCTGCTGTGAGAAGGTGCCTGGTAAGACAAAAAATGCGCATAGAGAGAATAGAGGTGGCAACACCGACGATGTTTCCACACCATCATGCCATGACATTACAGATTTCTATGGATCTCCTAAGGCCTAGATAATTTATTTTCAATGAAAATGAATTACATCGTGTTTTCATGGAGCCAGAAGCTAAACACAGCAAGTTGCGGCGAGTCTCACTGAGCCAACTGTGGCTAAAATATCAAAAAAGGACATTGAAATCTATTATGTCACTGCTGATGTTTAGCTGTTAAATTTTGCCACAAACTTCAAAAATGAAATACTGACCTTCATTTGACCTTGCAATAATGGTACTATGATGGTGACATCAGAGATGATGGAATTCTCAAAGAATAATTTATCAGAGTGCTCAACATTAGTGTTCTGTTTTCACTCAACAGTGCCATAATGTAGCAACTAATACAGCGTGTGGGAGACAGCTGCATATTTCACAGTCCAACTTGCTACAGTATCCTGTATCGAACAATAATGTCCTGATGTAATCTTCACTGCTTCAATAAGCATATGACATGCTGCTTCTGAAATACCTCGTTGCAGTATTCAATGTACATTTATGTACATTTACTAACAGCTGTTCAAAATCCTAACGTTTTTACGCTCCTGAAACCATGCAACACCACAGGCTAACAGGCACTATTCAGTGACATCGCCTAAGGACATTTAAAAATGTAAACATATTGTTACCTTTCATTTGCTTTAAAATAATAGAGTTAATGAAAGCTTGAAAGTAAGAAAATAGACCAAGTAAGTCCTTGTGTGGTGCAGCCGCATGGAAGCAAGGCTGAAGCACGGTATGTTTTCCCATGGTCTCTGAGTGTGTGCCAATCTTGGAGGCAATCGTGGCGACTAAGATGATGTCAGCTGCGGATTCAATAGGGGAAATCGAAGTTGTGTTTTTAGCACCGTGAGTCAACCCACACAATGCAACGAAGCAATGTATATTATAGATTAGAGGGCCAGGATACCAAACACACAAAGATAAAATTTTCAGAAAATGCTTCATGACCCCTTTAACAGTCAAACAATATCTGGGGTTTCATGTGCCAATGCCAGGATATGATCATCAGACCACGACAGGATTACGTTTGGCCTCCTGGAATTTTAAATCTAAGTATCTGGGCGCTGTTGCATTTCTATCCCTATCAAAATGCACATGCCATGACCAGGAATTGATCCCATGTCCTCGAGCTTAGCACTAGGCTACCACGGTGGGCTTTATCTTGTGGGTCACTTTTACGGAAGTGTGCAAGTACCATGCACGCAAGCACATAGCAGCAGTAGCAGCTTGGTACCAAATGAACAGGACATACATTCCTCATTGAACAAAGCATGTGGAAGCAGCCAATCGGACTTTTTATTCTGATGGGTGCACTGCAGTGACGTTATGTGTTTGATGGCTTTTTACCAGCTGAAACCTCCATTTTTTTCCCTGAAATTCCTTGCTGTATACACGTGTGAATAAGCATTAAGTACCAATCATTAAACCAGGGCATTCATTTTATTCTTGTTTCATTAAAGGGGCCTTGCTACACTTTTTGAACGTAGTAAGAAAATGCAGTCAATTTGTTGTGGATGCTCCTGTGAACATGTTGAATATTATTGCGCACATGACCAGGGAATTCGCAACTTAGTTTCAAAGTACAGCTGGAAAGCGCTTGCTTTTCTTTCAACAAATGACGTTACCGGGGGCACCGACTAGGCTGCTTGACTTTTTTTGTAGTTCTTTAGGAGAGATATGCACATTTTCTTTATTTGTTGAATTCAAAACAAACAAATAAAGCATAGCGGATGTTCCTTCTCTATCATGACATCAACCAACGCTATTCATTCCTCATGTGGCTTAGTCAATGCCCCCAGTGACGTCAGTTGTTGAAAGAAGAGGGGGCACTTTACTGCTGCATTTGAAACACAATTGCAAATTTCCTGGTGCATGCAGTGCATACATATTTGGCTCACATGTTAACAACAGCCTCCACGACCAATCAGCGCCATCTTCTGACTTTGTTCAAAAAGTGTTAAGAGACCCCTTTAACACAACTTTATATTGCATACTTCACATCCAAAGTCATTAACAGAATGGAAAACACACATGGTGATTCATTATTACAAAAAGATGGCTTCAATCCTGCACTGAGTCGCGCAAAGCTACTCACACACATTGAAGCTGATCACTGTCATGCCTATTTGCTTCTCGTATCACAGCATGTTCCCAGCAGTGCAATCTATGGCAGCTATGGGGCGACCCATAGCTGCATATGGTTAGGCACACGCTATACATTAGCTTTTATAACCACAAAGTATTGCATGATGGTGGTGCGACACGTTTATTGGTACATGGTATCAAGCAGGTGGTGCGGCACTTTGACTGGCTATCGCTGTAGGTATAAATGAGGTGTGTACGTGCGTGTGGCATTAATTAGGCAAATTAAGTTAAATAGGTTAATTACGCACTACCAGTTATGCAAGGCAATACAAGGTTGTCCAATTGCGAGAACATCATGTAATTAATTTTTTTCTCTTTTTCTTCCCTTACAAAAATGCCATATATGGCGATATCAGGAATTGGGCAAATGTGGCTATATACGGCACGTGCCCGTATGTGGCCGTATTTGCCCAAATCGTTTTAGAAACATATGTGGCAATGAAGGACACACACGATGAATGCCATGTAAGACTCTGATGCGTATTGGGCAAATACGGCCGCCTACGGCCACGGGCCATAGAAATAGATATTCATATATGGCCATATATGCATATCTGGCTATATAAGGCACATATATGTATATTTGTCTTATATGGCCCGTGTCCGTACGCGGCCGTATTTGCCCAATACGCATCAGTCTTATACTGGTGTCACACGGGCGTTTTGAAGGCCTTCGAACCAACCGTCCATCGACTCAAAGGTCAAGTTTGAGCTGCTACACGGGCGGTTTCGATGGCCGTCGAGTCAACTGAGCAGCCCCACAACTCCTTTGAGATTTCGAAGGCCATTGAACGACGGAAGCGGAAGCAGCGCGAACTCCGAGACTTGGCACACCGGCAACTCCCGCGCGCGTTAGTTTCTGAGGCCATGGCCCTATTTATGTCGTTGTGTCAATAAGTAGAATCCTACACCTGTGAAAAATATTGTAAACGTGCCGAGAGGCCAATGCTCTCACTTTATTGCATTATTTCTAGAACGAATACACTGTCACTTGTATAAAAAACAAAGGCCATGCAGCTGGTGGGAAACACCGCGTGTCACGCCATCTGGTGTCTACAAATCAAACCAATTTTTGGGGCTCACGCTAGGAACTTAGGCTTAGCAGTGCCAAAATCGGCAAGTTTTCTGAATAACGACTGCAAAGCGTCGCGAATACTTTGTCCCTTTTGGTACATGAGATTAAGAGAAGGCTCAATTTAAAGTTTGTTTCTTGCCATCGGTGCGAATAGCAAGCAACTAGTGCGAATTAGAATTGAAGTGGTTGCTGCCATGTTGTTGCAAAATCACTCGGCGACTCAACGGCCGTTGAAAACTGCCATGTAGCAGCGCCAGAATGTATTTTGAGTCGATAGAGTTGTGGGCTTTTCGAAGGTCATCGACTCGAAGGCCTTCCAATGTGCCCGTGTGACACAGGTATTACATGACATTCATCGTGTGTGTCCTTCATTGCCACATGTTTCTAAAACGATTTGGGCAAATACGGCCACATACGGGCACGTGCCATATATAGCCACATTTGCCCAATTCCTGATATCGCCATATATGGCATTTTTTTTAAGGGTTCTGCTTAAGGCTGCCAGCTGCAGCTTTGTCACTGTAGTAGTGGGCCGAGGTCATGTGCGCAAGAGAAGAAGCACATGTGCATACCGGGCACTGCACATAAGTGAATGTGCACTTTTTGAACTAATGATGATGATAGTTTTTTGGTTCACCACGGACAAGGAACAATTTGCTAAACAGCTTTCGCTGTTATAAATCTTCACTGATCTTGAGAAAAAGCTGAGGTTTGTAAGTAAACAAAATGGCTACTGGAAAATTGTTAACGTATGGACTAGATGCATAACAGAAGATATTCAGTAGGAACGCATAGAGTTGATATCCAAATTGATCAAAGTTGCAATCGTGTCGTCAAAAAGCAAGTTAGTCAACTTGGTGAGAAATTTAGTGCTTGAACAAAACTGTGCACAGAAAAACGAAGACGGAAGAGAAGGAAGGGAAGCAGTGCTGCTGTCACAACGCAACACTCAAGTCATATTCAAATGCACAATTGTATAAGGTGTGTCAAGCACACATGCGCTTTTGTTACACACTTCCAATTGAAGGAGAGCAATCCGACTGGGTCAGCAGTCTTTCATTGTTAATCAAGCTTGCAATTGTACAGCTGTCACATGGAAAGTAAATATGATCAAATGCTCACCATAATGTGCTTAGTGTGGGTACATTGATTATGTACAGCAACCTGTGATCATTTGGCAGTTTCAAACGGAATATACTAAATCGAATGCTTTTACAGCACAGCCTGGGTCAAAACCAACGGCATCTAAAGAAAACAAAACGGTGGGGAAAACGGCTTTCATTACAGCAGGAGGAGGCGCGCGGAGATCGGCGAATTACATGCGCCGGATTCAATTACGTCGCTCCCTAATTAACGCGGTATTTGCTGCACTGCGCCAGGCGGGAGGATAATTAGACAAAACTAATTAAAACTATACTATCGATTGGAGGCACCAAATGTCGCGGCAAGCCTGCGTGCCGACCGCCGTCCAAATTCACCTACAAGCTCTCCTGAAATGCGCGTCACTGGACGACATTACCGGCATATACGTAGCTTTTTCGACATGCAGGCTCTCGCGTTCTGGGCACTGCCTTCTACCGGTTACCATGAACAAACATCCAAGCGCTCGTCACCCGCAACGTGCGTAAGAAACTTCCCTGCGCTAACGACGTGCAACTTGCAGTAAAACTATTACGACGCGTGCGGCTGGTCGCGACAGCAGATAAAAAAAAATACAAAATATGAGACGCATACAGACAAAGGGAGCATCAATTAATTAGAGGCCACCGCGGCAGCTACTGCGTCGCAGAGTCGGCAACTCCTGTGTTTACATCTACAAACCGCAGACTGCTCTACACATCCGCACTCGTTTGGTGCAGTCGATTGTCACGACTCGGAAACAAAACAAGGCTGTGCCTAGCTTTACCAGATGTCTGACGCGCGAGCCAGACGCTGGGGAGTGGGGGGAGACCATCATGTCATTATTTATACAAGGGGGGGGGGGGGGGGGCTTTTTTTAACAACGCTCCCATAGCCGAAATACGGCATGACGAACGTTCGCGTTGCGCCGACAGCACAGCAAAACGTTGGCACGCGATCGGAGGGACTCGCCTTCATGTGCGATATCAGGTTCGATGTGGCTCGGCGGGACGCGCTGATGGAGGTGTTGCAAACTTTGCATATCGCCCTGAAGTTTCCTTCTTCTGGCAGTGGAAACTCGGTGACATAGTACTCGAAGATGGGCGGCCGGCCGCCGCACCGGCCCCAATTGCCTAGGGCCATGACGATCACCTTCCTAGCGCAGGTTGCATACGCCCGACGTTGGCCGATGCTGCATGGAACGGTTCGGTGCTGAACCGACAGCCTGCATCCTCCCGACTGTCATTATTGCGTTAGGTTTAGGTGCAGCAATGAAGAAGCCATCATCAAATTTCCCTTACGCGACCTCATTGGCTGCTCGCGGGAAAATAGCGTTGCTCAACGCGAACGCCTGACAGGACGCTCTTCTGGAAATAACGGCGGCCCGGTGGACGCGTCCGCGTTGTGCGGCTCGTGCGGCTTATATGCGACGAAGGCTGGGCATACTGTGCAGTTCCCGCCGCCATGGTTCTCCACGTTTCACTCAGCTAATGGAAATTACTGCCGTACCAAACTCGCCCGTTTACGAGGCGAACATGTCAATGACAACAGGTTGCATATTTTAAACAAGTCGGTCTTCGTGCGTGAGGCATGACAACATCCAGGAACGCATTTTGTTTGCAGTTATTTGCCGCTTCTCTAGCCCCGCCGTTAAAGTGACCATTCCCTAGCCTGCATTCATGTGAGCGCACCTTTGTAAATCTCGTTTGGAAAGTTTACCTTCGGCTCCCACAAGCACCAACCGTCACAAGAAACCGCGGTACTTTTGCAGCCGGAAGCTTGATTCCTCGCTCGATGAGCTTTGATTGATATCTGGGGTTTTACGTCCCAAACCCCACTATGATTATGAGAGACGCCGTAGCGAAAGACTCCGAAAATTTGGCCACCTAGGGTTCTTTAATTATCGTGCACTGACATCGCACAGTACACGGGCCTCAACATTTCGCCTCCATCGAAATGCGGCCGCCGCAGCCAAGATTCGATCCCGCGACCTTTGGTTCAGCAGCCGACTGCCATAGCCACTAGACCATCGTGGCGGGACCACGATAAGGGTTGCGAAATGTTGACGAGAACAGGTTTTGCGCATGTCGTTGCTTGCTACGGGCTGTTTACTGGGTGATTTCTTAGATGTTGGGCAGTGCCGCGGCTATGGTCATGCATTCCTTTCTGGAAGGAGCGCTACCCATTGAAAAGAGGGAAACACGTGCTTGCTGTAACAATACATGGCAACACCCCTAAACCTGAATGTTCCACAAAGCGAATGTTTTGTACTGGTGCGCGCCCCCAGATTGAGACAACAGCATGACTTTACGTGCGCAGTACTCCTCTCGAAAAGTAACAACGTTGACTTAGTTTATTATATTACGCTCACATATGTTAGTCTCACCTGTGGTGTCGGCTTCATTTGCCAGAAGGGATAACTAACGGCATCGACTGAAATTACCGCGCCACATCTGTCTCGCTATTGAAAAGGGGTATAATTTTTTAAGTGTACGCTGTTACTTGAAAGTAGGATAAAAGAAAAATAATTGCAGTACCAACCATTTGATCCGTTCAAAACGCACGTAGTGCAGCGCGGCTTTGAACGTGAAATTGGTGCACTAATTCCAGCGAAAGCAGATGTGTTATGGTCACGTATCGAAAACGCGCGCCGTTTATTCTGACACTGTCATTCGATCGGGGATGTCAGAATGGAATCCAGCGACCGCTTGTGGGCTATCCTGGACAACCTCCTCTATAAACTCGGGGCTCAGGGCCGTGCTTCTGAGCCTCTGGCACGGCCTCTGGCCAGCTGAGGCCCCCACAGACGACGCCGAGCACAAGAGGGCCCAAGCCGGTGGCGCGTGCCACGCTTATACGAGTAGGGCCACGGCGGTCATGTCAACTGGCGAGTGCAGCCACGCAGCCAGGTTCCCCACAAAACTTACAGAGTAAGTCGTCTTGTGGACTATCCGACTCGCCATCTGTTCCACTCTAATTATTCATTTGTTCGAAGTGCGCGCTGCACCCCTAATTTCATTTTCTGGAGAAACCCATGCTTGCAGCTATAATGCCTCATCGCGAAGCGTATATGTAGGAGGAGCTGCAGTGCCAGGGAGTGTCGTTGAATTGACTCCGATTTCGGGCAGCGCAGTTACGAGTTGCGTGTACGCCCCAGTAGTGTCCGTACCGCGTGGCCGCCACCACGAAGAAGGGATAACTGTTTTCCTTCGCCGATGATCGCGGCGTAAGTTTTCAGGAGTTTATCGGTAATTTCGATCTTGGAGGAGCGTTACCCATGGCGTTACCAAAACGCAAGAGGGAGGGGGGGGGTTGGATATGTAGTTATTGGTTAGCTGGAATTTTTTTTTTTTTGGGGGGGGTGGGGGTGGGGGGGGTGGGGTATGAGGATCCACTTGGGAGGTGTTAGGGGGCGATGAGAGGGAATATAAACCCCTTTAAGTTTTGATGACGGGGGTGTCCCGAGTATGCACGTCCGATCGCATTTTGCACCTTGTGCGCGTTCTGAACGGATCGCACAAATATTACGTGCTGTAGACTACTTTTTGCGGAATCCGTGAGAAATCGACCACTTCGTTGCGTAATTACAGACTCGACATGATACCCGAAAAAAGAAGCTAGGAAACCGGGTCGTGCAATTTTCTCGTAAGGCACTCGTTTTAACCCTCGAAGGAAGGTTCGGTAGGAGATTTCGTAAGCGATGTATGTAATTAGGCGAAACATAGGTTGTTTGTGCCAAGATGTTTGGATTGCAATCGTAAGTATCTGTATGCTTCAGATGTCTTGTACTTGCACTGTGTAAGCGTGTGCTATACTTCCGGCATTGAATGGTTTGTCTCGACAGCCGATCCGCTGTCAGGGAGATGCATACGTTAGCGTCCCAGCGCGCCCAAATCTGCTTTTGGTGGTCATCCCGGCTTTAGTAACTTCGCTCCATAAGAGGCAGCTTTATACTCCCGGAGCTCCTGTACATGATCAAAAAATGATGGCCACTAACAGATAGTTGCCCAACCAGCGGGCTATTGCTTATTCCTCTTGCATTTCTTTTCTCATGGTCACCTTAGTAACGAGGTGACCATGAGACCTCCCCCTCCCACCCTCCCCGCAAGAGAACCACGAATACCTTGCTATGGTGGCTGCATTTGCAACGAACCACATGTACAGTATTTTAACCTTTTGACAGCTGGAGCCCACAGTAGTTTCAACTTATTCCCCCAGTCTCCTTAGCGACGGTAGTGAACCTCAATTTATTGAAGTAGCGGATAAATCTCTTGCCTTATGATGACGTTAATTATACAAAGCGTTCCATGAACATAATGTTATAAAATATTTAATACTTCGGTATTGTGAAGGTAACTTTTTTTATATTTCACAGCAAGGTACTTCATGCTGTAATTAATTTTATATTGTCTTCCCTGCTGACTTGAACACGCCTTTGCAGATGACTGAAAATCACATTTCTAAGTTTAGTAAACATGGATGTTTTTAGAATCTGCATGCCTCATGTTCTTCTGTGTTTTTTTATTTATTTATTTATTTATTTATTTATTTATATATTATTTATTTATTTATTTATTTAAAATACCTGCAGCGCCCGAAGGCATTATTGCGGGGGGGGGGGGGGGGATACACAGGGTTACATATGCACAGAAAAACGATAACTGTGCAAACAAGAACAACACAATGACAGAAAAAACAAAACAGATGCCTTACTGTCTGCTGCTTGTAAACAGGCGTTGTGACCCACTCCTGTTCTCACTTGTAGGGTTCGGGCTGTCTTGCCGCCAAAGAATGATGCTGCCGCCGATGAACTCAACATAAAAGAGCGTTTATTAGTAAATAACTCGAAGGGTACTGAAAAAAAAAGGGCTATGCAAAACAAATACTCGCGGGAAACCGCACGTGCCCTTACCCTTGACCGCACACATATACCGCCTACATGGCGCACACAAACCGTGCACACGCCTCGCGCCCGTCCACCGCCCACTGTCCCCCCAGCGTTTCGGCTGTCGCTTACATCAAGTGAATTCGCCACGCATCGCCGATGCGCAGCACGTGTTGAGCCGAGATCAACCTGGCGATGGGCGTGGCTCCCACACATTTCAACATGATTGATTTGTGGGGTTTAACGTCCCAAAACCAGTTCTGATTATGAGAGACGCCGTAGTGGAGGTCTCCAGAAATTTCGACCACCTGGGGTTCAACTAACGTGCACTGACATCCCACAGCAAACGGGCCTCAACATTTCTCCTCCATCGAAATGCAGCCGCCGCGGCCGGGATCACATTTCAACATGTTGTTTGTTGTTTTGTGGGGTTTAACGTCCCAAAACCAGCTCTGATTATGAGAGACGCCACATTTCAACATGGTTCTTATGCCAAAGCAACATTTATTCATTGTAGCTAGTATTTAAACTTGTTATGTATCTGTAGAAAAATCAGGTAATGACTTTTTTCCTCTTTTCTCCTCTTGGCAACCTACTACGAAGCTGCGGGCAACTGCTACAAATCGTTTGCTGTTGTTTTTTTTGTTTTGTTTTTTGCTATAAGATCTGTCACAGAACTCTCCTGGTCGTTCCCATAACTGGGTTTTGTGGCCCGTGAGATCTATTTATTTATTTTTACAATACCCTCAAGGCCCACTGGACGTTATAGAGGGGGTGCGTAGGAAATACGAAAAGAAAACAATACAGCACAAGATAGACACGAACAATTCCTATGAGAATAATAGACTGCCGCGACAAGTACACTTAAAGTAAAGCGAACACTAAACAAACACTAAGCAACGTAATAATGAAGGTACCATTATTTAACTAGTCTGATGTATGTAGTCTGTAATGGCAGCCTTGAAAGTATATAGTTGCGTCTCCTATGCACTAGGTGACTACGGCTTGCACGAAAAGTGACCGTCGGGAATAGCACGAATGCTGTCAGTTATGACGTCATACGAAAAGACAATGTTCGACAAAAGAATGACAAAGTGTAAACGAAGTAGTCTAAGGAGTAATTAAGAGTGACTAGGGTGAGCCAACGAGCTATTAAGGGTAACTGCGAGTAATTCAAGAGACTCAAAGAAAAATTAGGAGTAATTACGAGGAATTCAAGAGACCCGTAGAGTGATTAAAGGCCATTGCGAGTAATTCGAGAGACTCAAGGAACAATTAGGAGTATTTAAATAAAAATGGAGTAGTCAGGATGACATAGACTCCGCGGTCTTCGTAGATGCGGCGCAGTACGGGAACAGTAGAACATTCGCGTTATCGGTGGTAGACGGGCGCGGAGTGCTTCGCTCATCAGCCTCGGTAAAGGCGGCCACCCCTGGTATAGCCGAACAAATCGCGGTTGCGCTGGCCCTGTGTGACACAGAGCGTTTCTACGTTTACACCGATTCGCGAGACGCAATTAGGGCATTCGAAATGGGTAACCTCGCTCGAGAGGCGGCCTCCATTCTAGAGAAGAGGGCTTGGCCCGGTTCACATTATATTACGTGATTCCCCGCACACATGGGGACGAACGTTCTTGAGGGCTTCCCAAACCTCAATGAGCTGGCTCACGACCGTGCGCGAGAACTCACGCGCCGCGGCGGTCTGGCGGCTCCGGAGGGGCAGGAAGAGGCTCAGCAGAACGACCCACTTCTCACATTCAATGAAATTACTAAACATTACCAACTTGGCCGGAGAGTCTACCCTCTTCCTCATCCGAAGCTCAGCAGAGGTCAGTCAGTTACTCTACGAATGTTGCAGACGGGCTCTTTCCCGTCCCGGGGCTTCCTCAGTAAGCTATACTCGGACGTGGACCCTGGCTGTCCCGACTGCAGTGAAACTTTTTGTTCTATGGCTCACATGCTCTGGCGATGTCCCGCGTTGCCTAACGACGTTCTCTCCAGCGAAGCTGAATGGGAGGAGGCCATCACAAGCACGGTGCTCCAAAAGCAAGCCCAGGCTATCCAGAGGGCCCACGAAAGGGCGGAGCGTCATGGCGTTCTTTCCTCCACGTGGGTGCGGCCAGCGGTTACAACGGCCTCCCGCTAGGGAGTCCTTACGTAGCTCCTCAGGATTAATTAAAGTTCATTGTCTGTCTGTCTGTCTGTCTGTCTGTCTGTCAGGAGTAATCAGTATGAGAGTACGTAATGGCTTTCGCTGCCAACTTGTCTTAGCGTACGATAAGAGGCCTAGCGAGCAGTTCTTAATTCCCCCCCCCCCCCCATTTTTTTTTTGTTTTTTTTAAGTTTCCATTATATCTGTCTTTATATGGCCAGCGCCTACGAAGCTGTTCAGCTGCAACGAAAGAAGGCCAGTTCCTTTTTGCTTCTTTGGTGACTAACTGCTTGCAACTTCGATCTTAACCCCCCCCCCCCCCCTTTTTTTTTTTTCCCCCTTTTCTTTCAGCTTTTATTAAACAGTCGCACCCGCATGATCAACGCCTCACCTCGAAGTTTCTTTGATGGCATAACTACTTGGGACGCCGTAACATACCGACATGTTGGTGGTTTCAGACAATCAGATGTGGTCGTAACAACTCTCTCGACCAATTAGAGCTCACAAGAGGCCAAATTCGACAGTATGGTAAATTTCAGGTTTGCCTGCAGAATAAAACGCGCCGAATCGTGACAATCGGCCGTCCGGACAATAACGTGTCGTGGAACGTTCATGTTGTTCATCTTCGAGCAACGGGCGTCAATTTACGAGAATATCTTGATAAAGAAAAAGAAAAGGTGTGTCGAAAGTAATGTTCGCGCTCTGCTTGCAGATGAGTCCGAGCTCCGGCGGATCGCGAGGCACCTTCAGGAGGTCATCGTGAAGCTCAACTCGACGCTGGTGACCCTCCTACGACAGCGAGACCGGCAACTGACCCGCAGGGGCCACCACTACGACCTCGTCACGGCCGTCCTGCAAGCGGTGTCGCTCAAGAGACGTGAGTGACTCGGCACAATTTTGTATCGTGGTGTTCAAACGCTTTCATTTGTCTGAAAAATGTGCGGAGCTTAAAATTCTCGCTTAAAATATCCAATTGGCCTGGATTGACGGAGAAAAAGAGAGAGATATATATATCGAGAACAGGCGTCTTTATGTTGTCAACGCAGCTTCGGTCAATCGGACAAGCGTGCTCAGTCGAGAACTCATTGAGCTCGGACCGTGTCCTTGACGCTTTGATACATCCTTGTTGCCCGTGGTGTTACCAGGACGCAGGAAGAGGGAGGGCACTGTTTTATAAATCCCTGCAGAAGCGAGCTTCCGTTGGAGAAGGAGGAGGTAAACGCGATCGCGAGTGAAACCGCAGGTAAGAAAGCAGATACGACAGAATCACTTACGCGTCTGGATTTCGGGTTAGAGCTGTGCTACTGAAGGATCTGCGACTGAGCAAGAGTGCACGAGTTAGAGGGCTCAAACCATGCGGTGATTCACGCTTCAGCCTTCAGATGGTTCGAGATTTAACCAGCTACGAAGAAGCTGGGCCTCTATTAACTACGAGCTCTCAGAAGTGCTGAACCGTCAGGCTCACTTGAAAGGGTACGTGTGCCGCTGCACGTGCCACATGTAACAGTGCGACACGCTGTCGCACTTCACAGCGGTCTAAGTAAAGGCGTCCTACCGCCTGCATATTTTACGAGCAGCCGCATACTGCAGGTACCAGAGGACCTTGGGCGAATACTGTTCTAATGATGGCGCCCTACAGACGTAATCGCACATTGTTGGCACTGATAACACAATATTGGTGGTGTCATTTTACGGTGAAGTCAACAGCTGCTCTACTATGCAAGGTGATCGGAAATAATTAACTACCCTTTCCGTGTCCTGCTAGTGTTGGTCATAAATTAACGCTTGACATGTTATATTATAACGTTAGGTCAATAACGCCTGTTTGTCCGCGTTAAGGCAGCCAGCGCTATGTATACAATACATTGTCTTGTTACACGTATATATTGTCACTCCGGTGTTGCGTATATTGGCTACTACACACGGTATACAAAGTTACCCGGTGTGGTGGTTCGCACGGCGCAGTGACACCACTGCGCACTGAAACTTGTCAAGACCAGCTCTTCCCGCGCGCAGTAAGGTACTCAGTCTTAGTTCAGCGTCGCCGAGGCGATTCCGGGAAATTTTGGACTGCCCTCCTACTTCAAACAGTCTTTAGCCAATACGACGAGTTTCGAGAGAGAGAGAGAGAGAGATGCGCTCAGTTTATATTTACTGAAGTGAAAGTTTTAGTATGCAAAACATAAAGGGTACTTGTACGCCTTGATTACGTATACATGCGCACGCGTAAGCTGGCGCTGTGGATTCGGAAATGCTACAAATAAATATGCTTGCGTGTCGAAGGTGAAACACGTGTACTTATGTAGTTCACACACACACGTGTACTAAAACGGCAAGTATTCTCCAATAAGACTAGAGAGAGGAATTTAGGATGAAAGAAAAGCCGAGAGGGTCGGCCTGAATCATTGTTCTGACCTGGTGCTGGCGTTGGGGGAAGGGAAGGAGGTGGTGGTGGTGGTAACAACTTTATTTGCATGTCCGGCAAATTCACGGCCTGGGCCTAGGCCGCCCCTGAGGAGGTCCGGAGACCCTGTCTTCTCGCCGCCTCACGAGCTTGCTGGATGGCCCATAACTGGTCCTGTAGGTTTGAGCTGTGCAGCGCGGCCGTCCACCGCGACGCAGCTTCATCTGAGGAGACCGCATTTTCCTTGCCTATAACTTCACATTCCCAAAGAATGTGCTTAAGGGATGCGTTAGCCATACTGCATAGTTTGCATTTGTCGTCAGAATATAAATCCGGATATATCCTCCTGAGATGGACAGGGTTGGGGAAGGTCTTGGTTTGTAACTGCCGCCAGTTGTAGAAAGAAAATTATGACATGGGTTATAAGGATGAAGATAATGGTTGAAGTACTTGCGCGGCTCAGGATTTTTCAGTCGTTTGTCCAGCCCGCTCTCATGCAAAAAAATTTTTTTAGAGTCTTCATGCTATCAGGATGTCGACGGGGATCGGGCGAAGGTCCCAAGAGAATCTTCTGTGAGTGATTGAAAAGCAAAATTCGACAAAATGCCTTTCAGCGACTGTCTGTAAGACGCGGTATTCACTGCAGTAATGGAATAAGTGACCGAGGCGCGGCCACAGCGGTAGATTTGGTAACATGTGTATGAGATATGTCGACATTGATTTCGGATGGAAGCGCGGTACTTAAGCCTACTTCTGCTGCAAGACGGGCGGATGGACGAACGCTGACATGCAGGCTGATTAACACACTTGGTTCACGAGATTATTGTCTGAACGGTTAATATACTTACTGATGGATGGGTGGGTACACCGATCGGTAAGTTTGCACAGATTTTTCTTGGATGATGTTTTCCAGGATCACTTACAGCTAAACACTCAGACGAACAGGAGAACGGTGACACTTGTATTCATACCATTGGGAAAGGTACTTGACACGTGACATTTGTAGCAAGAATTATTGACTCCATGTGTCTGGAGGCCAGGCTATGCTCTTCGAGGCAAAGAAGAGCTTCACTTTTCCATGGTGCCATTTCGTGAGGTGACAGCGCGCATCTGTGGCCGTAATGGAAAGGAACTGTTTCCGCGACGTGACTTCCCCGACAAATGGTTCTGCGCGTGCTCCCTGGAGCCATTCCCGTGCAAAGTGATATTGACTGCGCTGGTAACTCGAGTTCCTTTTTTTGTTGTGTGTGTGTTTGTGTGTACCGCTGTGCTGCCATCGTCGAGGGTTATCGCGGATTTCCTTGCTCTGGACCGTGGGTTGAACGTTCTCAATTTCAGTCTCAGCGCCACGGTATGTCCTATGTCATTCAAGGATTTGTTATGTAAAAGCCAGGGCAACATTCTATTCGCTATTTGCCCACAGATGTAAGCGCGTCGCATATGCGCGCCAAATTCACAACCATACATGATGTTCTGTGTGGCACCTATCTCTATAAATCCTTTTTCTCAAGCGGGCTTTATAGTGAATTATCTTTAGAAACGTGAGAACGTGTTCTACTTATACTAATAGCTTTACTACGATACAGAACAGGTATTGGAAGGCGAGGAAGGTGATCCCTGTCCCCAAAGCAGGTGAATCAACAAACCCTTACAACTGCAGACCTATTACTTTGACTAGTATGCCATGTAAGCTTCCTGAGCATGTCATCTACTCTAATCTAATCAATCAATTTTCTCGAGCAGAACAACTTCTTCTACAGCAGCCAACATGGTTTTAAGAAGCACAACTGATGTGAAACCCAACTACTCCTGTTTACGAACGACCTATTTTTGGCATCTGACGCTGGTTCTATTGACTGCACTTTCCTTGATTTCCAGAAAGCATTCGAAACTCTTTCTCACCGTCTGCTCCTGCTTAAACTAAACATGCTTAATATTTACCCGAATCTATCAGAATGGATCAGGTGCCTATTATCGAATAGAATCCAGCATGTAACTGCCGACGGTCATAACTCGCGCAATTGATCTGTCACATCAGGTATACCGCAAGGCTCTCTACTCGGACCCTTATTGTTCCTTATTTACATTAATTATCTTCCTACCTGCGTTTCATAGACAATCAGGCTATCTGCTGACGATTGCGTCCTATACCGAATAATAACTAGTCTTCATGACTGTTCACAACTTCAGTCTGATCTTGATAGCATTACTTCCTGGTGTTCACCTTGGTCCATGAAATGAAACATCAACAAATGGAGAACAATGAGGTTCTCCAGACGATCAACCGAATGCATGTCCCCTCTTTATACACCATTACAAATTTTCACTTGGCCTTTGTCACAACTTAGAAGTACCTAGGTGTCCACATAGACAACAATTTATCATGGAAAACACACATCAAGTACGTCAGTAACAATGCTAACCGCATTCGGGGCTTTTTACGTGGCTATTGTACTCGGCTGCTGATCCGGGGGTCGCGGGGTCGAATCCCGGCCGCGGCGGCAGCGTTTAGATGGAGGCGAAGTATGGAGGCCCGTGTGCTCTGCGATGTCAGTGCACGTTAAAGAACCCCAGGTGGTCGAAATTTCCATAGCCCTCCACAACGGCGTCTCTCATAATGGTTTTGGGACGTTAAACCCAACTTTTATGTCTTAACTTCTGTTTGGCTCCAGCTTCTTTAAAACTACTTCTTTATAACGCATTAGTTAGGTCTAAACTTGAGCACGCTGCTTCAATCTGGGGCCCTCACACTGCTATACTTGAAACTGCGTTAGAAACTATCCAGGATAGCTCTAATTATTCTCGCACTGCTAGTATTACTTATATATATATATATATATATATATATATATATATATATATATATATATATATATATATATATATATATATATATATATATATATATATATAATATGCATGCCTGACGCTCATGAGAAAGGTTGAGCTAAACTGAGGACGACGCACTGAGCAGTGGAAAAGACAATGATAGGTGTAACGTTCAGGGACACAGAGAAAGAGAGAGTGAGAGAGTGGTCTGGATCAGGGAACAAACCCGTGTTAATGACATCATGGTGGAAATAGAAAATGGAGAGGGAGAAATGGCCACTGCCATGACATGTAAGAGGAGAGCATGATAACAGATCATCATCATATGAACTCATAGGGAATATCAACAGAAGGCAAGCGGGGCAGGGGCCGACATGAATTTAGGTGGACGGACGAGATCAAGAAACTTGCGAGGGTAACCTGGCTGCAGTTGGCACAGGACCGGGTTAGACGGATAAGCACAAAAGAGACCCTTGTCCTGCAGTGGGCGAAGGCAGGCTCATAATGGCGCCTAGCCAAGCCGACATTTGCTACAATTAGCCAGTGATAATCAGTGACGGTTATATGCGGGTAAATGCGGTATGATGCTGATAATATGAGGAGGCCTGTAAGGTACGCGTAAATAAATAAATAAATAAATAAATAAATAAATAAATAAATAAATAAATAAATAAATAAACCTGGTAAGTTAGGGCACCGTTTACAAATCCTAGGAAGTACGTTAAGGTACGCCGGCACATAAAAAAAAGAAAATAAGATGTGGGCAGCTCGCACTAGGACGCAGGGCTAGGTCACAGTGTAGCTGGTGGTTTTCACCATCTTCATACTCACTTCCGTTTCCAACCTCCTTGATATGCCGACTATACAAGGTAGAAGAGATGCTCAGTGGAAGATGGATGCTTTAATCGATGAACAAATCGCAAGGTACGATTTAAAACAGGGAATGTCGCGGGAGCCAACGTTTCGACAAGCGGACTTGTCTTCGTCAGGGCGGGGCCCTGATGCCGCCCTGACGAAGACAAGTCCGCTTGTCGAAACGTTGGCTCCCGCGACATTCCCTGTTTTAAATCGTACCTTGCGATTTGTTCATCGGTACTATACAAGGGTATGCTACGTTTTACCCTCTCGCCTCGTTTCCCTCTTCCTCCTTTCCCACCCCGTCGTTATACTATACTGTGGCACTGGTGGCCTCACCATCGTCCTTTCCCTCCTGTTCACCCTCACTTCCCTTTCGCACCTCCTTGCTATACCACAGTTTACATGGGTATGCTAATGTTTGCCATTGTCCTCTTCCACGCCCTGATATTACTCCTCCCCACACTCACTCTCCTTCCCCACCCCCTTGCTACGCTACATTATACAAAACACTACTATTTACTCGGCGGAATGGATATCAGGAGAGGGAAAACGCAACAGAGGCAGGCAAAAGGTTAGACGGAGCGATGAAATTAAAAAGTTTGTAGGCATAAAGTGTAACCAACTTGCTCAGGATAGGGTGGATTGGAAATCGTTGGGAGAGGCCTTCGTCCTGCAGTGGACCTAAAATAAGCTGCTGCTGCTTCTGATGATGATGATGATGATGATGATGATGATGATGATGATAATTTACTCTCTGCCCTCCTCGCCCTCCTTCTTCCCGTCCTCCTCTGCCGCACTTCCATTTCCCACCTAATTGCTGTACCATAGTATACACCGATACGCTTTGCTATTCTCCACGTATAGGCGCTTTTTTCCGTAGCAGCGTCTACCGTTGGCGTGACTCTTTGGTAGAACACCTGCCTTCCACGCAGACGGCCTGGGTTTGATCCCCACTCTAACCTAGCTAGCGTTCTCCCATTGTTAGTATGAAGGACTCCATGGACTCGTAATGTTTGTTGCAGCTAAAACGTTCTGACTTGGTTGCGCGAAGTGTTGAATAAGTGCGAAGAATAATTGTTTCAGTTTAAAGAGAACGGATACTAAGGCTTTGTTTTAACACTCCTGTGGCGCATACTCGATATGCTGAGCTTTCCGTTTGTGAAGGACATTTTACGTGAAGGTAAAACAGCTTCGCTGTCAAAAAGCCTGTATACTGGAGTGCTTGTCTTTCTGAAGTCGGCTTCTCCTTTAAAGAAGTACATAGAAGGCGAAGCACGCTTTCAAGGCTCATATCTGTAGAGGTTTACGTGTCGCTCTTCACGCGGCACCGTTAACTGGCCTTCTCTAAGCTGCATTCTTAATGCTTGCCGCAGGTGCACGGGGTTATTTAGCACGCGGAATTGTTCAGACGTGACACCTTGTGGGGGCTGTCTTTCATGCCCGCGTAAATGAAAACAGGGTTGCGGGTTGAGGGTGATGAGAGAGAGAACCGCGTGGCTTGGTCTTTTGTGTCACAAAAGGAGCCGTCCTTCTATTGTCGTACAAACGTGGCAGGTGCCCTGTGCGCGGTGTGTGTGCCTGATTATGAACAGTGCCGAGTGGAGCAGGTGCGGGAGATCAAGATTATCTCTCTTATATGCGTCGCGAACGAGATCTGGCGTTGACGCTTGACATTGTTCGCGCGCTGGCCCGCTCTTATGGCGGCGGGTGCCCACTAGGTTGACCTAGGCTCCCTTTCCGAGGAACAGCCGGGAGAGTAATAACGAAAAGAAATTTTTCTAATGAAGGCGGAATAAAATTAAGAGAAAATAGCCGTCGAACAACAAATAAGATGGGGTTTGATAGGTTCCCCAAATCGGATAGCCGCGATTGCCCATTTGTCAGCAACAAATAATCTGAAACGGTGGGCACTTAGACAAGGTGTTTTAATATATTAGGACATTGAAATTTATGTTTTATAACCACGACATCCATCTGAAGGACGGACTATAGTACGGCTCATGGGGATTGATGCCGTTGGTTGAATTGGTGATCTAGAGGGGGGACCGATGTCGAAAGCGCGTTCCAAAATTAATTCAACCATCTGGCGTGTTGATAAGTCCTCATATAGTTTTATAACATTTAGGCGCCCCTTTTACATTTATGTGCTTTTAGAAAATGCGCGTACATGTGGAAGGGCCGGAATCGCCTTATAGAAATGAAACCCTGGCATGGGACCTGACTACCAATTCGTGATATCGCGCTTTTGAACTATAACTTGTTTCGTTCTTTAACTGATGTTTCGAAGCTATCGGAATCAATAGGCTGCATTAACGCGCTGACGCAACCGTTGAGCCGACAGGGACTACACGAGCAGTATTCAAGTGTCTTATCAACTCGAGTTTATGCGCTTCGGGGTGCACGCGTTGCACCTTTGATAAGATCGCCACCTGCGGCATTTTTGTGCGCCGTGTGTCAGCACGTTGCCTCACAGACGGAAGGATCGACCACCTCACATCGTATTGCTACGCTATCCTCAGGCTATTGGTGGATGTCGGTAGGGAGACCCAATGAGCTATAAATTGTCTCATTAGTGTTTGTTGTTTCCCCTTGACATGTTCCTATATCGTTCTCTATTTTATTTTTTTTTTTGGGGTAGGGGGGGGGTTCAATGACGTGTGGGTTTGTGCACACATCTTTTGTAAAGAACCCAGCTAATGAAGACGCCAAGAAAACAAAGCAAAAAAACAACAACAACAACAAAACAAGGAAGCTGTTGTATCGTAGTCCACATCCTCTGGGCAGGGACACGCGCGGAAAGAAAACACGCCTGTTGGTTCACATCTCTGAAGTCGGAATAAGCAAATGAAATAAATAAAAGGAAGATGAATGGAATCTACCAGATTTTGGTCTCGCGTGTCTGGCTTCTACCGGAGACCCGAAGATCGTTTACACGACTTTTTAAGCCAGTCGTTACGCTCCCGATATGAATCTTGTTTCTGGATTTCAAAAAGGAATAAAGGAGAGATGAAAGGCAACGGCTCACTGGAAACGAAAACTGGAATCCCGCCAGAAATCAAGAAGATTGAGGCCAGAAAAAGAGGGGGGTGGTTGCATTTGGAAAGAGAGGACATAGCACTGCCTCATTTGTATAGATGTTCTGATGAGGCGGGGGTAAGAGTTGAGCGCGACCGAGAGGAACGAAAAAAGGTCGATACGACGGAAATGACGGCGCCTCGCTGTGCTTCCGGAAGCAGCCGGTGCCTGCCGTCGTTGTCGCCGCTGTCGGCTGTGGAGCAGCGCCGTTGGCGGCGGCTTTCTCGCAGGCTCTCGCTGACCGCCGGGCGTGCCGCCGTACAGGAGGGGCCAGCCCCTCTTCGCGGCTCGCTCCCGACTTACCGCCGCCGCGGCTGCTGCTGTTGCTGCTCGCTTTCTCCATGTGGACACGGCGTCGCCGCCTTCGAAGCTCAGAGTCTCGTACTCGCCGATAGGCCTACTCGGAGGCTCCGTCAGAACCGCCCGCCGAAGCTGTCGCCTGTTCTCTTCCGGATCGGGCGACAGCGAGAACAGAAGTTCGGTGTTTTGGGTTCCAGTCGAGAGTTCCGGCTTAGGGAAGAGTTCGGGTCCCCCCTATGTTCGTTGCGAGAGCCTGGCCGAAATCGTCGGCAGCGATGGGCTGAAGGCACTTCAGGCTCGGCGGCGTCTTTCGCTCCGGCGGGGTGAGCAGCAGGCGCGGCGAGCTGTAGTGGTGTTTTGGTGGGCAGTGGCGGCGTTTCACCAGCTGAGGCCGCCGTAGCAGCTGTTCCGGACCGTAGGCCGTGGAAAGGGAAGCGAGCCAGTGTCGGATCCTAGTGAGTCGACGATGAGCGGATTCCTAATGTCGGCGCTGAAGAGCGTCTGCAAGAAGTCCCCGGCCAGCAGGTCGTCTGGCGGTAAGTGTTATACTTTTTACGATTGATCGAACGGCGATTGTGTGACGGTCGTCGTACATAGCTCGTAAAACCCGTTACAGAGGGAGAGGATTTGGCTGTGTATCGAGGGAAAAGGAACTGCGTTCTTGACGTTTGGGGCAGCCTGCGTGTGCGAGCGCGTGGTTTTTGCTTGGGGACGCAGATATGACCAAAGGCCGTTACCACTGGTTACGCGCAGTATATTGAGCCTTGGTGGGATTAATCAAGTTTTGACTGGAACCACGTATACCCCCTTTTGGACTTGATGGCTCAGCAGCGGTGATGGATTGGGCAGTAGTTGTCCCTCAGTTGTTGGCAACGAAAGAAGGATAAAAGCGTGCGTTGAAAACAAAGGGATAACTTGAAACGCCCCACGATGCAAGAAACTCGTGCCTCCTGACTTAGATGCAGGTAGTCATGCAAAACACGAGGCTGAACAGCCAGCTGAACCTTTTGTAGTGCTTGGGAGTCTATGCCTATATAAGAAATTCATTTTATTTCCATGCAGTTCGGGAATAGCCTCGTTTCATAGATGATGATCTTGCTCAGTATTTCGGAGTCTTCCGTCGAGAAACGTCAAACCAAGTATATCACGCGGGAATCCGTTGTAAGCCCTGTTTAGCATAAACGAACGACACTCGAATTCCCGAGGATAAATCAACAAATGTTCTTGCCTAACCCACGAAACGAAATCTTTGCGTGATCGTGCTTACACAACGATGCTTTTTCGAGCCAGCTTCTGCTGATACCAGAAGTTTTCGTCCTGCAACGCTTGCTGAGATGCACGACGCGCACAAGACTTTTATGCAGGGATGTTTTCGGCGGAGTCGTCCACGTTGCGCCTGTCTTCTTGTTGCCCCGCGCGTACCGCAAATTATTGTCGGTGCGTGACGCTGATAAGACAGTTAAAAATGTTACATTGGTTTGATAGTTCCGGTACAAGCGCTGTTCGTAAGTATTGTGTGTTCATAACGACACACGGCCTGCCCGCCCAGCCAACTGTGCCACCACAATACCTCGGTGACACTGCGCCTTCTACCGATAGGTTCACGCTCGTGCCTTAAGTAATCCGTTTGTTTTGGTCGAGGGAGTAAGCGGCTAGATTCAGCGTCCAAACGAACAATTGATATATGAGAACCGCCGTATATTTTGTGACCTTGGGATCTGGTTAGATCACTAGGGACCCGAAAGCTCGCACGTGTGCATAAATACATGCGCTAGCGTCTATGTTCCCCTATCATCGTGTAGTGCGGCCGTGGCAGCCCATAGTCAAACTCGTAAGTTCGTGATGTGGAGTAAATAGTAGCATTTGAGCTCCAGCGGCAGGTCTGGCTACGGAGATGACTGTCGGTAGTACCAGGCTATGACGGATTTCGCGAAACTAGATTTTGACGGTGCTTTGCAAGGCCGCGAGGTCACGCCGAAGTTCCTGCACCACTAGTCGAGACGCGAACAGGTTTGATAGCGTGTACAAGGGCATGTAGTTAATTGTTCACCTTCAGCGACAGCATACATTTCACCCAAAATATCGTTCCTAGGAGTCTTTTTCTATCGTTTAGGAGACGTAAGCGCGAAGGCCAGGACTTCAGGCCGCCTAACCCGCGCGCGACCTGCGGATTTGAACCCAGAACCTTTGGCAGTCGAACGTCACGTGAACGTAACATGGCTCGTACAGGCATGTCCAATGTGTGTATGAGTCGCACATTATGTTGTGGCAGTTAATCGTGACGCAAAAATGGCAGAAATGTAAAATGATTGGCGTCATGACCGATCAGTCATGTCAGTCATACATTCGTACGCTTTCAATATTGGCATATACCGAGTGAAAGAGACGGAGTTTTCAACATTTATTTTTGCACCATAGTGCGCGTACTATGCTGTAGCTTAGGGCACACACATGCTTCACATACATTGTGCACTTTGGGACGTGCACATAGCTCGTTCACGTTCCGAAGTACCTCATTAGATTTTTTTTCCGTTTCATTCTCCGTGCCACATTTTCCTGCCACCATTTTTCAAGATTATTTATTTATTTATTTATTATTTATTTATTTATTTATTTATTTATTTATTTATTTATTTAGAGGTAGATTATAAGAATGTGGGCAAGACGGCCTCATCAAATTTTTTTCCACCATTCGTGTTGACGCAGACGACGGCGCTCGCCTTTCGTATTTGACGAGGCGCATAACTGTTTTGCCCTAAAATATGCGAAATAAAAATACCACGACATACCCTCTCGCTGGCGTCCAGTTATGCCTTGCGACATGTGCGAACTTAGTGACGGAACACAAAAGATGGCAATGCTCACCGGCGGTGTATACCACCGATTAAGTGCTGACCGAAACTTTTGTCGGCTCCGGGGCTTTCGTTTTGCCGCTCGAGCGCCGTGTTGAAACGTTTCGTTCGTTCACACGATGGAAAGCTCTTTCCTTTAATCACGTGCCAATATCCACGAAATGAATGAAGGGCGGGTAAAAAATCGGTCATGTCCCGTGCCTGTCAACGTTGAGCTATAAATTCGACGTTACACCCTTTGAACTGAGGTAAGAACAGTTGAAGATAACTTTTTCTCTTAAAGTTATGGAAATATCAGCCGACTACAACGATTAACACGAAGCGACATTTGAGCGAAGTTTAGTATTCTTTCCCTACGTAATCTCCTCCCAAGGTTACGCGCTACATGTGTACGACGCAGGAGCTGTCGCAGGCCATTGCACAATAACTCTCCAATTTTAGAGTTCATGAAGATGTCGACTCGAAGGATGACTTCTTCGTCGTCCTGGAAATGCTTCCCGTGCAGTGTGCTGTTCACGCGAGGGAACAGGAAGAAGTCACTTGGCACTACGTTTGGTGATCTTGGCGGGTGAGGCACGATTTCGCAGCCTAAGGAGGCTGCATGTGTTCGGTCACCTTCATATAGTGATTGGGGGCATTCTCATGGAGCGAACGGACGCCTTTCGCGAGCTTTCCTCGGCGCTTGCTTGCACAAGTGTTTCGCTCACTCACTTTACTCACTTGGCGCGTGAACTCACGCTAAGCTGTCGTGCTAAGTGTGTACAACAGTTGTCCACCGTTGAGCAAGTACTCGAGTCTCCATCAGAAGTCTGTGCTTCACCATCAAGCGAAGTGCGGCCACTTTGTTCTGCTTCGTTCAGCCTTGCTTGACCGCTTTGAAATCGTCTGCGTCGTTCGACAACTGCGTCATACGCTGTGGAATTGAACCAGCCCGGCGTGAATCGTCTTGGCACCTTGTCCCTTCAAATGCTTCCACTTTCCCTGTGGACGCTGCCATCTTCGTTGTTGGGGCCCTGGCAGTGTGGCGCGGTATTACATGCAAGAGAAGTTATATATTATGCTAAAGCTAGACAGACGAACACTGGTTTTGACGCCTATTGTGTACGCCTTTCATAATTATGGTAATGCGACCTTTGCGAACGCCCCACGCGCGCGCGCGCGCGTGCGTGCGTGCGTGCGTGTGTGTGTGTGTGTGTGTGTGTGTGTGTGTGTGTGTGTGTGTGTGTGTGTGTGTGTGTGTGTGTGTGTGTGTGTGTGATTTTACTAAGATGCAGAAATGTTCGTGCACTGTTAGGAGTCGAAGATTGTCTTTTCAGTATTTAGAATCTCTTTTATGCAGTGCGCGGCACCCACGAAGGCGCGAGCAGCTCTTATAAAACGTTTCGGCGAAACACACGACGAAACACACGAGAACAGACCAGAGCTCTCGTAGACTCCCGCAAGCTGCTGGAGCTTTAAAGTGCGGCAAAGCATAAGAGAAACACAAAGCTATATATCAAGAGAGTGACAAATGAGAGAAATGCTAATGTTAACCGTATTCGATTGACTGCTTTACATTGCGGCTGAGATGCCTTGCGAGAATAATTATAAAGTTAAAAACTCGTAATGAGTGGCATGCACTGTAGCGCGCAGATCGCTTTGCGGTTCGCACAAGGACTTTCTGAGCGCTGAAAATAGCCTCATAATTGGTTATCGATCCTGCAATATCAAGGAAATGGTGGTTTAAACTGCGATCTCACTCGATAAAAAGCACAGCTTGGATTCCTGAATGCGCTGACTGTGCAAGGTGTAGATAACACCATATTAGCTCATTTCTTGTCTGTTTTTCTATACAGTGTCTTTTTTAACGTGATGTCGTATGTGTGTGACGGTTTTCCTTTGGACTACCTGTCGCTGTCGCCTTGCATTTGTATTTAGGGGCTGCAGCTTAGTCAAGCTGTCTATGACAGCTTTTTCTGCTGCTCCCCTGTCACTGTATTATTATTATTATTATTATTATTATTATTATTATTATTATTATTATTATTATTATTATTATTATTATTATTATTATTATTATTATTAAATTACGCGCTTGTATTGAGGTGTGCTAGTGAATGTATAAAGAAGGATGCCAGGAATTACAATATCCATCGAAGCGGCTATTTGTTATATTTGCACTACACTCACAGAATATATGTTAAAGGGGATGGGTCGATTTTTGTGTCATTTTTGGACTTAAATTGGCGCAAGGCCAGATTATTTACAATAAGCACAATGCTCCTTGCCGGCTTCATATCTTGTTCTAATGAAGGGTATTATTTAACCGTCGGAAAATGTTGCAACAAAACTTTCTTTTGTGTCACACATTTATTTCGTTATAAAGATTCATCTTACGCGACGGACACGCAGTTCCTATCGTTGAATCGGTATAGAAAACCTTATGGATCAAAGAAAGAGGTACTAAAGTAGGTGGCCATGTAGTCAGGCGGCCGCGAGCCCTTCGGTCCGCGCGGGTTCTTCAGTTATGTTGATGAGCTTGACATACAGGCCAAGGTCGGAGCTGCGCAACGCAGCCTTCCATTGCTCAGTACTGTTTGTTCGGGACTCTTGTGATCTTCCGCTATGCACAACTCCATGATGTAGAACAGGTGTGTTTTCTTTTTTCTTTTTTAAGTGATCACAGGTGTTTAGGTATTGGTCCTGTCACAGTGAAAATATTCTCGAACGCAGTATTAGCGCGTCGAGTTTTATACTCACGATGGTATACTGCCTACTGGGGCTTCTATCTTGATGTGGGAACGGTCGTGCCGCCGATCACATATTGATGTAATAAATGAGACAGAGCTGCACGAGGGGGCGGAAGTGAGGTGGTTCTCTCAGTAGACAAGATCCAACGACGTTGTGCTTCCGATGCGCTTAAAACAAGCGAGTGAAGATGTTCGCAGCCTTCCGTAAGAAAGTGCGTGAGTTCTCGAGCAATAGTGACTTTTTTAGCGACAGAAATTCGGAGGCCCGTTCACGGCTCACTGGGCATGGGTCGGCTTCGACTGCTCTCGGAAAATTTCCACTCGACAGCGGTTTTATATCTTTCGTCTAACGCTGCTTTGATCTTTCGCTGCTCCCACTTCGATCGATAATTTCCGCGAGCATTATTAAAAAGGTAGACAGTTATATTAATGACACACCCGGAGTTGTTAGCCTGGCTTATTGCCTGGCTTGCTACTCTTCGCTTCTGATGAATACTGTGGTGCACATCTCTCTCTCTCTCTCTCTCTCTCAAACACACACACACACACACACACACACACACACACACACACACACACACACACACACACACACACACACACACACACACTTAACGCGAACAGTTTTGGAAATACTCTTAATGATCACAAACAAGGCCTTAGTGGACACAAAAGATGCAGAGAAACATTCGAACCAGCACGTTCTACACTTGCTGCATTGGTGCAAATTTTATAACATTTTAAGGAATGCTATGCGGAAGTATTCGATTACGTTTAAGAATTTATTCAGTGGCTTTCCGGGAGCCGTTCGTCACTGTAAGCAACTGCATGCATCTTGAGCAAGTAACTGTAATTGTAATCGATTAGTTTTGTTATAACATCTGCAAGGTTGGCTTTAGCCTCTAACGTAATCTAGAGGACGTGCACAGCAGATACAGTAGACATCACCCCATTTCGCACCTTGGTGTTACCGAACATCAGAAAAAACTGCACGTTCGCGGATTGAAACAATTTTGTTGGCGGCAGTTTCCTCGTGTTTCCACAGATATCCCGGGACTGACAGTTTCTTGCTTACTGTTTACTGTTGAGCTGCATTTCTGCGCCTGTATTGCCTAGATACGAAAGAAAGAGAGTTGCTTGCGCTCCCTGCTGCGTTTTCTGCCGTGGCAATGAAAAAATTTGGATGCGCGGTATATCGATGCTTTTGGAGTTCTCCACACTCGCTGCTTTTTGTTTCTCCGCCACTTTTGCCTTGTTCAGGATACTTTGCCCCGTAGTAACCAGAACGTAGCTGGAGTTAATTCACATACTTGAGGTAAGCTGAAGCTGACACGTCACATGTCCTCACATTAATTTGCGGTTACATGTCAGGTGCTACTTAGACGCATGTCTAGGTGAAAATTTCCATAAGATGAAATGAAAGGCCCTCTTGTTCACTTTCCCAATCGAGCAGTATTTTCTTATTTTATTTTATAGGAAAAGAACTGCTGAAGCGTGGTTTTGTCTCGCTTCATAAGTCGAGTGCATGACGAAATCCCGTCTGGCCGACATTTGAAACAAGAAGAGACGCTGAGCAACGCTTCCGTGATGGAATCCGAAACGTCATATACGTTTTGGTTGGACTGGTCGGCGTTTCCTTTTTTGGTTACAAATATCGTGCTTCTAGGGTTCTTTATTTCTTACTGTACATTATTACTGTTATAATTATTTGTCATATGTGTACCTACATAACTAAATTGCCATTATATTGCGGTTTCATTGAATTGTATATCCCGCCCTTATGAAACCCCGGAATGGGAGTTGCAGTACCAATGAATGAATGAATGAATGAATGAATGAATGAATGAATGAATGAATGAATGAATGAATGAATGAATAAAATTTACTTGCGAAAGTAAGCCCAGTGTCATGCCGTACCGCCGGCTAAAGCTGACCGAGAGCAGACACGCACACACTTCGCAGATGCTTACACAGACAGACAGACATGTACATATATTCGCACACATTTTTTTCCAGCATAAGGGCGTGCCTTTCTTTATTCGTTTGGCAAAATGTCATTTTGCCTGCTCGCACGCCATGTCCGAACTATTTTTCTTTTTCTTGTTTCTTCTCCGCCTTTCTATACTCGCGTGCCGTGACATTCCAGAGACAGCGGGCGCCTCTGTTCGTGCAGAAAATAATGGCGGTATAATGTCAGACGAGAAGGACGCACTGCACCCTCCGACGACATACGTTTCTGTTATGTGCCGTACTATATGCATAAACCTGAACGCCACGCTCAGTCAAGGACACCTCCTCCTTCTCTGTCTATTGTCTCTGCTCTTTTACTTCGTTGAGGCATGGACTCGGAGATCAAAGCGAAATCGGCTCCCTCCGCCATCCCATCTTTCCTTCTTCCCTCCAACTCGTTTCGAAGGTTAATGCACGCTAGCCCGTCCGAGTTCATTTTATTCCCCCCCCCCCCCTTTTTTTTTTTTCAACAACGACGAGACTAGCGAAATCTCGTCTGGCCTGGATATACCGAGAATGAGATGCGAATCAAATTTTCTCCCCTGTTTTGCGACCTGCTTGCCTTCCTTCGTACCTCTCTGCTTTGCACGGGCTCGCCCACTTTCGTGCTGGCTTCCCTTTATACGCGACTGATTTTTATTTCTGCGTGCCACTCACACTTTATTTTTTTAAAATTTTTCTGACCTTGGAATGGGAAAGTGTAAATGCGGCGAGGCCCGTTGGGAGGCGGTGTAAAATAAAGCAGCCGAAATGATGCAGGCGTTGAGCTTTTACCCGTTTAGTCCGCACCCCTGGATACGCGTTCTTTTGTTCTCCCTATCTGTAAAGGCACTGTGTATGATTCGTTTAGGGAGCAAAGAGCCATGCGAAATAAACATTGCGTGAGTGTAAAGTATAGCCCTGTACTCTAGAATTTGCATTCTCGATGTGCACCAGTAACCGAAATCTTATTTTGTATTCGCGCAGTTGGTGACCTAACGGGAAGTTTTGATAGCGAAGCTGCCCATTCTGCCTGCTCTGAGGAGCCCCAGTCGGACGTGATCGTTTGAATGTTAATGATTACAGCCTATGCCAAATTGCTTTCAAAGAAAGCAAGCAGGAATGAGTAAAAGAAAAATGGCTCTCTCTGGCGCACATGCAGCCATTCCGTCTGTACAGCTTCGCTGGACAACCACATTTGGAGGGTGGAATGACTCATGACTCAAAACAAACAGCCAAAGGTGACAACGACAGGTGTGTGCTATACACATACAGGCGAGTGCAGGTATGACATCTACCAATCTGAGAACCTGAAGTAATAGGTTATAATGGAATGAACAAATTATATTTCCATATCCTCATGGCCTTCTATAGAGATTGCGTTTTACTCGACGTTCCACTTTCCTTGTGTTGAATCTCGTGCCTCTGACGCAAAAAGCAGGCGCTGGCAAAAGAAGGCGACGAAGACGCGCGTGCAATGAAAAGAAAAAGAAAAGCATGGCGCGTGAACCACGGCACGGCTCCCGTTTCTAGCGTCACATAGCTCTCTGCTGCTCAACTTTTCTCAAACATTCGCTAATTTTTCTTAATCTTTAATTCTTTTGCTTATTTGTACGTCCGCGAAATACGTTACAGAGGCTTTAAACCAGGCACGTAGCCAGGATTTTTTTTCGGGGGGGGCCCAAGGCCTAAATGTTCGCAAAAAAGTCGTTCCATGGCAAAATGAAAAAAAAAAAAAAAGTTGCCCGGGAATACAGAAGGCGCTTAATTATTAGAAGAGAATGAAAACAGTGGAATGCAGCATAAAAGGCGAGTTAATCAGAGATGGAAAGCATGTTTTTTGACACTGCAATAAAGCTAGTGCGCGTGCACCAGAAAAAATACTTTCCCACCAAGTAATCTCGACCGAGAAGGGTCAGAGTCAGTGACGTAAAGAAGAGTGACAAAAAAAAAAGGGGGGGGGGGGATGCGAAGGAATCTGGCGCCCACTTACGGATGTGTAGTAAATAAAAAAAAAAAACAATTGTCGGACGCTTTCTCTACCCAACTTCTCATACTGTCTGAACAACAGGCCTGCGAGAAGAACGTGAGCCACTTTATTTATGACAGCAATTCTTAAACCAAAAACAGAAATACTTGGGAAAACAATTTTATTGAACCACAAAATACCAAAATACGGATGCTTTCATGACAAAAAAATATGCAGAACACTGACATTCGTTTTAGCAAGCACTTGTAAAGAATGGCATTGGGAATGGTTTTACGATATAATAAAAGTCAATGCAAAAGAAGAAAAAAAAAACGCACATGCAGCTTTGCCGAAAAGAGGTTCACGCTGCAATTTTCATGCGTCTCGGTTTCTCCATAAACACAGCGATAACTTCGTCGACATTCACTTGCATCCGGTGAATGGACATAAGAGCCAGGCCATTAAGCCGCTCTTCAGCTGTCCGGTTCCTCAAATATGTTTTTATTCTTTTGAGTGTCGAGAAGCTGCGTTCTGCAGCAGCTGTAGTCACTGGGAGCGTTGCCAATATCTTGAGGAGTGTGTGAACATTCGGGAAGAGGGCTTTGTCGCATTCAGCTAAAGCGTCCGTCGCACAGCGGGGAAGTTCCTCCTCTTTCTTGGCTTGCCATTTGGTTTTCCAGATTTCCCATTCACCTTTTAGTGTAAGGATATGCACTGTTGTCATATCTCTGAGGTAAAAATCGAAGGCCGGCTGCACAGATTCAAATTTGCCCTTGGAGGCGTGCTTTGGCAACACAAATTGCAAACTTTGCAGTGTTTCCCGATGGTTTGCAAAGCGCCGTTTGAGGGAAGCTTTCAGGTCATCTATGTAGGGTATGAACGTGGCTCGCCTGTAGTACTCTTCCGCAGAACTACAAGCGTAGTTTGCCCGGTATCTCTGTGTTCCTACCACCCGTGGAATCTCGCAATGCACTCCGAACTCCGCCGCTCTACCTTGACATAGAGAAAATATTCTGTGGAATTCTGCCTCCGCGTTAGTTCTCATCTCTTCTAGTTTAGTCAGCACCAGGTCAACCTGATCCAAGGCGACGCTCATGTCAATAGACGGGCTTTGCAGATACACAGACAAGTGGTGTGTGAGGCCTATGTCTCGCTAACAGAGAGGCATATAAGAAAGTTTGGCGAACAGATTCGCTGGTGGAGGCAATGAGCGGTGGACGCTGCTGCTTTGTCAGGGAAGGTGTCCACGAACTCTTCAAGTGAACGAACTATCTCAGGAAGTGCCTCCCCAAACAGTGCGACTGAATCATGACGTTCCACCCACCTTGTCTCACAATATCGGTGCAGCCGGCGGAAAGACTTTGTAGACGCCTCTAGATGTTTTTTCAGGACCGCTGTCCTCTTTGGTGACATACGAAAGAAAGTGCATACCTCACTAATTGTACCAAAGGCCCGTCGAATGTCTTGGACAGCTGAGGCATCGCTTAAACAAAGGTTCAGAGAGTGCGACGAGCAATGCGTGTACAAAGCCGTTGGAAAGTCCTTCAGGATGAGCGCCTGCACGCCGTTGAATGCCCCACTCATCGCTGCTGCTCCATCGTATCCTTGGCCTCTCATCATGTTCAAGTGCAGACCAAGATTCAGCAGCTCCCTTTTCAGTGTGTGTGCCAGGCTAGAAGCACTGACGTCGTCAACAGGTACGAAGCAGAGAAAATCTTCCCGAATGCTCGAACTAGTGGGATCGACGTAGCGTACGCACAACGAGAACTGCTCCGTTTGGGATACATCCGTTGTTTCATCTGCCAGCACCGAAAAAAAATCCGGCCTCGTTTGCCTGTCTTACAATTTTATCTTGTGTGAGCTTGCCAATTATCGAAATAATTTCATTTTGAATGGACGGGCTTGAGTAAAGAGCATTGTTGCCTGCTGTACGAATGTGATTCGCCAAAATTGTGTCTCCGCCATTCGCTCGATAACGTAGGAGCGCCCTGAAGTTGCCGTCGTTCTGCAAGGGTTCTTCAAGAGAAAGACGCCCCGAATCCTTGTCACCTCTCAGCGCGAGGTCTTGACGGCCGCACAGTACAACTGTCTCGACAATCGCGCGCAACTCGAGTTCTCCCTTTGCTTGCTGATTAAGCTGTATGTGGACACTGCTTGACTTTCCTCTGGCGACTCTGAGAAAGGATTCGGCGTCAACCGTTGCCGCCTTGTGATATTCAGTCCGTGCATGATTCTCGAATATCTCAATGGCATCCTTCCATTTCGTAAACGGGACTGTTACGAGGTTCCTACATGACTGGTGAGAGCCTTTGCCTGCTCCGCTCTTACGACAAAAAAGTACGCAGGTTTTGCAGAACGCTCCCTTCCGCACGTGAGAAAATGCAAGCCATCCGTATCGCTGCAGCCAGTGAGATTGAAACGTGCGCCTTTTCCCGTTTTTGGCTACCGAAATTTCAAACTTGTAGCTCGGAGGTGGCATCCACACGTTAGAGTATACCTGTTCTCTTATGTCGTCGGGTATGTCAGTGCGATTGACAAACATGCCGATATCATTACGACAAAAAGGGCTATCAGCTTCCTCATCGTCCTCGCAGTCATGCGTTCTCTCGGCATTCAAGTCGGCACGTGTTGTGGTGTTTTCGGAGGTAGAGCCACCGTCTGGTAATGCAAGGCTTCGTTCCTAAATGCACGATAGAAATAAAAAAATAGTCATACGTAAGTTTTCTTATCATAGTTGTTTTTACTTTATGCTACAATTAATTACTGTCGCAGGACTTACGACAAGTTCCACTCTTACAAGCAGCCTAAATAAAAATGACTCCGAGTATCCGTACATTCAATACATTTCATTTCACGCCACATGTGCCTGTCTTACCGCTCGTTGATCTAGACTAGATACAATCGAATCTCGTTAATTCAAACACGCTTATATAGAATTGACGTTGTGGTCCTGTGAAAGTCACCTGTATTCTAATGGGCAAAAACGATCTATTATCATTATCATGGCTGTGAACCCTTTTCCTTCCCTAGCGATTCGCTACTGGAACTGAAACAACTTACTCCAATCTAATCCGCACATTTTCTCCAATTTACACGAGCCCAAAACTTGCCTGCGTTTTGGAACCGAATATTCAGCCGCAACCACGTTCGCGCGTTTGTTAACAGGTTCTCATGATCTCATCGGAGGGTTCAAAGGGAGTGTCATCGTGATTAGGAAAGGGCGACGGAGCAGATTATTTTTTTGCGAGTACGCGTACGTTCGTTTTGCGTTCCAACCAAGTGTATGGTGATTTGCCGCCTTCATTGCGAAAACTGACGTGTAAGAAAAGATATTTGGCATGCTGAATACAGCTGCGTCGCGTGTTTTTCCGCACCCGAGGCCGTGGTGACTGTGAGTAGCGCAAAAGCAGATATCCGTGCCTCGAACACAAACGTACATGCGGACATTTGTCATCTTTGTAGACCGAACTGTCAAGGTAAAAGATCTTGAATTAACACGCGAACTGTGTTATATATACAATAAATTTAACTGCCAGAAGAAAAATTGCTCAGTCAACGACGACAAACTGTACATTTCTCTTTCCATCTTTGTCTTATTTTTTAATCGTTAACATAGCAGCACGGTACAGTATTATTTTTAAAAGCTGCTACAAATACCTTTAACTTCAAGTGCATTTTTATATTGAAACAGCAAAAATTTGGTTTGCGTTGGACTCGAGTAAATTCGGCCGTCTGCGCTGGAAAAGAATGAGTATTTTACGGTTGGCGTAACCAGTCCATCCAGTTTTCAGTCATTGAGCCATCATTGCTAATGGCCCTAATTGGGCCATTAGCAAGTGCGAGTGATAAGAAAACGAAAAAGCGTCGTGTAGTCATGCCCATAGCAAGTATACAAGATTTGTAAAGCGATGGCTGCAGTCGCGCTATATGAGGCAAATTGAACCCCTCGACCACATTCGCAATGTCCGCGAACTATAGGTGGCGCGCAAGTCGAGCCAACATGGCTGTCTGGAGGAGGATAGACTATCCGCATGCCCGGAGTGTACGCCGTTCGCCGCGTGTCGTACAGAAGCTTCAACGGGTTTTTCACCATGTCCGACACCAATTAGCTTCCTTTTGCGAAGCCGATTTCATTATTGACCATTTTGGAAACTTTTGTGAAGGCAGAGCTGTTGACATCAGCCTCTTCTTACGTGGTTCCCACAACACGAAGTCGTCTGCATACCGCGAAGAAGTCGCAGTGAAATGGCAGAAAGACGTGACCAAAAACTGTCACTTGCGGATCCAAAGGCGTGCCGTGCGCCTCTTCGCGTACACCGCGAAGACACTCGCAGGGTCCGTTGAAAGTACACGCGTGCAGACTGCCTTGTGTCACACGGACGAAGCTTGTCACTGTAGATCGCAACCGACTGGGTGATATTTTTAACCGTATTTTCTGCACAGTGAGCTACCGAAGTGAGTAAATAGTGGCGTTACACGGGCACATGATAGCGACTGGGATCGATCAGGGTTACATTTCTTAATCGCAATCAACGGTGGTCACTGCTACATGGTCCAACGTAATCATGATAGAGCTTAGCGCTGGCGTGGGCCGTATCGGGAGTTCGGAGCCGAATCGCGATCGCGCACATGCCGATCGTCTTGAGATCAGTGTATCATGCTTGACAGCGCTATCAACAGTGCACGCGTACCAGCACCTGTTCCAGATAGAGCCAAAACAGGATCGGCCTAGATCGTGATCAAAAATGCCCGTTTAATGTGAATCGATGTCAGCATTGACTGAAATATAAACATTCGTTATTGTGTGCGACTGCGCGTAATATGTGAAAGAAAAAAAAAAGCGAATACCACGCAAACAAGCAACTTTAAGGCTTGCAGTGGTTCGCAGATGTCTCTTACATTTAACTGCCGCGTTGCCACGCTAGCAGGTGCGCGCATCTACAGAAACGGCCTTCTCACTATAAATGCGACATAAAGCCTGACCACTATGCGGTTTATCCAAAAAGCGAAAGCAATTGCCGCCTACCTATATTGCTCCAGAAGAAATTACCGAGAGTGACATGTGCGCAGCACGCTCTCATCGGCGGCGTCTTTCCGATGCGAAACCTCACTATCCATTCCAATTCTTTCGCAACGGATCTTAGAGGGAGGAATGCAGGGTTATCTCGTTGTGAACAGCTCAATTTGTGCACTGGGGCACGCAGCACACGGGGTTACTGTTGTGCTTTTGCATATTACGCGCAAATGCGTACACAACGGTGCGGCGGCGACGGACAGTACAGCGCGTCGTCACAGGCGTCGTCTGCCTATCCTCCTCGTGGCATTTCGGCCGTGCGCCGCGGTGCGGCGTGACAGTCTACGGACAGTGCGAATAGCACCAGATTCATAGTGTTTGAAGAGTCATCTCAGAAAAAGATATTTATGGCGAAACCAGTATCATATATAGTGTTGCTCAGAAGCTCACAGGCGGAGAATCATTACTCCCATCTTCAAAGCGGACGTTACAAGCAAAGGCAATAAGAAATACAGGACCCACCTTTGGAACTTTAGCGAAGAAGCTGGTTAATTTCATCGTTGATCCTGGTCGCTTCCTGGCCGTTGAAGTTGAACCCTGGCTGGCACCTTCTTTCTCCATGGCTGCGTGTTGTTATGCCAGAGGACCCGGACAAAAATTTGCTTGCTCTGACGGAGCGCTGAAGTGCGGGGCTGAATCACGCCTTGCCGTTCGGGCAGCCGCATATTACTGGAGAGCCGCATACGCGCTCATTCAGCAGGTGGGCGTCCGAACTGTACAGATTGTTTAACCTGTTTACTTGTTCCGCCACGCGGGCGCCTGCCCGGCGACACAGGCAGCGGACAAAGGGTGGTGGGGTTCGCAGAGGCGCCAGGGGGGGTCGTACGGGTTAATGGGTCATCGAAGCGGACGCTTCCCATACTTCCCACGCTTTCCAAGTTTTCGGTTATCTTCCATCTTCAGGTCGGGGAAAAACTCTGCGGCTGCGGCAAACCAAACCCGTACGCGTGCGTGTTCCCATACCGCGCAGCTGTCAGTCAAAGCACCTGATTACTCCCTAAGTTGCCGCCACTACGCGCGACAAAGACACCGCTCCTCTCGTTAAGAAAAATAAGAAAAGAGATGTCCGCAGGGAATCCACAGGTGGAGTCAACACTACCTTTTTCTGTTGTCAGCAGTGCTCAGGGGCCGCACCTCAAAGCCCCGTGCACCCTGGCAACTTCCAAGAGGACGGAGGACACTCCCAAGACGGGGCAACCTCTTTCGGAGAAAAGGGGATTGCCCAGGCGTGGAGCCAAGGAACAGGAAAAAGCCGGGAGGACAAAGCAGAGCAGAGAGCGACGGGCCACGACAAACGACGGCCTTGAGACATCGTCCGTCCGCCTCCTGAAGAGAAGTTCCGCATATTTTTTTCAGTGCAACAATACAGTTTCTTTAAAATTTAATAATTCGTAATCGTGCCTTAATTCACCATTCGACTACGATCTGACACTGTATGATGTCCTGTCATTCTCTGCATTGTTCCTTGGAGCAATCCAACTACCGAGCGCCCAGACCGTAGAACTGATGCGACGAACAAAAGTCCCACGAAGTGCGGACAGATAACGTCGTTTTGTCTGGTTTGGAAGCCGTATGGCAACATTTTGTTCGTTCTGGTAATTTTGTTTCGAACAAGCTCGTCTTCTTGAAAATGTCCTGCGTTGCACAGCTTTCTCTCTCTCTCCGCAGTCACAGAGCAGTAACTGCTTCCGACAATTGGTTTCAGTTGGTATAACCGTTGTGTCAGGAAGATTGATACGGTCGTCGCTGTCTTGGGAATGTTCGGCTATCGGGTTGCGATCTCGGAGGTCATTCTTGTGCTGTCACAGTCTTTCTTTGAGGTTTTTCGTTTCGCCGGTGTAGCTCGTATCGCAGTCAGCGCAAAGAAGTGGGCTCTCTCCCTCGGCGGACCAGTCTTTGGCAATATGTAGAGAACATGTGTTCGAAAGCTTCTCAGTCGCTCGGATGCCTTCTTTTCTGAGAATACGGGCGGGGCGATGGTACCGCTAACGACTCGGACATATGGCAGAGTGTCGTGTTTCTGTTGTGATGTTGATTCAGGAGCTGGACGCTGAATTTCTCAGCAAGCGTTTCGTGGTTTTGAAATTGAAGTGCTTTCGGAATAAAGGTTCTTGGGTAGCTGCTCTTGGCGAGTTCCTTGACTATCGTTTGTTGTTCATTTGTTTAAGTCCGTACGCCGCTACTCGCACTTGTGCCTCTATACCCCTGCGTCAATTGCTGACTGGACGGATTTCGGGGGGGGGGGGGGGGGGGGGCCTGGGCCCCCCCTTGCCTACGTGCCTGCTTTAAACTCTGTGAATTTTGTTAGCCTACCTTCATGCTGTGGTTATACCGTCGAAATGTTTATTATAGGTGCCTTCGACGTTGTCAAGCTATCGGGAGATAGTTTTCAGTGTGGCCTTCTCGGCTGTCGTGTACAGTTTTGATGACTAAATATAATGCAATTGAAACTAAAATTGGAGCCCAAGGCCTTGAAGCCTCAATTTAAGTACTGGCCAAAGGAAGGATACTTAGCTCGCAACGCATATCAACGAAAAGAAGACCAGCCGAGTGAACGGAAAGTGGGGGCATAAAGTGACCGGTTTGTCCCCTTTGTGACCAAGTGGCATCCCCTGCATTACTGACAGACTGACCGAGTTGTCAGGTGAATATAGAGCAGCGAGCAATTCGTTGCGGCATAAACTATAGCGAGCGCGCCTCCCAAAAATCAAAATCGCGAACGAATGTGCCCATCGAGGCCGGCTTATTGCTTCCCATCTCTTCGAAGCCAGTCGGCTGCTTTTCCATTCAAAGGCGATTTCTTAACACATTCAAACGCGGGAGCGCGAAATGGATGGATGGGGCAAGTCACCTTTGTGCAGCAGTCTAATAAACCGAGTGCGTTCCGAGTCACGACACATTCAAAGCGCGCTATAGCTGCCAGCAACGGGAAATAAAGAAGCCGGCGGGTGTGGGTGCGTGCGACCGATTTCGTCTCTGCGACGAATCAACGGCAGCGGAGTCCCTCCGACGCCGTGCCTATCGCCGCCGTGAAGTTCCCGGCTTTCAAAGCCGTTGGGCGCGCTGACGGCGGGCCTTGACAAACCTCGCCTGATTTTTCCATCTGAAAGGCGAGCTTTTCTGTCAAACTGCTCTCCTTTCTATATATATATATATATAGGCCCTTACCTTTCTGGAGATTTCAGCTCATCGCGCAAGGAAGTTTTCTTGCGAAACGCTTTACGATGAAGTGGGCGTGCTGGCGCGTACGCCTTGTCCATTTCTTTCTTTATTTCTCTCCCCCTTTCTCTGTCTTTCAGTTGGTTCTGCGTGTGGTGTTCAGTTCTGAGGCAGGGCCGAGACTTCCAGGCGCTTTTTCGAGCATTATTCTTGCCTCGTTAGTATGTTGTTCAGCAAGACAAAATGCCGAAATTTACGTCCCTCCGGTATCGCGAATACGTTGAAGAATGTCAATGTGTCGCCGCGAAAAAAGAAAATGAATAAATAGAAAACGAGTGCCATGGAACATCTTAGCGAGGACAATAAGGAAGACCCCCCCCCCCCCCCCTTATCCTTTTTTTTTTCTTTGAGTAGACGCGTGCGCGCGACGTTTACGGCTGTGTTACCGGCCCATTGTCGGCACCTGTGTAGAACAAAAAAAAAAAAAAAAGCATTATCATTCAAAGTGCTGTGAGAATTGAGAGCTCGCTGAATTCTAATTAGCTTAGCTGTAAGGAAAATTTCAAAAATAAAAACGCTGAAGGTCTATTGAAGGACAGGAAAAGCGATTTTCAGGGAGCGCTCGGCCTTTTATTCGATAGTATTCTGGCAGCCGCGAAGGGCCGCGCAAGGTACACGCAGAACTAAGACTCCTATCACATGCAACGAATTTTCAATTTGAAAGCAGCAGATAAGCGTCTTCACGAAATCAAATCGCGACTTCAATGTGGATAAAAGAGCCGGGCAGATGAAGAGGTTCTGTATCTTCCACAGGAACAGCAAGAATGTGGACGGTGCGTGGATGATTAGACCTAATTCTATGAGCAAATATCGCGGGGCATTACTCGAGATTTTATGTTGTTTGAAAGATGCATTTCGTACGGTATGCTATTATGGCGCGAGCCGTACTGTGATGAGTGTTGTGGGTTTTCTTTCCGCATTAACTGCACTGTAATCGCGTGATGTCCTTTTACGAAGTTGATTTGTGTTAAGGTCGGCTAAGGCGGGAGCAGGGGTTGGGGTGAATGGTGGGCATACTGTCTCGTGCGCTGTTTGCTTGCTTTTCCTGAGTACGTGCTCCTCTTTTCCGTATCGCACTGGCAATGAGATCATCAGCTATATGTACGCCACATATGATCGGGGGAATAGGCATTTTCCGTGCAGGTGATAACTTTATTTACGGAAACTAAAGATATTGTTATTATTGCCGCAATGCCTCATATGTGTTTGTTGTAACCATTTCTTTTTGTATTTACTTGTACCCACGCCTGCCTAAGGTCTGAAGATCAGACCGGTAGTATCGTAATAAATAAATAAATAAATAAATAAATAAATAAATAAATAAATAAATAAATAAATAAATAAATAAAAATCTGTTCCTGTGCCTCAGGGTGGCTCCACTCTGGAAGCTACCCTTCCGGCCCGAACAACGATGTCTGACTGCTTCCCCAGTTCGGAGGTTCCGATGTGTTCCTCCCATGTCGCTTTAGAGGGAGCTAGCAAGAGCGGTTTTGGAGAAGGGGAACTCTCGAACCGAGAGTTCCCCTTCTCTCGGTGAAGTTTAAGGAAGTTTCGTACTTAACAGTAACGGGCCTTTGTGTTTATCCCTGTCTTCATTCCCATCTCCAGCGTTTATGCGACCATGTGGATGGCCTGCACTGTAAGCGCGGGATGAGTGATCGATTCGTGCGTCGCTCTGTGACGCGATCGTTTCGCAACGGGATGCGGAAGGTGTTTCATATCGCTGCTGCACCTCTCTCTTTCCTCCTGTAGCTGTATTCGATCTTCCCCAAAATTTCCTTCGCACCATTCCTAAACGAACTGCTTACACTGCGCTTGATCGCTTTCGTGTCGAAGAAATCGTCCTTGGCCCACGCTGGAAACGCGGTCCAGCACGGCCGTGGTCGAAGGCGCTGTTGTGCGCTAGCACCGCGGGGAGCGACAGTGGGTGATCTTTTTGTTACGTTTTATTCCTTCCTCCGCCTCGGTTTGCGCGGCCGCTGTTTTGAGATAAGCGCTATTCATAGCATCGCGTCGTCGCGCTGCGCTTGCGAGGGGACGCCCTTGACGTTCACGGCTATAAATTTTAGAGGCGGGAGGTGGGGAACCCGTATAACCCGTCTAAACCACGCCACTCCCCTCACTTTCTTTCTTTCTTTCTTTCTTTCTTTCTTTCTTTCTTTCTTTCTTTCTTTCTTTCTTTCTTTCTTTCTTTCTTTCTTTCTTTCTTTCGTTTTTGCCTGTTGTACCTTTGCCTCGACAAAACGGCACACCGCTCTGGAGGTGTGATCGAACATCAGATAATCGAAAACTGGATTTGCTAAATATTCTGCGCTCCGAAGAGCCAGCTCATGATTGGTGCACTCATCGTTGCGGACATCGGGACATTACCACACGTGTTATAGTCATAGCGCCGAAGAGACGATGACAAGGAAGACAGCAGGACGTGCGCTACAGGACAGCCGTGCAGTCTTCCTTGCCCTTGTCTCTTCGGCGCTGTGGCTTCTTCTTATGTAACGAACCAACTAGCCCAAAAATCGGTACATGGTATAGTCGTCTGCTTGGGCGTTGTGATAGGGCAGCTTGAAGACACTGACCAATCAGGTAGGAACCTTAACTGCGCAGTCTTTAGTTGGCGTGCTGCATATATTTAAGATAGCAAATTCACGAGGAATCACTTTTCTTTCACCTTCTTTAACTCCCTTCTTCCCCATCCAGTGCTAACCTGTTGAGGTGTACTCTCGAAGAGGCATTTGCGGCGCAGCACATTTCTCTTCTCCTTTCAAATTTAAAGGTCACTCACAGACGCGCATGTTGTACGTGTTTACGGAATATTAACAGAGGTGTTGAAGTTCGAGTTCTGGCCGTGCCGGTCTTCGCTAAAATTCGCCTGGCTGGGAGAGGACGTGCTCTTGCCATTGTCCTACACTGCTACACGATAGTGATTATGCTAAGGATAAGAAAGAAAGAAAGAGAGAGAGAGAGAGAGAAGAGAGAAGAATTCCTGAAGAAAACCAGCTCAAAACAGACGGACACAGAAGAAGGCGCACAGGACGATGCCAGCATCGTCCTGTGCGCCTTCTTCTTTTGTGTCCGTCTGTTTTGAGCTGGTTTTCTTCAGGAATTATGCACCAACTGGCCCAACTGTCGACGGTTTTGGGAGAAGTGAATTGTTCTTGTTTAGTGCACTGTGAAAGGAACATACAGTTTCAGCCATCTGTACTTCTCGTGTGCTTTCGTTTTATCAGCCATTAAAATGAGTGCAAAATTCCTTCTGTTGGAGTCCTTGTGCTTGTGCCGTCATGTTGTGTTGGCCATTTATTTTTTCCATTAGCAAGCGTCCGTGATGTCCACTATATCGTTTTCGGGACTGCGTCACAGCATCTCCGGCCCCGATGTCCGCGGCTAAACACAGTGTGAAAAGCAGGGCACGTAATCTGGTTCATGTGGTCTCACTTTTTGAGCGGTGTTTCGCACATATTTTGTAGGAATGGGAAGGTGTACCAACCAGCTCGAGTTCAGGCTCTATTCAGGTACATCGTTCGTTCGTAGCAGCTAGGCCCAAGTTCACACCGCTTTAAATTTGAGAGCATAGAAAGCGTGACATTCTTTTGCGTCGAAGGTAAACATTTGACAGATGCATGTGTGGTTGAGAAGGAACTCATAAATAGAAACGCCAACCAAGAGTCAAGTTGTGGAGATCCGACGTTTCGAGGCCAGTCCGGGTCCTTCCTCAGAGGTGACTGGGGCCATATTTCAGCCCCAGTTGCCTCTGTATATGCATATTTGTTCGAGGTTTCCCATGGAAAACACCGCGTCGATTGCGGTGCATGCTGCGTTTTATGATTTCGACTCTGACGAGCACGCAGTTAGCGAGAGCACACGCTCATTCCCAGAATTCGCGCATTTGCTGCACAGAACTCGTCCATTATTGGCGCGAAGGAAGTGCCTTACCTTCAGGGCTACGTATAGCGCGCTAACGACTGCTCTTATCGGCAGCACATTCACACACAGTGCCACGTACGGCAGGTCGCAGCGCGACCAGTAATTGCTGTCGGCGTTACGGCTCGCTCGATTTTCGGCCCCGCTGGATCGGATAACGTAAGGTGCGCCGCGCGCCTTAAAAGCGCCGCCTCTTACTGTTGCTGCTGCTGCTGGTGTTGCCTTTGTGTCGCTCCTCTCGGAGTCTACTGCACGAGGCTGATGGCCTCAGGCGGGATGCACTCCTTGGGTTTCATCCTTACGAAACGCCCTGTCGTGCCTCCTTCACGCGAGGCGCCGAACAGCGAGAGCGAGATCGTTTGGAAGCGTTGCGTTATCGATCCAAGGTGCGAAGGCGACGATAATCTGCAGACCCCGCCTTTCTGTTTTTTTTTTTTTCATCCTTTTGTGTTTTTTTTTTTTACTTGGTCTCTGGAGAACGCTTCAGGTGAATGTCGAACGACTTAACGTAGTTCGACAGGGGCTTGGAAATGGAGAAACTAAGAAGTTGTCCTATTCGTAGGAGATTGTAGGACAAAGCCAGAAAGGACCGAGGAAAGGGGAGGAAGTGAAGAAAGGAAGAAAGAGGAGAAAGGTCAACGAAACGCGCATGTTGGTGTGCTGCCTAATTATGCTCATGTGGAGAGGAATTTAGGGATGAAGAGAAAGAAGAGGGAGAAACGTGCTGTCAAGATGGATGTGCCAATTACAGAGGCCACAACAACAAAGGCAACAGCAGCACATGAGACTGCCCGTTACGCCTACGATGAACGGAGAACAAAGCCGGCATAAATGAGCGCACGAGAAAAAACCGAACTGTTTCTTCCCTACCAAATCCGCGAAGAGTTGACATAGTGCGAGAAGCGACCTTAGGCTCTCGCAGGAAAGGAAATTGCGCCGTCATTTGAGGTTTCATATTGCTCATATTTGATTACTCCTCATTTTCTTAATTATTACGGATTAGGCAGGAGCAGTTATTTACTAACCGACGTTCATACCCTAAATGTTGCCTGTTTTTGTAACGTATCATGACTCGTCGTGGCATGAAGGCAGACGGTGTACATCAGCGCAAGGACAGGTGCGAGAACGTAGGGCTCCCTGCCGCCGTGCGTGAGATGTTAACACAGGTCTGGGAGTACGACAGTGCACGTACAGGTTCCTCCGTGAGAAAACCTCGCATTAGAGGAATAATTCTTTCCTCCTGCATGAGCACGGTGCACCGCAGCTTTTCCGGTAAACTGTCATTCAGCAAGGCCAAGAAAACTGGAGGATAGAGGGACTATAGTTCATGGTCGACTATACAACTTGAAGATCACAGCGTATGCACAAGGCGCGTAACAAATAGTTATATTAACGCTTGCGGTACAGTTAAGGAAAGGGCGCTTTTTTCTGCAGCCGTTGTAGGGAGCACGGCTCAGCGCCCGTATGGTGTAGGTGAAAGAGAATGGAAAAGTGGAAAGGAGCGGAAAGTCGCAGTGAAGGCTTCAAATACAGCAAACAAGTTGCATCTGTGGGAAGACGACGCCACCTAAGGGACATAGAACCACAAACATACACGCGAGGCGCAGCTCCGTTTATGTTTGCTTGTTTCGTGTATGTCGCTTCGTGGGTTTGGCTTGTTTGTGTCCGTGTATGCTTCTATGTTCCTTACGTGTTGTCTTCCTCGCGCAGTTAAAACATGCTTGCGGAATGTATGAACCAACTAGCCCAACAAATCGCCTTACTTGGGAGTTCGAGAAATTTTGACCACCTTGGGCCTTTAAACGTGCACTGACAGCGCTGATGTACCTGGGCCTCTATAGTATTATCTCCTCCATCGAAAATGCGACGACCGCGTCATGTCTTGAACCCGCGTCCTTTGGGTCCGTAGTCAAGCTCCATAGGCAACCAAGCTCCGCGCCGTGGCAGCGGGGAATGATGGGAAGTGGCGACTCTAAACGGTAGGTCGCTGAACAAACGCGCATTGCGAACGTCCTGGTGAACCCTTCTGTTCCGTGAGGACATTTTTGCTGCATTAACTTTCCTTTTGCACAAAACATTTATGTCGCAGTGCTGAGACTGAGTCTGTGAATGTTCGTCCGTGTGAGTAATTGCCTAGCTTTGCGATGATTGAAAACTTTCCAGCGGCAATTGTTACGTAAGAGAAGTAGCCGGCGCCACGCATAGACACCAACCTCTCCTTAAACCAAACACGTCGCCTTCTGAGTACGATCGTGCAACCGCTTGCGTCAATGGCATCACCGGGAACAACGCCGAGCGCCTGCACCTAATTGGGTTGCCACGCGCCCTCCAGTAGCGAAAGGAAATCGGCGGGCCCTTTCGAACGGCCATCGACGTCGCGTAAACGCCGCAAACACGCCGCTGTCGACTTGCGCTCGTCGGGAACGCCGGCCATGCCTAAATCGGAACACCCACCTGCGCACGACCTTTCGCGTTGTTTGGCAGCGCAGCGCCGTGTCTCGACAGCGAGATGACGTTAATGCTCACGGGCGAGCATGCAGTGACGTCCTCGTTGAGACAGGCGGCGTGCTTGACGCTAGGGTCGAGTTTGGGCCTATGGCGAAGTGTCATTATGGTCGCTCGCTTCCGCCCCGTCACGCTTTTCGGAGCACTTAACCCGCTTCACGGGCGCCGGCAGGTACCGTAGCGTTTGGTGTGTTTCCCTTCGTAGCCGGAGTAATATGGGCTCGGAGTATGCGTGAGACAGACAGACAGACAGACAGACAGACAGACAGACAGACAGACAGACAGTACATGGACACGTAGATAGTTGCGTACAACAAGAACCGAGCAGGAGTAACAGTTTCGATGTTAGCGGATAGCCGATAGCCGATAGCTGTGTAGATTCCCAGAAAAACAGAGCCGTTTGTTAGCAGACCTGTACATATGGCGAGGAGCTAGGAATGTTCTGCTCGGAATATGTAAGACTACAGATCTAAGGAATATCGGGCACAGATTTCACGCATGCCTTTCTTCTATGCATTCCGGCAACTCGAGTCTTTCGCCACTGAAAGTCGCCGTGACCACTCATCATGTTTGTATCTTCCTAAACGCAGAGCTACAAGCGATACTTTTTTAATGCAGGGGACATGCAATTTGAGCAGAAAGATAACTTGACGATATCAGCACTCGCCGCGGTACAGCTCGCTGTTATAACGCTGCGATCGCACTTCGATCACGGTGAAGTGCGAGAACTCTCGTGTACTTGATAAACCAAGATAACCCGAGGCGTTATTTTTGCTCAGGCGCCCGTGGCAACTGGGCAGAGAATTTCGCGGCTGCTGAGGGACTTTTATCGAAACATTTGGAGAGGGAGGAGAATGATCAGCGATGGTGAGGAGCCCCTGGAATTGACAAAACGTTTTCTTGGGCTAGTTGGTTCGTGCCTTCTTTAAAATATTGTAGCGCAAAGGAACACACGGACAGGTTAGCGATGGTCCTGTGCTCTTCGTCTGTCTGTGTGTTCCTTTGCGCTACAATATTTTAAAGAACCCCTGGAATTCTTGCGTGGTAGGCTCAGGCAGAACCAATGTCGAATATATCGCGGCTAACTCCTCTTGCTGCAACAAGTCGTCGCAACTCCATCACCGTCACCAAGTTTTTCTTGATAGAAGTAGCGATATTGTCAAGATTGCCGACGAAAAGGTAAAACAATGCACGGTGGGTAATATCGGATTTCCATGGCCTGTGTACCGTGGTAGTCAGCATGCCGTTGCCATCGAAGCGACCCGACATTGGCTAGCTCGCTGAAGCGTGCGCGCGATCCGATCACTGAAGCGATCGCCGAAGCGTCGCATTGTGTTCACGCATGCGAGGGGTGGACGTACCACACGACTGCATTCCACCGAAGACTGCTGCGACCGAGATTCTTGTGCCGTGGTTTGCCTTCATTAAGGTGATTGCCTCCGGGCGATGCGTGTGGGGGGACGCACGAAACGAGATAGTATTAGCTTGGCTGCCGCCCTTGTGGTGCTGCGCTTTAGCCTTGATTGCCAGTCATTGGTGCGGCGCGCTCGTGAGGGCTTGAACGTCCATTCCCCCCCCCCCCCCCCTTTTTTTTTTTCTTTTTCGCTCTCATTTTCCCCGCGGTATAAAAAAAATAGGAAATTGACAAAAAAAATGCACTCTGCGCACATGGACTAACTTGAGATAATAGAGGTAGCGCCTCTCTCCACGTCGCCTGCTGCACCGTCGTCGCTTCTATATAGGGCGTTTAAGTGGACACTGGAGGGAGAGTGTTAAATCAGGCTACTGCGGTAGACTGCCCCTTTTTTTTTTCGAATTTTACGGCAGAAAAATACGGCTCATTAGCGCGGCGAATGAAGATGAGACTTTGCTTTGTGGGTTTAGCTTTCAAAAAGCGCTGTCGATATTTTCCGTCACGTCAGGATCACGCAGTGTCGGTTATTTATCTGGATAATAGATCTGCAAACATTTAATTTTTTTTGTATGCAGTCATATTATAGATGTGCGTAGCAATAATCGGGGCTTCGGTTGCCAAGTAGAACAGTCACGAGGAAAAGATGACACATAAGAAGGAAACGTGAAGGACGTCTCTCTGGCGCCTTCTATTAATCGCGCATATATATATATATATATATATATATATATATATATATATATATATATATATATATATATATATATATATATATATATATATATGCGCACTGCGGGCGTGTTTTAGTGGAATTATGTGATTTAAGTACGACGGTGGTGTACAGTTGCCGAAATAATGAAACTAGAATTTCCTCATTGTTTCTTTGTGCAATGAGTCACTGTTCCTCGACTACTGCGTTCCTTTTCTTTAGATTTGTCCAAATTTTTGTTGTTGTGAGAAGAGTAATAATTAAGGAAAGTGCTCTTGAAAAAGTTAATGAGGGCGCAGTTAATGGATGTACACGATTCAGATTTAATTTATGCGGTCCTCGCGCGTTCTGGAAAAGTTGGACGAATGGTCTTGCTGGCGTGCGTCATTATGAATGCAAATTTTGTAGTCGGCGGTTGGCTGGGCAATATCTTGCGTTTTGCGAGAAACATTCCATGCGTGAAGCCGAAAGAAGCCTTAGATTCTAATGCGGCCTTCATACACGGCCAACGCGGCCACATCAAGTAGTTGCTGCTGTCTCATTTAGCTTTTGGCAAGAATTTATTTAACCGTATGTCTAGTTCGCTCTAATCACTCACTCGGAGTCGCCGCGACTGGAAAGTGCGAGACGTGTGAAGCAACATCGTCAGTGTATATTTTGAGATCACTGTATCTGGCCTCAGGCACTCTTTAACAACTTACTTCTATTAAATGCCAGACCTTCTCGTACAGTACAGACAGCGTCTGAAATTGTTTTGACAAACTGAGATACCCCTAGTAAGAGACGAGTCGTGCTCTCAATGAACAAAATGGTTGGCTTGCTAACTGAGCGAGCGAATAGGGGGAGGATGGAAGGAAATAGAAGGATGAGAGGTTAACCAGAAAGGCGTCTGGCTGCATACGTACGCTACCGGAAAGTGGGAAGAGGAGAGAGGAGAAGGAGAAGGAAATGAGCAGTGAATACTCTGACTCATGTGGGATTGCGCCAAAGGCGTTCGCACAAATACCTCGTCGTTGAAAAACATAAAGTGCTTTCAGTGCCTCGTCAGCCGACGAGTGATGGGGACGGTGTTCTAGCAGCACTTGCACAGAAAGCGACCAACTGTCCAGTTGTGACGCGCGAGCGAGTGCTTTCCTTTCTGAGTGAGTGAGTGAGTGAGTGAGTGAGTGAGTGAGTGAGTGAGTGAGTGAGTGAGTGAGTGAGTGAGTGAGTGAGTGAGTGAGTGAGTGAGTGAGTGCACCATATATCATCATTATCATCACCATCCTCTTTTAAGTCTACTGCAGGACGAAGACCTCTCCCGTCGATTTCCAATTCCTCCTGTCCTCGGTGAGTTGATTCCACCCTACACCTGCGAATTTCTTGATTTCATCGTCTCATCTAACCTCTTGCCGCTTCTGCTGCGTTTCCCATCTCTTGGTATCCATTCTGTTGTTATCAGTCTCCAGCGGTCGTCTGTTACCCGTATTACATGTCCTGTCCAGGTCCTCCTTTTCCTCTTAATTGACATAAGATATCAGTCTCGTCTGCTCCCTGATCCATTCCGCTCGCTTTCTGTCTCTTAAAGTTACAACTATTATATTTTTCGTTCCATGGCATGTTGTGTGGTCCTCAATTTCAGCTCGGGTTTCTTTGTTATCCTCCGTCTTCCTGCATCGTGTGCTCCTACCGGGTGATGACAGTGGTTGTACACATTTTGTTGTAAGAACAACGGTAAGTTTCTGGTCACTAGAATGCCTGCCGTTTGCGCTCCAGCCTAACCTTATTCTTCGGACAATTTCCTTTTCGTGAGCAGGCTCCGCTCTTAGCAGTTGTGCCAGATGTACGTACTCTTGCGCACATTCTAGAGTACGGTCGCTAATTTTTGAATTCTTGTGCTCTGCCTACTCTATAGGCCTTGAGTCGAAGCATTGTAAAAGGCCCGATTTACTAAATCGATGAATCGCCGTGTGCGTGGCCATTGTTAAACCACTTATTTATAGCTCGTCTCGAAGAAAAGCCATCGAGTTTGTAAGTACTGTGTTGAGCGCGCAACATAATATGCAGACTCTGCTCTTCATTCTTTAAGTCTTCAATTTATTCATTTTTAGACGTCGTCAGCGAACGTTAAAGCAGCACCAGAATTTGCAAAAAAGAAGAAAAGAAAAAGTGAAACATTTCACATATAATAATTGCCGCCTTTGTGGGATACAAAAAAAAAAAAAGAAATCTGGGAAATATGCTAAACAAGCAGATATACTGTTACTGCAGTCGTACCAAGGAACCTTCCCGAGAAAAACCGAAGGAAAGGAGAAGGATAAAAACAAGCTGAACCGTTCATGCCGATGCATCGTCGTGGTGCATGAGACAAGAAAGGCCGAGAACCAATCTTCGGGACGGCCTTCAATAATGCCTAAGTGCTCGGGAGCACGCGATGGTTCGCAAAGGAAGTTTCTTCTTCGGTGGAACCGACCGAGGAGCTAATTAATTCGCGCTGGCCGGTGAACGACTAGTAGCAAAGGGAATGCCGCGGCCAGTGCACGTAAATTAGGTCGAATTAGGAGCGGTAACAAGGGGCACGTGACTAGCAGGGACACTGCACGGGGACCTTGAGAAGTTCGGCGCGAATGAACGAGCACAGATACACGCACGCCCCTAACTAGAGGCCATCCATGGCGTCTCGTCAATTAATTGAGTTAATCGAGACGATTGCTCGTTGCGACAACTTTTTGCGCCGCGATAAAGGGTTATCGACTGCGACTGTTTTTGCTCGTATCGCGTTTCAATTGCAACCCGAGTATACGTCACCGCGCGCGTTATAGGTTCCCTGTACGAGGACTCGGCAAGCGCTTTCTCTCTCTCACTCTCACTGTCACGGAATGATATTGCCTCGTGGTTTAATATAAGTGAAGGTGGACGGCATGGCCGCACGTGCAAGTTTCGAAGCGCTTCGGCCGCTCTCCAAGTACGTCGAAAGTTCTCGGCATTTTTCGGAGAAGACGTGGAGATGGCCCCCCTGAGCGGGGAAGCTTGAACTTGAAGCATTCTCCTGCGACCCCCCGGCGTGGTTCTTGAAGACGCGAACAACGGTGCACCACCAACAATACGGGGCAAGACAGCGGGCAGCCGTTTGACGTACACTGGCCACGTGCGCGCGGACCTACGCTATTGTTTGCTCGTCGGCCACCGTGTCCAAAGGGGACAAGTATGCATCCCGTTGTTGACTGGAAGGGCACCCCCCGCTACGCTGATGACCTGTCGATCGGGGGTGCAGAAGGAAGAGGCCCGTCGGGGACCACGAGAAAGGGTTTGGTCATCGCTCTCTCCAGTGCATTAATTGCGAGAGGGATACTTTGGGCGGAGCCAGAAATGAAGTTGTAGAACAATTGTCTCACAAACACGCCCCGATTCCGAAGACAGCGAATCAGGAAAAATCTGCGGGTAATTAAGCGAGGAGCATTGAGGAGCTCGGGGTTCTAGTCGCTTGGCTTACATGGCGTAGAAGCCGATCATCGTATCGCTCTAGAAGTTGTTAGCGTGGCTCTGTATCGGCTGGCCACCTAACCTTAGCCGCTTCGCCTAGTTGAGATGTGCGCTTACCGTCTGCAACGTAGGCATCGGGACCTCGGCTCGAGTTAGTTAAAACTGCTCGGGTTTGCCATCAAGCACTAGCTCCCCGGGAACATCAGCGCCGCAACTCCATCGACCTCAACGCTGTGCCGTACCAGACTGCCGCACCAGACCGTCGTGGACCCTTCGACGCTGCCGGTCATCAGCACGTATGCCACCACCAGTTTCTACCCCTGAACTCTCTACCTGAACTTTTGTAAATTAGACTTTATTGTTCTCATTGCCCTAGTTACTCTTTGTTCGTAGTTTACTTTTCCTTAGTTTGTCATTTTTGCCTGCTATTATTTGTAAAGCTAGATCTTCGCTGTTATATTCTTAGTTTGAGTGAAGCGTAGTTGTTTGTCTTGTATTTATCGTGCCACTTTATAGATTAAATTTTGTTGTTTTATCTTTTGCAACCACGACTCTGATCCTTTCACTGTGCCTGCTTGCGTACGGAACGACCGAAACTGCCGTGGTTCCCTTCACCGACTTCGCGCCGGGGAGCTTGAACACGGCCCTGTAACACTCACTCACTTTCTCTTTCTCTCTCTCTCTCTCTCTCACACACACACACACAAACACACACTGTGTGAAATCATATATGTGGTAAGTATTCAACCACCACCGTTCACGTCTGCATGCACTCATCACCTGAACGCAAATAACTGCTATGGATAATAGGGGCGTGAAGGGGTTTTCTGCGGCATTCTGGCTGTCTTTTTTTTTTTATTTTCGCGTGCATTATCGCTCGCCAATTCCAAGCTTTCGCTCAAAGTGGCACTGGATTGCTCGCGATGACGATCGTGTAACCTACGAGTAGGTCAACCGGTCCGGTTTCCTCTATAGATACACCTATCAATCTATACTCAGGTGAGCGACTGCGGCGTGTATTAAAACAAGTTAGACAACTGCATACCGCTTAGCCTAGTTTCCTTCTTTCTCCGCTTGAACCACGGAATCAAATTTACCACCGTCCCTCGCATGGCTGTCTGCAAAGCAGAGAAATCTGACCTTTGCCCTATATACACGTCGTTTCTGCTCGCGGTGCATAAGCATTTTCTTTTCTTATTCTTCTTTTCCCGACGTACCTAATGATTTCGCCATATATTTCTGCTTCGGCGGCAGGTCCCATTCCTCGTTAGGCACAGACGGGCCTCGCTGAAGAACTGCGCAGCGTGCGCGAAAATTGAATACGCGCCTTGCGCGACGCCGCGGAGCGCGTATTATCTCCAGGGCCAAAAGCAGACATCCGTGGCGCGGTCGCGTGGGTGGCATGCAGCGGGCGGAAGCCGAGACAACAAAAAAAGTCGACTTTGCTCTCCCTCGTGAGCTTCGGGTATAATGCCAGCCTAATGACGTTGAAAAGGGCTCCAGACCGTTGCCTCGTGACGTAACCCTTGGCCTGAGCTGCCGTTTCCTTTTTGTCCGCATGTGCGGATTTGAGCAAACGGGGCGAACTAAGCTGTAAAGGTAAGGCGGATTGCGGGCGAGCTTAAGAAAAAAAAAAAAATGTCGCAGTTCCGTATGACGTGCAAAGCAAGGTGACCAAGGAATAGCTTGCGCCATCATCTCTGTTTCGTCGATGTATATCTCTCTATAAGAAATTCCTAGGACTCTTTGAATTGTGGACTTACGGGTTCAAACCCGGAACATTCAACAGAGTGTGGCTTATACCCAATGCTAATTTTCGTGGAGGAGACATGTAAATGCGAAGCAATAATTGGCGAACTTAAACCACTTTGATCTATCTATCTATCTATCTATCTATCTATCTATCTATCTATCTATCTATCTATCTATCTATCTATCTATCTATCTATCTATCTATCTATCTATCTATGCTCTCCTGGCCTTCTCTTTCACGTTGTGTACACGAAAATTCCTATGATAGGGCATGAATCTGTGACGAACATGCATGATAAATTATTACACCGCTTGGTCGTCATGTACGTTACGATTAACGATACTATATTTTCGTGTGGCTCATGCGCTCGTCCCTGTAATATGCAGCTATGCGCCTCAGGTGTTCAACTTTTATACAGCCTATATGTTATTCACGGACATACTATAATGGATACTTAATATATCATTAGAACACGCTTACACGCGAGAAAGGCATGCCGTTTGTCGTAGCTTGCAATTGAAATGTAGACATAGCAAGCACACGGACACGCACTAACGCGGTCTAATCTCCAGAGGCACCATAGCAAGCGACAGGTCGAACACGGACCGTCGAGGTGCCAAGCCAGCGTGCTACCACTAGGCTACGGCGGCTCGTCCGACACGGCACATGCACCAGCAGGTGAATGTGTAACGTCAATTGCGCTTTTAATATGTGTTAAGCACTGTAATGGCAACGCAATAAAAAATACATATGTTCTACGAAAACTCTGCATGCTTTTGTCCAATTTCGTCTGAACCTGCGGGAGTACTTCAACGAACTACGCTTATGATACGCACATCTAGGCACTGTACCGTGTATTTCTCTTCGACGGACTATATATATATATATATATATATATATATATATATATATATATATATATATATATATATATATATATATATATATATATATATATATATATATATATATATATATATCATCGACGTCACAGACGCTCTTTTTCCGTCCTGTTTAGGTATCAAGGAGCCTGCCACGGGGAACTAATTGTTCGCGTAGCTCCGATATGCACTCCGCTATTCAAAATTTGATCATTGGGATAGGTAGTGTCGAGGACGGGCTCCAAAGTACTCATTTGCTGTAGCCACCAATTACTGATAATTAAAGAGTTAATTAGCGTAATTTCTCTAATTGTGCATACAAGTGCGAAAATTGTTCTGTATCTAGAGGTTGCCAATCCGTATACTCGAATGGTACACAAGACATTCCCGCGATTTATGCTTTTCTAATTTTCAAAATGTGTTGCAACTAAAAAACACCCTGTATAAGTATGATTGTTCATTTTGGGTTAAAGCTCAATTTTATATACCCCATGCTTATAACCCGAAGACGGTAAAGTAACATCGGGTTAAAACAGATTTTTTCCCGAATTCCAGTGCTACGTGCCAATAGATTTTTTATGCTGCCGGGAGTTTGCCCCTGCACACGCGCTAGCCAACTCGATATCCTCCGGACAACAAAATTATGTTCTGTTGGCTTAAATGAAAATCAATGATGTACTGTCAGTCTCACAAGCCGCGTGCAAGCAATACGAACGCTACACAACTGGCATTCATAACTTTAAATTTTGTCAATTTAACCCGTAAAAACACGAATTTCAGAATCGTTCTGTAAAAACATTCTGATCGTTCTGATCTATCCCCGACTATCACGCTGAAAGATTACACCCGATTTTTACCCTCCAGACTTGAGAAAATATAAAACCCCAAAACGAACGACCCTACGCAGGGCCTACATATATAGAATGATGAGAGAATAAATGAAGGAGGAGGAGGAAGGGAGTCGCGGGAAGCTTAACCTGTCTGAATGACCGGCTCTTGACTTTGTGCTGCGGAGAAAGATTAATCACGGGGCAATCAGGTGAAAAACAAACAAACTAAATGGTCATGAGGTGAAAGAGAAACAAAATGGAATAAATCTCACACTAACCCAGTTCAACTATCGCAGGTGATCGCACAACCCGCGGGCCATGAAATATTGCGCCAACGCGTTTAAAGCCTTAAATGCTGAAGCAGGTCCCGAACAGGCTGCCACGTCTCTTCCATCGAGGTGACTTTCATCAAGAACAGTAGAAAGGCATTTTTGTGATTTTGTCCCTGTATAACTGAGATAATCGCAGAGTGCGTGTCTCATCGTCTCATCGAAGCCGTATATAGTTGTTGCCAGCGCTGCAACTACTGCGTCATCGACTACATCTACGCATCTACGATGCGGAGAGGATGTGAATTTGTGAATGCCACGCCTCCTCGAGCTCTTTAACATGCGCAAGAATAGGAATAGCGCTTTGGGCGAGTTGCTTTGCGTTTGCTGTGGAAGATATGCACCTCGAAAAACCGAAGTGCCGAAGGAAGGTAACCTTGCACTATTGAAAACAAAGAAGGACAGACGCGAGCGCTTCCTCTTAAATGAGTGTGCTGGTCACCAAACACACTCACATGTGTACACCAAGTGAGACGGTTGCCAAACGCTGCGTCATACATACAGAAGCCGCATAAGTGGATTGAAAGGACCAGCAGTACTGCTTACACTCGGAGGTACGAAATCGTTGAGCTTATACTTCGAGGGAGGTCGAACAGCTGGAGCTTGCTCAGCAGCACAGGGTGGGAAGTGCTGAAAGTGTACACGACATGTACGAGCGGAATTTAGACACGCAGTCCTCCAGACATCGTCTTTGGCCGTACACTTTTAAGAATTCGTTGGCTGAATACGGAAGTTGTCCGACATAGGCGGACCTTCGGTGTAGGAGTGCCTCTGTTGGCTTTAGCCTGGCTTATGCATCAGCTGCGACGTGACAACTGAACCATCGAGGACTTTCACTGAAGGGCAGATGCACCCCCAAACGCATCGTAGTACGTCGTGAAACAAGCCTGGAGTGGCTAAGTAGACACTTGATGACCACAAAGTCATTCATAAAGACTCTCAAGTTGTATGCAAATGAGCGTTGCCTAACAGCAGCGGCTGCTTTGATGAGACCTCCATACATGACGATGCGAGTGCACACACGTACATATAGAACGCGTTACGACAAGCGCTGACGATGACGAAGACTGCGAACATAGAAGCGAATGAAGAGCTTGCAACTGCAGCCATGTGTACAGGAAAGGGAAAGGTTGTATCGCCGCAGTGTTGTGCAATTAAGCACACCCGTACGCACGCCATCCACTTCGAGCGGCGTTACCTAAATGTCGATGGGTGTTTGGTGCTTTAAGCTGTTCACTATACTCTCGCAATCGACTTTTGAGGCACTTTCAAGGCTTAAACAGAGGGCAACATGTTATCGCAATCTAATCGATTCGGCGGCTGTTGCTATAATCCCTGAGCCACTCGTTCGAAGCGAACGTGTTTATTTTTGTTACGACGGCAGGAGCTATGCTCAGACATGTCCGCTCGATAACGTGTTCCGTGCATATACCAGTTTACTGCCCAACGTTCCGGTTAGTGCCATGCCATTACAAAGGCACGGCACTAACCACCAAATATATAAAGAAGTCTCGGAGGAACAAATGGCCAGCCTTGGCTGTTAGTCATTTACGATGCCTGATTATGAGCCTGTGAAACTGAAGTCGCAGTTTGAAAGTTTTGTAATGAGCTCGGAGCCTGTCGGTATAACCCGCGTCACTCCAGATGTTGACAGAAGCGATTACCTTGCAACTGCCACCACACGATGGGGCTCGCTCACGGGCATGCGCAATCCAGCGACTGTCGTGTTAACGATATGTCGCTTGATATTAGGTACATCGCATAGAGAACACAAGGCTCAAGCTTTAATAAGCGAGCCGCGCCGAATCTCAGGATGAGCGTGCGGCGGACAGTTGTGGTACATTAAGTGCGCACGTGTACAGCCAGCGTGCGCCTCTCTACGGCCGTGGATATGCACTGTTAGTGTTTCTTTTATCAGGATGTAAGATTTTACGGCGAAAGCTACGTATGCATATATGCGAAACATTTGCGGTCCGACCAGAACAATTCCTTGCGCGCTCACTTTTCTTGCGATCGACCCACTCTTGACCCAGCCCTCTTCTATGCTCTGTCTCACTAGTTTCGCGCAGCAGAGCCAAGGCTACGAGGCCATCTAGCGCAGAATTCTTGCGAATAAGCGAGATATAGTGCCATTTTTCGGAGGCACAACTGCAGAGCCGCTCGTGGCCGCAGTGGGCCTACGCCCTCTTTCTCCTTCCAAAGCTGGCACTGTCACTGCAGCAAGCATCAGTGACACACCACATGGCGCGGAAGGACAAATTTGACATGTGTTCGCCCTCCTGAATGGTCGACGAGGCCTGTAGCTTTCACAGTGCTGCACGAAACTACTGAAACAAGGTATGCACGATGGCGATGGTGTGAATCCTGTGATAAACACCGGGGCCGCACATTTCAGCTTCGCTTCTTTATCATCAGTGCGCGGTTCATGGGCGTTGGATTTTGTTCATTGCGCTATGAACTGCTATAGTCACTTGACACTGCAGTCGCATGGTCGTTACTAAGGCACTCAAGGTGAACTTTAGCCGTCGCCGTAAGGTTCCCATTAAAATCCAAGTGAGATAGACCCGATCGCTCCTCACGTTCCGCGCTTTGTAGATGCGAGAGAAAGCGTGTGAAGAAGTAAAGATTAGCGATTTCATTCAGACACTGAACGATATCTCTTCATACTTGTCTGTCCACGCGTGACGACATTATTCTTTTAATTTAATTAGTCGGCCATTGTAAGCTGCTGTGCATACGGTGGATACTGCCACGATCATCACTTCATGTAGTGATCGAGCACATCTCTGTCGCTATCCATGCTTCGCCTTTCTTGCGAAATTACAATTTTCTTTGCAAAAAGACCACTTTTGGCTTTGTCAAATTCAAACTCTGAAACGCATAAGCGCAATTGTTCTGTTTCGTGCACCGTCTTGTCGCAGTCGTGAACGGCTTCCGCGAACCCTTTTTTATGTAGCCAAATCGCTTCGTGCAGTTGACATTCTGCGTAACGTTTATCTTGCGTAGAGTATACATAAACATGATCGATAAGCCTTAAGAAAAACCGACATTACAATTCATGTGTATATTTCCTGAACATGACCTGTAGAAATAATTTTCCTTCCCCCCCTTCTACTCCTAGGGGCTTTAGTCCCCAATCCCCCTCCCCATGCAGAGTTCCAGGAGCCCATTTCTACGACGGCAGAATTCTCTGCTTTTCAATAAAGAGCTTTCTCTCTCTTTTCCTAGCGCTTCAAAAGTAACAATATGTGATGGCGTCTCTTCCCACACTGCTCTGCCTCTGATGGCTTTAGTAGGCGTTATTGTGGCGAGTTTCTCGCCACTCTGTTACATCCCACCTTTCTTTCTGCCTTTCATTTGGGTTTTCAGTGAATAGACGTTTATGTGTGACGCGCACGCTTTTCAGTCTCAGTGGGGGGGGGGGGGGGGCATCCCATTGTTCTAAACTGGTTTTTACACACAGGTATCGTTATATTTAGAAGCATGTGCGGTAAACAATTTACACAAAGATCGCGATGTAATAGTGCTTTACGCGTAAGGAACAATGCGTTCAGTTACCAGCATCCCGTAAAAAAAGAAAGAAGAGAACAATAGGGAGTGAAACTGGATAGAAGACTCGACGGCTGCTTCTTTCTACTCTATTGCCTTGCTTACAATTTTCAGATCTGCGCTAGAGAACGCTTTTAATAACGGCACGGTTGAACTAGCCCAACGTACCTCATTATTTATTAAAAGTGAAGAAAGTGTCCTAGGTGTAATTACATTTATTTACGTTGCCACAGCGCCCCTTCACATTCCTGTTTTGTGGAGCCCATTGTTTCAGAATGCACGTTATCGATGCTAAAGATCGTGGGCGTCGAGAAAACGGCAGCGTAGGGGCAACTTATTCTGTTTAGAAAATTCAAGGAGGCGAAACCAAGATACCGCTTGCCGCAGAGAGCTGTGTGCAGCACGTGGGAAAGAGAAGGAAGAAGAGATGGAGAGATAATGGTGAACGATGATGACGCGTGTGTAAAAACGTAGGATGCGGAGTGTCCAAGTGCGGTGATGTAGTTAGCTACTTGCTTAAAAACCGATCTGCTCTAGTACACAGTGACGGATGTGCACACGCTCGATCGCAATCCCCGAAGGGATTCTTGCTGTTCGAATCGCGTGACGCGCGCTAACAATCCCTTAGCGCGAGACGCCTCTCTCTCTCTGAGAGAGAGAGAGAGAGAGAGAGAGAGAGAGAGGACGAAAAAGCGGTGAACGGCCGCGCATGGGCCGCCTTATTCAAAGGTCGTACATTATATATATATATATATATATATATATATATATATATATATATATATATATATATATATATATATATATATATATATATATATATATATATACACTTCAGACCCGCATGAACATACGCCTCTGCGCCAGTGCGCTAGCGAAAAGATGTTTTTGTTTGCAATTTAGTTTTGAGCCTGCAATTTTATGGCGTCCATCTCTCTCCCTTCGTTCTCAGTTTCTTAGCGTCAAATTGGTGAGAACAGACACCGCTAAAACAAAAAAATTAATGAAGGGAAGGAAGAGGCGTCGAGGTACGGTAATCGCCGTGCACGGAGATCTTGCTTATTCAAAAAAAGACGGCATGTGGGCGCGTGCTATCGCCAGCCTAGCCAAGAAACTCTTTCGCGCTAAAAGAGCCTCCGGATCGGGTCAGCGAAACCTTTAGTATCGTATGCACGCTTACTGGATTAAATTTCGACATCTTTCGCTGTCTCTCGTTGTCCGCTACATCTGGTGGGGAGAACTGTGTTTATGCGAAGGCTACCCTGAAAGGACACGAAGGAAGCCGTACGCCGTATCTGTGTAGCGAGAACAAGCGGGAGACAGAGCGGATCGATGGTGTTCATCTGGCGGCGGCGGCGCCTAAAAACAGTACACACTGGCCGAGTTGCAGCCCACTGCTCGCAAATTAGCTCGTCCTCCTGCACTGCTGCAGACGTTCCCTTCGCGCCCCGGTTCCCTCTCAGTTCCTTTCCTGCACGGATTCGCGAGGCCGGATCAGTTCCGACTAGCAGGCAGGACGGGATCCTGGAAGTGACGTTCTTCACGAGTTCACCGAAGACAGCTGGAGAAAAAAAAATAACCTCTCACTTGAAGAATGTATATTAAGATCAGTAAAATTCCTCCGAGTTCTTAGCCATCGCTTATGAGACGTAATGTGGTCGAACCTGGGACCTAGGGGCTCGAGTTGATTAAAACATTACTTGGCATAGTAAAGGTTAAAATTCAACCGCATCTGACTTACACCCTCGCATCCCTAGCGCATGCTAGCATATACACACGTGGTTTTACTGTCGTTAGCCATGACGAGCGTTACATGTGAGTGGCATCACGGCCTATGCGACAGGTTACATACGTACCCTTCCATGCCGATTTCAGTATATACCATGGAAACGAGGGGCGAGTTTTCGGTCCTTTGTACCATATTTCTTTTACGACTGTTTTTCTGTCACCGTTTCTTCAAGGTCACCTTCGCATGAGACTTACAGGTATACAGGCTCTGGTCACTGAAAAATTCACCATTTCCTCTTCGCACGCTAACATGACCTGTCTGTGCGACGTCAGTGCACATTAAAGAACCCCAGGTGGTCGAAATTTGCGGAGCCCTCCACTACGGCGTCTCTCATAATCAGAGCTGGTTTTGGGGCGTTAAACCCCACAAATCAATCAACATGACCTGTCGGCGAAAGCCATTACACATTGCCGTAAGAATTCTTTGACGTAAGTTTTCCCTGATTTATCTCTCAATTCACTTGACACCAGGTGAATGTAATTTGACCTAAGCTCCAATGGTTAACACTCAATCTCGTATTTCGCATACCAGCGTATCACTGGCCGAGTAACGCGGGCGTGCGCCACGCCTAATCGTACTGTCGTTACTTGTGACGTAAGAGACAAGCGCGTCATGTTATTGACGTCATGGCCTGTCACTTTTGTTAGCCGTGCATCCGATCCCAACGTTGTTCATGAGGGTAGTCTACGCATGCGCGGCGTCCATGACGAAACGCGCGCCACGTGTTTCGAGGTCAGCGCATGACGCGATCGTTGACACCTCGTGCTTTATCGTCCCTATATGTGCCATGTCGCGATGCTCTACGGCTGCATGGTGGAGGACTGCGGAGGCAAGATCCACCAGTTTTGATTTCGGCGATCCCTATACTGGTGGCGCTTTTCCCTTCATGAAAAAGATCCATTATGGTGCACAGTGACCGAGACGAAGTTATTCGATTTTTTTTTTTTTTAACCATGCGTGCTGGTGCCGATGACGCCGGTCACTTTTCGTTTTTGATGAAGTACACAAGTCTTTCAACTTCAAAGAATAAGACCTTGTTGTAAAACCTTGTAAAATTTTTGAGTACGTCTTCTGCAAAGCCGCGAAAAACAAACGGCAAATACGGTCTGTACTGCAGCGCCCTTCGGCAAAACAGTTTGCATATTGCCGAGCAGGAGGCGCATGTAGTTCGTCTGCACAAACGCAAACAACTTCTCGTTTGAAGAGTGCAATAAATTCCTCTTGCAGGCTAGTTGGTTCATGATACGAAGGAAGGAACATTGAAAGGAAAGAGCGCAGTCCTGTCTGTGTTCCCCCCTTCCTTCGTACTCGCGCAGTACACTACCCGTTGAACTGCAATAAAGGCGGATAGATGAACGAACAGGAGAGGGAGCGTACAAAGCTCTAATTCGCTTCATGTACTATGTGGGAGCAACTATAGATGAGGAAAGCTGTAGAGTGCAACTGGGTGTTCACAAGCGCACTCGCAGTCGGTCGGCAGCGGCAAGTTTTCCCGCTTTCGAAAGCAAGCCGCTCGGCTGCACTGGGAGTAAATGGGTGTCTGCACGTTACCATTTGAAAGGGAGAGGGCGAAAGAAGAGAGTGATATGCGTCAAAATAAGGCAAGGAAAGAAATTGAATAATAAAAAAAAGCCCCTCCTGTGCCACTAACTATAACGGAATCTAGAGATAAAAAGAAAGATGGGCCGCATTTTCAACGCTTCACATGAGTTTTCAAGGACGGGGATACATTAGAATGGATTTCGTCCGACCGCGCAAAATTATTCATTGCTCTGCTCTCTGTGGCTAGTTGGCCTTTCTTATTTTTTTTTCTTTTTTCTATCTTGACACAGTAGCTTCGTTCTGGACTTGGTATCTCCATGGTTCCAAGAAAAGAACGAACCGAAGGGCAAAGCTACTGCGCTTAGTAACGGGCGGACGGACAGAAAAACTTTATATTTAAGGAGCAGGCGACGTCTTCGGCCATTGTGAGTGGCGCCCTCAGCCGACGATGCTGTGGGTTGATGTTAACTATAATAGTGTATGCTTACGTATTCTACTGTGGTGGGGAAGGGAAAAGCGGATACCGTGAAGAGACAGTGCATGTATTCACGCGAAGCCACTACGTCGAGGCAAGCCGAAAAATGCAACATCATTCGTGTCTGGATTGTTGCTAGTTCCGTCCGAACGCGAAGTCCTCGTTTTATTCATTTACGCTTTCGCGCATGCAGTGAAGCGGTGTTGATTGCAAGAGCGCTCCAAGCACATTGCGTGACAAACGGATTAGATATGCAAATGAAAGATGCCGAGGTAATGGAGGCAAGAGTGCTCGTGACTTGCCTCCGCGAAGAGTTGGGTAGGCGAAGCTGTCTGCGGAAAAAGGTAGCCGCGTCTGGCTGTCGAATTTAGTTAACGCCCTTTTTATGGTCTTTTGCTGTCAGTGCTGTCGCTATGCAACGCGTTGTTTCATTGGTTGCCTTCTTTTCTTTACTTTTATCTCTAAGTGCACTCAGTCTTAGTTCACCAAACTGCCTCTCGTCCTTTCTTTTTTCTTTTTCTATCGCCCCATGTGGCTTTTTCAATTCTTTTTGTCCGGTACCGTTTAACAGAGAGAGCCCGTTTCCTGTTTAACACGGAAGAAAATAATACATTTTTTTTTTCTGTATTACATTTTGCAGATGCCGATTTACTGCGCTTGTATATATGCCTGCGGACGTGCTCGCGCGCATGTGTGAGTGAGGTGTGCACACGCGTGCGAGTGTGTGTGTGTGTCTGCGTGTGCTTTCTCTTTCCTGTTCTACGATGTGAGGTTCTATGACGCAAGCTGTTCTCCCGTCATCTTGAGCTATATTTTGATCGTGCCAGTGAAATGCAGTTCACTCCAACCGTAACTTATAACTGACAGCTGACAACTCAGTTGAAGACAACGCAGGCATCACCGAATGTTCCTTGCGTGCGCCGGTATTTCGTTACAGGCTGCGGTTCGATAAGCGGTTGTTGAATCAATGAGAACATTTTAGAGCATAAACTGTACAAAAAGAAAAGTAAAACTGCGAGAAATGGAACGTGCGAACAAACATGTTAAACTATAAGGAAGAAGAAATACGCCCTAAAATAATGGTTCCCAGCTGTGTATGTATCGGGTAACCCTTGTGGACTGGTGGAAGTGATGGACGACGTCCCTGCAGCTTGCACTGACGAAAACAGTCGGGTGGGGAGCTATAAACAAACAATATATCATAAGACTAGCCTAGGCAATCCTGTGCGAATTGCTGCACATTTATTTATTTATTTATTTATTTATTTATTTATTTATTTATTTATTTATTTATTTATTTATTTATTTATTTATTTATTTAACGGGTGGAGGGGAGGGAGTTCAAGTAGCTTCGGGAACCTCTCTCAGAGAACCACAGCCTAAGGACAATAGCTACTTTGTAAAGATGTGTAGTATGCGTGACGTGTACCGTGTTTACTCATGTAATCCCAGTGCAGGGTCATGTTGTCTGTCTGCTGACTATAGCATTGGCTAATACCCGTTGTCCGCTCCTATAACTATGTGATAGATGCACATATACGTGTAATACAGTGTACTACGCCTCTGTATAACTTCGCAAACGCTTGAAGCACTACTACTATTGTCCCTAGAAGAATTTGCCGCGCATATCTTACTTTCCGCTTTCTTCAGAATACTGGCAGAGTCTCCAGGAATAGAACCAGTGACCTCGTTCTACAACGAGCAGGACGTCATAGGCTCCCGGCACAGTTTCAGCGGCGCGTATTCGTTTACATTAATCACAGAGCTGTTTTGACCGGTGCGGAAGTTTCGCGTGTCCCGGCGCTGCTCTCGCGGGCACGCAGATGTGGTTGCCTTTATGCTTGTGCACTGCAGGTGCATAGCCGTTCGACATTATGACGGTCGCATGTTAAATCAAGAAACACTGTTTTCCGACGGCATCGTGTTACTCCGTCGTCTCCATGTCATTCCCCGGGGGGCCTGTACTTACAAAAACATCCGAAGAGAAAAATGTTCGCATGATAGTGCTTCGGTCAGCGTCGATGGAAGGCGTGTCATCAACAAAGCAACCACGAAAGGGAAGTTTCGGAGGACGCCGTGTGTACTGTGCATAATGTCATCGATTCCCAGCCGAGAATGTCCCACTTCGGTGGGAGCCATATGAATACGGGTGGGCGTCAAATCCTTCCCGATACTCAAAATTACTCTGGACTCGTCCGCTACGGCTCGCCTCGCAGTCTTATCGCGGCTTTCACATGTGAAACTTCAACTGCTATAGTTTCTCAGTTTTACGCGTAGCGAGACATTCTCCGGACGCCCCTAAAGGTGCTGGATGGCTCGCTCGCAGTGGCTGGTCATTCAATTTACCGCTTCGTTGATCCGCCCTCTGGACACGGCGCGACCACCACACACGCTTCATGTGACGCGCGGGTCAACGCTCCCGAGGTCCCGTGTCGCGCGGCGCAGTGGCCAAGAACTCGACGGGGTCGGCGTTCCCCGAGTAGTCAACATCGTGTAGGCCCAGTCGTTTGCCCGTGGCTCCTGCGGTGGAAGCTTTATGGGAACGCCAACACATACGCCTTTTCCCTTCGAAAGGCGCGAATAAGTTCCGGAAATAGCTTCGGAAAAAGCTTTCATGAAGGCTCTCACTGACGCGTTCTTTTTTTTTTTTTTGTGTGTGTGTGTGTGTGTGTGTGTGTTATAGCTTGGTTCCGGTGCACCTCCCTCCACTCTCTTTCTCTTTCAATCAATTTCTCTCTCTCTCCCTAGGCTCTCTGCCGCCCTTCCTACATGCAGGATGTATATTCAAGCGAAGCATGTGTTGGCTGACTCGCGTCACCGTCGGCATCCGACGAGAAAGACGATCACCACCGTCGAAGCAGTGCGCACACACTCTTTCTCTCTGTTCTGTTTCGCTTCGAGTAACAAGACTGACTGGAAAAAAAAAATTGCAGCATATCCACGGAGTGAATGATGATGAGTGGGCGAAGCTCGGGAGGTTCATCGCAGATCGTGCCGAGTTCCGGATTAATTTAGTTAACGCGCACGCTACGAATCCTCATGGTTCAACTATGCACAAGTGATATCTCCCACCGGCACTTCATTGCAAGTCAAGATCCAGTGCATATATATATATATATATATATATATATTGTAATGTATAAAAACAGAGAGCTCGCCGTGCCGAAGACGCTCGCGCTAGAGGAGCGAAGTGCAAGAGGAGCAGACGAAGAGAAAGACGAGGAAGTCAGAATAGAACAGCCGGCCTGCAGCTAAGGCGCTGTGTCTACGTCTCTCTTCTTTACAATATATATATATTTTTTCACAAATAAAAAAAAATTGCAGCATATCCACGGAGTGAATGATGATGAGTGGGCGAAGCTCGGGAGGTTCATCGCAGATCGTGCCGAGTTCCGGATTAATTTAGTTAACGCGCACGCTACGAATCCTCATGGTTCAACTATGCACAAGTGAAATCTCCCACCGGCACTTCATTGCAAGTCAAGATCCAGTGCATATATATATATATATATATATATATATATATATATATATATATATATATATATATATATATATATATATATATATATATATATATATATATATATTCCCCACCCCCACGGACGCCTAGCCGTGCTCCCTACATGGGCTGCAGAAATTAGCGTCCTTTCCTAACCGAACCACAATCATCATCATCATTTTCCCATATGTAAGGGTGGCTCAACTTTTCCGACATAAGGTCTGTGCATCAAAATACCTCATTATTCACGCGATAAAAATAAAGCCTTTGCAGACGCGACTTCAAGCAGCTCGTGCACCAAGGACAATGTCATTTCTTCGACATCCTGTGAAAGGTGTATGTACAGAACGTATAGGTTGCTGCTACCAGAAGTTGATGCCCTGTGGCGCTTATGTGCCTATAATTCTAGCATTTTACGTGCAGAAAACAAGATAGGATTATCAAGTACGCAATAGTGTGGCATTACGCATTGATTTTGACCGTGTGTGTGCGTGCATGTTTGTGCGGGGAGGGGAGGGGCGGAACCAGATACATCTACATAGGAACTTCTTAATTGGCGTTATTAACTTTGCAGCCTCGTCACAGTTAATCCAAAGCAAGCCCTGCTGACTGTACAGCGAAAACTACGGTTTCTTTTTTTTCTTCTCCCACCCACGTGGTCGTCCATTTATGTAGGTATATATAATTGGATATAGGTAATAAGCCAGCAGAAAAAAAAAATCAGGGCAAATCCAGGGTAGAAAATAGAGATAGGAATAGTATGAGTGCTGGACTAACAACAATACCCGAATTTCTGTGTACCAACTCGCCCAACACGCTATTCTCATGAATTTCACTTTTCTTTGCCCTGCCTTTGAGAGAGGAGCAAAGGCGCCGGTGCCGCAAGGGAAACGGAAGAGGTATACAGCAGGAGCTACAGTGTAACTCTTTAGGGCGTACATGTCTCGCCTTCTCTCCTCTCTCATTTCTTTGCTTTTATCGATTTGGTTCCGCCCACCGTGCAATTTGTCCCCGATTTTATCGCGGTTACTATATCCAGCCTTGAGAACGATAACACACCTGCCTTCCGCTTTCTTTCACTTCTTTTCTCTGTATCTACTACAGAAATTTCTTGTACGTAACGGCCTGCACGGCCGCTGGACAGACCGTCGGTGCCCTTTCTTGACGACGCATCGATTTCCTTCGAGGGTTGGCCTGTGCTTCATTCTTCCAGTATAGGTCCATTAAGTGCACGCTTTAGTGCTTTGAAGGGCGCGCTTTGGCTCTGGCTGCGCCGCTCCTTAAGACACCTTAAAAGCTTCGAGCCTTGCCGTCTGTTAGCAAAGCAAAAGCGAGCGAGCATTTAATGTGCTTTTGTTGAGAAGGAAGAGAGTGAGAGAGAAATGAATGTTTATTTACTTTTACTGTGTCCGGAGCAACGCCCTGTGTCGCACTCGGGTGGGACAGCAACCGTAGGCGAGGAACGCTCCTCCGGCTTCTGCTGATTTTTCGGCACTATAGAGTACGGTTGTCGCTGCACTTGAGGATACATGAACACGTGGGTTCTACAAAGAGCCTGCTATTTCGTGTCGTTTAATGGCGCTCGGAATGAGAAGAGGTACTTCAAACGTGAGGAAGAAAGAGGTAGAAAGAGAACACACGCGCGCAGTCTCACAGAGGTTTGTCCGTCCTGCAGTCACTCTTGAAAGTTGCTCGTAGGAAGTGCGCTAACACATTCAGTAGCAAATCGAATACTTGCTCTTGCTAGCCACCTTTCCTTTCTTTAACCTCACTGTTAACGCTGCCGTATCAACGGCGTTTCCTTAAGGCAGTCGGTGGAGATGATACACTTGAGATGAAGTCTATGAGATGAAACGTGGAATGATATACGTGAAATCAAACTGGAGAATTTCGTAGTGAGCGATACACGGAGCGATTGTCTCTCTTTTACTAAATAAAATGGAAGTGTGAAAGAGGCAGGGTGGCTACGAAACAAATTTATTGCTGCCTTCGTGTCGCGGTCAGGACTCATAGGAGTACGCTCTGAACATGATTTGTAGGCTAATCGGCAACAGTTTGTTAAAACTAAGAACTTTTTTCTGTAGCTTTTCCAACCAAGCGGGAGCGAGCTCACTTCCCGCTCTGCTGCCCTATACCGCGCCGACGAACGACGCTCGCCGTCGTGAAAGCGAGCGTTGGCGATCATCGATATATTTTGCTCGGTTTTTCCTGTACGCCTGCGTGATACCGTGCTCGTTAAATTACCTTCAGAGCGTCTCGGCGACATCATACAGGGCTAATAAAACCGCGACGCTTTGTTTAATTGTTTAATGTACCGTTGTCGTAACCAGATCATCTTTTAGAGAAAGCTGTTTTTTTCTATGTTACCTTTCGTTTTATCAACTGCAATCATCGTCATCGTAATCGTCATGCCGTCTACGGCCACTGCCGGACAAATGCCTCTTCCATAGCTGTGCAATTAACCCGGTCCTGTGTCTACGCGCGCTGCCTACACAAACTTATTTGATTAATTACTGGGGTTTAACGTCCCAGAGCCACGATATGATTATGCGAGACGCCGTAGCGGAGGGCTCCACAAATTTTGACCACGTGGGGTTCTTTAATGGGCACTGACACGCAAACTTATTTATCTTATCTGCACACCTGACTTTCTGCCGCCTTCATGCCACGCTTGCCTTCCCTTGGGATCCACTACATTGCCATCCATGACCATCGTCTGTCTTGCCTTCTCACTGCATGCATGCCATGACCATGCAATAGCACGTTATTTCTGTGTGTCAGCTTCGTTCAAGCCCGCTTGCGCGGTCGCGTTTCGCAAGCAGCCAAGAGAGCGGTACAGTGAAATTCTGCTCAGTGTTTACGCAGCCCTTTGCTCTTTATCGTCCCGAGTCGAAAAAATGAGGGAAGCGTGAATCTCGTAGGCGACAAACATATAAAATAAAGGAGAATAAAAAATAAAGTTATCACGGCTGTTGTTAACACAGCGGGGACAATACAATTTGACGTTTTCCCAGCGTTTCATCTACGTAGCTGACCTTTGGATGTTTGAATCGGACGACAGAACGCCTATTGTATCGCCGTTCTTGATGATACCCAGGGCTCCGCCTCGAAACCGTATCCGAGGCCGAGCAACAGAAGCCCCGACAGCGCCCGACAGCGGGGCCTCTCTTATTTTATTTTTTTTTTCTTTTTTCGTTTCCGAGTCGGCCGTCGTGCAGGCCTCGGCTGTGAATCGATCAGGTAGAGAGCTGCACGCGATGGGGCCGTTTATTTACGGAAGGCGGCATGCGGTGGAGACGGTTGTCGTCTCCCACGCTGCCGACTGTCGATGCGAACCTGCTACCTTCTGTCTCGTGCCCACGTTTCTCCCGGTTACAGGTGTTACCTTTCGTCCTTTTATTTCTGGTACTGCGTTCGGAAGGCAAATCAGAGTGCTGGCGAAGCAACCTCGCATTCGCTCGGATAGATCGACTGTCGTGATCCCGGCCGCGGATGAAGGGAATCATTTGAGACGACGAGCCAGGCTGCGCCGGAACCACTATACGCCCCTTGCTCCAATCTTGCACGCTCAGCGGTCGGGCTTCGTGCTATAGCTTTTTTTTTAGTTTATTTAGTTGCTAGAGGGGCACAATAGTGGAACAGATAGAAGCGGCAGGTAATAGAGGGGTGCTTCTTCCATTGTAAATGTTGCACACTTTGACACGCTCCTCTAGAAGGGTGTGTTAAAAATGGAACGATATGCGCAGTGAACAGCGCGAGCACCGACGCGAAAGACAGTTCAGCACTCAACAAATTAAAAGATTAAAACTAAATGCGTGGACAGTAGTTTCCGTTCTCATCGCAACTGTAATTCCGGTGAGAAGTGCAGTTCCTACTGTAGTTTCCATCATCATCATCATCATCATCATCATCGTCATCATCAATACTTTCCTTGGCTTCATTTTCTAGCGCCTCCTCGTGCACGTGTCATACAAATAGGGTATTCTCAGCACTGGTATAGCCGGAAATGTTTTTTCACGGTTTATTATACTGTGTGTTTCGGGGTGTGTTATCGGATGCGGTATGTAGCTATCATGGGCGAAAAAAAAAAGAGTTGAAATTAGAGGGAAAGTGTGGTTATGCAGCGCTCAGGTAACTTGGGAAGATGTTTTAACACCGAACCCTTTTTCTCTTCTGGTGGCTACGCACGCCCCTGCCTTTCAGTCGGTTCCTCTCCTTTCCCTTCGGTGGCACCAGCGAAACCGAGGAAGTTTAAATTTTTTTTTTGTTGTTGTGCACTGAACTTATCGCCTCTTCCGTGTCCCTCACGCTGTCGCTGGGTCATCTCTTTGTGGGCGTTGGTGCGAGTGGCCTGCTTGACCGGATCGTTACGAACGTGTTAAGCGCGTTGGTTTCGATTTATTCTTTTACTTTACAATCTCGCCATTGTTCGACAGCCCTGCTTGTCCAAATGAGGCTTCAATTTCATTAGAATTCACTATAAGTCGCTCTATCTTGCATCGTATGCACAGGAACATTATGAACGACGTGTTTTAACATTTAAATAAAGATAAGGAAGCTTTCGTTGTGTACAGAATTGTCGTTGGCTTTGGCGCGTGCGTGCACGAAGGACACGAATAGTCTTCATATACTTCGGGGCAGCATTGGTGAAAACGCCCGTGGCCTTGACGAAGACAAGACCCCTTGTCGAAACGTGGGGTTTTGCGATATATTCCTTGTTTGAGTACTTTTTCATCACTACAAACCTGCACCTTCGGTGTGAGTCTTAATTCCGGACATGCATATGCAAAGCAGAATACATGGCTGGAGAGAACAGAAGAATTAAAAAAAAGAAAGAAAAGAAAAGCGGCTTGACTAAGGCTTGACGTTGCTCCCGTCTCCCACGTATACATCCGCCTGAACTTTTTATTTGCACTGACTGCGTGTAAGAAATAATACTAACTACGCAGGAACGCAGTTGAGGGCGGCGAAATAGCCCATATGTCATTCTGGGATTGTGCATGCTTGTGCGCACTTCAGTCTCTACCAGCCAAGGGTTCTGTCGTGTCCGTCGTTGTAATCAAAAAACGATCCCGACGATCTCGCGCTCGCGAGCGCTCCTCGCGAGGTAGCGCTCGCGCTCGGCGCGTGCCTCCCGGCGCGCTACCTCTCTCACTCTTCCATCTGCTGTCTTGTGAGAGAGAGAGAGACAGAGATAGAGAGAGAGAGAGAGAGAGAGAGAGAGAGAGAGAGAGAGCGAAAGGCGCGCGTTGCCTATGGAAACGCTCTTTCTTCGATGAACGCTCGAACAGCTCGCAAAGAAGGAGAACGCGCCCTTACCCGCGAGAGACGAGCTTGAGGCAGGCAGCGTCTTCTAGCGAGCTTCAAAACAAGCTTCAAAGTGATGAGCCAACATGATGGATGATAAGGGCTGCGGGCAAACAACGGAAACAGGCTCGGCGCGGTCCGTAAGATTAGCTGTTGCAAAGCTTATGCAGCTGCTTGAAAGAGGGTTGACGTCATTCGAAACCCTTCCAGCCTAGTAACTGCTTCGGTTCATTTCTAGACTACCCCACTATGGGTAGACCACGGAAAGTAAAGACGGCAGAATAAGAGCGTGAATATAAGGCTCGGCGGAAAGAACAAAATCGTCTCGCTCAGCAGCGTCGTAGGCAAGAACCAGCAGCTCTCGCCGTCACCGTGAGGGTGGCGTAAAAAGCTTCGCTTTCCAACCACCTTCACAGGGTGGATTGGCGGGCAATTTTTTTTTCTTTACTTTCAGCGTCTTTCGGCAACGTAGAGCAGCGTTTAAAGAGAAAGAAATGCGGCAGTTTTGTAGTCGAAGCCATTCTAGCCCATCAGCAACGCTTGTGTCAACGTACGAGGATCGGTAATGGGTCCAGATGACAGACTGGCGTGTGGTTTCAGCAGCGGGCCAGAGCGTAGGGCCTCAGGGCGACCTCCCTGCCTTCTAATGGACTCTCCCTTAGACGTTATTTTTCGTTAAGCACGAAATACTCAGAATGGTCGGCGAACAATCTCTACGGGCAATCGATGCGAGGGGAGATGCATCTGGGCGGATTGAAAATTGTACGTCGCAAATCGTCATTCGTGCCGTGGGTTTTGTGAAATGGGCACAGGCGATAAATACGTTGATGCAAATTGAAGTCAAAGGCACAAAACTTTTTGTTCATAAGAACTTTTTCAGCTGGCGAAGCTCCAGCGTCATTCCGTCGTCAGGATTGGCTGAAAATGTTTGGTTATGAACAATTCTTGCGTGAGGTGTTTTTCTGAATATGCCCCCAGAAAAATATATTCCTTTGTTGGAATTCAAATTCTGGAGTATACTTCGTGTCAAACTGAAGACATGGTTATAATCGACACCGTGTAGTGGAGGACTCCGGAATAATTTTGACCACCTGAAATGCTTAATCGTGTACTCTGACCTGCGTTCATGGGCGTTTTTCGTGTTAGGTTCTAATCAGAATTTGGCCGTCACGGCAAGCAGTCGAACTCGCGCACTCTTTCTTAGCTCCGAATTACAAGGAGATACCGTTAAGTATTTGTTAACCTCGGATATGTTCTAAAGGCAGGTGAAGCGCTTGGCACTCTTGTGCCATATGATGGTTCATCTACTTCACTTAACCATAAAGTGAAATTGCAAACTGCTCACTTTCACGCGTGTCAACGGCGCAGACTCGTGTGGTGCCCAGCGGAACGCAGCGAAGTACATATTACTTGATAAGCGTATGGTAGGAGGCGCTGGTGTGGTAATGCAGTTCGGCTGACGACCGCTAATTTTGTTCGCCTTTAAAGCGACATTAAGAAGCAGAAACTCGGTCTAAGGCTTGGTTTTCAAGTATTTTCGTCACGCTAACTTCACGATTACCGTTACTCCGGAGCTGCCGCGACATGTGGCAGCGCTGCAAAGGCAAATGCACAGCCCTGGCCACGGCCGCTCAATGCAGTGGGAACGCGTGGGACAAGCGGAATCGCCAGGCGCGACCGCAGTGGCGCTGCACATCGGGAGCTCTTAGAGTTACTGTATATGTTCCCCTTGGGGAACATATAGTATTATTTATTTATTTTATTGATACTGTAAGCCTTAACAGGCTCTTACAGGAGTGGGAAAAAATGATACAGATTGACATCTTCACATTAGACCACAGAACAAAAAATAATAAACGAAATAAAAAAGGAAAAAGAAAATAAAGAAGAAAGTACAGACTACTCTAAACAATTACAGATTCAACTATACATCTGGTCGAAGAACCAAGAAATAGAAGAGAATACAAACACCGTAGGTTAACAGGAGAGTACATATTACACACAGGTCCGAGAATTGAACATCGAGTGGCATACGAATCAAAAACGTACATTCCATGAAAAGTTGCCCCATTATTCTACAACGCTGCAACTTACTGATCCAAAAGCGTTTCAAGATTGGTAGTGAATGATTCGAGAGATTATGAGGACACTATATCACGTGGCAGGTTATTGCATATTTCTATGAGTGACGGAAAGTAGGAATACTTAAATGAATTGCAAAATGCCCTATTGCGTAGCGCGGTTATGCTGACATCTCGAGAATACTGAGAATACACAAATCGGAGCGTTTATTTTGAATTCCCTCCAGCTGGTTAAGAAGGTAAGTGTGGTGCGGATTCCAGATTACACTGCCGTATTCTAGGATTGGTCGTACAAGGCATTTATAACTTAGTATAACTTTGGAAGGGGCTAGAGCGAGTTTCCTGCGAATATATCACAGCTCCCTGTACGCTTTTGTGCACACCTGGTTAATGTGAACATCCCATTTTAATGTGTTTGTGATGGTAACGCCCAAATGTTTCACCGAATCGGCCTCTGCTACGTGTAGTCCCATTAAATGATACGCAAATTTTAAGGGTGCTCTCTTTCGGGTTATATGCATATACAAGGTTATTCCTACGTTTATTTCCATTCCCCATTCTTCACACCGCCTTGAAATGTTAGTTAGGGAGGTATTAAGCCGTAACTGATCGTCGATAGTTCGAACTGTGGTATAAATGACACAGTCGTCAGCAAACAGTCTAACTGTTACATCAGGTTCGACATGACAATGAATGTCATTAACGAGGGAGCATATACAGTAACTCTAGGGGCTCTCGCTCGAACGCGACGGCGAACGCTGATGACAAACGCTGCCATTGGGTGCAGGCCGGCTGACGAAAGTACAAAAAGGGTGTTTGATTGATTGTGGTTTGGTTAGGAAAGGACGCTAATTTCTGCAGCCCATATAGGGAGCACGGCTAAGCGTCCGTGGGGGTGGGGGAAAGGGAGTGAAAGAGATAGAGAGAAAGGCCGTAGTGGAGGGCTCCGGATTCCTCCCACTTCTCCCTTCCCCTAAGGCGCTTAGCCGTGTCCCCAGTAAGGGAGACAGAAATTAGCGTCTCTTCCTTCCTAACGAACCACCACCCCCCCGGAAATTTAGACCACCTGGGGTTCTTTAACGTGCACTGACAACGCACAGTACACGGGCCTCTGGCATTTTCGCCTCCATCGAAAATGCGACCGCCGCGGCCGGGATCGAAGCAGCTTATGGTCGGGGCTATATCACTCCCTCTCTCCATCCGCCGTGTGGCGTCCACACCCGCACTGCGCATGCGCATCCTCCTCCCCCTCCTCTCCTTGTCTCATCTCCTCTCCTCTCGGCATCCCTCCTCTCCGAACGGCGCGCGTTGACTATGGAAACGCTCTTTCTTCGATGAACGCTTTACCAGCCTCCAAGGCCAAGGAACGACAACGCGCTCTCGCCCGCAAGAGACAACGCCGACGCAGGCAGCGTCTGCTAGCGTCGAACCGATGCAAACGCGGTGTGCACCCCCCCCCCCCCCCTTCGTGCTGCTTGGCATCGCCTCATGGTGCCCTTTAGCGGGAGATGGTGTAATTTTTGTTTTATTGTATTATACATGCACGTGCTCGCAGCTGGCTAGCCGCCCGTGCGAACCTGTGCGGACCGGTATTCTGGATGGATGGATGGATGGATGGATATTAGAAGCGTCCCCTTTATAACGGGGCGGTAGCCCGCGGGCCGCCAAGCTCTAGTTTTATTTTTTTCCTCTACAAGCGTTTATTTTTCCAAATCACACGTATCTTTCCCCGATGTTGAGCGCCATCGCGGAGAAAACGAGTACTAGCGCGTTCACAGGCAAAGAAGCGCATTCGGTAGGCCGCACTTTTCTTTTTTATTGAGGGGCCGTGCCCTGGCAATAACAGTCGCCGCGAACAAGAACCAAAGTCGACGAACAGGGAGCGAGTTGCTAACAGGGAAACGGAAACCAAGCGCCGCAGTACGTATTCTGTTCTCGTGCGGCGCACAACCGGCATAATGCAGACGCCGGCATTCTGCTGGGCTCGTGCATATGCATATAGCATGCGGGGAGATGATAAGTGTGGCCGTGGGTGGACGCCGTAATAGTCGTCGCAGTGCGTTATGGTAATGCGCGCGAGTAGACGCGTACATAGAAGGCAGCGTGTTGAGTGAGGGAAGTAGAATGGGGAGCCAGAATCACGAAAGGACTTCAGGAAATTGTCCCGGAAAGGGAACAAAAAGATATTAGGAACGGGAGTTTAGGGACATGTAGGCCATGCAGGCGGGTGGTCTCGCCGCGGGGTGGCTATTCTTACAGGAAACTCATTTCGCGAGAAAGTCTCTCGGGCGCGCCAAATGGAAAGGAAGCGGACGCTGAAAACTAAACTTTACGAGTAATTTACAAAGCGACATCCCTTTTTTGTTAGTCACCGTTAGATTGTTCGCCTATAGCTCGATCGCCTGAGAAGCTTCACTTTACCACGACTTGCCTACTATATTTCAAGACATCGCGTCCAGTTACCCCTGCAATGCTCCTATAGCCGTAACAGTATGCGTCCGGTTCGCTAACTTGCGTCACTCACTCACTCACTCACTCACTCACTCACTCACTCACTCACTCACTCACTCACTCACTCACTCACTCACTCACTCACTCACTCACTCACTCAATTGATCGATCAGTCCATCAATCGAACAACTCGGCTCGACCGAGATATACTAGTAAGTTTCTTATCTATCTATCTATCTATCTATCTATCTATCTATCTATCTATCTATCTATCTATCTATCTATCTATCTATCTATCTATCTATCTATCTATCTATCTATCTAAAATTATGACTTATCTGTATGGCTTGCTTGGATGCTTCAACAAGTGAACTTCTCACACATCATGCTATCCAGCCATGCTGATTCCTTACCTGTGCGATACCGGGGCTGCGTTACATTTCGTACGGGCTGACCTATGCGCTCAAAAACTACGAAGCAATGAAGCACCCGTAACCGCCTCATGGGCATTTATTTAGCTGTCGAGAACGCGCTTCGCTAACCTCCCTGTCTTTCCTCTTCATCTCTCTCTGTTTACCTGCTGTCTGATTTCTAATTAAAATGGACGAGAACGCGATACGGGCATGGCGCCGTGAATCGATAGCGTGTTCGAGCAAACAGAAAGCGAAATGCGCATATATGCACGACGGGCTCGCTGATGTAAAAAAATCACAGCATATTCACGGGGTGAATGATGATGAGTGGGGCGAAGCTCCGGAAGGAATCATCGGTAAACCGTGAAACTCTTCCGTGCAATTCGCCCCACAATTAAAAGTGAAACACTTGAGTAAATGTCATCAAACTATTATAACATCTCTCATCCATCTAGTTTTATAACATCTCGCGCATGCTACGAATCCTCACGGTTCAACTATGCACAATGCACAAGTGAAATCTCCCACCGGCACTTCGATGCAAGTCAAGATGCAGTGCCTATATATATATATATATATATATATATATATATATATATATATATATATATATATATATATATGGGTTGCCGGTGAACGCTTCTCCAACGCGAGCAATCGGTATTTCTCAATCAAGAAACTCGCTAGGAGACGCTGCCTGCGCCAACGTTGTCTCTCGCGGGCGAGCGCGTGCCGGGAGCCACGCGCTCGCCCTCGGCCACGGAGTGCCCTCGGCGTGCCTCCCGGCAGGAACGCGCCGGTGGCTACCTACTACTACTACTACTACATACATCGGGGACGCACGACCCACGCCTTAAGGAGCTTCGCCCCTAAAACGCTGACCCAGAACTAAGGACGACGATTGCATGTATACAGCCAAAAAAGCGCAAGTCGGGCACGCAGTTCTTGTAGCGTCGTCACATCATGGTGGCGTTGGCGTGCTTCTCCACTTGGTATGAAATATTCAGATACCCCTTTCGTGCTCGGCTGGACATCTTGTTTGTATTTTTGCCATAGGTGCGTATCCTCACGCTAGTGGGCACGGACGCCAATGCGGCTCCCGGCCATCTCCTGTTTTCTCACGCACTGTCGGTGCGTCTCTGTTATCTCATCCCCTTACGCTGACGGCCACGTTACTGGTTCCTGGGAGTAACCATCGATCGGGACCTCTGCTGGAGTCCCCATGTGGCCGGTCTCAAGAAGCGCCTAACGGCCACCTCACAAGTTTTCCACTTCCTCGGAGGGAAAACGTGGGGTACGTCAGTGACCGCCATGTTGCACCTATACCGGACGCTCTTTCTCGGGTACTTGAGATACAGCTTACCGGTGCTGACTGACACCTGTAAAGGTAACCTACGCGCACTCGAGAGCGTTCAGGGCCAGGCACTCAAGATCTGCCTCGGATTGCCACGCTGCACCTCAACAGCGGATACTATAGCAATGGCCAAAGACCTTCCTGCCACCACTCACATCACTTTGGAGGTGCTTAGGACACACATTCGACACCTAGCTCGTGCTCCTGCTCACCACCTCGCCTCGCTTCCAGAAGACCGGCCCGGTGCCTCTTTTTGTAAGAGGATATCGGCATTCCGCGAGTGCCTCCCAAAGAATTATACTCCTGCTGAGAGACTTCCGACGCCTCCTTGGTGTTTGGCCCGTCCAAAGGTACGGCTGACAGTGCCAGGGATTCGGACGAAAGCGGAGCTCTCACCGCCGGCTTTAAAACAGCTGTCTCTACTAATGCTACATGAGGACTACAGGAATCATCTTCAGCTTTACACTGATGGCTCAACAGCAGCAGGCAGATCTGCAGGAGCTGTGACCTTCCCTGCCAAAGCAGTAGATGTGCTGTTCAGGACGTCTCATGGCACAACATCGACAGCCGTGGAGCTTGAGGCACTACGCACCGCACTTTGCGTGATCGATGGAGAGCCACCACAGAAATGGGCCATCTTTACAGATTCCAAGTCAGCCCTTCAGTGCCTTTTATCGGCCTTACGTAGCGGGCCGCAAGACCAATTAGTGCTTCAAACACGACAGATCTATCACGAATTAACTGACAAAGGCCATGACATCACGTTTCAGTGGCTACCAGGCCACTCTGGAATAATCGGCAACGAGCACGCAGATAATGCTGCGAAACGTGCCCACGAAATTGGAGTGCTGCAAGCCATCCCACTGTCAAGAACGGATGCAGTAAGAAAACTTCGCTCGCTTGCGCGTGATATGACTATAGCGCTGTGGAACACTCCTGGTCTTCTGCATACCCGTCTGCACCGCCTCGACCCATCACTACAACTTCGAGTTCCGCGTGGGCTTACCCGCTGTGAAACTACTGTACTTTGCCGCCTGTGGCTAGGCACGTCATTCACAAGAAGTTTCAGCTGTCGCATTGGACTGGAAGACAGTGCTGCCTGTATTCACTGCGGCAGCGAGGAAACGATTGTGCACGTCCTCTGCGATTGCCCTGGGTACTGCTCCCAGCGACAGACTCTCGCCACAGAATTGTCACGCCTTGATGGTCGACCGCTGTCCGAGCAAACCATACTGGAATGCCGGACAGACAGTGTCTCACAGCAGAAAGCCGCGAAGGCTGTGCTCAAGTTTTTGCGCGCAACGGGCCTCGTGAACCGTCTGTGACACATGCCGTGCTTGTGTGTGTGCGCGATTTGACCTCTCTCTTTCTTTATTCTTTTTCCATCTCTTTCTGTCTCCCTTCACCCCTTCCCCAGTGCAGGGTAGCAAACTGGATATTTTCTCTTCCGGTTAACCTCCCTGCCTTCCGCCCATCATCTCTCTCTCTCTCTTACTGTAGCTGTTTTATCAAGTGCCCCGCCAAGGTGGTCTGGTGGCGATGTCACTCGCCTGCTGATCCGAAGGGGTCGAGTCCCGACCGCGGCGGCTGCATTTCGATGGAGGCGAGATGCTCAGTCCCGTGCACTGCGTGATGTCAGCGCACGTTAGAGAACCCCAGATGGCATAAATTTCTGGAGACCGCTATTACGGCGTCTCTCATAAACAGAGCTGGTTTTGGGACGTAAAGCCCCACAAACCAATCAAATGTTTTATCAAGTGCAGCTGGTGTCGGCTTTAATTGGGTATGTCGCCTCTCATCAGGCAATGCAATCTATATATGTTCCCATCGGGTATAACCGCGTGCGCTGGAAAACCATGCAGCGTTGACAAGCGGTGCATGCGCAATGCGCGCTCCTTATGTGTTCGAAACAATGTATTGTTCCTCAGTAATTAGCACACGCGCTTAAAGCGTTTTGTTCTATGCGTTTACGTAGGTAGCAAGCCCGATTTGTGAGGCATGAGCGCAGTAACAGGTGAAAGTGTATGAACGAGGCCTGGAGGCGTAGACCCGCCATCGATCGGACGTCGTCAAATGAAGGAATAGGAGGTAGATGGAGAAGACGATGGCGACGACCACACAACAACAACAACAACAACAACAACAACAACAACAACAACAACAACAACAACAACAACAACAACAACAACAACAACAACATAAGCCAGACAATTGTGACTTACCGTGAATCGCTACGAGTGAGTGTCATTGAGAATGGCTTCGGAGGCTTCTCTCTTGCAATCATGTGCTGATGATATGCTGGCAGTCACCGTGGCAAAGGCTCTTTTTTGTTGGGGAGACAGCATAGACATATGCACCTTGTGACATGACACGTGCTCTTTATGCTTTGTACACAAAACGAGTACGTGATTAGCAAAGTGTGCGCGCCATATCTACTTCAAAACCTCAGCATTGCATCTTTGCGCTTGTGCGACTGTGCCCTAGTGTTAGAAGCTATTGAGGAACTACTCTTGTCGTCAGACGCCGCGTTTTCCCTTTATGGTTATTCGTTGCGAACAATGAGGCAAAGCAGTTTGCGGTTGCTTTGGGGCTATGGCTTGCCTCGGATAGTCTCCCTATATGAAAGCGTATGGAGCTGGTGGGAGTGATACTTCCGTTCAGATGTTTAAGCGCCTTGAATATCTTTCGCATACGAGAGCATAACTCGACAATGATCATCGTCAAGGAGAATTCTGGCTGAATATTACGATAACGAACCGAGTTAGGCAAGTTAGTATGTCCCCGAAAAAAAAAAAGAGCAAAAGAAAGCGAACAGCGCGGGCAATAAGGGGCGCGATTAAAAAAAAAAGAAATGATAACCGTTATCACGTGTTCTTCGTTCACTATCCCTTGTCGTCCGGGATGTCTATTTTCTTCAGAAGTGATCGCGCGTTTGTCGACGTTAATGCGAATGCCATTCAAGGAGTATGTAGCTGTTCTCTAACAGCAACGCGAAAATATGTCGTGTACGAATCAGTGTATGTACTGATGCTCTGTTCCACTGCCACGCTTCCCCCTGGACAAGTTTCGCCATCAACGGTAGAGTCGCACGCCACCTCTGAGAAAGGCGGATAATTACTGAGCCGCTGCTCGCAGACATGGCGCTGCTCGCTAAGGCGCCTAGCTGCTATGCTTGAGCAACCCCTTTGAGGTTCTTTGAAGTCATTCTGCGTAGACAAAGTTGAAGTCTTTTGAGACTTAAGAGCAGGTGAATATAGATAGATAGATAGATAGATAGATAGATAGATAGATAGATAGATAGATAGATAGATAGATAGATAGATAGATAGATAGATAGATAGATAGATAGATAGATAGATAGATAGCCCGTGGTTGAAATAGTCTAACAACGCTGATCGCAATAACTGAATGTGAACTCGGCTGAGCAGCCGGAATGAATGAGTAAAACCTTGTTATGGAGAGAAGAAATTATTGGGGAAGCGCTTTCGGTCCACGGCCATTAGGATTTCGCTTGCGACGTTCATTCCTCCAGGTTAGTAGCAAGTGTATGTATGTATGTATGTATGTATGTATGTATGTATGTATGTATGTATGTATGTATGTATGTATGTATGTATGTATGTATGTATGTATGTATGTATGTATGTATGTATGTATAATTGCCCGCTGTCAGTGTTCTTTAATGAAGAACTCCCATTTTTCTCGCCTCTACCTTGTGCTGCTTTTTCGGCCTTCGCCGCATGAAAACATGCCGACATACTCGGCCTGCTTTTCTGTCGTAACCCTGCGCTGTGTAGCTTTCCGTAGAATAAGAAAATACCTGCCACGAGCGCGAAACGCCGACACCATTAAAGACTAAGGTCCAGGGAAGTAGAATGCACGGCGCACTGCAGTGTAGAAGTTGAGAATAAGGCATTCGCTAAAGAATTCACGCGCGACAGTGGCCGCTATTCTTAACGAAAGCTGGAAAGACTACATTCTGCGCACCCCTAATCTTCTTACTGTGGAGAACGGTCGAGTGCAAGAAGCGGTGTTCTTTCTCCATGCATGGAATTGCGTGTTTTAATAAAGGGATCGCGCACCCGGAGATTTACATGGTGCGGTGCGCATTCCGTATACTGCGGGTCGTTGTATTGTCCTGAGGTTCGACCCACCTCACAGCAAGCGATAAAACGAACGCGCACGTTATGTCTTCATTAAGTCGCCTCCACTAAAGGACGCACTTTGAGCACACGTGCATCTTTAATCATTTACACGTACAGTATGGCGAATTCTATATGTAGGCGGAGCTGTTAGGGAAAGTGCCTTTTTTTTTTTTTTGTATCACCGGCCGTGTTAACGAATGGATTGCAGAATGATGCGGATTATCAGAAAGGTACATGTAATTCGCGACTTTATACGGCGACATTGTACCCTCCTTTCATTCCCTCCCATGCCCTGCGTATCACCTGGGCTAATCTGGTGCGAGTTTGCGTCTGAGAGAAGTCCCATGCATATGGAATTGTCCGTGACGCACTTTCGTCGGAAGGTTAGAGTCCAGTGGGATGGGTCGGAATTAAAAGAAGAATCAGAGAACTGCAGTAGAAAACAAGTGGAACGAGAAACATCAAAGCAGCACGGAGAGTGTGGCCTGTGTGTAAAGAGCTCAAGCTCGGTTTATTTTTGGCAACCTCGCGAGTCATGGTTATGCTTGACCTTTCGAGGCGAGCAGCTCCGAGTTTGTTTGTTCATTTCTTTTACGGCGCGTGTTACTTTCACTCATTTGTTAACGCTGCCTTCTGCCAATTGCTTCTGCAGATGTCTTCATTTAGTAATGTCTTTTTTTTAATGATAGGTTTAATTGTGGCCTTAATGCAAGTTCTTGCCACCGATGTCATTTCATTCATTCATTCATTCATTAGTGAGTTGCACCTTACTAAGCCCATAATAATGGTGCACTACAGCTGCTATAGCTCACGGCGATCTTCACATATCTGCGGAGGGCCGTGTGCTGTGCGATGTCAGTGCACGTTAAAGAACCCCAGGTGGTCGAAATTTCCGGAGCCCTCCACTACGGCGTCTCTCATATTCAGAGCTGGTTTTGGGATGTTAAACCCCACAAATGAATCACATATCTGCGAAAAGTTTGCTGCTGGTCAGAGTGGCAGTGATTCGGTGCTGAGTTTGGCGCAGTTTTTTGTTAGGAGGGATGCTCGCCAAATTCTAGGTGTAATGGAACGCGTGTGTACATTGAGCCACATTTTACTGCGGGGTATTCCTGAAGTGCTGCTCGTTTCAACATTCGTGTTCCAGCACCAAGGGTAGGCAGATCATTTTGCTCCAGTTATGGTGCAGCCTCCTAAACATTGTGTGAAGCAGGATTGTGAAATTGTGCTTGAATTTATTGCGTGCAATACCGGGAATGCGGCGTCGTCATTTCATTGTTTCGTGGTTAATTCTTTTCTCTTTTGTGGTCGCTGCAACACGGAGCGATATACTCCGTTATTCTGTTGCTTTCCTGTGTTGGCATTTGTTTCGTGTTTTCTGTTCTTATTAGTGGAAAATCAGGGTTCTTTTTTTCTCTTTGTCGCGTTATCTTCTACGGAATATTCACTGCGGAGGTTGCATTCTACGTGGTGTTCCGCAAAATGTAAAGCCAGTTCCAGGCCAGTGAAACTTGAGTGAAGAGCAAAGCTGATCAGACACTGGTGTCACGTTCGTTATCGCGTAGCACTATCGCTATCTTCTACCACTGGGCTGAGGGAAAAAGGTCTGGGTACCGGGCCGAGGGCAAGTGCGGGCCCGCTTTTGCCATCTGCGCATCCCGAGAACATTCTGTTCTTTCTTTCTTTCTTTCTTTCTTTCTTTCTTTCTTTCTTTCTTTCTTTCTTTCTTTCTTTCTTTCTTTCTTTCTTTCTTTCTTTCTTTCTTTCTTTCTTTCTTTCTTTCTTTCTTTTACTGTCCTTCGCTTGATCAATGTCCACTAGCTGTGCGGGTCATGGGCAAGAGCCGGTCCGATCCTCGCTTCGACGTCGCAGCTCCGCCATCAACTGCGAACGCGACTCCGCACGGTTTTTCATCGACCTCAATTTAACGGTTCCACTTCTAAAAGGTCACTTTTTCTAGGCTGGTGCGGGTAGTGCCGGTTCGACATTTATGCTTAGACGCGGAAGACGAAGTCATAAAGGCGAATAGTGATATGCATTAAGACGTGCGCCTATGGGTAGGTGGTGCGACTACCCTGACAAGCCAGCGGAGTTGTTCGGCCCAATAAGAGCGCAATTACTGGAACGTGTCGCGGCGACGTTTGACCTTTCGATAATGTGGGAAACATTCCTGACGAGGGAATATCTTCGTGTCCTGTCGGCTTTTACGAGGCGCCGATAGAATCTCGTCTCACGGTTTGCTTCTAGTACGCGTACTATGCTCTTACTGTTTGTAACTGTCGTTCGCGAAATGCTAAAGATCCTGATTACGTCTGCATTTGCCACTGCAATCCCTTCCTACGCTCCGGCACCCCAGGATGTCGCTGTACCGCGCGATGCAACACATTAGATGGAGTAATTTTTCCTAGAGCGTGCAAGAAATAAATTGAAGTCGTGCTGACAGTCGCAGTTCTGACTCGAATGACACGAAATAGTGTTAGCGAACGGCACTTGCGTGTTGTGTACTGCTGCGAGAATGTATAAAATGGTTAGAAAATGGTGTTATTTTTACGTCCAATCGACTGCACTGTCAATGAGACAAAAATAAGACAAAAGAAAGCACATACATAAGCACGCACGTACGCACGCTCACCTAACTAGCTAATAAACAAACAAACAAACAAACAAATAAATAAATAAATAAATAAATAAATAAATAAATAAATAAATAAATATCTGTGAGTGTTCGTGCTTCCGACTTGACCTGTTCTACATTCATATATTTGGTGCGTATTATAGTCATTCTGCGTGTCGGCAATTACAGCACAAAGTTATCGTTTCCGTTCCATCGGTAGTTTAGCTCCCAAAGGACGAACTTCCAATTCTATATAGCGATATTGAAAGTATCGTTAGCTAGTTGACGTCCTCCCACAACTTGGAGACGAACCGCTAGGTAGCTACGTAGGAAAAATGAACAGTCAACAACAACAACAAAAAAAAGAGCGTGCATTCGAAAAAGACTGGAGAGTAACGCGTTGCGTCATCCAGGACAGTGTTCAATATGTCTTTGTTTTATTTTTATGAGAAGTATGCTTTTTCGTGCCGGATTGACGTCAGGCTGCAGTTGCGACTGCGCTCTATATAGTTGTTCGCCAGCTGTTAAATTTGCGATCACGTTTAGCACGCTTTTGGAACACGCTTTAATCGGCAGATCTTTAACAATGCCCGACAGAGTATCGACAAAGCCTCCCATTTAGCCTGCGCGGCGCCCGAATATAAAGCCGCATCTACATATAAATCGTGCCTAATATAAAACCGTATCTGCCACCGTAGAGCTATCGCTTCAACAAGTAGTCACTCCTTCTGCGAGTTGATATCGACCGCTAATATCACTGTGGCCCGGACCAGCGCGAGCTCTGAACGCGACCGCCGGTGCTGCTGCGGACAGTTGTTGCCGCAACCGAAGCATTGCTGTCGAGCGTACTCCCTCTATAGGGCCACGTGGCTTGAGGATTGGCGGAGTTCTCGGAAACCGCTCGCACAGCACGGAAATAGAAACTGAGAAAATATTACCGCTTCTCCTAAGCTTCTTACGTTTCCATGAAGTCCGGCGTCGCGCATCAAGTCAGCGGTCCGGCGCACCACGAAGCTTGATTTCATTCCCTGTCTGAACAGTGCAAATGATTAACGTAGTGGGAGAAGGGGGGGGGGGGGGGGACAAGTGGTTTTGAGTTAACGTGGAGTGCGTGAGTAGCAGTTTTTCAGAGCGAATGTAATTTGTGTCATATACGAGCGGCAGAAACAAATTAAAATAGAGAATACTCGTGAATACTGTTCATATTGCTTTATCATAATGAGCAGCCGTTTCTTCTCCAATTAATTGTCATGAGAGCCTGATCTATGCGACTGCAAGACGAATTCTTCCAGAGATCTCGGGTTCACCTTCTTCTGCGCGAGTTGACTACATTTTACGGCCAAGAACTTCCTGAGTTCACCGCCCAAATCAGATTTTTCTTTCGTCTGCTTCGGCGGCGTTTTCCATCCCTTGGTAAACCGTTTCCTTGCTCTCACTGTTTACTCTTTGTTTTTTCTACGCGTTGTGTGGCATCAAGCTCCATATATATATTTTTTTCTGCGGGCTAACGAAGATGCTAGCTACTCGGGTTCCTTCTCTTCTAGGTCCACTTTGGCCTCTTTCTATCTCCTAGTAATGCGCCAGTCACCTTCCGATCCATGGCACGCTGTGTGGTTGTTAATTTTCTCAAGTTTCTTTGTTATCCGCCAAGCTTCAGAGCCGTATGTTGGTACTAGCAGAATGCATTGGCTACCTATATACGTTCCAGTTTGGGGATAACAGTACTTTGCCGGTCATAACCGCACAACGTCAACCGTGCGCGGAACAGCTTTATTATTTTTTTTCGGTGAACCTCATTTCCCGAGTACCCCCCCCCCCCCTCCCCCCTTCAATACAATATGGTGTTAAAAATGCCAAGAGAATGATGAACCGCACACTGAAGCAAATTCCTCACAGGCATATAGAACCCTTCATAAAACGCGAATGCTCGTTGTGCAGCCGGTAACTCGTGGAATAGCATGCTACCCACCTTACTGCTGCATGAAAAGAAAAGCTATCATCTTCTGCGCTGGAACTACGTCCGCGGAGAGGGGGAGGGGGGGGGGGGTGAGACAGATTATACTTTTGTGCCGATTTTGCCCATATCCTAGTGCAGCCAACTTTTTGGGAATACCTGTAAACTATTGAAAAACATCCATACCTACAGCGGCTATCATAATCGAAGACCCGACCAAACAATGCTTTTTGCGTTTAAATATCCGTAGTTTCAATCTTATGTTATTTGGAGCACCCCCACAGTTGACATACCCGAGGTGTGTGTGTGGGGGGGGGGGTGTATGGGTTTAGTCGTGCGTGGGAGATATCAGACTCCGTTGCACAGTAAACCGCTCTATCGGACGCGTGCAGCAGACTTTCTATTGCAGCCGACTAAAGGAATAGCAAGTTGAATAATTGAATTCTGCATGGAAAAAGCCTTAGCTATGTTCACCTGTCTGCTGAATATTAACGCGACAGCATTAAGGAGCTCGTACGGCAGATAATCCGATGTCAGCGCCCGGTGGATATAGTCATCTCGAGCTACTGCTACTGCGCCGTAGCAATCTGGAGCACACCACGTAAGCCCTCCGTCGTAGTGCAGGTACACTTCAGCGAACAAAATCTTTTACACGTGAAATCTGCGACTCTAATTCTGTTACGAGTAAACTGATACCATTTTACGAGGAAACTTAATTATGCCCCGACAAAACTCGGATGATTCCAGCACATTATAGAGAAGGCGGCCTATGTGCGTGACATTTGCATACGCGTGCAAATTTTTCACTTCTTACCGATGGCAATAGAAGACGCTTTGGCGCCAGAGCTAGGGCTAAATGCGCAGCAGAGGCATGCACTGCGGAGCCTTCCTCATCGACGAGTATTGACGACACCTACGTCAACCTGTACCCGACTGCGAGGGAGGCCACGCAAGACGGGAATGTTGTGCCATGACACCCTTTCATGTGAGTCAAGAGCGAGTGGGGCTCGATAACGCTATCGCGTTCCACTTTTAAAGGCGAAGCTTAAGAGTCTCCCCAAATTTTTAATATTTCTTTGGTAATGAAGGCAGAGCAAATCGTTGTGTCAAGGTGCCAAGACTATTATAATGGTGATGGTTATGATGATTTGTGTTGTTTAACTTCTCAAAACCACGATATGATTATGAGAGACGCCATAGTGGGGGGCTCCACGGGGAGCCCGCGACCGATCCCGCGGCCTTCCGATCGGCAGCCGAGTGCCATGGCCGCAAGACCACCGCGGCGGGGTGGCTATGGAAGCCAGGGGAAGGGAAGGAAAAGGTTCAACTCCTTCGGCTGATGCCCAAGTGTCAGCATGCCGTATATTTTTCGTATCCGTATCACTCCCCCAAAACGATGGAACACGGCGTCGTGATGGGGAAGTGATGCGGTTACGAAAAGGTCTTTCCTGCCCCTGCGAAGCGTGCTTTGTTGCACACTTAGTAGCTTGAGGAGAAGACGCGCTTCGAATGCTACTCCTGTGATGCCATTTCATGAAGCTGTGGATGACCTTAAAAATCGGACGTAGAAATTAGAAACCTTGCTATTAGTAGAGCTCGTGTTCATAAAGGAGGCGTGTTTATTGCAGGCAGATTTGTTGAACATACGGTAATAATTTAAGAAGTAGAGGAAAGGGCAGTACCGCCTCATCGGTGCGATGAATCGGACAAACCTAGTTCGAATGTGTACCCCTTACGAACGGTGGCTACTGACCTGCTCTTCCATGTGACATTGTGCTTACAAGCTATGTGTTACATTACGACGTGGTTTAGCGTCGTGTGTATCGGTTACTCGATTAGAATAGCGTTCTGTATCCCGCAATAATCGAGTTCGTTACAGCGGTGCGCTATGCTGTTGTGTGCGCATGAAACTCTATTGCAGACAAAATCTCCAGGATTTTGGTTTTTCTAACATCGCTCCTTGAATATCTTACGTAACACTTCCTTGTTACTGGACCTCACGTTTTACAGAAAAAAGCAAAAATCACTGTAACGCCCCGTAAACACACCAAATGTAACATGAGAGGTAGTGGCGCCTTTTGTGGGCCGGCGTTACAGCTTTCCACAAGAAATTAAAAATAATGAAGGCCACGGAATGTTAAAATTCAGGTAAAAACTCATTTATATTTAGTAATTTCTCGTCAGTCGGCCGTTCATAAGGCCGTGTCACCAGAGAAAGAACGCATTTAACACCTAGTACAGTCATAAAACAACATAAATAAAAACAAACAAACACGAAAGCCAGCGTAAAGTCCAGTCACATGGACGCGGCACGTGTTCACTTGAATATACATGACGCGAACGGCATAACACGACGAGATTTTGTGGTATTTGTTATCTTCGACAAGACAAAACATACTGATTCTAATAAATTATTGCGGACACCCGTTTATGTAGCCGCTTCTCACGAAGTTGGCGTTGCGTCTTCGCGCCCGTCACGAAGCTTAATCCTCCCAAACGTACTCTTCTTCGTGGTCTGTCGTACGGTTGACGACATGTGCCTTGCCGTCTGGGTCACGTTCTAAGGACTTCAAAACAAGCGAGTCACGTGTTGCAGGCCAAGCTAAATCGTTGAGCGTTCATTTGGGCAATGTCACACGACGCGGGTTAACCAGGCGTGCAGTCAAGATGGCGAGCACAGTGTTTGACTTCCCCTTCGACGCCATGGGATAGGGACGGAACAAAGGAAAGGTAGTCTTTGTTTTTATGGCCTGTATAGTGCACACAATGTGTGTCGGCTTCGTAGGAACGCTGTCGTGATAATCATGCACACTTTTAGATGCGAAGCAGCTTATGAACGAGGCCTTTCCCTCCCTCACTCCGGCGTCGGCGTAGCCTGCCCCGTTAATACTCGGAGCACCCGCTAGATGGCTCTGCAGTAGAGCGCTCGCTCCACTCCGGCGCGTGTTCTAGTTTGAGTGGAGACCGCTAGTGGCGCTGTAGTTCAAGAGATACTAAATAAAAGCGCTCGCTCTCCCCCGGCGCGCTCTCTTCTACAGCAGCTGTCATGGAGCGCGCTTCGACGAACGAAGGTCGCATCGCGGCGGCGCGGGCTCGCAAAGCGCCCGCATCGCGGCAGCGTCGTCAAGCCGATCCGGAGCGGCGGGCTCGCGAAGCCCAAGCGAAACGGCGCGTCGGCAAGCGGATCCAGAGCCCGGAGGCGGCGAGGGCGCGGGCTGCTGCAGTGGCACAAAAGCGTCGGCAAGCGGATCGGGAGGCGGCGAGGGCACAGGAAGCGGCTGCCAAGCGCCGAAAGCGGTCGCTACCTGAGGTTGGTGGAGCCGATGCGCGCTTTAAGCGTGACTTTCTCGACCACACGTTCGGGCACAGCTGTAAGGCATGCGACCCCTTATGGTTCGATAACAATTTGAGCAAGATCTCGACCATCAAGAACGAGCAGTCCCGTGCCAACGCCATCGCCGTTCTGCAGCGGGAGTTTGCCGCCGACGACGATCACAGTGAGTACGCCGTTTGCTCTACGTGCAAATATTCGTTGGTGGCAGGCAAACTCCCCACGATGAGCGTGACGAACGACTACCGCTACCCGCCGAAACCCGAGCACCCGCCCGAGCTCAACCCGGTGGAGGAACATCAGGGGAACCTCGAATGTAAGGACCGTGAACAGTGATGATGAAAATAAAAGATTTGCACAACTTTAAGTCGACTCATCGCTGCTACGCATACTACTCAAGGTTCCCTTTATGGGGAGACGGGGAAATTTTTTTAAAACTCTGGCAAGGTGTGCTTTGAATAACTGAAGCCCGTCTGACGTTCAGCTTGCCTTTAGTCGATGTCTTCTTGGTCACTGTAATGTGTACCATAATTTTGATTGCAGTAGGTTCTTGGGCTTGTTTCACTCACTTTCTGCAACAAGCCATGTCTTCCACGATGAGTGCGATAATGTCGACGATAAACCCTGAAATTTAATTTAGGTGAGTGGCAGCACGGTCTGCGTGTGGCAATATTGATCACTTCTTTTCGTATCAAGTTATCGAAGGCGAAGTTGACAGCACTGCAGAGTAGTAGCAAAACCTTTGTTTGTACAGTATTGGCTGTGTGGTTCAATCTGGAATGGTGTCGTCCTGTCCTGTAGGGTCCAACAGTTTTGGTAGCTCTCCGAGATTTGCCTAGTATCGCCATTTGGTTTCCCGGTATTATTTCCGAGAGTCATGCGTCTCCAGGTAAGGATAGTTGATGGTATTTTACGAGTCAAAACCACGATATGATTATGAGGCGCGCCGTAGTGGAGGGCACCGGAAATTTATACCAACGGGAGTTTCTCTTACGTGCGCTGATAAGGCACAGCACACTGGCCTGTGTCATTATAGCCTCCATCGAATATGCCGTGGTAGTCGAGCACTATAACCACTACAACAGTCGAGTCAACAACAACTATAACCACTACATCGCCGCGGCTGACGTTCCTCTCCGGACCACACAGTGTACGTGTGCCTGTTTTGCGGTGAGAGTGGGCCCCGTCTTGGCGGTCTGTGCACTGGTGCCTCATGTGCGGAACTGTCACAGTGTGTCCTTTACACTAGAGGTGTCCTGGTCGCGTTGTTTGACATAAATTGAGCCAAGCTCTAAATATTTGTCGACACGCCGCATACGGGGACAAAAGTTCTGTTTGCCCATTATACGTAAGACGTCACAGCACTTCGGCATTTCGAGCACGATTCCACAAGTGTTCACAAAACTGTAACCTACTAAATCCGCTTGTGTACTATTGGTAATTCTAATAGATCTTGCGAGCACCGTAAATATGTAAGAGTAAGCTGTTTTCCAAATAAGCAGCTCCATTACCGCGCATCCTTGTGGGCTTATGTCATTTCATAAGCGAAACGCTGGGAGCTGAACGACTATTCTGCTCGTGTAAAATAATTCCGCCAAAGGGTAGACCTGTGTGCGCTGTCCGGCATGCATACGTGTCCTTTAGTCTGGGTTAGCTGGCGTCAGGTTGTGTCTGTGTTTGAGATTGAAGCTGGTGTTTGCGTCCTTTGTTCTCGTGTTAAATCTCTGGCGCCGGCGCTTTTGTTTTATTTTGGGTACTTTTCGATGACACCAAGTTTTGCGAAGCGGCAGCAATTGAGGCGGCGCTATTGCTTCCGCACCTGAAATCTGCCTCTAAAGAAGGAAGGGAATGCAAATGTGTCGCCTACGCGCGTTGCTAAAAGGCGGATGGCTTTTACCTAGTTCATGAAATCCGTCGCTTTTGCATGCGTTCCAAATTTGCATCTGTTTGGCCAAGCCAGCTCACGCAAGCTACTGCGGCACAGAGCTGTGCAGAGAAGGTAGCTTTCTTTATTATTATTTCGTTTTTCATCCAGTGGCCGTTGTAGACAGCGCAGTACCGGCTGACTTCGTTGAGTGGAGTAAAATAAACAGAGTGGAGAAGAGGCGGTGAGATCCCGGCTTACGCGAAGATTGGGGAACCAGAGTTAGAAGAGAAGAACCACCCGTGGCAAAATTGCGCGCGCCAAGCTGTGCCGGAGGGCAGAAAAACACCGAGGAGCGATTCACTTCCCTCTCAACTGTTGGATGCATTGCCTTGGCAGCTTGAGGCTGTTGCTAAAGCGTAGTGTGGGCGCCGCGTGAATGGCTTCCGCCTTTCGTGCCTGTCTGCCAAGGAATTATGACGTGTGTGCATGCGCAAACACCTCACTCGCACGGACACGTACGCTTCCACACCATGCGCTGCAATGCACAGAGCCAAGCAAACAAGAACACAGAAATATATGCTAAAGTACGAAGAAATATTCGTCTGTGGTCGTGTTGGCAGAACTGTCTGCGGCTTGACATTTACGTGAAGACTAATGCGCCGCGCCGCTGATTGCGTTACCGGCCAATACTTGGCGTAAGGCGCAGAACTGCACCTCTGCGATCCCTGAAGTTTCTTATCAACTTTAGTGTTTTAGAAAAGGAAAGGTGCGCGCGTTTAGTGAAGTACAGAACTAAATCAGCACCTATACGTTGACTCGTGGTCTGCGACAAATTCGTGGCCTTTGAGACGTATGCACACCGAGAGAAGTATTTGCTTGTTTGAAACTGCTCCTAAGCGATTGCGTGAAAGTGCCGACGCCTAAGAAGGGCACAAGATCACGAAGAGAGGGGTGAGCCAAGGTATGAGTGTAAAGGAGGCTTCGGAAAGAAAACACTTGTTGGCTTAAGTGCGGGGGGAAGGCAAAAAGGGAGAGAAAGAAAATTGCATAAGCGAAAGCTACAACGAAGCTGTAACCCGTCAGAAAAGCTTACACTACTTCACAGAAAAGTCCTCTCTGCTCTTTTTTGCGCTTTAGTTCAGGATGTCGACATGAACCACACAAGCCGAGAAATTTGTGTGTTCAAACCTGGAAGCGAGATATATTCCAGTGTACTCTTCTTCCTCTTTTTCATGTTCTCCGTGGCGCTGAGATATATGCCTATACCGAGCAGTCTTCAAACGCCGATCGATTGTGTCGTTCTCTGTGGACGTGATTTCTATTCGTTTTATTTATTTATATGCCCGCTAAGCAGGAGATGTAGCTTTGAGCCAAGCTGTACGCATTTGACGGGGGTGAACATGCGAGTGAATATACAGTGTCCTGGATAGCGTTGGTCCGCGTTTGCTCGCGGGAGGCCTGTCCGGTTGTTCGCGATATGCAAAGCCTTAAAGATATGCGCATATGGTCAAGTATGTCTCCTTCCACCAGGAAGCTTCCGTAACACCGGCGAAACCGCATTTCCGCTGCAGCATGTTCGGTGACGTAACAGGCCAGTTCAGACAGCCTACGATGGCAGTTTGAAATAGCTTGCATGCTTGGTAGTGCGTAATATGCCGGGCTCTTTCGTGCTTTACTTATGCTTACTTACGCTCAAAATAAAGAGTAAAGTGAATATCATCACACTGATATCGAATTAAGACAATGTCGTATTCTTTGAGGGTCCTCTTTTGGAATATCCGCTGCCGCCTTATGGAAATTCAACGAGAGGCTCAACATGCATTGCAGAGACGTTAGGCTAGTAAATCGAAATAGTGTCGCAAAATGGATGCTTTATATGAAGCAAAAGAAAACTACCGTTTTATCATGAATATTCAACTGAACTCTGCAAAGCGGCTAGCCCAAAAGTTCAAAAGACCTCTACTCAAATCACACGCAGCTCCGCCACGGTTGTCTAGCTGCTAGGCTAGCTGATGCTAAAGTCACGGGATGGAACACCGGCGGCAGGGGCTTCATTTCACTCGAGGGGAAATGCTGAGGCCCGTGTACGGTGGTTCTGGATTCGCTCGGCAGTGTCTGCGTGCTTGCGCAGGACGTTCGCATGTGCTGGCGCGTTCTCTCTCTGTGCATGTTCTTTTTCTTTTTTTCTTTGTTTGTCCTTTTGACTGCCTGTCGAATCTCCGGCCATGTGCGCGCAGGTGTGGCGTTTCCGGAAATGGTGCGGTTTCCCTGGGATGAGCGATGTATTTTGCCTCCGCGCATTGCTTTCTGAGTCATGCACTCACGTGCGCTTCAAGAGCTCGTGATTTGAAACACATTATTTTTAATATCTCAGTTTTAACCGCATGCGGTATGTTGTAAAACATCGAATTTCCCCAGCAGCTGCAAGCCGGTAACCGTCTTGCCTAACGCGTTACGTGAAGAGGGTCATCGAAAGTTCCCAAGTGCGAAAGAGAGATAGAGAGAGAAAAAGAAGCAAGAGAAAGGAAGGGAAAATGATGAGAAAGGATGCTTAAGAAGTAACACCACAAGACCGAAGGACTCTATCTGACTTGACTTGACTTGATCTGACTGGATCTGACCTGAAGACTCTTGATGGTGGTCAAGTTGCGTGTGCGATGTAGATTCTTGTGTTATTCTTTTCGTGTAATCGTATGGTTTTTTTTTTGTTTTTTTTTTCGTTATCTGTGGAGTTGCTTTGCTAGTGCCTTGTAGTTTTGTTTTAGATTGTCGAGGGCTTTTTGTAGTTGTTTTTAAACAACGCCATGTTGTTGTTTTACAAATGTCGCGGTTGTTTGTCGCTGTTATAAGGAAAACTGGCCTGCACTTGTAGCCGAACTTCGTGGTATCTTCGCATTTATCAAAGAAAGGAGGAAAAATAAAGAAAAGCACCCGACTCGACCTAACTTCACTTCATTGACTTGGTTCGCCGACGTACCATTAGTGAATTAATTAATTAATTAATTAGAACTGCTACACTAACGCCGCCTTCCGTAACGAATAATGCGAACAGTCAATTCAAAAGATTCCTACGAATCCTTACATTAAGGCGATAGCGATGATGATGTTTCATGTTTTGTGGCGCAAGAGACAAGTGTGGCCAAAGAGCGCCAGCCACATTATGATGTAAGGCGAAAGCGGGGACCCTCGGTACCTTTGGCAGCAATCTTCGACCGCCAGAACCTTTTGCAGTCGAACATTATACGTGAATTCAGTTTGGCATAAGCTGTGAAGGTCAGCACTCACATCGCCTGTCGCCGAAACCCGCTTAGCCCTGACTCGCACTATGCGTATACCCAACGTGGCTACGAGCCGCGCACGACTTTATTATCGTCAGTATTCGCGCAAATGACGTACTATTTAGTGAACTTTCAATCATGTTGGTCATACATTCGTAACTTTCTATGTCAGCTTTGGTATGTATACCAGTGAGCAAGATGATAGTTTCTTTCTCTTTTTTTTTTTTTTTGTACCGCCTATTGTGTACCCTATTTTCAGCGATCGTATTTTGAAGGTCTTAGCAGAACTTGTCTTTGGGCGAGTTGGTTCATGCTTCAAACGAAAAAAAAAAATTAAAGGAAAGACGGAGCGCTAAAAAACGACAAAGACGCGGGGTAAACACAGGACTGAATGATCAACGACAGTCGTGTGTTTACTCTGCTTCCTTGTCTGTCGTTTTTGTCGTTTCTTAGCTCCTGCGATTTTTTTTTTTTTTCATTTTCAAGGTCACCTTCGCGGGATACATATATGTCTTCCTCCTTCGTCATTGTTGCCTTTACTTCCGCAACGTTCTTAGAGCTTGGGGACAGCCGAAGTCCGTGTGCGTGCCTCGTAACGGCGCGTACGATGGCGTAACCGTCGCCATTACGTCTCGTGGAGCATAACGAACCGTGCATGCTGCAGGCATGCACCGTCGGCATCCATTGTTACAGAGCAGGGCTAGGAGCCAGCACCGCCCCCGCCTTCTCCGCTATCTCCATTGGTCGGTTCCTGTCGCTCCCCTAAGTACGCCTGTCGTGTCGGGGAATGTGTTCCCATTTCACGTACGGGCCTCCCTCCGACCTTTCCACGGCTGCCCTCTTCCTCCGTATGCATCGCGTCGCGTTCCGGATGCGCCGCACACGTTGGACAAAGTAAACTACTTGAGGCGTTTGCTCTCATTCGAATAATCGACCTCGTTCGTACTTCGATCGGTGCGTGGGAAGCGTCAGCTACAACTCTTCCACAATGCCACCAATTGATGAAATTTCCGGCACACGCCGTAGCCGGTTACGTTCTTTCTATTTTTTTTTTTCCTTTTCTCTTTCCGGATAGTAGGGGATTTAGGCCCCGTTATTAGTCGCTGTGCATTAGGGTACACTGCTAGACACTCCGTTGCTCTGGTGCCGGGTTTCCCCAGCTTGACAGTTCTCCAGCGCGTCTCCACTTGTACGAGGATATGCCTAATGTAATCGGGAATTCTAACTTCTGCAGTGACCACGCGCGCATCCACTAAAGACTGTGGCGTCGTGGCGTTTGTAACACCTGTTTCGCTTCTGTATTTTATTTTGTTCCAATGTAGTTAAGCACTGTCCTTGCAAACACGTAGTGTCGACCGAGGACGCGTGGGTGTAAGTCGTTCAGACTATCGATGAATGCCATTCGCTGGTTTCTGGGATGACCTTTCCAAGGTGTCGCCTGTCAGGAGGGGAGAAGACAGACTAACCTGTATCAACTGGGCCTGTTGTTTTCGCATCCGGCGCAGCGGTTAGCCAGATTTAATATAAATTTATCGATTTTATCGATGACTGCCTCACAAAATTTCACATTTGTTTCTTACGTCCACATCCACACAATCAAGGCATGTTCGCCTAGCCTTTTTTTTTTTTAATTTTTACGCGAAGCATTTGTTGGCGAATTTGAGCAACTTTGACTGTATCTATCGGTCTAGCCGCCTACGTCTCAGTGCTTTCCTGGTTGTCTCGTTCACCCGATATACACCAAAATTTAGATGGTAGGATGACGAACATGAACGATTAATATTTACATCTCTAGCATGACATACTGGTCGCATAAGTCACAATTAACGATACTGCAATCACATGTGGTTCTACACGTAGTGCTCGGCCCGTCGTATTCCGGTATGCACCACGGGAGTTTGAATTTTATACAGTCCATGCCAATCTAAGGCCAACTGAAAGGGACACTTAAGATGTCATTAGAACTCGCTTAAAAACAACTGAGGCATACCGTTGGTCGTAGCATGGGACTGAAATGTACAAAATGTAGACATAACAAGCACACAGACAAACACGAACGCGCCGTAATCTCCGAAGGCAACCTACCAAGCGGCCGGCGAGTATCCAACTCGGGCCCCCGAGGTGCGAGGCAAGCACGCCACCGCTAGGCTATACGGCGGCTACTCCCGAGCGGCAAATATAGTAAATAAACCTAATGCACCAGCAGATGTGATGATGGCAGCTGCATAACGTCGAGTGCTCTTCGAATGTGTGCTAAGCGCTGTGTCATCGATGTAATAACCGATACATATGTCGCCCTATCACTCGGCGTGCGTTCGTCCAACTTTGCTCGATCCCGTAGGAATACCTCAACGAACTACGCTCATGACACGCACATCAGCGCACCTTAGCGCGCATTTTTCTTCCACAAGATAGATGTCTGTGCTGTGCACTAACTTAATTGAGTGCCACCGTTACGTCCTAACATGAGCTACCATTCAATCGGCACGGTGCCTGAAATAACTGTCTACATAGCTTGCACGCTCTCTTGTAGGAGCCCTGCAGCACCGTTTGAGCACTGATATATATTCAAGAACGATACTGCAATTAGTGATACTTATGGGTCGGTTTTGGAAAGGACATTACTTTCTGCCGCGTCCTTGTCGGGAGGCCATCGGCTGCAGAAGACAGTGGCCTCTTTTAACCTGACTGCAATTATTATTGAAATATTGAATGCAGCGCCAGTCTTGAAGTCATATGACTACTCAGAACGGTGTTGCAAAGCTCCTAGAGGATAGCGTGCATGATTATATATGACGGGGCAACGACCGCCTTCGTAGCTCAGCAGTAGAGCATCGGACGCGATATCCGAAGGTCGTGGGTTCGGTTCCCACCGAAGGCAGGTTTGTCTTTTCGTCCACTTTAATTCATTTCTACTTACCCCAAAATTACAATATAATAATTACGAATTGGAATAACTTCCCCTATGCTTTCCTAGGCCTCAATGTTTGTTGTTTCACTAACTTGTTTCTAATAAATAAAGCGAGCCCTTGACCCCCTTCTATATATATATATATATATATATATATATATATATATATATATATATATATATATACGGACCACCGGCCGAAACGTTGGAAAGTAAAAAGTTCTTGCACGTTCGTCCGTTCCTTCACTGCTCATATTCGTCTGGATCCGCAGAAACATTTGCTGGATTATATATATATATATATATATATATATATATATATATATATATATATATATATATATATATATAGTTTCGCCGCAAGGGCGAAGCAAAGAATGCGATAGCAACAAAGGGGACCGCAACGCGAAGAGCATGGAGGCAGCTTGAAATTTCCAGCGCGTCCCTCGAGCTCAAAGGAGGCCGCTCAATGAACAAACAGAAGATGAGCGCGAACTATCAAGTGAAGCACGCACGAAATGAACGCACAGATATACACCGAACGAGCGCGAATAAGCTGTCACAATGGATACTCTCAGTTTGAACAGCGCTCCTGTTGCAAAGGCGGCCGTTGCGCTCCTCGCGCCATCTCGCTGGTAATGAAGAAACGCTTATAAGCGCCTGCCGTCTCTAAGTCCTGCCAGCGGTAAAGGGTGTGTATATAAGGCTCGCCGTTAGCTTCCTGAAGGATCTGCTCTTTGTGACGTAGTGGTTAGCGCCACGCGCTGCGGAGCGAGAGGTTCCTGGTTCGATACCGCGCTTCGGGAGCACTTATGTAAATTCTTTTTCTTTGAGACTTTTACATATATATACATACTTATACATGTACGGTTCATGACGGCGGCGACGGGGACGGCAAAAACCAGCCGAGACTGTCCATATAACTGCTATCGCAATAAAATCTGCTAATAATAATTTCTGGGGTCTTACATCCCAGAACAACGATATGATAATGAGAGACGCCGCAGTAGAGGACTACGGACATTTTTATCGCCTGGGGTTCATTAACGTGCACTGACATTGCAGAGCACACGGCTGCGCGCAGTGCAAACATATTAACTGTCATGTACTCAGGACCTCTAGAGACTGGCAGCGTTTTCCATGTTCAGGCGTCTTTCGGCGCGCAGTGCAAAAATGCTTGGCTCTCATGTACTGAGAAGCTCTAGAGATTGTCAGCGTTTTTTATCTTCAAAAGTGTTTCGGGGCCCTTTTATCTTACTGATCCTTAAATGATCCTTAAGTGTTATGATCTTGCAAGTTCATCGCAGTAGATTTTGTCGGCATATGCTTCAGACTGAGTCAGGACTTCCGAAACTCCAGAAACCCATGGCGGCTCCGTGAGCAGCGAAGGGACAATAAAGTATTTAGTCCTTTCATTATTTTTTTTTTCTTCTTGGTCGCTCCAGCTATCGCTTGGTCTGTCGTGTCGAACAACTTGCGGAAAGGGCATTCCGGGACACGGTTGCACTGTTTCTGCGAACTGTCCGTCCCTCGTTCTCTGTCGTTGACGGCTTGTTCCATTTCCGGCGTACGACCGGTGGGCCTGGCCTGTCACCACGTTTCCTGGCTCTAATGCGAATACAGGCACGGCATGAGAACTGAAAAATACAAGAACGAAAATTGTAATACGGTGGCAGAGGCCCGAACGAAGGAAAAAGAAGAAAAGAACGGGCTTTTCCCACGCGTGATTCTAGTACAGAAGATGTACGCGCAGGGCGTTAAAGAGCAATGGACCGTAAAATTTTCTCGAAGACAAAAAAAAAACAAAAAAACGACTGACTGATGGTCACTGCGGTCGGTAGAGAGTGAAAAAAGGAGAGGATGTATTCCTCATCTGGCATTATTCCTGAAAAACGTTAAGTGACCTGAACAGGCATTTCAGCCCCGTACCTTTCAAAACACGGTCGTTAAGGGTGCCACACACACACACACACACACACACACACACACACACACACACACACACACACACACACACACACACACACACACACACACCCGCTTTTATGTGATGCTTCAAGAGCTGTATTGCGCAAGAAAGAATTTTGCTCAATCTTATTGTTGGCGCTGTTCGTGTGCAAAAATGAATTCATAATTACGTTTTGCTGATTCTACAGACGACGTCAAAAAATTTCACGATGACTAAACACGCTTTCATGCGTGCGTTCCGCGATGACGTCTCGTTAAGATGTAATGAGAAAAGCAGTTGTTTTCTTCTTCTAAAGAACCTTCGACTAAATGTCAAATTTCGTTCGTTATTTAGTTATTTTTCAATCCGAAGTAGAGGTGCGACGTACGCCACTGCATTGCGGTGACATTACTTTGGAAAGTGGAAGCCGTCAGAGCTGAACATTTCACTGGTGACAGTTAACCCAGAAACCCAACATAAGAAACATTTTTATCTCTTTTCTGAGTGTCGTTCCTGATCGCGGAACGACACTCAGAAATTGCGCCAGCGCATGGTTCTTGGAATAGTCTCGATTGCATCGTCAATAGCCAATATTGAGGTTTTTCTCGATTCTGCTTAGAGACAACCTGACTCCTTTATGCATACATACATACATACATACATACATACATACATACATACATACGTACGTACGTACGTACGTACGTACATACATACATACATACATACATACATACATACATACATACATACATACATACATACATACATACATACATACATACATACATACATACATACATACATACATACATACATACATACATACATACCTACATACATACATAGGGGTCGTTGACGTTTAATACTGGTCCCGCTGCTATCGTGACAACGGCCGCTCTTGTTCTGCTCTTCCCCTTTTTATCATCTGCCGGCCGCAACCCGAAAGTGCGCGCACATGCCTAGTGAAGCACAACACGCTAGACGCCCATAAACTGACCACCCATTAATATATTATGGACGTTCGCGTGTGTTGCTTGTGCATTCATGCGGCGCGCCGGCGTGTGCTTTCCTTCCGAAACGCCCCACGTCCCTGGCAGCCACAGCGCTTGTTCTTCTTTCTATGCCCTCGGACATTGCTTCTCTCATCGCTATTTCGGTCTTTTATGTGCCTTGCCAGTTTGTTACGCTGGCATCTGCTTGGCTTCGATCGCACATTCCAGTGTCCATACCCGTTTCGCGAATTGTCATGGCGTTGTCTGCTTTGTGCGCTGGGGGTGGAAATGTGCCATTTGCTTTGTTGCGTGTATACTTACGCAACGCCGTGGATGTTATGCATGTAAGTGTGGCTGTTTAGCTGAGTCACTCCGCGCGGAATCGTGGTGCCTTCCTTTCAAATCCTCGATGCTTCTCGCTACGGCATAAAGATAGATATAGAGAGTGGTAACCTCACTTATACGCTTTACGCTGACCAGGTGGCGAATACTGATCATCACGTTGCACTGCCGTGAACGGTGTTGTCAGCGTCAAGCAAACATTCCGTTCGCTTCCGCACGTACCTCCCAAATTAATTTTGCTCAGCTACTGCATAACAACTTCGTACGTCACAACTGCAACTTGTGTACGCAGAGCCACATCGCATTTCGTATCATCGCGCATTTTTACAGTAAGGCTTTATACAGCTAAAGGGCGTAGTTTTGTGGCTTCAGGCTTCCTGGGATGGTGGTGGCGTCCACATTCTGCCTCGACACCCGCGCGTCTTAGGGCAACACCAAACAAATAATAAAGAAATAATAGTAAAGAAGGTTCTCGAGCTGGTCATATTTTTATGTAAGGGGGCTTCATTGCTCCTAGAGAAGTTCCTTTCAAGCATTGCATTCGGGTTTTGAAATGAAGTCGGTCTGAAGCGGATCGTTGCTAGCTTAGGATTTGTAAGCTTTCTCCACTCTGGGAAATGGGAAACAGTCTATAAAATACTTTTTTTTTTTCATATATAAAAGGGCTTTAGGACCGTGACATTTTTATACGAAAGCGCTTATACTTCTCCTGAAAAGATGTGCTTCTAACGTTGAATTTGTGGTTAGAGGGGAAGCCGATTTTAATGGTGTCCGTGCCAGCTTGGAATCTGTCAACTTTCTTTCGCACATTGCGTGTTGCAGTGAAACATACTGATAAAGAGAAATGCTGCCCGTTGCGAAGCGGAGAATGCGGTCTCGTAGGCGGGCTTGATAAGAAAAAGTGCCTTAATAAAATTGGCCCGTCGATGGCGGTGTCGTCGTCGGCGTGTCGAGATGGACTGCACAATGGTTTCAACGTTGAAGGGCACCTTCACAACCCGGATTTTGACACGAAACGTGCGTCCGCCACCTCACCTCCGTGTCATGTGAATAAGAGAGCGTCGCTGGTCATCCGCATGTGGCTCGCTCTTTCTTTTTTTTTTTTAACGGGACGAAGCACCTCAGGGTCGAGGCTTGTCCGCCCGGCGTCTGTCCGTGCTCACGGCACAGCACCGTTGCTATATAGTGTGTGGGGCGTGTGCTCAATATGGAGGCAGTGCAGCCAGACAGTGCATGTGTAGGGTTGTCGTGTCAGAAGCGATTCTCACGTGTTTCTGCTAATGCGCCCTGGGCTGTCGGCGTCTAACGTCGTCCTCGTAGTGGCCACGGTAAAGCAAGCCCATTTAGCAGCGACTGACGCATCCTGTGGGAAACGCCGCATGTTTCGCAGCTTGCCAGGTTTCACGTTAGTGAGCTGTCATGAAGTCTAGGGGGAGAAGCACCTTAGGACCCAGCTTCGTTGTCGACTCTCGCTGTCACGGTATATTGGAAACAGCTGCTATAGTCGAAACATACGTATGTGAATCCAGAACTCAAGACGATATACGAATTATAACAAGAGAATTAAAATGCAACAGCATTAAAGAGGAAGCAAATAAATACATTTGTACATTACGTCACTCATTTCACATTCGCAGTGGCAACGCGCGGGTGACGTTCGGTAACAGACTGGTTCGATACCAAGTGCTTCGAGACTCGTCATGATTCACATTAGTGAAGATGCGGTGATTTTTTTTTCTTTTTTGGGGTTCTGGTATATATTGTTTTGGTCGCGGTATCAAGAGAGAGGGAGAGAGAGTAAACATTATTGACCATGTAGTCATCTAGCTATTAGACGAGGTAGTCAGCCAGGCCATGCCTGGCAGCCACCTCCCCTGCTCTATTCATTACCCGAAGCAGGACCGCCTGGGTTGTGGCATAAAACTATGATGTCTTACCACGCCGCAGGCTAGTAATGCGATTGCGGGCTCCACAGCTGTCTCACTTTGCTCGTTTATTCCTTCGTGGAGCACGACTTCGGACGCCTTCCGTCTAAAAATTGCGCCATTTTCGGGACACAAATTTACCAGCTTGTAGTGCTGCTAGTAAATGCGAGTAAGCTGTGAGACCTGAAGCGCTCGTTGCGCTCCTTGAAACGTATGAAATCCAGCGTAGTCTGGTCCTCTGAAGGCGGCCGTCACCGGCGAGAGGGTACGGAACTTGCATCTTGTTGTTTGAACTTGCTCCTTGTTCTTTTTCTTTTTTAACACAAAAAGAAAGTGTTTTATACCAGGGTCCACCACAACGCATACGTCAATGATTGATTTCTGGGGTTTTACGTCCCAAAACCAGCTGTGGTTATGAGAGGCGCCGCAGTGGAGGGCTCCGGTAATTTCGACCCCCTGGGGTTCTTTAACGTGCACTGACATCGCACAGCACACGGGCCTCAGCATTTCGCCTCCATCGAAATGCAGCCGCCGCGGCCTGGATTCGATTCCGCGACCCTCGGATCAGCAGCCAAGTATCATAGCCACTAGACCACCGTGGCGGGGCACCTTCATAAAGGGTACACATTCAACCTAGGTTTGCCCGATTCATCGCACCGATGAGGCGGTACTGCCCTTTCCTCTGCTTCTTAAATTATTACCGTATGTTCAACAAATCTGCCTGAAATAGACACGCCTCATTTATGAACATGAGCTCTGCTAATAGCAAGGTTTCTAGTTTCTACGTCTGATTTCTAAGGTCATCCACAGCTTGATGAAATGGCATCACAGGAGTAGCATTCGAAGCGCGTCTTCTCCTCAAGCCTACTAACTGTGCAACAAAGCACGCTTCGCAGGGGCAGGAGAGACCTTTTCGTAACCGCATCACTTCCCCAAAACGACGCCGTGCTGCATTGTTTTGGGGGAATGATACGGATATGAAAAATATGCGGCATGCTGACACCTTGGCATCAGCCGAATGAGTTGAAACTTTTCCTTCCCTTCCCCTGGCTTCCATAGCCACCCCGCCGCGGTGGTCTTGCGGCCATGGCACTCGGCTGCCGATCGGAAGGCCGCGGGATTGGTCGCTGGCTCCCCGTGGAGCCCCCCACTATGGCGTCTCTCATAAACATATCGTGGTTTTGAGAAGTTAAACAACAGAAATCATCATAACCGTCACCATCATAAAGGTCTTGGCACCTTGACACAACGATTTGCTCTGCCTTCATTACCAAAGAAATATTAAAAATTTGTGCATATTTACGCACGCGTTGTCATTTATGCTTCTGGTCTTTGTGAGATTCCTGCGCTCCCACGTCGTAGCTCGCGCCGAGTTCCGGATTAACTTAGTTAACGCGCACGCTGCGAATCCTTCTGGTTCAACTACGCACAAGTGAAATCTCCCGCCGCACTGCATTGCAGCTCAAGATCCAGTGCCTATATATTTGGGTGGCCGGTGAATGGTTGTGCTGCGCGAGCAGTCGGTTTTTTTCAGTCAAGAAACTCGCTAGCAGACGCTGCCTGCGTCAGCGTTGTCTCTCGCGGGCTAGGGCGCGTTCTCGTTCCTTGCGAGCTGGTAAAGCGTTCATCGAAGAAAGAGCGTTTCCATAGTCAACGCGCGCCGTTCGCTCTCTGTCAAGACAGTCCGCCGCGGTGGTGTAGTGGTTACGGTACTCAGCTGCCACCCAAAATACGCGGGTTCGATCCCGGCCGCGGCGGTCGCATTTTCGATGGAGGTGAAAATGCCAGAGGCCCGTGTACTGTGCGTTGTCAGTGCACGTTAAAGAACCCCAGGTGGTCTAAATTTCCGGAGCCCTCCACTACGGCCTTTCTCTCCTCTCTATCTCTTTCACTCCCTTTCCTCCACCCCCACGTACGCTTAGCCGTGCTCCCTACATGGGCTGCAGAAATTAGCGTCCTTTCCTAACCGAACCACAATCAATCAAGACATCAGATGGGAGAGAGAGAAATCGCGCGCCGGGAGACACGCGCCGAGAACGAGCATGGCTACGACGCGACAATGGACAAGCCTCGACCAGAGCTTCTCCCCTAAAATTCTGCGTTAGGCGCCAGAGCACGGCAACGACGTTGACGGGTCAATATGGCGCAAGTAAATATGACTGATACCACTGTCGCGCGGCATTTACTATAGACTGTGCCCAGTTATTAAGTAAACTACTTCAGTTACCGCAAAGAGTTGGCCCTGGATGTTATGGGGGCGATGTGTGAACGTGGGTTCATCCACGTCAAGCGGTGCCGTGTCATGCGAAGCGAAACACCGATAGCAATGGGCAAGTTCTCCTCGATGTAACAATAAACATTCAACTGCTTATGCGAAGAGACATTTCACTTTCATTATATACCGATTCCTTTGACAGAAGGAACAGCCTTTTTTTTTTCACCTTCTTTAGGTCGACTTGTGCTCTTCGTCTGGTTTAACAACGGGGAGAGTAAATCGTGAAATCAGCCATCCTTGCGCTACATCGTCTGCTTCGATTTAACGAGATTTCATGTGTGGCAAAAAATTCTCCCCTTTACTGGCGCACAGGGTGCTGGGTAACATGACGGGCGAGTAGATCAAAGACGTACACGCTGGTCCTAATGTGTCTTTTTATTCATCACGCGAGCGGTGTTTGCCGTCATGGAGAAGCGTCTTTCGAGGAATCCTGGTCGACTGAGTGGAAGAGCATCGTGAATTTTCAATCTAGCGTTAGTGGATGCGCGCCTGGGCGCACCCTCAGGCTTCTTGTTTAACGTATCAGCGGCTGGCTCAGAGGCCACTATCCAAGCCTAGGGTAAAACGTGTTGGATCCAAAAAAAAAAAAAAAAAGTCAACGCACGGTGGCTCTGTTCGCAGGGCCGTCATCCTGCTTCCAGAGCAGGACCTACGGCCGCATGCTTCAGGAAAGTTCAATCGGTCCTTTCTGGGGGCGCTACCGTGGCCACCCCTGTGCCTTTAGAGCGGGGCAAGTTGTTATAGGAGGAAGAGAGACCTCAGAATGGCAATCAACGACAGACCCAAAGCTGAACGATGGTAGTAACTTGCGATGCGTTCAGCGATGAAATCGAAAGCAGTCAAACTGGCCAACAGGAGACCGTGCCGAAATGCTTTGATGTCGCGTTCCCATTGCTTGAAAGCAACGGGTGTCCCACGGCTTCCCACGGCGTCGACTTGTTTTGACCGTCTGCTTCCATCAATACGGCTCCCAATCTATTTTGCTTTCCTCCGATGACGGGATGGAGGGCGTAAACAGCTGCACCGCAGTAACGCGAAGCCATGGTTGGGTCAAAAAAGAGGAAAGGCGGAATCGGGGAAAGGAGGAATCGGGGAGGGAATGGAAATGGCGCGTGGCATCGTGTTGCCCAAGCGAGGAAAAGGCGGCACCTATGGGTTGGGCTAGGCTGCTAATGCGAATCGAGGCTAATATAGCAATACGCTTCGTTGAGACGTAATAAGACAGTTACGTTCACACTGAAGGACCACCAACATGATAGGACTACCATCGCGAGTGCCTCGTATTTGCTTTCAGGGTGTCTGTGTTCCTAAGTTTCGCTCCGTCCTTCTAGCCAAACGAGGTTTGCTTTTCTCTCTGTCTTTAGAAGACCAGGGCATTGTGCACTGACTCGGTCTGCCGGCTCGTGGATCAATGCTGTTATCGTAGTGGGTACACGGCCTTTCTGAGTCTTCAGTCTCGCTATCTTGGGTGTGTCGTGCTCTCGAGCTCTTTATGAATACGATCCGATTCGCCCTTCGGCATCGCACAGGCCGTGCATTAGTGGGTTTCTATATTCACGAAACGTAGACAAGCTTGCCAGGTGCGTAAGGAATAAGTTGACCAAAATACTTGGGCACATAACGAACCGCTGCTAAGACAATTTAACAACTGTTGTTGCCGACCTTCAATAATGTCGACCACAAACTGTGCTGAACATTTTTGTTGTTTTAAAATGTTAGATAAGTGTTTCTATAATAATAATAATAATAATATAATAATAATAATAATAATAATAATAATAATAATAATAATAATAATCTGGATGACTAAAGCAGTAACGAATTGATGTTTGTTTTTGTCTACGGTCTGATTTTCGTGCTGTAGCTTGTGCGCAAAACCGGCAGTATAGTTACGGAATGAATTTAACTTATAAATCGCGAATTCAATATTTGTGAGTTATTGTGTTGCTAAATAAGGCTATTAGAATAAGGAGCAAAAAAAAACCACATGAACAACATAGAACGGTCGTAAAATATTGTGCGCCAGTTTATCTCTTAGAGTCCAGGACTTTTGACTTGGCAAACCACTGCGTCCCAATGGACTCAATACGTTTCGGCAATAGCATGAAAGCAGTCACAAATGGTTAATTTTTGCAACCACGTAGCCTTGTGAAGCTCTTTCACACTACTTTTCTCAAATGTATTCTAAACCACGGCGGCCGTGCCTCAACTAGCTCATTGTAATGATCCCGCTACTCCGAATGAGTCCTCTTCGATAGTTCTCTTTCCTCGTAGAGGTGCCTCAGGGTTGACGGATATGGATGTTTTCCCCGTGGGCGCTACCATGTTGCCGAGCGGGCGGGGCCGTCTCTCATCTGGCAACCCACTTGCTTAGGTGAACGCTTACGTTCACATGGTCGCTATGCGGGCGGCGGTAGTTTTGGTCGCCTTTTTCAGTTCTGGCACGCTAAAGTTCGCATGAATTCGGGCTGTGTTCATAGGAAATGAGTCTGTGAGACGTCCTGACAATGTTTCAGCGTTTGATGGTTACTTATGTTAACACAGAACACCATGAACAAGTCCCACAGTCTCTCAGTTTGTAAAAGGCGCGCATGTTTTGCACACTTTCTGCACCCTCAACGCCTCGACGCTTGTCCCCTCGACACCCCTCGGGCATACAACAAGTTGTTTTCTTGAGTTGCATATTTCGCCTTCTCCCCCCCCCCCCCCCCTTCTCTCTTTCTTTTTTCTTTAACGCTTTGTTTACGCCTTTGCATTGGCTATACCGCTCATATATACATGAGGTCGTGTGTACGTGGACGCGATGAATGTTTTCGGTTGCGTCTCTCGGGTGGTTTCTGTTTTTTCTTTGTTCACTTCCCCCTTTTTTTTTTCACTCAATTACACCCTTGATGGGTGGGGGCTACAGTTTTGTGCCACAAAAAGGAAACGGGAGAGGCAGGAGCGAGGGTGAAAAAGGAACGTGACTTGCAAATGCCGTCGGCTTTCGCGAACGGCTAGCTGGAGTCCGCAGTCAGCGCCTCCGCTGCCGCAGTCGAGGCATTGCAGGGATTGTGGTTGGAGTGGCTGTGTACCGCAGCCCATTTTGCTACCATACTCTACAGTGAAAATGGGTGTAGTTTCTGCTGCCCACGGGAGGCCGATAGAGGCGCACGATGTCACGCAGTGCGCACCCGTGCCGAAGCCCGCGATCAGCCGCGGGAGCGAGCCGTTCGTGTGTGTTAGGGGCGAAGCTCCTCTTAGTCTAACCTTGTCACGCGTGAGGCGTCAGGCGTCAGGCGTCAGGCGTAACCCGCGTGCTGGGAGGCACGCGCTCGCCCTCGGCGCGTGCCTCCCGGCGCGTGCCTCTCTCTCTCTCTCCCGGCGCTGCCTCCCGACGCGTGCCTCTGCTGTCTTGTGTGAGAGAGAGACAGAGAGAGAGCGAAAGGCGCGTGTTGGCTATGGGAACGCCCTTAGAGGAACGCTGTACCAGCTCGCAAAGAAGGAGAACGCGCCTTCACCCGCGACGTTCAACGTTGGCGCAGGCAGCGTCTCCTAGCGAGTTTCTTGATTGAGAAATACCGAGTGCTCGCGTTGGAGAAGCGTTCACCGGCAACCCATATATATGTATATATATAGGCACTGGATCTTGACTTGCAATGAAGTGCCGGTGGGAGATTTCACTTGTTCATAGTTGAACCATGAGGATTCGTAGCGTGCGCGTTAACTAAATTAATCCGGAACTCGGCACGATCTACGATGAACCTCCCGAGCTTCGCCCACTCACCATCATTCACTCCGTGGATATGCTGTAATTTTTTTTTAACCTCGTCTACCGAACGTACTGTCGTTGCAAAATTCGCCCTATAATCGGCAGAGAAGCTGCATATTATCTCTTGAAGAAACGCTATGCAATAGTAAGAGGGTGTTTTTCGTCTTTCTTCCTTCGCCTAGCAGATCATTGAAGGGACTCGTAAGGGCATGCTTCTTCCGTTCATAGCCGTGGTTGAGAATTGGTGCCGGGTTCCTTGTGCTAGGTTCGCCAGAAAGGAAGGGCTCCGAACATACCCGAAAACTTCTAGCACGTACGAAGTTTTTCCCTATTAAGCAGGTAATCCAAGAGTGCCGCTGCTTCTCGTCGTGAGGAAACGGTGCAACTGGAAGAATCCGCAGACTCTCCGCGTCTGTTGACGCATGTCGCATAATTCCTTTTGCCAAGGGTTTCCTTTTCGTGTAGTTGTTAGTGCAAACAAGGACTGCACACTGGCCCCCTGTTGATCATTTGTTTGCTGACGTCGCCATAAAAGAGAAAATAACCCGCAGGTTGACCTACAACACACACAAATTGTTCGACAACGTCATACATCCAAGCATCGGCGCGAGCTCGCACTGGCCAGGAGAGGAGGAAGGCGAGGGCGCGCACGTGGCCAGCCCGCTCCTCCTCGCCCCGTGTAAGCAGTCTATACCAGCGAACGAAGGTTGCGAAATTAGCCGAACATATCCGATTCCTGCTGGACGCAGCGTCGCTTTGAATCCTTCCCATCACATCCCCAAGCTGCTCTGTCTCTGACATCCGTGAGATGCCGACCCTAAAACCTTTGCCTTGCGTTTCTGCGGCTCATTCAGCTTCATCTGGAATGTGCCGGCCGATTTCTCAACTGCTCTCGTAGCCATTGAGCACACATTCAGGCCTAAGCTTGTTGTGGCGTGTCTTTTGTGCATACGAGTTTCTATCGCACACTGCTTCAGAAAAGCGCGTCGCGTGAACTTGCGTTGAGATGCTTCTTCGCAACTAGCTGTCACCTACAAAAAGCAAAAAAAGCTCGTTCCTTCTTTTTTTTTTTTTTTCGAAATACATCGCGCCATTGTCTGTTATTTAGAATGAGTCTGCGGGCAAAACTTCCAGGCTCTGCGTGCATCATTTTCCTTAAATGCCAGGCCTGTCGCGACATCAGCTGACCCTGTAATAGGAACGGCAGGGCCGATAAAGAAAATAAAGATAACGGGAATTAAAAAAAAAAAACTGAAGCTATGAAGGTATTGATCCGCACCCTGTTTTCCAACGTGCCACGCTATCTCACGTTCCGCGAAACGTTTTTAGCGAAAGTGGCGGTGACACGCGGTGTTTGTGCGTCTAACGGTCGTTTGCACGTCATTAGCATTGGGGATGAAGGGGAAGGGGGTTTGTCTTTATTGACGCCAGGTAGCACCACACGGTGTGGGTGGCGTGCGCACGCGTTTTTTTTTTTTTCTCATGAGCGCGGCCATCACGCGAGAACTTTGTCAGGGTTTCTTGTTCGCAATTAGGTCAGCCTCAATTAGGAAGCGTGGAATGGACGCAAGAGGTCAGCGATCAACCTCTTTCTGGAAAACACCCGAGCAGAATCGACGCAGCGAACTCGAGTTTTCCGGATACCCAGGACGTCTGACGATGGGTTCCGGTAGCGTAACTTTGACGAGGTGGTGACTTCGTTGCTTCGCAGCTGCCTTTGGAAGTACTGTCCCCGCTAGATTACCGGTGCATGCCTCGGTAAGTAGTTGATTCCTCCTTCCCAATTTATATTTTAGGAATATGCTGCATGTACGTAGATTCGCAGGAGAGCAACGAAAATTGTGTTTTTGCGTTGATTACAACGAACTTCGCACGCACGCTTATGACATACTTATTGCTCACTTTCTTAATGTTTTCTTCTTTTTCTTTTCTTTTCTTCTTTTTTTTTATGCAGGGGCCCGATATTGGGCCCTTAGAGTAAATAAATGAAATGGAACAATGAAAACGAAAGCAGTTCGGGTGGTAAAATTTCTCAGATCCCGTGTTTCGCTAAAAGCAAGATTGTTGCAAGCGGCTTAGCTTGATTTTATATTTTTCTTTTCGTGATTTCTTGTCACATTCTGCAACGTCGGTGTAAGGAGCGGCGTCGGGGCTGAAATGAAACATTAGCTGATTTGTCGGAATGAAACATTAGCCGATTCCTCGCGGGAGTCAGCTAACTTCCACAAATGCACTGCAATAGAGACTTCAGAACTCGTGCGACTCTACACGTGTGGCACAAATGTGTATTATTCTTGTTAGTGGCGCTAAACCACCTTTGTGTTCAATCGTGCTGGTATCGGAATAACTTTGGATACCTGAACAACGAAGGCACCCGATTTATCGGGTTCTTCGCAAGTCCTTCAGTCTGGGCTTCCTTTTAATTTTTATCGTTGCATTGCTTCGCGATAAGAGTCCCGCGAATAGTTTCATTGACGCGAAATTGATTGCCGACGTCAAGGTAAAGGGACCACCTTCTATAGTGACGCGTAGCGTAGCGGTGACTTAGTGCGGGCCTCACTGGTGTAGGAATAAGGTGGTCATTAACGCTCATGGGAGGTCCATCGCGTATTCAAGTCACTCAATAAGCCTTCGCGGGAATCTGGTTCTCTGCGCGGCTCGTAAGCCCACTTTAGGGTCACTACGTGACTCTGGTCTTTTGTTGTTTTCTCCTTGTTCTCTCCTTTATTGCTTGTCTCCGCGAAGCAAGGAATCTGGGCATTGCTGCTCTGCATCAACACCCCTCGTCATCGCCCGCACGTTCCTAACCGGCACTTTCACGGACGAGCGTCGCTGGCGGCGATAAAGATGGATTTCTCGGTCATGAGCGCTATTACTCCACGCGCTACGAGTTATGGAAAGAAGGGCCCTATATTTAGGCCTAGTTCTTCGAAGATGAAGCGTGGAGGGCGAGTAAGATGGGTGAAGACCGAGGCAGCAATCATCGTACTTTCTTTTACCGTCGTCACCAACTGATGCGTGATACGCACTTCATCGTTGCGGCAGCTCGGTCGCTCACTGACTCTACGTCCCTCTCTCTGCGCTCACTCGGTAATTGAATATCGCTCGCTCACTGACTGGCGCTGAGCCGTGCTACCTTTTATTGGTCTGCAGAAACATGCGCCTATTTCCTTTCTAACGAACCACTCTTCTCACTGACTGACTGAGCCGCCTACTTTCACTCACTCACTCACTCACTCACTCACTCACTCACTCACTCACTCACTCACTCACTCACTCACTCACTCACTCACTCACTCACTCACTCACTCACTCCGAACTGCACTAGCTCGTATAGCGACTGATCAAAGAGTAGCATTAGAGCAAATTATATTTGCATGATTACCTTATAAATCATCGCAGCTGATGCGGACGATGACGCTTTCGCAGCTTTAATAGACTACACATGAACTGGCGCTCGCTGTGGCTGGCTGTGAGCCTGGATTTCTGGGCTAAGAGCCCACCCGACTTTCTTTCTCTAGAGTTGATCTACCTTGCTTTCCTTCGCTCCTTTGTTTCTCCCTCTCCTTCTATTTTTCGTATTTAGAAGGCAGCTTTCGTGGATAACGAGTAATAATATCTGTACCGGGCGCTTTACTTTGCGTTTAGTTCATGGCTGCTGCTCAGGTTATATCGGCGATGGCAAAAGCATCAGAGGAACGGCGTTCGGAGTTCGCAGGTTGCCGTGCTATATAACACGGCCTGCGTAAGGTGAAGAAGACATCGTGCCGTGGAACGCAGATAAAAGCCGAGCAAACGAACCAGAGCCCGGGGCGTATTTGTCCGGGCGCGAAAGAGTGTCCCTAATCGATTTGGTCGATGCGGTGCGCACGCACGTCAGGTGCAGCCGAGTTGGATTTGTCCTTTCGCGTAGTCGTATACGCGACGCTGCCAGATTAGCGCATGCATTCCTCGGCGCTTCGGGGCTTGAGCGACCCATTTGCGAGCCGCCCACCACCAGGGCTGGGGATGTTCAGAGACTTCCGGGTGGGATGCTGTGGATGACGGGTCGACGAGGCATTTGCACTGGTCCTCGGAATCCGTTTGTCCTCTTCGAGGTAAACATAACGGAAAGTCTGGTGGTCTGCTTCCTCTTTTGCCTTTCGTTGTGCGAACCTCACCGGCATGCATGTGTTATATCAACCCCGCTTAGAAAAAAAAAAGATTATTGGTTTTAATGGATAGGTAGATAGGGAGCAAAAAAAAAAAAGTAAGGCAGGCGGACAGAGCGATGCGCGATAGGGAAGTTCCGTGGAATTAAGTTAACCTGTAACTGAACATTATGTCCGTCGGTGACATACATACATACATACATACATACATACATACATACATACATACATACATACATACATACATACATACATACATACATACATACATACATACATACATACATACATACATACGTGCCGTCAATAGAAAAGAGTAATGCCGCACCGAGCAAAGGAGGTTAGGACTTTCGGGGCTCATCGGTGACCGTGTTCATCGAATGAACAGGAGATCGCAAGCGCGTAGCAAGCGTCTATAGAAGCGACGCTTGCCGAGCCTTCGCGGCGAGTCCGAGAAATGGGCGACCTCGCCAATGTGGCAGGCCGCCGCTTCGATAAAACAAAAGAAAGGCTGCCGACTTCAAATCGCTCCCCTTCTTGCAGTCGAGCACGAAATCATTACGAGTTACCGCTCGCGGTCCAAACTCCATCCACCACCACCCCTCTCCTTTCTGCGTGGTCCGGCTAGATCGCTCTCGGCGGTGTTGCGCCGTAAATCCTTCTGTTGCCGGGCGGAAGGCGCTGTTGCCCCGCGAGTGCTTAGCGGTTGATCTCCGTTCCCCAGCATCGTTCGCTTGCCGCCGTTTCCGACGTACTCTGGGGATTGATCAATTCGATAAAGGCGCACGCTGAGCGCTTTAGGAGCGGGAAGAAAGAAGAAAAAGCGCGTATGTATGTATGTATGTATGTATGTATGTATGTATGTATGTATGTATGTATGTATGTATGTATGTATGTATGTATGTATGTATGTATTTTGGCAACACGCACTGTCAACTGTCAATAAGGAGAAATTATCCATCCAGCCTTTCATCTGCATAAAGTTACTCGAGGTATATGTCAGTTGAGGTGATCATGTTGACGTTATCCTGTGGCTACATAGATGCGTGATTTTCGTGATATAATATTACCTGGAAACACCGTTGAAAGTCAAGTTTAATAATGGTGAAGAGCAGGGGACGGGATAGGATGTAACGGCGTCGAACACTTCATTAGCAAGCTAAGATCATTTAGGCGAATGCTAAGCTCCGTCTCAGACGTTCCCTTCAGCGCCGTGGAGGCAACAGGGCTGCTCAGCGAATAAGAACGAAGCAAAAATCCCCGAAAATGCATTCATCTGCTCCGCGTCGCGTGCCGAGCGTCTGCACGCAGGCACGGGGGAGGCAAGCAAGCGGCAGTGCCGGATATAAACGTGGCGGCATTCGCCGGGGCGAGTGCTTTTCGTCTCGAATAGATCAAGCCGTGCGTGTCCCGCAAGTTCTCAACTGACGCTTTTATTCTCTTTAGATTGGTAGCTTTACGCTTACACAGCAAGGAAGAGGAGGACGAGGGAGGGAGGGAGGGAGGAAGGAAGGAAGGGAGGGAGGGAGGTTAACCAGAGAGCGTCCAGTTAGCTACCCTGCACTGGGGAATTGGGAAAGGGGAATAGAAAGATGAAGGAGAGAAGAGGGAAAGAAAAAGGATTACATAGCCAAGTGTTCGTGAATCATTTCGCACCGTTTCCCAGAGTGACTCTCAATTATCGGTGCCGTGGGTTTTGCAGGCGTGGCTGAACACAGATGTGATCTCTGTAATATCGAGAAAGCGCACCTGAGGCCACGGAGAAAGAGCTTTCACCATTTGTTTGTTGCTGGAAGGACAGTAGGCAAACAGCAAGCGTGAATTCGGGTAAGAATGAGCGGTCACTTCTGCGTGGGGGCTCCCATATTGCTTGGTAGTCAGAGCTACTGGCGGTTACCGATGTAATAATTAGAGGAATAGCAGGCACATGCGAAGTGGTATAAATGTATCGTATATCGATGTGACGCAACACGTGCCAAACGAGCGCAGATGTCTCAACCCGGCCATTACATGCGGAACTATGTCTCGCTGCGCAAGCATGTCGCCTCTTTACACCCCGCAGCTTTGGTAGCGCTAAACAGTGGCGAGATCGAGTGGAGCGAAGACGCTGGTCGAAGCGAATGTTCTGTTCAATCTGGCAACGACGTCACCGTGTCTTTCATTTTCTTGTAATATTTTCTTGGCTTTCCATGCATGTTTTTCGAGTCAATGCATGTTTTGCGAGTCAGAGAAGGGAAGTAACTAGTAACAACAGCAGCATCTTAAACTGATTCGCCTATAGACGTTTTTAGTACGAAAGCGCAACAGCTGTTACGCAAGGTACCGAAGTGCGCTTTTTAACTTCGTCGGCCACAGAGCTCTCCGGGTCAATATTTTTTTTCAGCGCATTACATAAGTAAATGGAATTTGAAAGAGGCCAGCACGAAGCAAGATGTAGTGCGATGGCGGCGTTCTCGAACGGAACTGTCCATCGTTAATCGATAAATCGTATAAGCAAATGTACCCACAACACGACATGCCATAACGTCGGTCACTAAAGAAACAAAATATTTCCACAAGAACCGCATAAGAACAGTTGTCCACAGGCAAACGCAAAAAAGAGCGTGATACGGCGTCGACTATTTTTCGTGGAAAAAGCTGCCCACCGCCAAGCCGGGCTTAAGCAACGTTCGTCTGCTGCACCTTTCATGTTTTGTACTCTCAGCTGCCTCCAAGACTATAGCATAGCGCTTAGCATAGCAGGACTACAGCACAGCGCTTAGCAAGACTACAGCAAGACTTAGCAAGACGACAACTTAGCAAGCCTACAGCATAGAGCGCGAAGGACACTTACCTGTTCTCACGTCATATTGGTTGTGATGAGCACTATCCCACCAAAAATACTAGCTATATACAACAGGACTTTCCAGTTTCCACGTTACCGCGCTGCGATCCGGAGGTGAAATTAAATTCTCAAGGACGGATTGCTTAACGGCCCGTGGCAACGAGACGCTCCTGAAGGCAAAATGACTTCAGCTATATACACTGCATTGTGCGCACCATGACTTGGATCCATCCGCGCTTTCTGCCTCTTGTCCCCGCATCCCCATCGGCGCCTCTAGTGTAGGAAACCGCAAAGAAAAAGTCTAGTTAACCTCTCTGAACTTTCTGCATTCCATCTCAACTACGAGAACAGCAACACCGAACTGCACGCTGACGCACGCGCGTACAAGTATGCAATCGACACAAGTATACACAGAACGCAACAGAGCAACCAAAGGACGCTACATTGCTGCGGTGTTTCTTCATTCTTCTTTCCTTCTTCATTGGTCCCTACGGTAAGGCCTTTTCAGGATGCAAGTTCGGTAACTTTTTTACCGTTCTAGGAACGCGTGTGCGTTTCCTAGCGAGGCGTTCGTTCCTTGCGTACCTCTACAGGAGCGGAAAAAGAAAAACTTTAAAGTGGTTTCATTTGTGAACGTCTGTTTTCGATTGCAGAATGACTCTTCTGCGCGGCCCTTCTTCCTTTGAATGCTGCAGCCCCATTTCCAAATGTGCCTCTGTCGGCCCTCTTTTGAAACTGCGGGCAGTAACGAAACGGAGGAAGCCTGGCCTACTCAGAGAGTGCTGCGTTTGCAAGTTGTCGTTTGGGGGAAACATTCACGCGGGGACAGTCGGCAACGTATACCGCCATTGAGCGAACTTATATACTCGCTTTACCAAAGCAGAGATTTCAGTTCAACCGGGGAACTAGAAATTGCCCGTTGATTTTCGAGCAAGTGCCCGACATTTCGGGAACGTTCGCGCAGAGGGCCGGTTCCGTTGTGAGGCATTCATTGCTGAAAGGGGCTCCGGCAAAAAGAAGGGATGAAATGAAAGACCCATCTGTAAAGTTGTAATCAGTCGCCGGCACTTCTACTCATTACCGTTCTGTGCAGCCACGTTTTTCTGACCGGTGCGAGCACGGATGTATTTCGCCTAAATTTATTTTGATTCTTGCAGCCAATGTTAGGCTTGCAAAAGTGCCGCGCGCGCGCGTTTGTGTGTGTGTGTGCGCGTGTGCGTGCGTGTGTGCGTGCGTGTGTGTGTGTGTGTGTGTGTGTGTGTGTGTGTGTGTGTGTAGCAATATTACACCGATAGCACTATCGACATACTACAGGCAGTTTATCCATACACTCTTAGCACGGTAACCTTTAGCTTATTCTATAGGTACACAAAAATGTGAAAATATGATCCTTTATAAAGGTTAAAGCTCTTTAACCTTTAGTAAAGGAGCATATTTCCACATTTTTGTGTACCTATAAAATGAATTAAAGGTTACCGTGCTAAGGAGTGTAGTTTTGCTATCGATGGTTTTTCTTACACTATTGATAGTTCATCGATAGTTGTGCTATCGATAGTTTACACTGTGGATAGCTTCAAAAGAAAAAGCTATCGATACTATGCATAATCACCGTACTGATAGTTTTCGATCACTAATGTCAACCGTCTGCCTCATTCGACTCGTTATGTGTTACACATTGCAGTATTTTTGTACCATATATATATATATATATATATATATATATATATATATATATATATATATATATATATATATATATATATATATATATATATATATATATGGATATGGTGGATTGGAAATCGTTGGGAGAGGTCTTCGTCCTGCAGTGGACCTAAACAGGCTGATGATGATATATATATATATATATATATATATATATATATATATATATATATATATATATATATATATATATATATATATACCCCACCGCTTCCGGAAGTCCCCCAGCGCTGCGACTGACTCCTTATAAATTTCACATCCTTGTCTCGTAGGCACAAATAAACGGCATCTGTACGCCAAAACGCTAACGGACTGCACCTCCCACCACCTGGTCACTTAGGCTTAAGCTGGCAGTTGTCAACATCTGGCGTTCCGGTCTCAAATATCGCCCACTAGCTGTCCCGCAAATCTCGTGGCAAAATTTTCAAAAGGCATCACATCTCGCACTAGAAAGTTTTTAGTTGTCAAGGGGCGTATTTAATATTTCATTGAAGCTAACCGGAACTTTGGGCGCTAAAACAGAGTGGCGGGCGGCATTTCCACCGCCGTTCGCCATAACCTTTCGGCGCTTGACCTGACATTGTTCTCGAATATGGCGTGCGCTCAACCTAGCGCGCTCATGTTTCCGCACGGCACGTCACAGGCATGTTTGACTGCAGATTCTTTCGCACTGCAACGCCTAAGTACCCTTACATGCCTCTGCCGACTTTTTCTTTATACACTTTTTTTTTCAGTACCACATTGGTGCTTTAATACCTTCTACGATGTATTTTTTGAAGCAATCATTCGTGCCTGATGGGGCTCCCAAGTCCGTCCGCAAGTGCCGCTAAATCTACTTAGAGTGTGACGACACTGACGTCATAAACATCACTTAGTTCATGACCTATGCGGCTGCTCACTTTACTCGCATTATTCTCATGCTTTTCTTTCTCGCTTTATTGCGCAGGCGTCGACACCCGTATGCGATTCAGCCTGGAGCCAGGACGGGGTGAGTCCGGTTTCGCCCAGTGGATGGACGCCACTAAGATCGTCGTCCGGCTACCCGACGGCATTCCGGCAGAGTTTCGAAAAAAGGTGAGCTTGGCGAAGAAGATGTAAGGCCCTGTGGTGATAGTGCTGGTGCGGTTTCTGCAAACGCGCAATTCGAAAATGAATTTGGAATTCTGTTCCATTTACGATCACGCTTGGCGTCCGGAAGTGAGGAGGACACCGCAAGAACCTGACATCCGGGTTGTGCGGGTGAGCGCCGCAGGTGATCAAACTATAGGGAGAGGGATTCCCCCGAGAGGAATGTGCCCGTCATCATTGCAGGCGGTTTTAACGCAGACCTGTCAAACCCAACAACGTCTGGCCGTTAGAGTACATGAAAGATGTTTTGTATGTGGATAGGCCATCCCAAGGTTCCAGACGTGTGCAGGACTGCTCGCATCTAGGACCCGAGACGCCGTGTAGACCTTCACTTGGTCAGGGGAATCCACATTTAGTAGGACATCCTGGCCTTCTAGCTGGCTCGCAGCTTCAGTATGCTCCAAACTGCGCAAAAGACGAGGAAAATTGGAAGAAACGCGCATTGAGAGAGACCAAGCCGCAAGAGAGATCGTTCAAATTTTGCACATATCAAGAACTAGCGACAAGTGTGTGTTCGCGCCGTCACAGTTAACACAAGGAATCGCTTTTCTGTAAAGTAACGCGTAGGATCGGAAACTCTTGCACAACGTATATTTGGCTTTTCTTGGTCTTAGTTTGTTAATTTTGTGTCTTTGTTTCAGTCGGTCTTTCCATGTTCATATATTTTCACGCTTTAACATTCTGTCTCCATGACCTGTACTTCTGTCAATGTTTGTTTTCATTGTTCCATCTTATCAGTCTCTCATGCGCGTTTGTGTCGTCATCGCCTTTATGTTTGTTACGTCTGTCGATGTCATCTCGCATAAATAGCGAGACGACATGCGTAGAAGGGGCTATTGTAAACACCGTGTCAATAACTATGGAATGAAAATTCGCTTCTAAAGTGCTGATTACGTGAAAGCGATAGACAACGTTCTAACCACATCCGTTCAGATATGCAATCTCCTTCTGCGGTAACGTTAGTGATGGGAATCTGACACACAAGCTACCTTACTTTCTTATATGAAACGCTTCAGTGAACTCACGTGTCAGCTGTGATGGGTGCTTGCTCAGTGGGGAGCAACGCTCACAGAGAGGCACGCATCGCAGTCACGGCATGGATTCCAAGCTGGCCTTGAACTGTGCCCTGCACATTGTTGTCGCGCTTCATTACACGTTCGTTCAGGCACCGTCCTGTTTGCCCTACCTGCTCTTTTCCGCAAGACAGCGGAATCAGATACACCACTTCGGTGACGCAGGGCACAAAGGGTTATCTGTGCTGAACGGAGCATTCAAGTCGACTGGCAGCAGAACCATTCACGAGCTCACCAAAGCTTGGATAGCTTCCCCGGAGCGAAAAAAAAACAAACAAACAAAAAACACACACTTTGACGCCAGCGCGTTGCTCAATTTTCTTCAGCCCATGCCGCACTTTATGCAAGTAAGGGATTCACTTTTGCAACGTTTCCACTCAAACGAACTGTAATTTAATCAGCAGCCGCCAACGTACGTTACCCAGCCTCTGTGTCTCCGTGTGGCATGCCTGTTTCAGCGGCCTCCTTTCAACGCACTACATCCGCGTGTACTGAAGAATATTAGAAAAACAAAAAGTCTCAAATCACACGCCGTGAAGTCGCAAATGTCAAAATGATTGAAAGTCGACGCGCAGAAGAAGTCACCGTGTTATAAGCAGCACATGTGGCATTATGATGAAGAAAGTAATCTAGGCCCGTCGTTGGGGAGACTCGCGTATTATATGTTCACATAGACGTTCCCGATGGAAATGAACGTCCGAAGGGGGATTCAAAGCCGTATGCGGCCTTATAAGTGCTAGATGCACGTCTCCGAGTCGCCCGTCGTGTTTTTCATCGCGCACACTCGTCTCTCGAGAGGCGTCGTGTTCCGTAGTTGCGCGCAGTAAACACGACGCAGAGAACGACGCTCATACATGCAGTCCTAAGTGTAGGAGATAAGCTGCGGCTGATGGCGCTAGACGCTGCGCAGTGATGCCGGGAAGGCCGTCTAGCCTGACTTACGCGCTCGGTGGTGCCTCGGGGAATGCGAGAATGATACGTTATTAACGCCTTCGCACGTGCGAACGTAAGTAGCGCGGAAACGAGCCCAGGTATGCAGTCGAGTGGGCGCAGACCAAAGAATTTCCGGGCTCGAAATCGCCTTCGCTCCATTAGTGGGCATTTTGCTTCCGTTTGTGCCGCAAAGTGAGCACGATGCTAAACGCAGCGGCTAACACCGTCGCCCTCTAAATGCGAAAAATACGTTACGAATTTGGCCGGAGGTGCTTTCCTCGCGAAATGACACCTAACGTACAGCGTCTCCTTGTGAGAAGTCTCTTTAGTGCTGCTTTTAAGGCAGAATTGCTCGGTGTTTACGGGCATGCACGCAAGTCCACTTCCTGCATTTGTAACGACACACGCCCCTCCTCTTTTAGGTTCGTCGGCTGCGTTCGGAGCATATGACGATGGTGGCCTTCGCCTTTATGAGCTCGCGAGGGCGCGCGCGTCAGTGCTCGACATTTATTTGATGTCTTTTATTTTTCAACGTCCTGACGTGTTTGTGACTACGTCGGCCTACGTTCGCGCTCGTATTTTGTAGATTTTTGGGTTCCTAAATGGTGAGCATTGCAGCATTATGCGAGGCTCTTAACAGTATACACTTTGATGGCATAGGGGTGGGTGGGCCGTATATTTTAACGTTAACCAATCTTTGTTTGTTGTTTGCTGGGGATTCTTGTCCCGAATAACGCCGTGCTGGGAGCGAAAGACACTACACAGCGGTCATTAGTGTCGTTTCGGGAGGCGTGGAAACTCCGCGCGTCTGTAGGGATTGGTTGTTTTGAGTTTCGTAACTGCCAAATAGGGTTAGCGTGCTGTTTCATTCTGTAATTTTTTATGATGTTTCATTGGCTAATAGTAACGAACCTTCTGATCTGGAATTTTCGGTTAAGCCGTCAGTTGCAGTTGCTGAGTCACCGCAAGCAATGTGCGTCTTTCGTGTAAGCGGCCGGCCTGATTGATGTATAGCGGCAAGACTTCTAAACACCCACCCACCCAACTACGCGAGCACGACCGTCGCCTGTACTCCGGCTAGATTGAGTTCTACGCGTCTGTTCGAGTGGGAAGATCACGGAGCACGACACGCGTACGTGGTTCCCAAGTGATTGGAGACACCGGCGTTTCTCGGGAGAGATGACCCCCCCCCCCCCCCTCCCCCTCTGCGAAATGCTTCGTTCGGTGATTGAAGTAGACTCGATGTGTGCGTACCGAGCTGTCCAGGCCCAGCGCGATTGGCAATAAACTCATTTCCGGAACCTGGCAGGCGACGTCTTGAGATTTTTTCAACGAGAAGTGGCTGTTCGCTTCCTTCCAGTTCGTGCCACTTCCGCCTGAGATCGCTGTTGGGCCACTCTGAGAAAACTAGTCTTTTACTTCTTTCTTTTTTTCATTTTTGTTGTTTTTCGTCTTCCGAAAGGCGTGTTACAACTTGCGATCATCGCCGAACACGTCTGCTGGAACGAGAATGGCGTCCTTCAAGGCACAGTGAGTGCTCCGAAATTAACAATCATGTGTTTCGTTCACCGAGTATGTTCTTGCGCTCGTGGGCGTTTGTCAGCATATCGCAGGCACTGAGTGCCGAGTACTGTACACACAACACGACGGCACCGTAATTGGAGGGCTTAGGGAAACAAAAAGTTTCCCGCTTCCAACAATTGAGACTTTTGCCGTTTTGATGGCACCTCTAATCCTCGACGTAGCGCTGTAATGTTACGTCGCCTGTTGATTCGTTTAGTAATAAAATATATAACAGTTTGTTGAGTATCCTTCGTCATTCCTACGGAATGATGGTATAACTGTTGCTAAAGTAACGAGAATTTATTGCTATTTCAGTCAGCTCTTCGTTGACATGATATTTTATCGTCCTTGCGGATATTGCGGCGTAGCACAAATACCGAGGGAGACAAGGTAAAGGACAACTGGCAGCTGCATGGCATGAACAGCACACTCGTAGCCTTGCGCCGTTAAAAAGCAGCAGTTTTCAATTTTTAAAGCGCTGCAGAGTAAAGAAACGAAGGATCAGGTTGAGAAAGTTCGTTTTCCTGGAAGCGTTCTCAATACACACGGAGAGCTTGAGGGATGGCAAACAAAGCGCCGTGATATACACCGCTTGCAAGAGGAACAATCTTTACTATTGTTTGTGCAATTCTAATTGTTACGTTCAGTAATAGAAAACCTGTACAGAGCACAGGCATTCTTGTTTAAACAGTGTCATATTTAGCGTCACTCTTTTAAAAAGATATACATTCTTGAATATAACCATATGCATATATAAACATAACAACGCTTTATTAATACTTAATAAAATTAGGCATGGCTCTGCCATCGCAAACGCTAGTGGCCAGCGCGGCTGTGGGGCTTAACAAGACATCGAAAAAGTCAAGCCAAACAAGAAGTGAATTTTTAAGGAAAATTACACCTAACTTTTCTTGCACCATATAAGCTCTCTCCCGTTTTCTCTTTCTCTCTCACTTTCTCTTCCCCATAGCGCATTGCTGATACACGGCACAGCGTGTGCTGCGGTGGAGTCTCGAAGTCATCTTCACATGCTTTGCTCTCTTCTTCGTCTTCTTCATGCTTTAGTTGTACAGCGCACTCATTACGCCACAGTCATGATATCGTGACGTCACAGTCATGTAGCACTGTCGCTATCACCATCATGTAGCAGTGGACTGAAGGCAGTGATGGGGGTCGAGGGGAAACGCGGGTGTGCTCCTTCCTTCTGCCCACCACGATATGACCGTCATAGCAAAATTGCAACATCACCGCTGTAATATACTCAAATAAAACGGTAATATGGTTATTTTTTTAAGTAAGCTGGTAAAATGGACAAGCTGATGCAGCCGTAATCAAAGGGAGGCCTAGTAAGAAGTCTGGTTCATTATCGTCGGCATTCCTCTCCTCCTCCCTGACTTAGGAAGTCGACCACTGCAACGTCTCGTTGCAAAAGACCATTCTGAAAATGCTGCTACTTCCTTTAGCAGCCGATGCTTGTCAGTGCACACTGGTCCCTGGGGACGTTTCAGAGCGCTTTCGAGTACCATCCGGAGTACGTGAGCAGCAGCTAGAGGGACATTATTAGCATTAAAGCACGTTCGGTCTTCCTGTTGCGGAAGTGCTGTGGCGAACGTGAGTTCCGCAGTGTACGCAATTTTAACAGTGTTCGGAGAAGACTTGCTTGCTAGCGTATTCGGAGAACGGCGTACTACTTTGCACGACCGTACGTCGTATGTATTCGTCGCAAAGACAAAGTTGTTATCATTACTACTTTTATTACACCCAATATTGGCACTTTCTTCGGCAATAGCAATGCGTGAACGAGTATTACTACGTTTATCTGCTCATTTCTTCTTAATTAAGTTACTAAATTCATTCTCCCCTGTCGCTCCGTTCGCACTTGTTAAACAGCCATATGTACATAGAGTGGTTGCTGAAGCAGCAATTGAAGTTGGAGGTCGATCTCCTAGGCACGAGGTAAGAAAGCTCTCTCAAACTACACCAAAGAATTTTAACTTTTGTAAATACTTTTCAGCGAAAACAAAGCATTCATTCTTCCAAGAAACAAAGGGCAAAAGCGCACCTGTCACTGATGACAGCTAGAGACAAAGTAAAATTAACTGGACTATCAGTGTTGACGGAGAAGAACATCAGAGACATTCAAAATTATAACGTTACAGAGATAGAGGCACTGAAACGCGCCATTACCATCAGATCAGTTAAGAATCGTGGAGGGAGGATGCAGGAAGCCGAAAGGAGTGGTGGTTAACCAGAAAGCGTCCGGTTGGCTACCCTATGCTGGTTGATGGGAAAAGGGAATGGAAAGACCAAGGAGAGAAGAGGGAAAGCTGCAAATAATGCACTGACGCGTAGGTAATTGCTCATTATACGGTAAGGCGTTCACACAAGCCCGCTGTCACCAAGAGACAAAACAGTGATTTCACTGCCTTGTGGGCCGACGAGCGATGCGGATGGTGTTCCTCTAGCATCTGTACTGAAAGCGGCCAGTTGTCCGGCCGTTGTACTGTATGAGCTAGTGTTTGCTATTCCACGTCAAATCGAGAGCAACGATATAACTAGTTGTCTATGGTTTCGTCGGTCCCGTAGACATCGTATGCTGCACCGCGGGACACTCCTATTAATGGAGAGTATGCTTTCGTGAAAGCAACTCCTAACCAGAGGTGATAAAGAAGCGAAGGTTCACATCGAGCTGGTCCAGAGGAAGGGTGGAGTTGCAGGCATGGGTTTAATTGATGCAGTCTTACATGTCTGATGCTTAGTGAGCTCCACTCCATCAAAGAGCCTGCGTGCAGGGTGTCGAAGCTGCCTTGCGGCGTCAGCCCTAGACAGTGGTGTAGGAACTTTATTGTGCTGTGCGAACAGTGGTATCTGCAGAATCATTGGCGCTAGTTCCGCAATGACTAGCAAGTAAATGAAAGTCAACCTCGTGGCCTTTTTGACTGAGGTGGTAAGGAAGCTTCACGATGTTGTACGTGAGTTGTTCTTGATATCCACGCCTGAGAACTGACTGCACGCACTGTAATGCAGGCTTCAGTCAAAAAACACAGCCCATGCCGTTGGTCTCTCATGATCAATGAAGTCTAATGCGTGACGTATTGCCGTGAGTTCTGCCGCCGTTGATGTCGTGACATGTGGTGTTTTGAGTTGCAGTATTATTCATTGCGTTGGTATGACCATTGCACCGCCAGGACCGGACGACGTAGTCGAGCCATATATAAGTTCCATGTGCGGCTATTGACGAGGTTAGAATGGCCACACGAGTTGTGTCCCGTGAGAAAACGGCCTAACAAGACACCACGCCAGTCGATATTTAGACGCCACGGCAGTCGAACAAGACACCATGGCAGGGATATCTTATATTGGGACAACATTTGACGTCCTAAACAGAATGCCTCAATACGTGAAATGTACTACTTGGATGGAAAAACTCCAATACAATCTTAACATACAAAAAGGAGACATAACAACTTTTTTTTAAATTATAGGCCTGTGAGGCTACTCTCAATAGTACACAATTTATCCACGAACATAATTTCAAATAGAATAAAGGGAGATGAAGCTGGTTTCAGGAAAGAATATTCCACAATTGCTCAGAGTCGTGTGATCAATCAGATAATTGGAAAACAACAAACCCTTTCATATGAACCTCATAGACCACGAGAAAGCACTCGACTCAGTAGAGATACTAGCAGATTTGGAGGCGTTGCTTCGCTGAGAAGCGCTCCAGAAGGATGGTCATGTGGGCGAGTTGAAACTGGTTAAGCATTTTGACGGTTAGTACGCAAGGATTGCTTGGTTTGCGTCCTTCCTTGCCTATTGTCCTCGTTTTTTTCCCGCTGACCGTCAAAATGGTTAAGAAGCACTCTGGCAGTACGTAAAAACCATAACCAGCATCTACATATGCAAAGGTTCCACGGCTATCATTCTCCTCCTCGAGTATAGCACAAATATTGCGATTTAACAAAAAAATAAAATAAACTATGTATCACAGCTATGGCTGAGCCTGGAAATTCGCCGCCACGTAGCAGTCATGCCGCGTTCTGCATTGTGGAAATATACCGAGCAGAGCAGATCACAAATTTTCCGCGTATCTTAGGGCAAGTAGCGCCCTGTCACCGCAGCAAACGCACTGTATATATACATTTTTCTTTGATCACACGTATACCTCGAAACTTGTGGAAGCCGTCTCTATTTTGATCACAAACACACGCAGTGTTCGGGGCGTGCGAAATGGTAGCCTGGTGTTGGCGTGCTCAGGGACAACGGTACGTGCCCCGCATAATGATTTGAATTTTTTCAACTCTATCTTGCTGCGTTTCCAGGGGTGGCCGTTTGTTTACGGACTCAGCTGGGTTTCCGTTCCGCACTTTTTTTTTTTTTTAACCCGCAAGGTTCCATATCTATGTGGAGGTGCATCTGCGTCGTTTCCTTGTATCTGCATCGTAGCCATTTTTTTCCTTGAGAGTGCAAATTGTATTGGAGTTCACAGTGCGCATTTTTCTAACAGATTTTGTCCAATACTGGTGTTAGTCGGCTTCCTTTAACATCGATACCGTTCACCTAAGCCTTCATATTATGGTCTACGTGTCGAGAACAAACAACCAGCGTTTCTTCTTTGCTTTATTATCTATCTTTATCACATACACCCTCCTCCGCCTCTTTGTTACTCTTGGTCAACTTCGTTAGTAATCTTTCGCACTTACGCTTTCTTTTATGTGCGCCTTGCGTTTCTTTCCTGGACCGTCTAGATACTCCTAGTACGTGATTTTGTGTAAGAAGCAGTTACCTCACGCTTTTGCCGACCCGTGAAGTCTTCTTACCGATAATCCTCTTTTTCAGCGGGTTCGCCTAATCCCCGAGAGAAGAGCTTTTCTCAACTCAGCTTGCGCAACTTAAGGTGAAAGATTCTGATCCCTCTGACGGCGTAAGTCATTATTTATATAAGGGAGGCTACTATCCCATTTACTTTCTCCATTTCATGTCGCTACGCACATTTCTGCTATTTAGATATTTCTTTACTATATTAACCAAAGCATAGGTTGTACATCGCGTTATGGAAAGGTAAGATTTTGCCCTTTGTAAAATCGAGACTACGCCCAGCTAATTTCTCTCTTACTTACCACGCTTCTAGTATGGCCAACGTGTACGTGTAGGTTGATGTTGCGACAACTTCTATTGCTATTTCCTTCAAGTCTTCTTCGAACGCCGGCTTCAGTCAACAACTGTACTTTTATGAGCGTTCAACGCTCCCTTTCTCGTCTTCCTTTCTTTTGTGTCCCCATTTTTTTTTAATTATCACTCTCGGGTAGCGCATTAGACACTCTCGTGGTTGATATTTCGGTGACACAGTCATCAACGTCATCATCGTCGTCGTGTTCGTAACCGGCATTCTCGTCGCCGTCCATCACCGCCATTAACTATGTCATTAAAGCTGTTTTTTTTATTTTTTCAACTGCCACGCTGGCAGCTGAAAATGAGAGAAATTTTGTGCCATCCCAATCTTCAAACCAACTCTGCCTACTGTCGGCGATCGTTTTGGCGCAGGCTATACCTCTCATATATAGTTCTACAACGTCCGCTGGACGCAAACTGCATCCAGCGGCCGTGGTCACCCTCATCGGCTATGGTCGTCGATGAGCAGATTATTATGACCTTATGAATATCACTGCGAAGGTTGTCTGGGGAGACGTTTCCGCTAGTCGTCTCGTATATGCGGGAGAAGCTATAGATTTCTTACAGAAATTCCTGAAGCTTAATCGCCATCTTCTATTATTAATTTCATGTTAAATTATGTTTTCTGCGTGATCTCGTAAGGTTTCGTTGAACTTCTTCTCGAGTATGGTTTTTTTCTCAGTGGTGCAGCTGTGCAGATACCTACACTGAAAAAAAAGCAAACAAAAATAACCCACTGGCTTGTCACGCTGTGTATGCGACGTACATATGAACTCCGAATAAAAAAGAATGCTTTCAAGGAGAAAAAGGGCGGTTGCTTTTTTATCGCGTTTCCCTGTTAGCTTGCAGATGTCACCCGAACACTCGGAGAAAAGGTATCGTAGCTTTGATGAGCATTATATATTATTTGCTTTCTTGCTCTCTCTTTGTTTTTTTGTTTTCGATTCAATACTATAGACTCCCAGGTTCTTAATCGCTTTTGCTTATTTTCGTGTCATTGCGTTCTCTTGTTTTTTGTTTTTTCCGTAAGCTCAGTTTCAGCCATCGCGTCAGGTGCTCGTTATCGATTTTCCTCTAAGCTAAGCAAAGCGAAGATGCACCGATGTGTACAGTAAGTGTGAAAATAAAGTACGAAATGAAACTTGTATAATATGGGTAGATCGACATAGATTGCGTAACCGACTTGTAAGAGAGTGATGTAGTGTGCGTAGCGTCTACATCGACAGTCGGTGAACGTTGCTAAGGCGTCAGCAAACAGAGCAGAAAGAACAGCAGTCGGCACGTTGAGGCTGTTTGCAGTACTTTACGCCCGTAGTGACGAATCACTGCAACTGCTTGCAGTGGTTGGTTAAAATTTGATTAACTACTCTTACGAACGCTTGGAGGCCGTCTGATTGCCTAGCTATCTGTGTTTTCTGTTCTCCAGCACTGACATGCGAAATGTTATGAAATCGCATTATTTAGACTGCATCTGTCTCATTAAAACGTTTATCAAGGATTCAGATTCAGGTGTCCGCTGTTCACTCTCTGCTAACTATTTCCGACATCCGTCCCCCGCGGCTCCGTTCTCTTGTTTACATGGTAAGTCGGCCGTCGTCATGCATGTGCTCGTGTTACAGAAGTGCTTCATGCAATGAGAAATGCTAAAACAGGGAATGTCGCTGGAATAATGCTCCCTGTGCTTCTCAACATCGTGTAAACATTGTTTACGGCATGTTCTTTTTTTTTTCCTCTCTCTCTCTCTCTCCATGTGCTCAGAAGAAGTCCGAACCCCTGAAACGTCTGCAATGTTTACTTTACGCTGCAGGAAATACGAAACACGACCACGAAACCATGCGCGAAGCTTTGGTTAAGCCGAGTCAGTGCAAACCCGTACGCCGAAGCCCCGATTTCGGAAGATGGCCGATACGCGGTTGAAAACTTGATACGCGGGTTCCCGCACGCATTCACCTCTAGCGCGATATATCCGACGAGCACCGGGCGTCTCCTTTTTATTTTTTTTTTTCAGCGCGGAAAATTATGGGAAGGATTCAGTTTCGTGTAAGTGTGGCGCTACGATTCCTTCCTTCCGAACGAGTATTTCGTAATGATTGAAATGTCCGCTCCTTTGGCTCTTCGCCCACTTTCGGAGTTTTGCGGGAGAAGTGTTTAGGTCACGAAAAGACCGTTTAATTTGACGCTTCACTTCCGTATTCCGAACGTTGGCCGCATGGTTACCCAGAGAAAACAAATGGCGTCCGCAGGACGCGGAAGGACCGAGTCGTATTTATTAGGAAATAGTATGGACACGCTGGGCGGACGAGAAATGTGTTGGATGCGAAATGTTTCGTCAGCGTCGCTGCCGCGTTGATGACAAAAAGGAAAGAAAGAGGGACCCACTTTTCCGAAGTGTTCTCGCGCAGGATTCTTCGTAAGAGACGATTTCAGGCAATCAGTTTGCGGAAAGTGTGTTCGAACACTCACCGTAGACGGCGAGATAGACAGCTACGCGGACAGCGGTCGTCCTGTTACAGTTGTCGCGTAGACGACAAAATAGACATCTTCGCGAATACAGCACCGTACACAAAAGCGATGCAGGGAAGTTCGCTGCCCCAAGAAGATGGCGGCTTAGCTGATTGTTTGGACCGCGCAGGACTGGCCTCCTGCCCACACCATACAGGCGCTTTCTTACGCGCTTAGCGCAAGCCACGTCGAGGCTTTCGTAGATTCGAACGCGAAAAGAGAAGTAAAACAAATCAGAATTCCGCGTGTTTTTCGCAGCTTTCCCTTGTCGCCGTCAGTTGGCGTCACGTCGCACAGACGTCACGTAGGCGTGTTCCATTATTCGGACGATTCGGACTGCTATAAGCTCTCAATGTAGAGCCGTCTACAGTGCTGCCAAGAATTGGAACACAGTGAGCTCTGCATCAGAGCTGTTGGCGAGCTACAAAAGTGACGACTTATAACGTGAAAGTATTAAAATAGGACTCAAGATTAATAAACAAAAGAAAAACCGAAATTATGCTCAACAACCTGGCTAAAAAAAAAGAAAACAGGAGTTTAACATTCGCAACCAGCCTTTGCAATGTGTGGAACAGTACATATAATATACAAGGCAATAATAGTAGGGGAGCTTAGTCATAAAAAAGCCGTTAATTACTGCTAGTATCACGGGGACTCTTCTATTAACTATGTATGAACCGAAAATGAAAGAAGCGAGCAAGGATTATAAAAGCTCTCATCGTTCGCTCGTAAAGCCATTACCTTGCTTTTACGATACCGCTAGGGAAAGTCTTCTTTTTTTCTTATAGATTTTCTTCATTTATGTTCCTTTTATATTATAGTCTCTTCAATTACGGGATGGTTTATAGGTCCCCTGAATCAACACACAGAGGCCTTATATGGGACGAACTTGTTTACAGAGATGTGTTTATATCACGCCAAATGTTGCAAATGATGGTTATTCCACCCACGAACACGGAGTGCGGAAGGAGAATTAAGGTTTATCTGAGTCACTTTATTGTGCTAGTGGGCGCCCCTTAATGCGCGCGTGTTCGCCCGGTCTAGTTTAGATATGCGGCCTTCGGCGCGTTGTGTTCACAAGGAACTTTGACCGTTTTATAGCCGGCATGTCGAATTTCGCCCTGTTTTAATAAAGATGTAAAACCCTGCTCCGGACGATATTTATCGCGTCTTCGCTGGCGTAGCGCGCGCAGCATGTCGACATTGGGTGTATAATGTCGGCGAAACTACGCTGAGCATGGAACATTGTGAAACTACATTCGGGGCACTGAAACATGAAACAGGTGGACCTGTTTTGAGCGTTGCGCGTGTCTGGGCGGTTATTTGAAAGCTGCAGTGTTTGCGAAACGTCGCCTCGCGGTCTTCAATATGGAATGCGGTCTGCGCATGATATGAAGAAGGCGGATAGCAACATTCAAAAACTGCCTACGTCGCAGGTGTTTTGCCGGCGGAGTTACCTCTACATGAGACGTGTACATACTGCAGCAGTTTGTCATTTAAGTGCTCTGGTGTCTGAGGGATAGAGGCCGTTCTCATGGTCGTCGTCGTTATTGTTAGCGTAGTTGTTGTTGCTTATCTAAATGTGACTACATGGGAAGGTAGGCTATGCTAGAGCCGGCTATTCCAACATCTTGATATTGAAACACACACACACACACACACACATACAAAGATAAAAGCATAATAAAAGAAAAATAGTCAGAAGGTCTACGCACGCGTATCATGGCTGAAGTGTAAAGCATGCCTCCAAGGGAAGAGTCCAATACATACATGGTGGTCACACAGGCTAGAGCGGAGGCAGTCAGCACAAATAGTTACGATGTGCTTGCATACAAAATGGCTATTCGATATGTTCGCTATCAACAGAACGTGATAAGGACAAGCAATAATTTCAATTACAGATGTTTACTTAGGATTTTGTCCATTCAAAATCGCGAAGGGCGCTCACTGCAATTCTTTTGTTGTTGTTGTTGTTGTTGTTGTTGTTGTTGTTGTTGTTGTTGTTGTTGTTGTTGTTGTTGTTGTTGTTGTTGTTGTTGTTGTTGTTGTTGTTGTTGTTCTCGTCGTCGTCTTCGTCATCATCGTTGTCCTTGATGTTATTGTTACATGCTTGCTGTGTTGATGTTTACGTAGACTCGCTCAGCTGCTCCATTCTCTGTGTCTACAGAATAAATAAATAAATAAATAAATAAATAAATAAATAAATAAATAACATTCTGGAGTGGGAATGCTCAAATGAAAACGAAGCAAATAAGGCAACATGGCAATTTAGAGTTAGTCGACGAGGTTTCGAACTCGGGTTCAAAGTTACGTCCGCAAAAAATATCCCCTCACTCCATGGCTACAGATTGCTACTTATCGTAAACACTTGTCTAACTCTGAGTGCACCTAGAAGATCCAAGGACTGTGTCTCCCTTTTGTCGGAGATGAGAACTTCAACGAAAGATGGAGGCTTGCGCAGATGAACAGATCGTTGAAAACTACGACGAACAGGCAACGTCACTATAGAGTCAACGCTCCGACAAGTGTGCTTATCTACATGAGGGCAAGTCTGAGGTGAAGACGAGCCCACCTTTAGAAACGCTGGCCCAAGAGAAAGTCGCTTTTTTGTATTTTTTATAAGTTCTCAACGATATATTATGATTCCGCTGGAAATGACTTTCTGACCGCAGCTAAAGTAATTTTTCTTATCGCAAAAGGGCGTAACCGTCGTTGTTGTTGATCACGGGATTGCTCCTCGAAGCGTCCCATAGTGCCTCGATAGCGTCAGCACCAAAACAAAAAGTACAAATAATAAAAATCTTTCTAATAAAGAAAGGACGCCACAGGAAGCTCAAGGGAGTCGGCCGTCGGCGTAATGGCGAGCATGGTCGTGACAGGCCCCGCTGGGACCATGCGTAATCCCAGTGGGTGGTCCCTGCCAACACAATGAGATGGTGAGTTGTAGCGCCATTGTTGAAACTGCAGATGACCATACCGTCCTCGTCATCGTCTTGAGAGGAATTATGTACAGAGCGGGTCAAAGTCCTTCTACCCCTCTCCTCCATTATTTAGCGGTCATCTCCGCCCGGCCTTCTCTTCTGCGCCATGCTTTCTGGCCGCGAATAATCATCTGAACTATAGCCGCTCGTTTCTCTCTCGTGCCATGCTCAGATGTGTTTTTTTCCTTTGCACGTTACCCTCCACCTATCGGTCGTTCTTTTTAATTCCTCCCCTGCAAACGATAGGCAGGCGTTGTGCCCCTCTGTGTAAATGTATTCATATCGAATAATAATAATAATAATAATAATAATAATAATAATAATAATAATAATAATAATAATAATAATAATAATAATAATAATAATAATAGTCGGTCTGATATGGATCATCATGTGAGTTGGTTTTTAACAGCGAAGCTGTACTAACCGTTCTTGCTCACGGTAAAATGTCTGTCGTCCGTATACCCGATATATGGCCGTATATGGCCATATATGCATATGTGGCTATATATGGCACGTGTCCATATGTGGCCGTATTTGCCCAATACGTATCAGAATCTTACATGGCATTCCTTGGGTTGGTCTTTAATTGCCATATATGCCTTATCACGATTGGGGCAAATGCGGCCACATACGGACACATGCCATATCTAGCCACATATTCCCAATTCCTGATATAGCCACATATGGCATTTTTGCAAGGGATCAGTCTAGGGGACACCTGGTGCGTTCAACAACTCGCACGCCGTTGGGAGATATGGACTATGAATCGTGCGTTTTCGCACCTCGTGTGCAGATCTGGCTTACGCTAGCGGAGCGGTACCTGGCGAGCCGGGACCTGGACTGGGAGGCGACGGCGCGGTTCTGTTTCAACGAACGCTGCAACCCTGACGACGACAACCTTGGCGTGCAAATCGTCAAGGTGGGGAAGCCTGTTTTGGACATACGCAAATTTTCCAGTCTGGCCAAACTTTGCACGCTGAGTTAGTAAAACGTCCAATATAAATAGCTAGGAGAGGCCTTCGTCCCGCAGTGCGCACAAGTTATGATGATTACCATGAGGCCAGGCAGCCGAGACCATTTCTTCGGTGTAAAACGCCGATCGTCTATTGCGCATAAGAGGTTGGTTATACTGCTTGGCTCGTACACAACGAGCATATCTGTGTGCAGCATTCCTGTATGCCCAAGCGAAGTTCATATCAAGGCTTATCCAGGCTATAATTTAATAAATATCGAGCCTCTTATTGTCAGTATTTTATGCAGAACAAAGATGGTGATGCTATATGAAACCCAAGCTATAGCGTATTTGCATTGTTTCGGAAAACTGCCCCGACTAGACGCAATTGTGGACTGACCTGGAGGGCGTTCTTTGTTGTTCTCCCTCCTTGCGCAGGACCTCCACCGTACGGGCTGCAGCCTGTTCAGCGGCGAGCAAGCGGAGCAGAACCAGGCGCTGCTCAAGCGGGTCTTGCTGGCGTACGCGCGCTGGAACAAGTCCGTGGGTTACTGCCAGGGCTTCAACCTGCTCGCCGCCTTCGTCCTCGAGGTGGTCGAGTGGTGCGACCAGGATGCGCTCAAGGTGCGTGGTTCGGAGGAACAAAAAAAAAGCAAGTTCTTTAACATTTTATTGAAACTAAACTAGAACCTTCCAGATGCAGTTTATAATTTAAAGAAAATAAACACCATCTTCTGACGTATAATCGGAGAAAAGAATTCTATTGGGCAAACAAACCGCTATATAAATCTAGAATTAAATCAACGCGATAGCATTGATTTATTCGTAATAAAGAGGTAAAGCTCGTGTGACACGTGCCACACCTCGTCGCGTAACCAGCGCTGGAAAACGCCAATTGTCGGTTAGCGTGCCATGTGTTGACTAAAGTCCCTAGTGTTGACTGGTGTTGGACGGCCATTGGCGAATGCTGGTTACCCTCGCGTAAGAACTTGATAAAATTAATCCATGTCTACTTGTCACTACTCTCTCCACATAATTACTTCGCGCTTATTGACACGTTATCGTAAAGGGACAGGCGACACTTTTTGAGCGTAGCAATAAATAAATAATAAATAAATAAATAAATAAAACACCGCCGATCAATCGTGGCTGCTCATGTGAACGTGTCAGCCGAGTGTTATCGCACTACATGCCACAAGGAATTTGCAATCTGGTTACAAAATAAATCGGAAAGCGCCCGCTCTCGTTTTTTTCCCTTTTCCTTTTTTTTTTTTTTAGAAAACACGCCATAACTTGCACGGCCTACGAAACGGGAGAAAGAACTACCACTGGCTCATTCCCGTGCGCAGTTCCCGCTGATGCCGGAGGGTGGCGACGCGTTCGCGCGGTGACGCTGGCCACAAGCAGGTCGTCACTGCGGAAGCGCTAATATGGTATAAGAAACGAGAAGAGAAAATGGAAAATGTTCAGGGCTATGACGCGCGCCAGCGTGGTGTCTAGACCTCCCCCATGTGTAGGTTTCGGCGCGCTCGTCGCGACTAAAGTGAACGCGCTCGGAATTGGCGCTGTAACTCAACTTATACCTAACGGACTTGAAAAATTATTGCGGCAGGCGATTCTCCTTAATAACTGATGTCACTCGAGGATGACCTAGGAAAGTGTTGCAAGGCCCCCTTAAAAAATTTTCGTGTTTTTAAATAAGCAACCAGATGATTCTAGTGTTGTTGAATAACTATGTCTATTATGACTAGGAATCGATGCTGATGACGATTTCTCGGCAGATGATGATCTACCTCGTGGAGGGGGTGCTTCCGGAGGGCTACTTCGCCAACAACCTTCGCGGCCTGTCCGTCGACATGGCCGTATTCCGCGAGCTGCTTCGGCTACGGCACAGCAACTTGGCCACGCACCTCGACAGGCTTCAAGCGGGGGAGAGCAAAGCCGGTCAGCAGAACCTCGAACTCTCGTTATGACCAGCATATTTCTCCCTTTCGCGGTTTGTAAAACGATACACGGCAAATCGCGAACGGCGCGCGGTGGCGCCCTGGCCTGCTGCGTTTACTCGCATTCACTCAGCAGTGGCTGCTGTTGGCTTGGGCTGGCACAACGATGGCTAACGTCAGCGAGCATCGCCATATCCCAATTTCTGACTAAAGAACGGACAATGTCGACTATAGTGTTGCCTAGATGAGGGCTTCTGTTGACTAATGTATGCCGATCTATGACTAGTCGATGAATGGCAGGAAGAGCGCGGTACTCTCATGTATATATAGATACGTAAGAGCTTGTGTTGGTTCTCCCGAACCTCTCTTACTCAAAATGAGGTTTGCTAAACCTGTGGAGGTTCACGGAATTTTGAGGAATTTTAATCAATTGGTTGTGTCTTGTTTTTCGTCAAGTTTCTTCGAGCTGTATCCCATTACTTGTAAAATTGTTTTGACCAGGTGCACGCTTATAACGAACCCGTCGTGTGCGTCCCTGTTCGTCGCAGGTCTGAACTACGAGCCCCCGCTGACGAACGTGTTTACGATGCAGTGGTTCTTGACGCTGTTCACTACGTGCCTTCCACGTTCGCTGGTAGTGCGCGTCTGGGACCTCATCCTGCTTGAGGGAAACGAGGTGCTCCTGCGCACCGCCATCACCATCTGGGAGGGGCTGGCAGAGTGAGCACTCCACTCATACGTCCTGTGTTTGGGCCTTCTCGTCTCCTTGAATGAAAGTTCGTAGGAAGTGCGGAATAGTGTGAACAGCTGAGAGGCTTACGCAGTATGACCTGTTCCGCAATAGCATGATACAGAAATCGGTATGTATGTATGTATGTATGTATGTATGTATGTATGTATGTATGTATGTATGTATGTATGTATGTATGTATGTATGTATGTATGTATGTATGTATGTATGTATGTATGTATGTATGTATGTTGCAAAGTCACGCTAGTTCACTACTGCAGTCTTGAGAAACATCGCTAGGTCCCGCGTGCAAGTCTTGAGAAACATCGCTAGGTCCCGCGTGCAAGTCTTGCGGATGGGAATGATAACTTATCCACGTAAACCTTAGTGGTCAAAATGCTACAGCTTGCAGAAAGCTCTTGTATGCAGGGTTTGCTCGTTTCTTGTTGCGATCATGTGGAACAACTGTTAAACAATTCGTTTCCTTTACATGGCAGCCGCATCATGACCGTGGGAAGCGCAGACGAGTTCTACAGTGTGATGGGCGTGCTCACCCGGGAAATGGTCGAGTTCGGCGTCAAGGATCCCCACGAATTCATCGTGGTGAGACTGACTCTGCTTTAGCCTTCGTCTGTGAATAGCATGTCAAGCATGTCTATAGCATGTTAAGAAAAAAATCAAAACTGGACCCTGTTCCATGGTTGGTCCGGCAAACAGCAACGGGCTCCAGCATCTCACAACATCTGGAGCGGTGTCAGAGATACCTTCACTTTCGAGATACGTGCCTTGTGCATGCCAGAGACAGCGATCACGCAGTGTCTTGTCACATTCGATAGCGCTTCGGAGCCCTTCATTCTGGGCGTCCGCCACTTGCATTGTCGAAACTTATCGCCCGGAAATGCCGTTTTAAACGTCGCGAGATTGCGAGGCTGCAGTGATATCGAGATGTCATAAAGCTCATTATATACCCGAAAGAATAATGGCGTTTTGCGGTAGCTGCGAACATAACCTAAACCGCGTTTCTTTCTTTTCTTTCTTTCCATATCCCGGCCACCACATCGTCTAACGATCTCCATTACGACTCACACCTACTGGTACAATGCGCACGCGCTTGCTGGGTGTGGCGACTTGCCCCGTCATCCTTCCTTCCTCTGGTTTACTGTCCTTCTCCGATCATCGGTATGGCGGCTTCCTGCGTCGCTGCTTACCATATCCTCTCAACGAACGCCAATTGTCTTCGGCCGCATTCCTCGACTTAAAACTTGACGCATATCGGTCTCAACTTCTGACAAACGCCTGCTGGACCGCCGCTTTGACGGAACTCGTTTACCACCAATCGCATTCGACGGTCGGCCTTGTGTATCGAACTCGTCCACCGGATGCTTCGCTATATGCCAATGCTGTGACGATGTGCCGCGCCTGCACCGCGCACTGTGGGCGTCACCCTCTGCAGGCCATCTGCGACGTGTCCAGGGTGCCTATCCCGCAGCTCTCGGAGTTGCGCGACCGCTACACGTACAACATCAGGCCACTGCCACCTGCAGCGGCACCGAGTCGCCACGGGCTCTGGCTCTTCCTGGGTGACGACGAGGAAAACGACGCAGACTCGGACCACCAGATGATGGTGGCTGCCGCATTCTGCGGCATCTCGAACGCCTTTCTCGTGGCCAAGAACAGAGGTAAGCTCACGGTGGAGAACGTTGCGTGATTTCGTGAAATCATATATTTGGTAAGAGGCACGAGATGCACTCTTCATCGTTCTTTATTCACGTTCAGCGAAAGCTCTATCGTAAAGAGAGAGAGAGAAAGAGGAAGGAGGGCGGAAGGCATGGGCACGCACGCGCTAAATTGGCTACATGGAACTCGTGAGGGGGAAATGATATATACGATGGAAAAGTTAAAATAACCGTAAACAAAATTTCCTCTCTAGCTTCTTTGTAATTCTCCGCCCCGTATGTCAGCACTGGCGATATGCGGTAGTTATATAATTTCCGCTTGAGTGGTAATGGTAAGTTTCCGTTCATGAGTTGAGAGTGTCTCCCAGAGTACGTGTGCCATCCCGTGGGTATACTGTTGGGTGTATTTCTTTTACATGCGTGGGTTCTCCTGTCAGAAGCTGTCCTAGATATGTGTAGTCTTGTACGCATTCTAATGTCTGGTTTTCAATCGTGAAGACACGTATTTTCCGCCGTGCCGCCTAGCATTACCTTTCTTTTCTGCATGTTCATCTTTAATGTTACCATAGCGCTTTCCCGGCTTAAGTCTACAATCATCTTCTGTAGTCCGTCGCCATCATTGCTATGTCGTCGGCGAAGCGTAGGTCCCAGAATTTTTTCTAAAAATAGTAAGTATTATTCACCTTTTTGTAGAACACAGCTGTCCATGTTAGTTTCTAGGGATCATTTTCATTTCATCAATTTAAGGATATATACCTATCGTTATTGTTATTACAACGAACAATGAACTAGCCTAGCCTTAAGTTTTTTCAGATAAGCACTGTGAAGTTCGGTTTGGCTATAGCGTAAGCGTACGAACCTAATCAATTTCGTCAGCTGCTGCGATTCTCATTGTAGTGTGCACTTTAAGCAAACTAAATGAATTTTCTTTTTTCTTTTCTTCCTTAAACTTCCAGGCCAGGGAGCCGTCCACGCTTCCCTACCAAGCCCCTTGGATCCTAGTCGAATGACACTGGACATATCGACACTTAAGAGGCAGTACTCAAGACTGAGACAGCGGCAACGCCAAGCGCATATCATTCTTACAGGTGAGCGATTCCTGTAGTTTCGTCTTCCCATGTATAGACAGAAAGTCATTTACTAGACTGGGTATTCGTGTATGACGTCCACAGCTTCTGGAATGCCACGTTTGTTTGTCACAAGGGCTCTATTGTATGTCCTAGCTCCTTCTATTTGGTTACACTGGTCTGTAAAAGTCATACACGACTGCGGAAAAAGCCGTGTGTTAAGGTATCACGTCAGTTGTCGGTAAGCCTAAATATTAGGCCTGAAATCGAATCCACAGTTATATCATATTATTTCGCTATGTAACACGGCTCGAAATTATACGCAGTATTAGCCTTACAATGAGGCTTGGCGCAAACTTCTCTGGATGCAAGGCGAGCGTATTGTGTAATTGGTTCCAGCTTGCAAACACAGAGCATCGAAGCCTGGTAATAAAGAGACAATCCTGATTATTACGTCATACCCGGGTTGACATAGATTATGCTAAACTTTAATTCTATCCGGGCTCACTCTTCACGGTCCTTATCTGTTGTAATTGGCAGTGCAACCACCCTGCGTCTCCGAAGTGTTCTCTCAACAATGTCTTGACGACAAGAGCAATACACCATATGTCATTATGTACGCGCTTTGGTGTTTATAGAGGATTGAATTTTGATCAGGCGTCAATTTCTGCCTATCACCATCTTGTTCGCAGGGAACCTGCAGGCTCCCGCTTCGACACGGCCCCAAAGAATATCTCCAGGTGTTCCAGTAAATAACCTTCTTGCGGGACAGAAGCCAATCGTACGCAGGTCACGCCCACCGCCTCCTACACACGCCGTGCCCACCGGTTTGCCTGCCACCTACACGGCGGCAACGTCAGCGAGCGGCGTCACATCTATGACACGAGTGTCTCCGCGCCTCGCCGTACCAATCGCGTCGACTTCGAGCACATCGCCTTCGAGCTCACCAGTTGCCAGCGCGCGTTCTACCTCACCCGCCACCACGTGCAAGGCCGCACGAAAGGCGTCGCCCCGAGTGACCACGAGGGACCCGATACCCGTCGAAACGCTTTCGTGGGAGCAAGCGAAGAAGCTAAAGGCTGGAAGAGACGATAGTAGCAGCTGCTCGAGTTCGTCTACCGAACTCTGCGATGACAAGAACAACAGGTCGTCGTCGCCTGACGAACCGCCACCTGCCAGGAAGGATAGCGGAGACAAACAAGTCAACGACGCCGACACGAAAGTACCGCCGCCACCTCTGCCGGAAAAGAAGCCCTCGCGCCGGATAAAGAACGGAACGTACGACAAAACGTCCGACAGCTCGTTGTCGTCGTCTTCGTCTTCCGAAGAGGACGAAAGCCGCGACAGGCGGACCAAGCGTCGCCACGATGCTCACGACTCCGAGAGCGCGCAGCCGAAGCTTGCTCCGCGACGTCTGGCTGAAGGCTGTAAGCCCGCTACGGCTGGCGTCACGAGAAAATCGGGGGTCCGCGCCACGCTGGTGAGGCACCGGGAACCGATAAGCCTAGACGATGATGACGACGGCTCCTACAAACCAGACGACGAGAGCGATGGCTCGAGGAACTTGTCGTCAGATAGCTTGACATCAGAAGAGGAAGGTGAGGAGCAACCTTCCTCGAAGCTGGAAACTGTCAGTTCTTTAGCAGAAGTGTCTTCTGCGTTGGATGACTCGTCGCGTTCTCTAGAAGAGGGCCCACCCGCAAAAGGCGGCTCCCGACTCCCTGAGTTCAGAGACAGAAAGCTCGAGGAACACCTTCTCCAATATGGTGCTCTCCGGTTCGGACAAGTACAATATTAGGACGTCTTCCGAGGCGTCGAGCTGGAAATCTTCGAGCGACGCCTGTCTAACGACGTCCTCGTCTAGTGGGCCGCCGCCGCCGTCTGAAGTGGGCAGTAGGAAACCGTCGGACGAGCAGGCAAATCACGGCAAAATTTCGGATGAAGAGTTCCTGAGGTTGTCCAGGAAGTTCAGCCAGTCGGCACTGTCCGACAGGCAAGCTCAGCGAATGGCACTACGAAGCACTAGCCGACGAGGAACCGACGAAATGGGTGGCCAGCGGCTGTCGCCCAACATCGACAGGTCGTCATCGGAGGACGCGGACCGGAAGCTCTCGCTGGGCTCTCCACCGCGGTGGCCACCGAGACGCACCAACACCTCGGACGAAACGAGCGGCGACTCACCTTCAACCGAACTGGAGAGGTTTCGCCGGGACTCCAGTAAACGGGGTTCAGCCAGCAGCGAGATGAGCTCGTCCGCGTTGAGAAAGTGGTCTTACAAGTACGACAGCAGGAACACATCAAACGACGTCAGCTGGCGATCGTCCGACACCGACTACCAACAGTCGTCGCTTCGTTACGAGAGGTCCATCTCGGAAGAGGCTGACGATGGCGACGCGGCACCCGGAGACGGTGCACCTGCCAGGTCTCGCCTGCTGAGAGACGATAGGACGAGCTCTTTCAGGGCCAGCCAGGAATCGATCGATGGCCGGCTGTTGCCCTATGACTCGTCCACCGGCCGAGAGCCGATGTTTCCAGGCGAGAAGCGGCGCGGCTCGTCGCTGACTTGCAACACGCTCACAACGCTGAACGAAATGATTTTCGAGAAGGCCGAAGAGGACGTTAGCCAGGAAGCCAGCCAAGAAGCTAGTCAGGAGGCGAGCCAAGATTTGATTAGGTACAGCGAATCGAGCACTTCGAGCTCGCACCTGATGTCTCCCAACAAGGAACTTCGAAGATCGGCATTTTTGCTGGGACAGAAGGTGTCCCCGGACTCCGGCGTGCATACTGTGGCCGAGAGCGAGAGCAAAGCGGCCGTGGTCGAGGCTTCAGGGGACCACGACTCTCCGGCGCACGCGCCTTCCGTGTATCCGCGGTCCCCCGAAGGCGGGCCCCGCAAGTCCTCGCTCAAGTTCGACGCCTCCAAGTTCTTCGAGAGTCTGGCTCACGCGACATCGGGGACGCGAGGTGCCCGCTGTGCGTCTGAGGGCTCAGCGACGGCGCTAGGAGGGCAATCCGGCGCGGAATCAGCTAGGCCAAAGACCGCTCGGTCACTAAGCACGGACGCTACGATGACGACGACGACATCGGGACAGTCCTGTAGCTCTGGTGTGGTCGGCGGCGACGGTACAACGTCGCTTCCGACGATTAGGCGACAGAGATTTCTTTCCGGTGACGTCGGCGACGCGAGGGTGACCCCTCCGTCGTCACCGAGGCGTTCGGTGGGTGAGAACTACAACCCGTTCCCTACGCGAAGAACTTCGTTCACGGGATGCATCAGCGACTTCAAGGTGAAGCTGGGATTGTATTCTTCCCAGGAGAAGCCGACTGTGGCTCCAGCTTCAAATGGTTGTAAGACGACTTCCATGAAGAGTTAACCAGCAGCCCAAGGTGCACTACGTTCTAGGTACGTGAAGTTCATTTCTCGCGCCGACTAGACATCTAAAGACTGGCCACGTGTTTAATGCAGCGCGAGTAGCTACATATCTGACAGCCACCATACGTGCGTATACCACATGGGAAAGAAGAATTCGAGTAGAGAAAAATAAGGAACATTGGGATTCTGGGGAGCGCAAAGTATTGACATAATATAGTTGTCCCAATATAAATGTAGATACCACACAGATGGAGATTTGAAGCGATGAAACCTCGTCTCCAGCGGCATTTCCTGTTGAGCGATTTTCCATCAATTGTGCATGGCAAAAAATGAAAAAGACGGATCTTTCGGCGAAATCAGACTTGAGGCGTTTGCCTAGCAATACGTGTAGCATTCTACTGCTAATAGCGCAACCGCGCACACTTGTGTAAGCGTCCATTTTCATTAATTAAACAAGTGCTTGGGGTTCATACTTCGAGAGAGGAAACGGAAGCGCGAAGTCGGCCATACCGCTCTGTCAAGGTGGATTAGCAGTGAAGTAAAACTGACGCAAGTTTGTTATCAAAGGCCAGGTTGTGAACGTGCCCTTCAGCGTTCAGATTATTGCAAAATGTCAGCAACAGAGTGAAACCAGCGCACAGCCACGGCCGCTCAATAAGGAAATAAAAAAAGTGCGACCTGTTGAATGCGCATCTCCGCCTTTGAACGCGATGGTGCTCGTTTTCTCCGCGATGGCGCTGAGAATCGGGGAAAGAATACCGGTTCGCACAGGCGGCTAGCCAGCTGTGTGCACGTGCAGGTGTAACACAAAAATCGTCACCCGGCGTAAATGAGCCGAAAATGCCAGAGGCCCGTATACTGTGCGTTGTCGGTGCACGTTACAGAACCCCAGGTTATCAAAAATTTTCGGAGCCTTCCAATACGGCCTTCCTTTCCTTTCTAGCTCTTTCAGTCCCTTTCCCTTACCCCCACGGACGCTTCGCCGGGCTCCCTACATGGGCTGCAGAAATTAGCGTCTTCTCTTTAAAGGGGTCGTGAAAAGAATTTGGAGATGCCCGGTTGTAATTTTCACTGCTTCAATATGCATTCGACAAGCCGATTCCGAAATATTTCGGCGAAATATTCAGCGCACACTTAATAACGCCCGTTTGAAACCCCAGCGTTCTTGCGCCCCCGAAACGACCATGCGACACTACCGGCCGGCATGGTACTATTCGGTGACGTTGCAGTAAGATATTTTTAAGTTCAAAGGCATAGTGAACTCGCGTTTGCTCTAAAGGAATCGATTTGCTTGAAAGCTACAAAGAAAGAAAAAACTTAGAAACCTTGCGGTGCCGCCATTCGGAAGCAAAGCAGCAGTACGGTTTGTTTTTCCATGGCCTCTAAGGGCGCGCCAATCTCTGAGGTCTGGTGGCTACTAACATGACGTCAACTGCAGAGTTGAGTGGAACGCGCGCAGTGCAACCGAAACCGCGTTTTTATCGCTCTAAATCAACCCGCACGGTGCAACGGAACAATGCATACTGTTGATAGGAGGGTCGGGATCCCGAATACGCACTTAGTGCAAAATGTTCAGAAAACGTTTCACGACCCCTTTAACCGAACCACAATAATAATAATAATAATAATAATAATAATAATAATAATAATAATAATAATAATAACAATCGGCTGACGCCAACGGCGTTTCCCTGCGCTCGCGCCGGACGTGCCCCTTGTCCGTGACTAGCGGCGGCTCGGCCGGTTGCTAGATTGATTGAGTGATTGTGGTTCGGTTAGGAAAGGACGCTACTTTCTGTAACCCATGTAGGGAGCACGGCTAAGCGTCCGTGGGTGTGGGGGAAAGGGAGTGAAAGAGATAGGAGAGAAAGGCCGTAGTGGAGGGCTCCGGAAATTTTGACCACCTGGGGTTCTTTAACGTGCACTGACAACGCACAGTACACGGGCCTCTGGCATTTTCGCCTCCATCGAAAATGCGACCGCCGCGGCCGCGATCGAACCCGCGTATTTTGGGTGGCAGCCGAGTACCGTAACCACTACACCACCGCGGCGATATAGAGCAGAGACCGGTATGGCAACTCATTCAGTTCATTGCAGGCGACCGTGGGTAGACCACGGAAAGTAAAGATGCCAGAAGAGCAACGTGAATGTAATGCTCCACGAAAAGAACAAAACCGACTTGCTCGGCAGCGTCGCAGGCAAAACGCAGCAGCATCCCGTTTCCTTGTGTAGGGTAGCAAACCGGTTAACCTCCTTGCCTTTCCCTCTCCACTATTTCTTTTCTCTATGTCTCGCGCACAAGACGCCTAGTGTATGCATACCGTTAAAATGCAATGTGAGTTTCAGGCGACGCCGCAATGGGTAAATGTGGTTTACAGCTTCGCTGTCCAACTACCTTCACAGCGGGCATTGTAGAGCTATAGAATTGAGAAGGGCTTCCATACACTGTCGGTACTAACCCACTGCTAAACACCGGCGCCGCACGTTTCAGCTTCGCTGGTTAACCATCTGTACGGAGTGCTCCTTTTTAATTTTTTTGTAAGTCCTTGTCATTTTGATCATTCCGCTTTCCGTCTTCTGTTGCGTTGTCTTGCGAAGAAGTGTAGTTTCTCACATCACGATTTGCTCACTCTCTTTCGGCAGGTCTCGAAGTACGCGAGTACACGCGTGTCCACGAACCTTCGCAACGGCTGCCCTGTGACCGCGCAGGCAGACCTGTCTTTTATCATACTGCCGAGCGGAAGCCTCTTACGCCGAGACGCCTGTCGAAAACGGAAGAAAAAAAGAGAGAGGACCCCATTAGGAACTTCACAACGAAGTTTTGGCTGCAGTGCCTGGACGTGCTTACAGGGATGCTTGCTGAATACCTGTGCCCATCTTTTGCCTGTTTACATGCTCCTCAAAATATGTTGCTGTTCTCGTTTACCGGTGCGTCTGCAGAAATGTTGGTGAGAACTTTAGCGCGGCGATGAGTTATCGCGGAGAAGTGAGTGGCTGTCTTTCTTCCTGCTTGCAGCTCGCTCAGTTGCCAACGTTAAGGAGTCACATTGGCTCGTGACTTATGCCTCAACGATACCTGCGTCACCAAGGTGTTGTTCCATATTGGTAGATCGCTTCTTGGGTAACCTAAGTCGACTGCTGGCCTTTTCTTTAACATTGTGCGACAAATGGCACAACGTTATGCAGTTAAGGTCGCTGAATTACATAAGCTGGGCAACGACATATCGCCATAATTATGTGTTCGTATATATATCACTAACGGCACTGTAGACCGTGACATCCAAGCTAATCAGTTTTTTCTAAATCCGTTGCAAACGCCGACTCTCATTTCACGTAAACTTAGCCGTTAACTATATGATTCGAAAAACGGCACGTTTTAACTGCTCAGTGTCAATTTCTCAATTACTCTGTAAAGTAGAGAATAAGCGGATGAACGTCGTTGAAGTCACGAGCACTTCATATTTAAAGACATCGTGTTTTTCAAATCACGCGAGCGGCAAATAAAAGTATGATATGCAATGGAGAAAGTACTTGGCCACAATACCACGCGGGAAGTAGCTGCATCGATGTTGAAAATAATTCACAGCATTTCTTATGTGATATGAATTCGTAACTTTTGTTGCGATGAGCAGTGAAGAACTTCCTTGAGGACTTTTTTTTTTGTTAGAAAACTATGAGTGCGTGCCAAGAGCACGAAAATGTTGATGTAGAGGTTATAGGCCAGCTGACGACTGCCAGCGATCACCTAAGCGTTACTGTCTGTATACCTCTACCAAAACAAATTTTCGTCGTGTGGTCAGCGTCAAAAAGCCAGACTAAAACAGTAAAAAAAGAAAGCAAGCCAGCATAGCGTGGTGGAAAGCATAGTTTCCTTATGTTGTAGGAAAATCTGTGGTGGAGAGGAGGCGAGGCACATGGCGAGGGGAGCGCGGCGCGGCGCGTGTGCGCAGGTCGTGTTACGCTACCCCTCGCCTGTACCGATAAACAATAGCGTCGCGCAGCATAGCTGAAGCGAGGTAGCGAGGAGAAGTGAAGCAGGAGATAGTGGGACGCGTACAGCTGCTGCCGACGCCGAACGCGCCCGCTGTCCGTGACTTTAGCGGCGGCTCGGCCTGTTGCAGAGACCGGTCTAGCAACTCATTCCGTTCATTGCAGGCTACCCTGGGTAGACCACAGAAAGTAAAGATGCCAGAAGAACAGCGTGAATATAATGCTCGACGAAAAGAACAAAACCGACTTGCTCAGCAGTGTCGTAGGCAAAACCCACGAGCTCTCGCACAAGACGCCGAGAGTGCGCATGCCGTTAAAATGCATGTGAAACTCAAGCGACGCCGCAGTGGGTAATCGTTATGGGTGTAGTTTACAGCTTCGCTGTCCAACCACTTTCGCAGCGTGGATCGGTGCTACAACTTTTGTTTTTCGCTTTGGCGTACTGATAAGCAAGTAGCTTTCGTAAGGACTCAAAATTTTACGTTTTTTTCGGCTAAGTGACCCTTTTCACCATCGATGCCAAACATTTCCTTTCTGAGATGCACTTCAACTGCGTGTTTGTGGCAGTCACCATGACAACGTACACTTCAGTTTTTTTTTTCTTTATGGCTACTCACCAAAAAGTGAACACGTGCGGAAATTTTTGGGTTTGTCGCTACACCATTGAAACAGTCACTTTTCTGTAAGAAATTATGGATCTTTCCTAACTCAGAGCTACGGCATGTGCCTAATCTTGAATACTCGTATGTAAAATATATATACATATCGTTGCTGCGTTGAACGTTTATAAATAGATCTGTTTCAGGTCTGCTGAAAAAAAAATAACGAGGGAGCCGGGGCAGTGGTTCAGAATGCTAATGAGAGCTTAAGCGTTTAATTAAGCTCAGTCGGAGTATCTCGTAGCCGGTGCGCGTCGCTTCTCTGAAGCGAGGCGCGCACAACCTGCGTCGCGAATCACGAAATCCGCTTGCCATCTGAACTCAACCGTCGGTGGGTGCAGATAGCTTCTTTTTGCGGTACGTCACTTTCCCGCAATCTATCTATGTTGACGCTGTGAACTTTGTCGAAAAATCCTACAAATTACTTGGTTTTTCTTTTTATTATAGATAGCCACGGTCATCAGGTGTAGCCTAAATCATCCTGGATTACTAGCTTGGGCAGTAAAGCCCATTGTAAGATTCGTGAACATAAATGGGACTTATTACACAAGGAAAACACTGTTTCAAATCAGATTTCCTTTTGTCCATTACGATGCCTAATTGCTCGCATGGATGATGATGTGAAATCACATATTTCTAATTGATAATATTGGCTTTTATATGCAATGAAAAAATAACACAGAGGGTTCATACTTTCTGTGAACTGTGCGCTTGTCAGTGCGCGTTAAAGAGCCCCAGGTGGTCAAAACTTCCGGAGACCTCCAGTACGGCGTCTTTCAGAATCGCAGCTGGTTTCGGGACGTAAAACACCACAGATCAAATCGGTCAGTCGATATTTTTCGTGAAATGCAGTTGAATTCTTTTTATAGCACAAAATGCGAAGTCTTTTTCTGTAGCTGCTCTAATAAATGACTTCACAGTTCTGTGGTTCCTGAATTCGGTAGTGGCATCACTACCGTCCATGCATTTTCAAAGTCGTTGGCACGGGGAGTCGCTAGTGGCAGAATAGACACCTAATGTCCACTTTGTGGAACGCATCTGGTTGGACGGTGTAGACGACAAATAATTTGCACACGTTGCTGCTGACACTGGTGCATTCGAGGAGCGCCTTGAATGCAGCTGGAATTGTGCTGTCTTGGACACGAAATCGGCATCGTCAGCCATATACGTGAAGGCTGTAACCATAGCATTTAAATATTTTGTAACGACCCGCAGAGGCTTTCATTTGTGCTACAGTTTTTCTTTTGTATCACATCCTCGCTACACTGAGCCAAATCCTGCGCTACACTGCTGATTGGCATAAGATCTCGCTGCAGGAGTCCTGAATTCCATGATTTCGTTTTCTACGAATAGGTTAAGAAAGTTCGTTGGCCACCTACTTGGGCCGAGCACCTGTATTCTCGTCTATTTTGTGCGTTGCCCATTTTTTTTTTCATTTCACTCTTTTTCTTTTCTTTTTGGTCTTTGCCTTTCTTTGCCTTCTGCTTCTTTGTGGCATTCTTATCATCAGGCGTCTAGATATCGTGTCTCGCGCGAGTGTAGTGTAGATTCCTGAGGCCAGATTGACGCTTCAACACGCCCTCTCTCTATCTCAATGTGATACGACATTAGCCTATTCTTTACCATTTCCCTTTCCACCTATCTCTCGGATCACTCACACACTGTCGATGTATTTCCCTCTCCCCTGACATCCCTCTACAGCTAATTTATATCGCGAGTCGCCTTGAAAAAACGTAGTGCATAGCGCGTTGTAAAAACGACTTTCTCTATCGCAGCGCATCGAAGAGAAAATGCCTTGTGTAGTAGATCGCCCTTGCGGAAGCAGTTCTAGGAAACACTCACCTCTGCAAACAGAAGGCGCCCTAGCTGTTGTATCATAAATAATATAAACTCTCATGGGCGGTTATCTGAAACTGCTGTAGCACGATTTAATGACCACGACGTTTACGATGCGGAGAGTGACGTGTCGACTGATCGTGAAACTTGCGATGTCGATGCGGTCAGAGCCCCATGCCAATCCTATGTGCCGCATTACGTTGTTTATTTGAAGAGGCAAGAAGTAAATAATGAAATAGACATCCGTCTCTGGCCCTTAGCTGTTCTCGCTGTGTAGGTGCTGCAACTGTTGTGAGATTGCGTAACGTCGTTTCAGCTGTGTGGCCCCGTTTAACACTGCTTCGAGCTCATTTCGCTGTAAATATGCGCGAAGCTGGCCTGGCGTTATCCCGGAAAGCTTCTCATCGTAAGTGTCTTGTGCTCGTGGAAAATACTGGTTGTGAATAGTGGTTTTGATGGACATTCCACGACTCGCGGAGAACCCCTTTGGTCATCGCTGACCAGTGACTCCAAGGAGAGTGGAAACACGTCTCAGTGACATGGCGACAAATACACCGCTGTAACGGGGTGCTAAGGTGGTTCACATGTGTGGTTGTGTTTGCAAGCTACATAATGAAATTGGGCAAAAGTGCCACTCCGTATTCGCGTATCTCTTGTTAAACTATGACTTCCTAGCATTAGGCAAAGCACAATGGCAAGCTCCTGGTTTTTCTGTTAAGTAACTAGAAACTTCGTGAAAATAGGATTTCGGGTCTATGGGTACAACCTCATGATTATAGGTAAGCTTTTAGAAATTCATAGAAAAATTAATGTGTACAGACGATGTTGTTGTCTTGGTAATACTGCTGAGGCTCTTGAACAACATTTCAAATGAGTCTGAAAATATCACAGCACCACATGTGGTGCTGTGATCTTTGGTGATCTTAGTGGACGTTGGATCGATGTTCCTTATCAACATTCGCACTGGAGCTCAATTAAGCCATTAAGCACTGGTTTGTCGGAGAGATGAAATTAACGAGCTTTCGTCGCTTGATAGTGCTCACATGCTGCGCATTAGCTTATCTCTGCACTGTCATTCTCTCTGCATGAAAAATCTGTACAATTAGATGTAGGCGAAATGTTGAGGCCCGTGTGCTGTGCGATGTCAGTGCACGTTAAAGAACCCCAGGTGGTCGAAATTTCCGGAGCCCCCCACTACGGCGTCTCTCATAATCAGATCGTGGTTTTGGGACGTTAAACTCCAGAAATTAAATCAATTAGTAGCGCTTCGTTATGTCTGAGAAATGCCAATGTGCACATTCGATTAAGGAGTTAGGATCGCAGATACCTTCGTAATAAAGATAATGTTACCACGAAATTTCACGCCATATATATAGCCGGGTTGGTGGCGCGAGCGAGGTTTCTCTGGCTTTGTGTACACCACGGAAGCAGCGAAACATGGCATTAGTTAAGGCAGAAAACGACATGCACCAAGGACAGGCATGCAGCTCGCCTCTTTTAGACCTTCATTCTCCCAATATTTTGTCGATATTTAAAACATTCGCTGCGTGATGTTGAGAATGCCCTGGTGTAGTAAATTGTTAAAAAGTAATTAGCATGCACTGCAGCTAACGGGAGCCTCGAACCGTTCGCAGCGAATTCCGATGCAGTAAAAATGATTTGTATAAGCTTTAGGGGTCCGAAATTCGCTCCTATTTTGTAATGTACTTGGTTTCCATTAGATCGCACTTCTTTGTCGCTCAGTTATTGCTCACATTTTGCATGAATTTACTGCCGTTCTTTGCATCGTGTCGAGTGTCTTCTTATGTCGTAATAGATGTAAACAAGGTAATACGGACCATACTTTCAACACCAAGCATTGCTTCTTCTGTGACGCGAGGTACAGAGAAGAAATTCTACAAGCCATACGCATTCGGCACACTCTGATTTTTTTTTTCTGCTGTTTCACAGAACCTTGCATTAAATATAAAAACGTGGCAACAAATTCAGCACTATCTCGTGTTTGCGCAGTTCGTTCGCTTCCAGCACCTTTTACATTGCATAGCCGTGGACTTCAATTTGCCGGCCTCTACGATAGCGTGCTGACTTTATTTTATACACGCCCTCCTGTGACCTCATGTGTTTGGTGTGCCCGTCGCATTTGTGTCGCGAGAAGTGTCCGCCATGTTTGTGTACATTTATTGCGTGAGTTTGCATAACCTCGACCAAGAGCCGCACGGTATCTCGAATGTCTACTAACAGCGGAGCCCCCGAGTGTGTGCCCTTCACCTTGTGGCTATATATTGTGTACCGAGATTGCACTGTAGTGCGACGAGCGCACGCACTGAAAACAAAAATGTCTACGTACGTACTTGGTGTGTGGTGTAAATACAGCGTATATATTTGTACATAGGCATATATGCATATAATCTATTTTTCTTGTGCTTCGTTCGCTACTGTACATAAAATCGCGCTCCTAAAGAAGAACTGATGTCAATGAAGAGAAGCTGGTTGCATAAAAGGTGAATAAATCTGCCACATTTTCTTGTGAGGTGTCCTATCTGCTTGCATTTGTTAAGTTTATATTCTGGCGGGACACACTGTCCCATCAGCTAGCGGGTACCCGGAGTATCTTGAACGAACGAACGAACGAACGAACGAACGAACGAACGAACGAACGAACGAACGAACGAACGAACGAACGAACGAATGAATGAATTAGAAAATTGAGTAGCTAATGTGTCGGCGGGCAAGACGAGAAGCTGAGAACGTGCATTCGAGTAATTAGACAATTTTTCGTGGATGAGAAAGCACAAACACAGTGTGACGCATGAAGGGCGTGCGTTAACAGCTACGTAAGCTCGTGATCAGACGCTTGAGAATGACATCGCAGCACAAAGGTAAACGGGTAAGTATTTCCTGGATAACTACATTTATTTGATCGTAAATATATTCAGTCGTTTTCGTGACAATAGATGTTGCCGAGTTTACGCGGCCGAAGCCGAAGCATCAGCATAAGCTGAAGCATAAGCATAAGCCGAAGCATAAGCCGAAACATCAGCTTCGCTTATGCGGCGCTTATACACGCTATCAGCTGCCGTTTTTAGCAACGCAAGCGAAACGGGAGTGCCAACACTTAGCGCGTCCGCAGAGTCTTTTTCCCCTTTGTTTACTACGGTGGTCGCTTCGGATCGCCCGAAGTATGGTTAGAGGCCGCGTGTTCACGTGTTCCAGTTGATATTGCTCGTGATAGTATATCCTGAAGATCTTTTGCGAACGCTTTGGTAACGCGGGAAAGTCGGTGTAATATAGCAGCTGAGCCTTACTTCTAGCGCAAGCAGACTCGGCTACAAGTAAACAAAATCATCGCTCGACGCCTGCTTCGGTGCGTAAAGCAGTTTTAAAACTTTTTTTTTTCACTTTTGCAGCATGGTTACAGTTCTCTAAAAAATATACAGTGCCAATGGCAAGAGGTATGGTCAGCGGCGGTCTTACCAGGTGCTTGCACGTGGTCGATTTTACGAAAGCATTGCCGAACGTCGAGATGCGCGTGTGACGAGCAAAATTTCTGAACGTACCACGTCTAGCTCCTTTTTGGACGTCATACAAACCGATGAACGGGCCAGCCTTTCGGGAGATAATGATGACTTTCAACAATGTGCGCTATCTGATATCGCGTAAGCGACGAGTCCCCGCGCTCTAAAGAAAACTTGGTAAGGACGTCACGCAGCATACTAGAACGCAAGAAAGGGTGGCATCAAGAAGACGACGGTAACGACCGCATTTCTCTGACCGCTGTTGTAAGAACAGGAAACGACGTTAGCTATGCAGTTCTGATTTTTTTTTTCCCCACCGTTTATGTGGTTTTGCGCATCAAAGTAAAGCGGGTGATGCAGAACAGAGCACCAGGTCTGCAACTCGGCCATCCGTGCTACTCTCGCCTACCTGTAAGTGCACGGTCATTTAATTCTTTCTTCTTCCATTTTATTATCCCTTTCGCTATTTGAGTGTATGTGTGCGGTAGTGATGGCAGTAATCTCTTTGTGTTTGTGTCGCTGTTTCAATGTATTATCGGCTCGTGCATCTAACTCTGCGCACAAATATGACAACGCGTCCACAACTGTTGCACTGTTCCGTTTAATCTCTCGCGTCCGCGTATTAGATGCGGAGCATCTCTTGCTCGCGGGTATGTCACGCGTCAACCGGCGTCCGCACTCAAACTACGCATGTGCGACTCTCCGATCCGTTCCCCTCTCTCCAACAGCTGCTGCAATAAATAAAGCGGGTAGAGAGCGCGCGCGCGCTTCACTTCAGTAGTATCTCCTCCTTCTCCGATGAAAGAAGTTGGTGGTGTTGTCTGATGGAAGCAACAACACTGCAAACCTGTAAACATCGCCGTTAAATGCACCGCTGAAACTCCCAGCGATGCTCCGCATCACCCCATGGTCCCCTATGGGGATATCAGGGGCAGTGCATTCTACTGCAGTGTCTAAAAACGTACCTTTGCTCTTTTAAGGGAGAATAATGCAGCAAAGAGGCAAGCATCGGCGCACGCGAGATGTCTCATAGAGCGATCCGTTGTAGCGATCAAGAGAAGCGTGCGTGGAGGCGCACAATCAGCCCTTATTAAGATCGTAGGCGCCAACAATATGTGAAAGACAAGTGCGAAAATGACTCATGCAGATTTTGACGTACAGTAACGTCAGCATGAATCACAGCACAGTGCAAGTGGTTAAAGCGGAACATCATGCCTGCAGGGTGACTTCAGAAAACGTTAAATTCGTTTACAAAATAGCGAGTTTTGGTAAAGCGGAAACCAGAAAAGGCACATATTCAGCGTAACGTTAACGTTGCGTGTAACACACTGCGTATGTGCAGTGTGTGCAGTCCTTGCGTGCCTAAGCCACAGATCACCGGCCTGTGCTATTTACGGAATATAGCTTTCAACACTGACCACGCTAACGCTCGCGAGGGGATCCTTAAGTCTGGAAAGATGGCGGCGTCAGTCGAAGTGAGAGCCGCTCGCTTCGGATCTATCGAGTTGCCCGTCTGCATTATTAGGCCACTTCATTCTTCACTAATGCTTGTACTTAATTTATTTAAATATGAATAATGATGCTCCTGTAGCCGCGTACCGGCTACACGACCTGTATTTTGGAGATGCGCTCTCGATTAGCGGTGCAGGAGGCTTAACGAGACTGTCTTGTCCTGTTTACTGCGGACACGTTGAGACAGCGTCATCGCCTGTGCCTAGCTTTTCGTTCATTCATTTGTTTGGGAAGGAGGAGGACGACGTCACAACCGGCCATTGCCCACTAGCCAATTTCAACATAGACACGTGGTCCAAACGCGTAACATGACCGTCATTACGTCAGAAATAGTCACGCAACATGTTCCCGCCAAAACCATGTAGAAGCTGGCCACATGACAAATTACGTGACTCAGTTGAGCTTGTAGCTACAAGCCGGAAGAAGCTAGGTCACCCGCTAGCTCTGCTCTTAGTCCAACCTTGCACGACTAGCGCAAGGTGCCTAAATCTTTTCTAAAGAAAGAAAAGAAAGAAAATTTGTTGCTGCTGCTGGGGTTCCAACCAGGGTACCCACGCTCCGAGGCCAAGTGCCTCAACCACTAGTCTACACCGCCTGTCACTGCTTTTCGCATCGCAGCCGCTGACACAACGCCGGAGGGCCAGGTTTCGCAGCGCATGAACCAGTTCAAGCTTTCTCCTTGAAAATAATGACGCAAAGTGGACACCATATGGCCATATAACGAGCACAGTGCCTCGAAGCGCTCCCGAGATGGCGTATTTGAGACTTACGATATCATACAACGCTTCTATGCCGTCTTGCTTTGAGCCTAGAACGAGGCCGTGCCTTTTAACACGTGGCCAGTTTTGTTTATGAATGAACCGGTTTTAAGACAAACTGGGGCCGTTGTTTCTGGCTTTAATTATTCGGTACACACGTGGAGGTCATTGCTGAAAACGAGGTCTGTTCAGCTCTCGTGTCTCTTGTCTTAATTACGCAGCACTGTTTTGCTAAGCGCAGTTATAAAATTAGCCTGTGAATGATAGCCTCTATTTGACTCTGTTAAGGGCGGACGTGAAAATTCTAGGTAGCGATGTAGCAAGTACTTTCACTACCTGTCCAGCATATATGTAAGCAACATTTACGGAGTGCATCCGGGTACTTCATAAATGTAAGCATAAGCCCACGTGCCATTGCTATAACGAGATGCAGAGCAGTAGCCACGGATTAGCTTTCTAATGCCTCTCATTATTCCTGATTCTTTTCCTCAGCATTTATGTAACGCCACATCATACATCACTTGTATGTGTCATGACTTCACACGCCTTCGCAGTAGCATTTGTACATGAATTCCCATTAGTTGCGACTATACTGCTCTGTCCTGCGCTCCTACACAGCGAACAAAGCGCTTTATTTTGAACGATGTGTGTTACATGTTCATTCCCCCTCCCCCTCATCTTCCTTTGAAAGCGTTCCTGTGCAAGATAACGTGGGTGAAAATATACGAACGTATTTCCTGGTCTTGCTCGTTTAGCCTATGCGCAGAAGGAAGGAACATGGTCCCAACTTCCGTGGTATGTCCGCGCTGATATTAAAATAAATAGTCCGTCATGTCACTTCAAAACGGTATGTCAATTATCGCGTTAATTTGTCGATGATGGCGTTTTCTACTTAGTTCTGTTCAAAATGTCACCTCGTTGTGACCACGATTATATTTCGTACCTATCAGTTCAAATAAATGCCCGGAAAATAGGCAGTTTTACGGGGCTCATGCGTGCTATTCGTTTTCTGAGGCTTTACGTACAAAAACTACGCTATGATTATGAGAGTCGCCGTAGTGGAGGGCTCCGGAAATTTCGACCACCAGGGAGTTCTTTAGCGTGCCCTGACATAGCACATTGACAGGCCTCAACATTTTGCCTCCATAGAAATGCGGCCGCCGCGGCCGAGATTCGACCCCGCGACATTCACGTGCGGAGTGCTGCAGTTGCCTTTCTGACGTATTTATGTTAAACAGCAGAAGAAAAGTGAACTCGGGGCAAACACTTGTTTTCTTACCAATTTCAGGAGCCATGATGGAGCAGCAAAACGCGTTCATATAGTAAATGAAACACAAGCCTTTCGGCGTACTCAAGAAGAAACCCTTTTGTTTCTTGGGACACAACGGTTTAAGCGACGCGCTCAGTTTTGAAAGCACTTGCAGTTTTCATAGAGCTTCAACAAAATGAAAGCATTTAAACTCGGAAAGAAATCTAGGTCACTCAAAAGAGCATCGGCTTGTCCACCCGGTCGAGAGCTTGAACCAATGTGAATCCGACACCTGAGGCATAATAGCTCAAATTCCACTCCCACGAAAAATGCCCGGCGGTAGAGATGTTCATGTTAAGCTTCAGGGAGCAGCGCAAATACTACAGGAACAAGTCAGACGCGCATAGTTGAAAGAGTAATCAATACCAGGTTTCTGTCAGAAGACGTTTTTATCTAAATCCTCCCTCGATGCTGTTACGGGTTAAGCCTATAATACGGCGCTTAACCTGTAGAGCAGTTTAAATGTTCGCTGTTTTTCTGCACGAACAGCTGGCTGTACAGGTTAGTGAAAGAATGGTTAAAGCAATCAGGAAGTGCCACAGGGCAAAGAACAAAGAGGGGGCACTGGAGAAGGTATGGATAAGTTTGAAACGATAGTATGTGGCATGATTGAAGAAATTCGAGCAAAAGGAATGGAGATATGCACCAACGTCTGACTTCACAAAATAAAGAAGCCACATGCAATTCCACGAAAAGCCTAAGCATAGAATGACGGGTTAGGAAGAGCGAAAAAAAATCTGGTAATAATAAAAGGAACAAGCCAACACGCTCCGAAAATAAGTCAGTGTTTTGGTACTACTTTAATCACAGCGTGGTAGTGAGAGAATTCGGCTAAAGCGTTAGATTTAGCGGCTGTTTCGACAAAACTAACGTATTACCGACAACTTCCCGAGCGCTGAACACTGAAGCCTTTTATTTTTTTCCCCCATTCTCTCAACTTAACCACAAGAGCGGCACTCCGTCTTTATTCTCCGACGCCGCTATGTAAGGCGACAAATCCCATCTACACAACTACTGTGACGACGGGTCGCATACAGAGGAGCCTTCCTAAATCGATTCGGGCTTTATTTAGAGCGCAGACAAATCCGCCTTAGTCTTGGCTCGTTTCTTCTGCCGACTCCCTCTTTCACCCTGGTTATTTATTTCCGAAAAAGTTGGATCTACAAGTCTGTTTGGTGCTGTCTTTTGTGTCTGCGTATGTGTCCTATATGCTCCTTTCATGGATGCCCTTTTCTGCCTCCCTTCTTTCTGGACACTTCAAAGAGCAAGCCGGGAGATACCCTCGCTCTCGACTTCCCAGTTTCTTCATTTTTTTCTTTTCCTGCCTCGTTTTTGAATGGCGGGCGACGAAAGGCTGGCCCTGCGTGCCTTTTTCACCCGCGCAGAGCCTTCGAAGCTGGACAAAATCTCGGGGCCCTGTATAATTAAGGCCGCAACATGGCCACTAGCATTCGTGACCGCTAACAGAGTCTGATGTGAGGCTACTTTTACTACGTAGGCTATGGCAGTGAACGTCATTTGGCCACTTTTTTCTCAACTGTTTTTTCTTTCTCGTCCCCTAGTGCAAAGCAGGCAGCTGCATTCAACCGTGGTCGATCTACTATAGCCCTTCAGTGATCATTCTCTCATCTCTCTATACAGCACGTTGGCATGCAGAGAGAGTTATGCCCTTACCTTAACCCATGTCAATAATTTCAGTTTGATAAATTTAATAATCGAGCAATTTAATTTTAAATTTTAAATCGAGCGTCCATCCTGATAGACCAAAGGTTATCGTTTCTACGCTTGCCAGCTCAACTCGATACCCCACACTACGCATTAACTAACGAATATCTGTCTCCTGATAAACTGAAACCCACAAGGAATAGCCACAAGCTCAACCTGACACCATTCCACCCACGTACTAACCTATTTAAATTCAGCTTTTTCCCGCACACTATAGAAAAATGGAATGTATTGCCTGGGTCAACTAGATCATTGCCTTTAGAAGATGTCTTGCATGAATGTATTGATTTGGAATTTGTTTATTAAGAGCTCTATTTTTGTTTGTTGTTAAGAGTTGTATTCTTGTGTGTGCTGATGTATAAAAAACCCACTCCTGCGATAGCCCAAATTGGGCTGCAGTATGTAAAAATAAATAAAATAAATAAAATAATGTCAACTAGAATGCGTACCGCTTATTTCTGTTGCTTGACCTTACGTACACCATTTTCCCCTCAACCACTCTTTCCAGCTCTATACCTAGGCACGCACCATGGGCTTACTCGCCATTTATTTCACAGCTTTAGAGGTTCACGTCGACTGCGTATAAAAATTGATTCTTTGTGTCTATTTGTGCAAGGATTTCGTTCAGCAAGACATCTAAAAGGCGACACATTCACAGCGTGCTCGCAGACATTAAGGCTGAGCGATCGTATTCCTCTTGCGAAAAAACTGCATTGTAGGGTGCGTTTCGTGCTATAATTCGCGTAGAGCTCCTATACGCACAAACAAAGAGACCATAACAGTAAAGCTTCAGCGACAGCTGGCTGCGAGCGAATCGTAGCATATTAGCCTCTGCGAAAAGCTCGCTTCATCTCTGTGCTACATCACTATGCGATGCAGTGCTCGTTAACCTTCGGGAGCGTATAATGTCCAAACATTTAGCGCAGCTGGTACTCCACTTTCAACTCCTCCCTAATGTTTTCTCGAACACGCTCACGGAAAGCTTGCCTTACAAACGCAAAAGAAAAGGAAATAAAAAACTATGTGTTTAACGTAATTAATGCTGTATGGAGAGCCTCGAGATAACACAGGCACCAATTACCGTGTTACACCTGCACCGTTGTGCACGCTTAGGTCGTTTGAAGGCGTTGTACGTGAAAGACCAATGAGCTTAGGTTTGTGAAACTTCGACAGCTGCCGATCAGCACTGGGGCCATCCTGTGCAATGTTCCTTCATGCTGAATGTTCTGTAAAAGAAATAATAATATTAATAAAAAAATCTTATTGCTTACTCTAGTGAAATGGATAATACCCGTATAAAATTTACTAGGATATGACTGTGTTAATGACAAACACGGTCTCTAAATGTCAATGATTGACGTGTCCCTTCTTGATTCGTATCCCTTCTTCATTGCGGGTCCATAAAAAGCACTATGAGCACATATAACCACATAGGCTCAGGATCACAGTGTAATCAACGGAAGTTACTTATAGAATCTATCTATCTATCTATCTATCTATCTATCTATCTATCTATCTATCTATCTATCTATCTATCTATCTATCTATCTATCTATCTATCTATCTATCTATCTATCTATCTATCTAATCACCGGTGTATTTGTCTGTGCCTCCTCTGTTGTCACGTGCGATGCTTTTCACACTTCAGAGGACTTTTAACCGGTTCGACGGAAAATCTCTGTAGCCCGAACCAAGTAGCCCTTTCATTTGCATCCTCAGTCGTAAAACAACGAGGCTTGCCACATCCTGAGGAACGCGGTTACTCTCATAGGTATAGATTGATTTGTGGGGTTTAACGTCCCAAAACCACGCCATGATCATGAGAGACGCCGTAGTGGAGGTCTCCGGAAATTCCGACCACCTGGGGTTCTCTAACGTGCACTGACATCGCACAGCACACGGGCCTCCATCGAAATGCAGCCGCCGCGGCCGGGATACTGTCATAGGTATAACTATCACGTTCAAAATGCAGATGAAATGTTCACTTGCTTGCTTCTCCAACCGCGCGCGACTTGCCATGTCAAGACAGCGCTGAAACAGATTTTCCGAGGGCCGTTGTAGTCCAAGCTATCACATTAAAAGCGACGCTTCGCCCCGCCACGGTGGTCTAGTGGTTATGGTACTCCGCTGCTGATCCGAGGGTCGCGGGATCGAATCCCGGCAGCGGCGGCTGCATTTCGATGGAGGCGAAATATTGAGGCCCCTTGTGCTGTGCGATGTCAGTACCCGTTAAAGAGCCCCAGGTTGTAGAAATTTCCGGAGACCTCCACTACGGCATCTCTCATAATGAGAGCTGGTTTTGGGACGTTTAACACCACAAATCAATCATCAAAAGCGACGCTTCATCGGTACAGCAACTATAGCCTGGTTTCAACAGTGTCGAGTCATGGTCGCCAACATACTTCAACGTAGTATCGACGCGTCGCCCATCGTTTTGGTGCCATCGCGATAACTTCATTTGCATTTTGTTATTCTTCGGGCGCAACTCGTAAACCACGGGTTGTAAAGACCCAATCTACCCCTTTTAAATCCCATGATGATGCGTGCGGGCGTCAAACTGACCGCCGCCGATGTGTTGTTATGGAAAAATATTGGAATAAATTCCTGGAATGGTGCTAGACGTCTCCACGGCTCAAGGAATAGTGGCCCTACTCGCCCTGTTCGCATATGCGCATATTCTTGCAGCTTTGCATCGTAAATGCAGCGTCACAACGCATACCGCTTGGTGCGGAGAGCGCACCGTTTCGTACGTCTTTCCTTATTTTACAGCGCCCTCGAGAGTTCCGCGCTGCATACGCCAGACACGCGCACGAGAGGCGAGATTTGTCCCGTAATATTGAGTCCCACGTGCCAAGTATTATTTCGATAGCAATCACAGGGACACTCTAACCGAAAATTGGAGCCGCAGCCCGATTCTTTACCCGCCGGCAGTGTCTAAGGCTTCTCAACATTAGCTCTACGCAAACGCAGGCAGCGGAACGAGAGAAACTTAATGTGCGCATTGGTTGTATGAACAGGAAAAGAACCTTCTTGCTGTGTGTCGGGAATAAACAATTTACTGAAATTGACTGCCCTTTCCGCCAATGCCGAAATAATTATGTATATGGTTCAGGCAGCGACCACGTGTTATGCCCGTCACTTGCCCGTTTCCGTTAGATAAAAACAGTGAGGCTGTTACTGACACATCTGTTAAACTTAAAATGGGCAACATCTGTGCGCGGTGCCTGTTTACAACAGCGCAATTATGGGAAAACATAACTCAAAGAGTATCACGTATTTTGAGGCATTTTAAGATATTTTTGGCCCTAATGCTAGTACCAACACCTACTTACTGCTTTCTTTAAATACTATTGCATCCTGGTCAGGATTGTCCTATTTATTGTGAGCGCACATTTAATCACCAAACGTAGTGCGTAAACGAAATTTCTTTCTATTTATCTGTAGCTGTTCATTAATTTTAGATTCAACGTTCGTCTCACTAGGCTGAGTCTTCCTGATGATTAACTTACTTTATAACCTACATTTCTCGCAAGGCTGCAAGCTTTCGCCTAATGAGTTTATGCCAACCCACGGCATATATCAAACTAATTCAAATTTCGATTCAATAAACTTTGTTGTACTCACGGCTTCCTTTATCAAGCCAGCGTAACTCACTTTTTTTTTTTTTTCCCCCGCCGTCGAGTACCCCGATTCACATTTTCCCGCTACGCAAGGGCCTCGCATACTGGAAGAGTAACTCATCGGAAATACAGACATCCTTCGCCTATGCTCATAATAAAAACGAATTTATAAATATACGTTAGGTGTCACAATGAAACAAAATCAAAGACTGCTTTGGACAGGACGAAGTGAAAAGCGCCGTTTGATTTCGTTCCGGTAATGTGCAACCCAGTACGGCAGTCTACTGTGACCCACATATTGCAAAAGTAACTTACCATAAATGCATAAAATCATCAATTCTGTGAATAAAACTCCTTGACAAAATATATGCGTCGTCTCCCGCTTGCCTAAGGCCCTCTGCTTAGTTTAATGAAGGAACGATACTCCTTTAGTTATGGAGCTAGTACGTAACATTTCCTCTTCCACTGAGGAATAAATTAATCATTTAAAACTGGTCATACCCTCTTAGCCTCATTTTCTAGGCGAATAATGTATCTGACTATAGCAACAAAATAACGGAACAATATTGAGGAAGAAAACGTTTTCCTTTTTTTTTCTTTTTTATTTCTCGCCCCCATCGTGTAGGTGCCACGTAACGCCCTGCAAATTAAGATGCAGTTCCCCTAAGAGTGGCTTGAAAGTTTTCATAGCCTACGCTGCTGAGAACGCGATAACTAGCGTCAGAAAGGAAGCCGCAAAAGCGAACTTAAAGAAGAGGCTTGCGGTTATGGGAATCAGTAGCCGCAAGTGTCGTACCTCTGACATAATTTAAACATGTAATTAACTTCGATCGAGCAGTCTTGGGGTTTTCACCTCGTTGATGGTTCTGGACTTCGCAGTGCGCGATGAGGCGGGAAATGTTAGTGTGATGACTGGGGCGCCACTCTGTACAATAAAAGGTGGACCTGTGTGGTCAGTTTGCCCCTGACAGAGGCTTGATGTGTCCTCACTACTGCGCGCCATGACTGTTGGCTCGGTCACCACAGTTAGGCGTAACTCTACATAGGCTCGAAGACACTATAACGTATTGGAGAACAATGTAAAGGGTATCCGATATTGCAGTTAACTTTGAGAGAAACGAAGGAATCTTAACAGACAAGGTAACGCGCAGTACAGATAATCAGTGGTCAAATTAACGGAATAGGTACGATAGGATAGGAACAAGAAGGAATAAGAATAGACACGAAGAGAGGAAGTACAGACATAGCATTATAATCAGTCTTACAACGTGATGTCAGTGGGAAATATCATTTGCTTATCACTGAAAACAGGCCCTATATGGCCTGTTTTCAGCTGCAGTCCGTGTTATGATACGGACTGCAGCTATATATAGAAAGACTCACAGGACGCAGGTGTGTCTTCCAATTGCCTTTTGAGCGGCTTGTTGTCGCGCCGTTTCGAGGTTCTCGAGTTTAACAAGAAATCAGCCGGAATAGACGAGCAGCCGCGGGTGTGTCTCCTCCGTGGGCTAACTGCGCGACATCGAGCGCTTTAGAAAAAGCAATTCAAATCAATGGTAACAAAGATTTGGCAAAGCGGCCTTTTTCCCTAGAGAGCTTTCCGAACGAATAAAGCGTCATTGGTGGCCGTCCAATAAATGAGGCGTAAGGTCACGTTCCCAAGCGAAGCACTCCCGAGGGGCCTGCGCGTGGGGATATATTTGGATCGGGCAAGTTGTCCCCATAGTTGCGGCAACAGGCGCATTCCGCGAACCCTTTGCGTTGCTTCCGCGCTGCGCTCGTTACTCGATATCTATGCGCTCGCGGAACACTTCGCTTGAAGAGCGTTGTGCTCCGCCGAAGGGAGGGCAACTTTGTATGGACCGGGTGTGTTTTCCGGCAGCGTGCCAAATTCTTTCGGCGCCTAAGAGGCGCTCGACAACAATCGCTGATGTTTATTAATCTAGACCGCTTGGAAAGTATCTGCTGGAGACCTCTCTGTCCTTACATGTAGCGGCTAAAACCAGCAAACAATAAAAGCGCAGAAAGCAATATAAAATGCAGGGAAGGAGAAATAATAAAACGCTTCCAGATTCATATGCAGTGAAATAGGTGCCTACCGTATACACTCGAAAAAAAAGTACGCAGCTTCCGCTGGGTCGCGCGAGGCCAGATCACAGCGAAACTGGCCGATAGTTTACTGAAACAGGTCACTTTATAGCGATGTGATATTTTGGCGGGAACATGTCACGTGACATTGCGTTAAGCAATTTTCGTGGAAACATGTTACGTGACATCTTGTTACGTGGTGCTGGCGAGAACATGTCCCGTGATCACCCAAAACCACGCAACGCAATTTCACGTTACATGCTCCCCCAAAATCGCATAGCGAAATGTCACGTGACATGTTCCTGCCCAAACCACGTAAAGCAATGTCACGTGACATGTTCCCGCCAAAATCACACAACGAAATATCACGTGACATGTTTCCGCCAACATCACGTAACGTATTGTCACGTGGTATTGCATGATGCCTGACAAATTACGGTTAGCATATACACCATTCACACAGGCATAGCAAAGCTCCATAGAAGTAAAGGAGCATATCGACTTCAAAGGCGCTTTAGCCACACGGTTTTCGCTGAAGCTTTTATCAAAAACCGCAGCGCACGTTTGGCGCTCCTATCGCCCAGAGATGAGAAAAATAATTGGGCTCCGATGCTCCTATGAATTATTTGTGCGTGTTTTTTTTCTGTATTTTTATCAAAGACTTTTTTTTTTTTGTACAGTGATACTCTAAAACAAAGTGAACATCTAAAAAGTAAAGGAGTTAATTCGCCAAACATGGATGTACTGGTAGTAGCGCGCCGCTGTGTACACCGTATTTTACCGGCTATGCGTGATTTGCTTCCGTTTTTGTTGCTGTTCTCGATTGTTTTTCAAAAGTCACGACGTCTCCAAAGATGCGACGAGACATCTGAGCGTGTGCGGAACAAATTTTCATTGAGGCGCCCATTTCAGCGCCATGTGCCGAATATTCCGAAGAAAAAAAATGCCCTTTGATATCACGTACTTACGCCGAAAACAACGTGCGGATACTTTGCTGACGTTTGCCCATGAGCTGGAAATGTACAGGCAGAGGACGCATCTTCTCGAATGTGCGACAGTACAGAAACGTGTCGCCGTTGGTACGAAAAAGATATGACAAAGACAGTTCGGCCTGCAGCAGACAAAAACAGGCCCGGCTAGCCACACATGCAGCGCTGCCTTTACAGAGCATCTGCCTTGTGCGATTTTCGGGCGACATATGACAGATTGTGGCTATCAGCAGCGCTTTTAGGGTTTATAACTTATAAGCTAGTGCGATACGTGCATCAAATATAAAGAACATTGTATTGGTTCGAAGGTAAAACTTCTTTTTTTTTTTTTCTGCCGTCTGCCACCTGCGAACGAGGGTAGACCCTTAGAGCCTCGAGGGACAAACGCGGACTCCCTCAGCTCGAAGCTCCTTTCAACTATAATCCTCTCTCCGCGCGCCCGTGTGTCAGCGCGTCCGCTCCTTTCAAGTAAAGAAGCTTTAGTTCAAAGGATCTTGCAGGTGCCCATGTGACAGGTGTATTAAACAGCTTCACTGTTAAAACTGGCACGACCGAGTTTCCACGGTTAGCTTAAGCAGCTTCGCTGCTAAGATATTGTAAACATGAAAATGTTGACAATGATCTAATATTTTGCCAACTGCAGAGCCAGCGCATGACTTGTGAGATGCATGCACGGTCGCTGCTAGTGCCAAACTGAAAAACGCGGAAGAATAAATATTTTTTTTATTGAACAGAGATACAAAATTTATGCGCAAACCAAAATAAAAAAAAGGACGTCTCACTGACACGACAATGCATTGGCCGTTAAAGCGCCTAACACTCTTTAGTGTGATATTCGCTGTTTTTTTCTTCGAACGAAAGTTGTCGAGTTAAAAGTTTGCTGCGCTAAAAGAGTCTCTAACTTGCGTACGCAAGCTGTGGCATCCCTTTTGTGATAGAGCGAAGCGATCATTTGTAACTAACGGAGCACAGAGCGAGTACATAGGGCTTGAACCCCAAGTAATATTTTAAAATGTTCTGGAGAAACGAGGGGGCGCAGAAAAATATTTTAAAATTCGTATTCAGAGTATTTGATTCGGTACACCTGCATTACTTGGAGGAGTTACAAAGTGCTTGAACAACCTTACACTGAGTTCGTTTTCCTGCTTTGACGTCACGATTGGTGAGAGCCGTAGCTTTGCTAAATGGGGGCCTTTCGAAAATCAGAACGTGATTAAAACCACTTCTTTCAAACAATTAAGTCTCAAAGGTTATAAGTTAGTGACTGCTTTCGATGCTGAAATCATTAGCATTACTCAAGCATTGATCGTCAAAAGAGAACGGGCACGACTCAGCTTAAGTTCAGGCTTAAATGAAATACTTGCCGTGCCTAATGATAATTCCTAACTGCAAAACGACGCGGGTAATCTTTGAACAGCGAGGAGCGTATAATCGCGTATCGCCGTTCTCAATCTCGAAAGAATTAACGATGGCGCAAGCGTTTCATACTCGGGCTCTTTAGAGCCGGGATCCTGGGTGCATGTGAACATTTTGTTTAAATACACACACCAGATAATCAGCTTTTCTTTCCTTCTGTCGAACAGCAGTTCGCTTCCCCAGATTACCTGCCTTGTAGGCTTGCGTCAGCGGCAATTTCTCGAATTGCGCTGCGCTCTTGACTCTGAAGGTCTCCCTGATCTCTCGCGATGCGCCTTGTATTGGTGTTTTGCTCTGCTCGCCTGTTCAGCGCCCGTGTGGCCAGATCGCTCGAAGTCTTCGTATTCTACATATTACATTAGGCGAAAGTAATGAATGCGACCGCTTTATGAAATATTCTATGCTGTCAGAGAGCTAAACACCTGCAGAACATTGCAGAGATCGAACGTAATCACCGAATGCTTGTGCAACAGAAATTTTACCAGTGCAACAATACTCTGTCGGAGTAGAGCAATCTGCTCCGACAGAAGACTGCTCTTAAAAGCGCGCCGCACATGTGGAACGCAGATCAATGCTGGGAGAAAAGGAGCCGCACATCACAGTGGAACAGCGAAATGTAATAATAAAGAGCTCCGCAAGACGCTGCCTGGTACAATTCGATTTTCGCAAGGAGCCGACGACGACTGAAGAGACGCCCTGTGACAAAACTGTGCTTCGGATCAGGGTGTGCCGTCAGACGAAGGAACAAATAGGCGATAGACGGGCGTGTTAAAAAAAAAATAATAATAACGACGACTATGGAAGTGCTGTGCCGTGTTTTCCGTAGGGAAGTGCAGTTGGTGCTCTCTCCTCTATAGGCAGCTTCCCTGCCCCTCTGTGTGAGCTGTAGCGCTGTGAATTTAACACAGAGCGTAAAGCAGCTTATGAGTCGTGGGCGGATGCGAAGGTGGGCCGCATAGAGCCTCTCATACGAGTACATAATTAAGGTGTGGAAGCCGCCTATTTCCGACCCCCACCCCCACGCAAGACACATGCACACACACCCTAGAGTGTGTGACAGTAAGCCTCGAACAAGCAGATGTAACGTGCCTGTTTCAACGGTCCCGAGGAAGGAAATAAATAGTAGAGAGGGAAAGGCTGGGAGGTTAACCAGTGTATAGGACAACCGGTATGCTGCCCTGCATACCGGTCCCAAAGTAGCCGAAGCCTAGTTCTCTCCGTCACACACGAATAGACGTGGGGTGGTATGGTAGTTATGGCACTTGGCTGCTCACCCGAAAGAAGCGGCTCAGTCCCCGCCGCTTCGGTGACATTTCTGTGGAAGCGTAATGATGAAGGTCCGTGGTTTCAGTGCTGGTTAGACAACCACAGGTGTTGAAAATTTCCGGAGCCCTCCACTACGGCGTGCCTCTTGATCATATCGCAGCTTTTTCACGTAAAACCTCAGCAGTTACTACTCAGAATACACGTCATCAAACTTGCTCGCGCTTGCTACCTGGAATACTCGGTGCTCGTCACTTTCCTGACAATAAGGCTGTGTCGCGCTGACAGCGCGCACGCCGTTCTCGACTTGTGTGCAGCGGGAAAGCGGTGTGACGGCAAGAACGCGGCTTTTGCACGACAGAAGGACTACCTAGAGGCGTATACCACTGTTTATCGAGCGAAGTTGCACAGCTATGCCTAAGGGGAGTTCAGGTGCCGTTATAGATAGTGTGTAAATACGAGTGTAGCTAGCACATATCAAATTGGGGTGGCCAGTACGCTTCCTATGCGCCCGCGGCCGTTAGCCCTTACCATGTCTATTACGGCGGGCTGCATGCTTTACTTCACCTGTTAAATGGGCGCTCGGGCATTGATTGTGCCGGTACTATTCGCAAGTCGTGGAGCCCTCGTGCAAGCAAAAGCTCCTTCCCCTTATCCTCCTCTCCATCATCTACATTATGCTATGGCTTCCCTTTCCCTGAGCCTGTGCTGCTCCCTCCCTTTGTTGTGCACGTGTGAGTCTGAAACAAGGCATTTTTCTTCGTAGCAGACGCTGTCCGGGCAGGTGCTTAAACACTCCCGTATCTGCACCGAACACCAGTCTCTCCAATACGCCCCGCCGTGTAAACATCGTATATTGTTTCAAGGCATGGATACTCCCTTTCTTTCTGCAATCGCTTCTATGTAGCTTTTCTTTTTTCTCTCGGCCACCGTTCGTTCCTTTAGATTCGTAACCTGCTAGCTTTTCTTCTTCTTCTTTTTTTATTAAAGCTACCTCTCAGATGACAAAAAGTGACTAACAAGCCCCTCCTTACTAACGCGGTGGATGAAGGTCAACATGGATCATATCCAGTAACTATCTCTTACGCTCAAAGCTGCGCTAACGGCCGAGATTGAAGGAAAGACTCGGCTGACTGGTTAAAGCGGAGCTCTCTAGTGAAGGGAGGGACGATAATACAAAGATATATGCGACTTGGACGCGAGAGATACGCGAACGCCGTGGAGTCTTCAAACAGCCTGAAAACAAGACATCAATCTCGGCGCTCGTTCGGTACACCCGTGCGCGTAGCTCTTATCGTTAAACGGCGGCACGAGAACGCAGAGAGATAGCGTCCGCACGTCTGCACCGCATTATGACTAGCCGCGATTGACCGCGCCTGTATATACGCGCGTGGAAACAGAAACTCGAGCTTAAATCGGCGCTTTGCAACACTCTATAATAACAAAGTGGCATCGTCACGGCTGCCCTGCACAGCGCATAGAAGAGTACAGGCGAAAGCCAAAACAGATACTGGACGTGTAATCCGAAGGAAGATCGGGAAGCGTGGCGGGGTTGGGGACTAGGTGTGCGATAGCGAGGGACGTGCGAGTGGAAAGAAAGAAGACGGGAAACAGTTGAATGCGCGAATATACGTCATCGACGATCGTGGATTAAACGGACATGCAAGTACGCAGGGCAGGCTGTGGCAAGTACATAGACGTGCACTATAGGTGTGCCTGCATATAGAGGGGACATGGTCAAGAGGACAGATAAATATGGAGTACGGAAAGGGAGACGAAAACCTTGGCAGAGACACGTAAGGACTCTTTTCGTGCCGCAGTGCAAAGGCACGTGTATAGCCAGCCACGCTGTGACGTGTCACATGCACTCACGTATGCGCTAGGCATACATTCAGTATGCCGCTCGTAAAGGGGTAAGGCGTTGTTAAGGTAGAGCGTGCTGCCTTCGTACTTAAGAAAGGAGGCTCATTGTCCATCCATACGGCGCAATTTTCTTTTGAAAACCGTTAAGCGATCTTCTAGAAATTTTACATGCATCGGATGTCTTTTTTAACGTTAAGATGATGTCATCGGTATCATAGTGAAGCCATCACGTAACCTTGCGCTGTGACATTGGCTGTGACGTCCTCATCAGTGTCACCAACGGTATCATGTTATGACGTCATCGCTCGGTAACATGGCTTTTAATATCATTCGTGTGCACACCGGACGGCGGCCGCTGGGATTTTCGCTCAGGAGCCAACTAATGCTTTCGCATCAGTAAACTGCTGTTTTGGTGTATGCATTACCCGACCTGACGATACTCTAAATCGTATAGATGGAGGAAAAAGCGTTTTACATCAGCCACTCCATCGATTAAAAACAACTGGTTTTGGCCAGCTATGCTTATAATAATCTTTGTAAAGCGGTCATATTAATTTTATTCAGAGCTTGAGTACATTCTCACTTTCTTTCATGGATTGCCGGCACAAGCACGTCAACGCAGTTGCTGGGAACAGAGTCTATTATATCGTTCACAACGGCAAAATGCAAACTCATTTGAAGCAGTTATCTGGATGACGTAGTTGAAAAGCATTTACTCAAGTATCGCAACAGTCGCTACAATAGACAGAGACCATTCCTTAACTATGAAAAAATGATAATAATAAGAAATCCTGCCGAACCCATGCACTGTGGTAATCGGTGTCATGCGAAGCAGTCAACGAAGACATTGTTTATGACGGACGTAATCCTTTGGTATTCAGCCAACTGTTACGGGTAGGAACAAGCTTTCTGTGCAAAGCGCCCACTCAAGAGTATTTTTAATATGAGCCAACCAGGAACGTCGACACAACCGTGGCTTCTGAGTGGTACCTCATGGTACGATGTAACACCAGACGTCACGTTAGGCCAAAGCACAGACATCAGCCTTTTTTTTTTTTTTCTAGGAATAGTGCACTATATGGCGCCTTGACGTACGTGTTATCATAACCGTCATTCATTCAACTATTCCTACGTAATCGAGCAAAGTTGCACAAAAGCATACCTAACTGTAGCAGGACATATGTATTGCTGCGATAGTGATTATCACACATTAGAAGCGGAATTCACGTTACGCATGCGCCATCGTTAGGAGTGCTGGTGCAGTATATGCCGTGTGGGAAGAGCCACTGTAGCCTTAGTGGTAGCGTGCTTGCTTGGCACGTCGAGGGCCCGTGTTCGATACCACCCAGAATCTTGGTAGGTTGCACGTGTGCAGAAGAGTAGTCGTGTGGGCGAGTTGGAGCTGGATAAGCATTTTGAAACTATCAACCGCGAACAGAGAAATGTGGGCAGATTCTGGAGGCAGTGCACCGGGGTGAGGCGCAGAAAACTTGAGGCGCCGGTCAAGGTTGCGGGTTCGATCCCCGCAGACGCGGCGTTTAATATGTCTATTTATCGCAGCCCCGGCATTTGGCACGTTTATTTTAGTGGAGCGTTGGTTGACAAAAGCTGTATAAGATTCGAACACCTGTAGCGCACATACCCGCTTCCGTGGGCGAGCACTACTGTTATATGAGCCACAAGAGAGTGCAGTATTGTTAGTCGTGACGTATATGACGAGTATGTCACTTTACTGATGTAAATATCAGTCATTCATGTTCGCCATATATTTATAGCCTACTTCCAAAATATCTTGGTATACCAGGTGAACAAGACGACCAGGAGAGCACCGAGACGTAGGATAGATAGATAGATAGATAGATAGATAGATAGATAGATAGATAGATAGATAGATAGATAGATAGATAGATAGATAGATAGATAGATTCTAAAAGTAACTTTCGTTGAATAGACTGTGATCCTGAGAATATATGTGGTTATATGTTCACTAAAGTACGCTAAATAAATATAGGTACGTTAAATACGCTACTAAATACGCTACTAAAATATGCTAAATGGTTATATGTTCACTAAATAATTCACTAAAGTACGTCTTTGAACTCCAGTGCAGCTTCAATTGAGCCTTAAATACTAGATTGCAGTAAAACTTTCTTATGTGCTCTATTTACACGTAGAAATCCAAACTAGAAGAGAAGCTCAGGGGAAGATGGATGCTTGAATCGATGAACAAATCGCAAGGTACGATTTAAAACAGGGAATGTCGCGGGAGCCAACGTTTCGACAAGCGGACTTGTCTTCGTCAGGGCGTCAGGCCGCCCTGACGAAGACAAGTCCGCTTGTCGAAACGTTGGCTCCCGCGACATTCCCTGTTTTAAATCGTACCTTGCGATTTGTTCATCTATTTACACGTAGAAACACTCGCACTGGCAGGGCGAGCATTGCAGTGTATTTCCTGCATTGTATTGATTATGTGACGCTCGAGCTTCTTTATGTGACATTGACGGCGCAAAGAAGGCTCTTCCCCTCGTGGTGAAACGAATAGTGTGTTTTCCCGCGCGCGCGCGCGCGTGTGTGTGTGTGTGTGTGTGTGCGTGTGTGTGTTATTTTTCTTTTTTTTTTTAGTGTGGAATAAGTGTTCAGCTACGCTCTATTGCTATCTCTTCTTCACGATACATGGTATGGACAGAGCATAAACAATGGACTAACACACACGGTGAGATCGTCCTTTCTTAGTGTTAACCCGTTGTTTGCGCGCTGTTTAGACGGTCGGGAATAATCGACTAACCAGAAATACCACCCTTGTGAATCATATGTGACAACGGACACAAGCGAACCCTTTAAACCCACGAAGCGCTTCTGTGTGTGTTGGATTGTGCCTTTACGGGTGTTCTTTAGCAGAGATTGTACACATGTACATAGCGCTCTTGGTTATTTTTCTCCTTATATTATTCTTCCTCCCACTTTTCTTTTTCTTTTGGTTTTTGCTTTTGGGACTTTCGTTTCAATATCAATAACATGGTGCTGGTATAGCTGACGCCAACGTAATTGATCTCTTATGTTTTCATATACAGATAAATAAAAACGAGCTTTGCTTGCCCCGTTTGCCTGCATTTGTGCATGGCCATCTGATTGGGCGCTCGATAGTGAAAAGTATTGCCAGTAGTGCATCCTAATGAAAACTTTGCTCTAGTACTTATGCGCCGGGAGTGAAGTCCGGGCGACAGCTGGCCACAAACCAACAAGAAGGCAGAACGCGAGCACACGCGTGTCCAGTATGCGTAGAGTACGTTCCTTTTAGCCGGCGTCTGCTGTTCGATCTCAAACGCAGGCTAGAGTGGCTGTTTCAACGACTGTACGCGGCGTTGCACAGTGCTTAAATGATTCGGAGTCTACTGCCCTCGAGTAAATGAAAATCCTCGAACGTGCACGACTCAGTATGTGACCAGGTAAAAATGGCTACAGCGTATTTTCATGTTTTCCTGTACAAACTTAGTTACCTTGAAATGAAGCTGTTCCCTATCGCCCAGCACGTGCGTCTCCCGCAATTGTTGTTGTTGTTGTTGTTGTTGTTGTTCTCGTTCTCGTCGTCGATGCTGTCGTTATTATTATTTTTTTCTTCGCACAGACATTTTGAATGGTGTTGCGCTGGTTGTTCCTCTTCTTCATACATCCATGCTTTGTTCTGTGGAATAGAAATTTCCTCATCTTGTTCTCGTGCTTCATGGAAGTGGTACTTCTTTCAGTCTAGAGAATTTTTGGTTTTGCTTTGTTTTACAAATAATATGCCAGCTTATTAATCTATTACGGACGCATCAAGAAAAAGCGTAATTATGCAAGCAAAACATTAATATCAATTGTGATGTTTCTTGCATAACAATACGTTTATTTATTTATTTATTTATTTATTTATTTATTTATTTATTTATTTATTTATTTATTTATTTTCTGTCTGTCTGTCTGTCTGTCTGTCTGTCTGTCTGTCTGTCTGTTTCAAAACTGCGAAGAAACAGTCCAGTTCGAGATACACTTGGAAGACTTCTAGCACTTGCATTCTGTGATTTTAATCCTGAACTTAATGCAGAAGCGTGTTATTTTGTGTTGTTTTTGTTCGGCCCATACACATTGTCTTTTATTGCCGGGAATCGTACCCGCGACATGTGTGCTTGACGTCTCGGCGCCACTTACTCACAGCCACCGGAGCGGTTACAGCAAGAAAAAAATCCCAACGGCAACAACTTCATCGTTAGGCTCCTCGGCCTATAATAGGGCGCCGCCAGAAGCAGCCGCTTACGTCACGCCCTAGTTGGACTGCGACGTGCGCGACCTTTTGCTTGTCCGCCATCGAGCACGGCCAGCCGCAAGTTTCGTGCGAAAGTGTGTCCACTCTAAAAATGCTGGGCAGGGAACAAACAGGCTTTGAAGTATCCTTTGTCATCCTCCCCGATAAAGCGTGTTTTTTTTTTCTTTTTGTCATTACAGCACACAGCTGTATCTCTTCTCGTTTGCGAAACTTCGAAGACACAAGCTTCGATGTTCCTGTGGCAGCTTTTCGTTCTTTATTTTTTTCTAACGTTGGTCCGTGTATCGTTATGAAAGGTTCTCGTTGCGAAGTTTGTGCAACACAATACTGTGGAAATGTCAAAGAGGAACAACTGGTCCAAGGACATTCTATTCTTTCTTTTTTCGTTTTCTTTAGTCGCGGCAGATAGATCTCAAAGGGGCGAAAATATGGTTGTGAGATATCAGTTTCCTGACTTTACACGTGCTCCAACTCTTTCTTGTGCCTTACAACGTCCTTCGTGATATTCTAACTCCTTCGATTTCTGTATCAGCTCATCTGAGTGATGTTCACAGTGATGTATCGTTTCCCAATATCAATTTGTAGAAATCTGACGGGCTTGCCTCGAACAATAAGGACACATGAGAAACAGCGCGTCCATTCAGTTTCTCTCTGTTCCTTGCGGTGGACATTTCGCTGCAAAGCGACAAATATAGTAGCTAGCGTATGCGATTCCCACGGCGGGAAAAGTCCCGGTACAGCTCCATCGCATATAGTATGTCACAAATTTCAGAGTGGATGTACATGTATTCTCAAAAATACGTATATATAAACCCACTCACATTTCCAAAGAGAATTTGCGTGAGGCTACTACTTCTTCTATGACCGGGAAAGCATGAGGCACACTGGTTATTTTTTGTGCACTATCAACATGGTCCTACAATTGTCATCCCGGACGTTCCTATTTTACTTTTACGTTGTAACTTCATAATTACTATTTGAGTTAAAATATAAACCGAAAACCGCAGCGATAGAACAGCTTCTTCTTAGCCTAGTTTGTACTCACTAGGAGACATAATTGCCGCTGAAAGACACAGCAGTCAAGGTGCTCCAGCTTTTAGTCCCGTACTCCTCCTCTAAAAAAGGGATAAATTTTATTTATTTATTTATTTATTTATTTATTTATTTATTTATTTATTTATTTATTTATTTATTTATAACCATTGCAGTATCGCGTTTGCATTTCGCCCATCTCAGCTTTGTATACACCTATATAGCGGCACCGATGTCCCCCAGTAGATTTATTCAATCCCTCTTGTTTATCCTACTGCATTTGTGAATTGTCACTTATGTATCGAGGCTACAACTACTACAACGCCCTTTCCATATTATCTTTTGAAGGTAATAACGAGCCGCATGATATCAGTTATCATAATCCGCATGATAACATAACACATATCATAATCACAACAACATCATAATAACACATGATATCATTTGCCTTTGTACCGGACCTTGTCAATATAACAAAAATGGTTCAAATTTGATCTTTAATGAGAGAAGTAAAGCTAATTTGCATAGTTAGCACTCAGAAAATCTCCCAGTGCCTTGAAGGCTGTCATCTGTAGTTTTCAGGCTTCTACAGAGAAGCTGGAAACGTCGGAAGAACTTCAGGCAGCTCATAATAAAGGTCAAATTATTAAAGGAAATCAGAGTAATTAGGACTTTCTGAATTACGTCGCTGGCGTAGCAGGAGGAGTAAATGAAGAAAAGTTAAGGGAATGAACTGCATACCTGCCTAATTGACTAAAAAATAGAAAAAGAACAAAGAATAACATGGGTTAGCTGCCATCACCGTGTGCGTAACTTGGCGTGCTGGGTAAGTGTGCAGTCTTTCTTTTTCTATTTACCAAATGTCGCTCGTTCTGTGAGCTGAATGTTTATAATTAGATTGAGCGCACATGGGGCGCAAAAATAAGGAGCGACTCATTCTTCTTCACTTCCGCGCATCCATCTATATATTATGGCAGGCAAATGTATAAATCTTTGATCATTTCGCTGTGTATATAGTATAATCAAATTCTAACTTGAATTTGTATTGGATTTTATTCGAACACTCGATCACGCCTGGCTGGAGTGTACCATAGGCTTCCTTACGGGAGCATATACAGGAACCCGACGCCTGACGTCTGCGGGTTGACACCAGCGGTGTGTCGCAGGACTACGTTGCGCCTCAGGCGCAGCGTACAATGCTTCCGATCTGCTGCACGTGTCCACACACAGCGTGTGTGACAAAGAATCGCTGGGAAGAAAAACTAGAGACATCTGTAAGAAGCTTCCAACGGGTCTGCAACGACTCTGGGTACCGAAGGTTCGGCCGAATGGTATTTGTCTTGCTGCACTTTTTTTTCCGCTCGGAAACACTTCCCACGTTTCTACTCGTTCCTTCTGTTCGCTTCTTCACCACTGCGCGCTCTCGCGAAATGTGCTTCGGGCAGGGGTAAGTATGAAAGGATTCAGTAACCTCGACGGGATATCGCTCTCGTTATTATTTTGCGTCTGAGTTCCACTGTCAGCCGAGTCTCCTCGCAGAAAGAAAAGAAACAAGGCGAGTGTCACGTGCTCAACACTATTCCGGACAGAGGATCCCTACTAACACGACATAGCCTCCTGTTGAACGAAGGGTAGAGTGACTCGTTAAAAAGACAGTGAAGTGAAAAAAATATTTTTTTTTGTTTGGTATTAAGAAATTACCTTTTCACACTACCAAAATAAGGAATCCAGAACGCAAGCGGGCAGCCTGACTGTGCCTGCCAGCTTCATCCCGCTGGGCCAAAAGGGCCCGAAGCTAGTGTTCTTTCATTAAAAAAAAAATGTCCACGCATCTCCACGAAGTGAGCCATGACGAGTGGGCGAAGCTGGGGATCGTTCTGCGTTACCGTAAATCACCCGACATTGCCCACTAATGCATGTAAATGAGTGACAACGCATGTGTATATTTACACACGCGTTGTGATTTATGCTCCTGGTCTTTATGAGATTCCTAAACTCCCACGTTGTAGATCGTGCCGAGTTCCGGATTAATTTAGTTAACGCACACACTGCGAATCCTCATGGTTCAACTACGCACAAGAGAAAGAGCGTTTCCATAGTCAACACGCGCCGTTCGCTCTCTCGCGCGACATCGTATGACACTGTCTTGGTGCAGTGCCTCCGGGATCGGCCCACACATGCACACACACCCTCTGACTGCACTCATGACTGCCACTGTCGGAGAGAGAGAGATCGCGCGCCGGGAGGCACTCGCCGAGAGCGAGCGCGAGCGTGGCTACGACATTACAACGGCAGACAAGCCTCGAGCTCGTCCGCCGCTGTGGTGTAGTGGTTACGGTACTCGGCTGCCACCCAAAAAACGCGGGTTCGATCCCGGCCGCGGCGGTCGCATTTTCGATGGAGGCGAAAATGCCAGAGGCCCGTGTACTGTGCGTTGTCAGTGCACGTTAAAGAACCCCAGGTGGTCTAAATTTCCGGAGCCCTCCACTACGGCCTTTCCTCTCTTTCACTCCCTTTCTCCCACGGACGCTTAGCCGCGCTCGCAACATGGGCTGCAGCAATTAGCGTCCTTTCCTAACCGAACCACAATCATCATCTCGAGCTTCGCCCCTAAACAGAAAGCAGGAGAAACCGCTTCCTTTCCTAGCTACGGACCTCCGCGTGGTTGTACCTCGAGTCTCTCTCACCTGGTCGCTGCTCCATCGAGTGTCGGCGCCATCGATTTGAAGCGATGGTCAGACAACGAAGCGACGACTAATCATTTGATTCGAGAATGCGGGTGTTTTTCAGGATGTGAGGTCTGAAATGGCGCGTCACTGTTTTTAGGCCCCGGTATCTCTTCAAACAGAGTGGGCCAGGGAAACAAGGACGTCTTGTTCTCGACCATCGCACCGCGCCGTCTTTATCAAACTGTTCGCAAGGAGGTTGCCGTTGCCGACCTCGCGTTTCCGTTCTTGTCAACAGGAACCACGTTACGTATCTCTTTACCTCGAAGAGCAAGTAGTTTTTCAACAATATTCGTATACTAGTAGTAGATGATCCGGAGTCTTATTTGCAGGTACTGTTGGCCGATTGGACCGTTACAGGGGTGGGGTACAAATTTGACACACACACACACACACACATCATTTATTCCTTACGTAATGTAGAACAATAAATCACGACATGCCATTGTAAATAAATATAATATAAAATATGGAGCCATATAATTATAGTATGCAGCGTGGAAATGAATAATATTTGTATTTTTCATAAGATATAAGACAAGCGCAATACAAACAATATGTGCAGCCAGGCCAGGAAGTTCCACGCGTTTTCTTCTCTTTTTCGTTTTTATTTTGTTATATTGCAACGTTTTTAAGAGGTGTTGGCTTCAGGCTATGTACTGCGAAAATAAAAAGGTCACTGCTCGTCAGTACTTGTCACTGCAGACGTCTTCAATATAAATAGCACTGGTTTACACCAACAGACCTCTATCGGCAACAGCGCGGGTTAACACCAGCTAATATTGCCTCGTTTTGGCGAGATGATGACTAACGATCGCTATGCGATAAGTATAGCATTGACAAATGTTAGCTGAAGTAAATAACTAATTACTAATAATGGCTAAATTTCGCTAACGGATTGGAACAGTCGACCACTTTTTTGCCTAATGTTGAATAAAAATTATGGCAAATGTCAGCAAGTGTTGGGTAAAAACGCCAGCTAGTGCTGGCAGTCCACTGTTACTACAGCAATGTGGCCTTTAGTCAATTTTAAAGCAATGGTAGAGGGGTCTCCTTCTTTTAAACCTTTTTTGAATGGCGTGCACTTCATGGGACAGTGACGTAACGATGTCACGTTTCTGTCAGAATTCGGCAAGCGAAATAGCAGACGACGCACACGTTTCCTGTCGGTACGACATCCCACGCATCCACTCCTTTGCGCATGATGTCGTAGCAGACGCTCCAAAGAGACAGAACTGACGCGTGGAACAGGACGCTGTTATCATATTTCGCTGCCGCAACACTCCACTGTTCACGTCTTCTATCACGGAGTAAACAAGGCGCAGTACCGGGAAAGCTTGTTCCTTCGCGACAGCGCGGGCGGGAAATGCCGGGCGAGTTGTTCTAGAATGGCGGCCGTTATTTGCATAAACAAAAGAACGGTTTATGAAAATCTACTCCACCAAGAAAGCAAGGTATACACTCGGTCACATCATATGGGAACTGTTTGTTGTTTCGCGGGGTCGATATACGCCTTGCGAAGAAGTCGGGGCCCGGAGAGACACGCTTTCTATCTTTTTCCTCTCTCTCCCTTTTAACGTCACCACTCGAGCTCGCACACTTCTGGAAAAATTTGCGTTACAGAACGTTTTCATGACAAGAAAACAAAACGAAAATAAATAATGTAAACACAGTTCTTACGTACTGTGTCTAAAATCATCTAGCGTTTCCAGCATAACATTTGCCTGCCTTGTCACTGCTAGTTCGCTTGTTTCTTACTGTATGTTTAAAAAAAAAGAAAAAGAAAAGAAACAAAGTGTGGTAGCCTGCGTCCCATCAGGCTTTTCCATCATGTCGGCGCTCATAACATTTCCATAGTATTGCTTTAGGAAAGCTCCTTTCTAGATGATGTCCATTTCTTCGATTTGTTTCTTTATTCTTATTCGCACACGTGTGCGGCTATGTACGCAGATAGAGTGGAGTAATGCGTCGGTATTTTGCTTCTTTTCGTGGTTCTTTGTTAGCCACGTATTGGAAGAAATCTTGAGGCCGGTAGTTCCACCGGGAGTTTCTAAAAATACTTACGCTACAGAGCGACGGCAGCTCCTGAAGGGAAGCAGGCACGTTCGTGTTATGACGTGCATCACGCGAACATAGTGTGTTTCCAGGCAGCACTTGCACAACCGGTGTCTAGATCGAGTGGTTGTAAGCGGCGTGCTTTGGGACACTCGATTTCACTTGCGCGGAAAAGAAATAAGCGAATGTGCATCATATTTGGTATCAGTAAAAAATGAAATATAACAGATGCTTTATCGTGTGTTGATATCAAAATGGGCCGGGCCATCTGAAAAAAAGGGGCAAGAATCCAATAATTAAAGTTTATTTTCAGAACCGCAGCAACAACATTTCATATGCGAGATGCACTCCCTAGTACGTTTATTTATAAATAGCAATGCATAAACTTCTCACAACTATGAAGTGTGCGTTTCTGAACTGTTTGTTCTAAGTTCAAATGAACACTTCCCAGTTGCATTGGAACAGGGGAATTTTGGGCCAGCTGGTGTTGCATACGTGGAGGATGAAGCGAGAACCATAGGACGAAGAGTGTGCTTCGTCTCGTTCTCTTTGTCCTGTAGTTCGCGCTTCACCCTCCAAGTAACCAGTTGAATTGGTTTGTAATACAACTGTCACATTTTATGAAATACGGAAGGGACTTTCCAAAACCACGCCACATACACTGCGTGCAAAGAGTTCAGATTTTACAGACAAATACACCGCCTTAAAGCTTTAAAAAAAAAAAGGAACTTGTGCATAGTTGTGCAATTCAGTAGCGTTCGCTCAGATCCGCCAAGTCATAGAGTAGCGAAACTTTCAGTCGATGGAAGTTTGGCCGAGTCGGTGCAATATAAACGAAATGATACAGTGTGAGTCAATGTTTTAAAAAAGAAGGAAGAAGGAATAAAACAAAGCGAACGCTGAACTTGTTCCGATAGTGACGTCCGTCTGCAACGTTCCTGTTCTCAAGTACAACAAGCTATTATTAAAGGGCCTCGCAAACCTGCTGGAGACATTCGCTCACAAAATAAAACTTTCCGCAACTGGGAACCGAATTGATATCTTCGCATTGCCCGCAAGGCGGCATTTCCCCATTCACTTTCTCGTGCATTTGTGCTGGATCTCGTTACGTCGCGCCCGCCCAATCCCGTGGAGAATGACGTAGCAGATCCCCTTTAACCACAGCCATTGCAGAGGCCACCTGCGGCAAGTTGTTTCCCCGTTCGCTATCATCTCCTTTTACCATTTCTGCGTATCACTTGAAAAGCGAGAGTTACCTCTGATAACACTGTGTATCGGCTCCAGACGTTTGCGACTGAGAAATAGCGGGGCCCTTGTTCACAAGAACATCTCCGAATAAAAATGCACGTGAGAACATATTTCAGCTGAGCCTGTCGCTGGACACACTGAGACGAATTCACGGAATCTCTCCTTGGTAAGTGCCTTTTTTTCCCCCATTGGCCAAATGGCTTTGCTAATGAAATGTACACCTTCAGAGTTGGGTGAAATATCCTCTTCCGTGCATTTTATTGTGAGATGTTTTTGCTAATAGGGGCCCATGCCCACAGCCCCAATCCCCGTGGTTAAAAATAAATTGTCTTGCCGTTCCTCGTATATTGTGAGTATATTATGCCCGCGCAATGCTTTGGGGTGATGAAAGTAAAGAGTAAAAAATAAAAATAAAATATTTTGCTTGCATGTTTGAAGTGCGAAACACCTCTTGGAGAACTTCAGTCACCTTGACTCTATCTATCTGCCTCTATCTTTCCTATATCTTCCTCTATCTTTCCTTGATATAGTCCAATGCCTCTATCAAGGACTTTGACTCTATCTATATGCACCTCCCACGATGCACTGCCTCCAGGATCGGCCTACATCTTTCTGTTCGCGGTTGTCACCGGACGGCCGACTCCGCTCTTCAAACAACAGAAAAAGAACGTCGTTTCCTGGCAGGCCCTGCTAAGGACAGCCAGCGATCTGGGGGATAAAGTGAAAATAGTCACTTGGGTCGGAAGGACCCCGCCGTGTCCTTGTAATAAAGATGTTGTAATCATCGCCACCTTGCTTGCGATTGAAATGTAGACACACAGACAGGCATGCAAGTTACCAAGTGGTAGGGAGGAATCGGACGCGGGCCCTCCAAGTGCCACGCGAGCACGCTATGACTAAGCTACAGTGCCTCATAGCACATGGTATATAGACAAGTTTATCGCACCCTCAATTGTAATGGTGCTCGTGTAACGTGAATTGCGCTTCTAATGTGTGATGAGCTCTATCAAAGATATATATATATATATATATATATATATATATATATATATATATATATATATATATATAATATATATATATATATATATATATATATATATATGTGTGTGTGTGTGTGTGTGTGTGTGTGTGTGTGTGTGTGTGTGTGTGTGTGTGTGTGTGTGTGTGTTCTGCTCCCATTCGGTTTGACTTTGTGTAACCTTGCTCGATGCCGTGGGTAAACTGCAAAGTATGACGCTTATGATAGCGCATCAACGCATCTCCTTTTCTTATTCTCGTACGCTCATCTTCGCTTTCGACTTCGTTTGGTAATGTTCCTTCTCATATATATATATATTTTTCGCGGTGTGAGTGTCTCTATGATTCCATTTCGCCTTCGGTCATTTCCGGTGCGGCATGTTTTCATCCAACAGGCTTCTTTTATCCTTTCCTGTGGAAGCATCCGCCTTTTACACGAGTGCTGCGTCGTGTGCTGACCGACTATACACATGGCGCAAAACGTGGCTGCGGATGCCAAAGGAGCTACACGCCATGGATGCCGACAAGCTCCACATCGGAGTGTAGCTCTCCCCGAGGAAGGATTTACGAGTGGGTCCGGCTCGACGACTTCGCTCAGGAAATAATCGCTCGCCTGGGGTTCCCATACGTGATCCGCTTTCAATTCCCGCAGCACGATGGCCTAACTGCCGGACATTTCTCGGCCCGCTCGTGGTGGAAGAATGGCTTTTCTTTGTTCTGTCTTTCTTATATTCTTTTATAACCCAGAAGTCTTATACAATGCCTCTTGGAGCAAACAAAGGACACACACGCGCAATTTATTAACACGAAAGGGTTTTATACTGGAGTCCCCCACGATCCCATACATCACAACCGTAACGGATATGATGCAGTAAAATAAACATGTAAGACCAGGAAAGAAAAACACTCAGGAAAACTTCTGTTCTTGCGCTGGGAATCGAACTCAGAGCCCCTCGCTCCACGACGAGAGGTGGTCAGTGCTCGTCCACTGTGCTGACAGCGCACATGCTTGCAACAGTACGAACGCCCCTTATATTCCTTCTTATCCCGCTTCGTTCGTTATTCGACGCTCTCGTCCGGCTCAGCGCGAATCAGGCAATTCGCAGGCATGAAATGGAATCAGCTCGCGTAGGACAGGCAAAGATGGAGAGGATTGGGAGAGGCCTTCGTCCTGCAGTGGACATAAGATAGACTGATGATGATTATTATTTCAGCCAATCTTTATGCTGGACATATCATTAAAGAAGCCACCTGTTCAATGGCCGAAGAAAAGCACTTACCATGAAAGAGAAGCTTCGTGAATTCGGACCTTCTCTTGTAAGATATTTTTTCCACTAACCAGACCGCTTCGATAAAGATATGTCCTAAATGAGGATTTGCTGTAATATTCCCTTAAGAACGTATTCAGCGCAAGACGTTTGTGTGTATAAAAGCTGCGGTCGTTTGCGTGGGGCAATGAGAATATCTCGGTAAGAGTGGTCTACAAAAAAAAAAAAAAAAAACATTGGCCATTTTTACTAAGCATGTGGGATAACAGCATAGTACGGAGGTAGTAGTACACATCACACAGATGTATGCGTCTCACGCGTCTGTGCCTCAAACACTGGCTTTGGTGTTCCCACGCAGTACGCCACACAACAAGCTTCGACGCGCTATTTGTCTGGATGACTCAACCGCAGTCTGGCACGTACACATTTGTATCTGTCAAGGCATTGTTCAGTGCACTTCCATTAAAAGCAGGGATATCAGGTAGGCCCACACCTGAAGGTAATTCACTCGCGTCAATACCTTCGTCAAATAAAATTTTTATGCAAGTCGGTTTGCTAACGAGGAACGCGAAAATAACCGTCTCAGCCGCTAGCTAGATTGTATTTTACTGGCAATGTCCGCAGGCAAAGTGGTAATCATAATCATCATCATCATTATCATCATGTCTATGCCCACTGCAGGGCGATTCCTGTCCCATACTTCTCCAATGCCGCTTTGTGCGCCGGACCTGCATGGTTAATTGGATAATTAGAGAAAAGAATAGGCGCTCTTTAATTATTAGTGTCTTCTAAGCAGAGATCAACAATAGTTAATAATTTAATTATTTCTGCAATATTTTAACCAGCGTCCGCTCCCACAGCGGCGCCGCATACTGCGTACATCTTTGCCTTAACGGTGCAAAGCAAACAAGCGGCACAGATTCAAACAACAAAGCTCTCGTGTTATCTGTCTGAATCCTTGCCGACTCACCCAGCTTGTTGGTTCGGTCCAGTACAGGGCTATGTAAAAGTTCATTGTACAGTGGAGAGGGGAGCCCCACTGAGGCACACGTAGACAATGATCATACCGCCATTCTGGGAGAGGCACCCCGCTTTGTCAAGCTTCATCAATTGTTGTTTGGGGTTTAACGTCCCAAAACCAGCTCTGATTATGAGAGACGCCGTAGTGGAAGGCTCCGGAAATTTCGACCACCTGGGGTTCTTTAACGTGCACTGACATCGCGCAGCACACGGGCCTCAACATTTCGCCTCCATCGAAATGCAGCCGCCGCGGCCGGGATTCGATCCCGCGACCCTCGGATCAGCAGTCGAGTACCATAGCCACTAGACCACCGTGGCGGGGCCGAAAGCTTCATCAAGGGACTGGACGAGAGGCTAAAATTGTTTTCGACCGCTCAGTCACAGATCATCGCCACTCTCACTGTTAATGACTTGAGAATGCAGCTTATTTTTTGCATAAAGAGCGCGTTTGATATAAAGTTTCACCTCGCGAAGATATTGCGTCGTTAAGAGCTGCTGCGTTCAAACTTTTTCTTAAAATATCCTGCAAAGTGAGAATGACTATAAAAGGCAATGTTGTGAATGAGGCTCAAGTACAATATATAAGACCGTCGGACTAGCATTTCAGAGCATTGTAAAGAATTTTATGGTTTTTAACTTTTCTTTCGCATTTCAAGTACGATACATTGACCACTTGCCAGCAAATGCTCTGACGACCACGAAATTATAAGCTTTCTTTTTTTATCGCGACGATATAGATGTATAAGCGCTAAATGCACGGCGACTCTTCACTGTAGAACAACGTTCTTCGCTTTAGTTAGTTTGTTACTTTTGCCATATCAATGTCTCTCGTGTTTTTCCTTGGTCTGTTTTCTTATACATACGATTTTCAAAGCAACAGTCGGCATTGCCTTTCCTCACTGCGCAGATTATGCTACATTTATAAGGTAATAGCACAGCGAAGAAATCCTGCATTGCAGAATGTAATACGAGTTACTGCAAGCAGTTCCGTTCCGCGTAGCTGCACTTACTGTATAAGTTAAACAAAGCAGGCGTATTTTCATGATCCCGTAACAGTGTATCCCGTACCAATATTTTATTTTACGACAAGCGATCATACGCGCTTCATATGCGCAGCATTAACACTTGAAACGCGCGACGTTGCGCATCTTTTGCTTGTAAGTAGGAGTGGAGGTCATTATAGCTCGCTTGCACGTATGTAAATCTAATCGTTCCATTTTTACGGTCGTTGTCCTTCCTCTTAGAAAAGTCGGCTGCGCATTCTCAAACCACTGCTCCGGTTATATTTTTTTTACTTTTTTTGTAGCCAGAACAATTGCCTGGCACCGTTATGCGTTAAACACGTTGAGATGTTGAAAGGATGACCGTTTGCCATCACGTTAACAGCGCTGCTTTCCACTGGTGGCAATGTGAGAATAGTACGAATTCTCGGACATGGTTATCCGTGTTTCTAGGTTTCGCTCACTATTTTCATTGCGTAAACTTTATACGCGACCACGAAGCCCGTTTGCATTGTCTTTAAACGCGAAACAATTCATTTTCACTTCGTTGAGTGTTATAATTATTATTTTCTTTAATAATAGCAATAACCCGCAAGATGTCACGAGCCATCAGTCATCGTTTCGCCCCTCAAGCAGTACTCTTTCCTTCCCTTATTTTACGTCTTCTCTCCCTCTTCATTTTTTTCGTTCCGTGGGAAAGTAGAAATTGGTCACACTCGCTCTGTAAACAGGCTGGAACCATCATCTGCAGTCGCTTCGACTTTTTTATCTGCTTCTCACCCTCCCTTTTTCTGTGTCTTCTCCTACGAAGAACCCTTTATAAAGCAAAGCCCGCTTTACAGGCAGAGACGTCGCCTTGTTTGCCGATGATGTTCTGTCTATAGACGGTCTCCTAAGCGCGAGCGATCTCCCACTTCTTTGAGCTGTCGAAAAACAAGGTTCCTTCGACTTTCGCAAAACGATCAAACAGGCTTTTTTTCTCCTCTACGCTTTTATCAAGCAACGTCAGTGCGGAAGTTTCAAAGAGCGCTCGGATACATCCGAACGGCGATTCCCCTCACACGCAAGCTTCGGAAATGATTCTATGGAATGCGCTTAATTTTCAGCTTTTTGCGAAAATAGGCGATGAAAGAGAAGTCGATGAAGGAGCCTTAAAGCGATACTCACCCTAGATATATATATTATGGGGGAAGGGAAAGAGGGGGGGGGAGGGGGGTCTTGGTGAAAGGAGAATATCTTCAAGGCCTAAAAAGAAAAGAAGGCCGTTCTGCTGTGAATGAAAAAGACATACTGTTAAACAGCCATATATAACTGCTTTTTTATTGGCTGTTCGATTGTTTTTATCTAACTAAATAAAAGCTAAAAGGTGCGTTGTTTTGGTACCTGATGTTGGTTTGTTTGTTTGTTTGTTTGTTTTTCTTTGTTGTTTGTTTGTTTTCACTTGCTTTATGTATATTAGCACGCAAAAGGTACCGTTATTTAATTGTAACACAAGCACTATAGCTTCGGAAAAGAATTGTTCAAGTTACATTTTTTAAAGGTAGCACGGTGTACGCGAGGTGATACAGTCAGGTAACATTTAATCGTGTTTAGGTCGAACACAAGGGTCGCGTCTTTTCGCTTCCTCCGTGTTTTTTCAATAGCCTGCCAAATTATCTTGACTTACGTTTGCGGTGCCCTTGGTTTAATAGCATTTACATTTAGACGTTCCTTGATTTCATAAATCTAAGGGGAGATGCAAGCGGTGCATCAATCAACGCATCCCGTCGAGGCATGATTCAACCGAAAGAACAAAAAGACAACTTCCATTTCACATTTCTCCCATCGATTAGTATTTCTTGGTAATATTATTGTCTAATTGGTTAGGCATAGCTTTGGACATGTGTAGCACGCTTTCTTTATTCTGAAGTTCTCATTATGTAGGAGCTGATAAACAAGAACACAAACACTTTTGGTAACACTTGACTTCGTTTATTCTGCACTTACGTTAAGGCGTGAGATACACTCTGCATTGCTCCGTCAAAAAAAAAAAAAGGAAAATAAACGCCGCGCAGTATCTGGATACTTGCCTCTGAAGCACACATACACGACGTTCCTTGTGTAGCTTTTCGTGTAAAGCAAACTATAAGCCCCCTCTACCGCGGTTCTCGGAACGGTCGTCGAGAATCCCGCAAACTACGGTGCGCGTACTCCCTGACGAGAGGGGCCGCGGCAGCACCCGCGAAGTCCATTGCGGCTGCTCGCCGAAGCGGTGCTGTGGACAGGCGTGCCTTGGCAGCCGTTGAATCTTTAATTACGAGCGTTTCCGCCGCGAGAGCTGTCGCCACTCGAGCAGCTTAAGCCGGAAGGAAACGGTGGTGAGTCGCGCGGGAACAGAACAGGAAGGAAGATGGTTCGCGTGCGAAATACCCCACGAGAGGGTTGCAGGAGAGGGGAAGAGCGTTGGCAAGAACAAATGCCGGAACAGGGAAAGGATTTGGAAGTTCCCCCCCTCGAACAGGACCACTCGTTCGCTTTATCGCAAGACTCCAGAGAGAGCCACCTTTATCCTTGCCAGTCGGTCTTCGTTTCTGCATCTCGGCCTTCTATAAGTCCGGGATCTGTCATCCCCAGACGCCGATGCAGGCGTCTAGAACGCCTGATGTGCGTGCCTCACGTCGTCCGCAGCCGTACTATCCTGCGAGATCCTTGCTTTTTTTTTTTTTCTGAGTAACGTCGTTCTCTATTGTTCTTTATAAGTAAACGTCAATAAAAAGGGAAGGAAGTATTTGGTTGGCAAACTCTACGAGAAGAAGCGCTATCCCTACGCGCGTTTTGGGGAGCTAGTAGGCAACGCGATGTTCAGCGTCATGCCTTTCTTGGCGACACGTTTGTTGTTGTCCCGTCTTGATATGCATAGATTGACGTAGAGAAGCTGCGGTAAAGAACACTTACTTTTCTCTATTGACGCGGCATGACTCCAAAAGTGGACAATATTTGAAGAGAATGTCTTATGTTGGGTGTATATGCAGGTCCACAGGAGGCCGCATCACATGCATTTTGGACGTTCCCCGCAGCGGCATTGTTCGTGCACTGGTGATTCATTGTATGTGTGCGCCTTTCTTTTTTGATTATTTCTCTTTCGCCTTGGTTGTTTGTCGTCGTCGTCGTCGTCGTGGTTGCACACGACCTTTCGCGCGGACGTTGCAAAGCGTCGTTGTGCTGGAGGACGGCATTTACCTCGTTGAAACAGCGCGCGCACACATAAGGACGGATAAGAAGGGAAACTACGCGAGCGCTGACTAACAACTGAACTTTTATTGGAAAAAGCAGCAAATATATATATAATAGAACAACACGTGATACAAAATGTGCGTATCATGTCAAACAATGGTAGATATGCGCAACAAGACTTCGACAGATTGCACCCTAGGTGGCCTCCAAAAACCTGATCTCTTTTTCTAAGAGATTAAGTGAAGTTTGGCTAACGCAACCACTCCGCCCGTTTTTTATATGAAAGGCTTCCACAATCTCCCTTATGGTGCGATTTTTATGCCTGAATAAAACACCTATGTTAGTAAGGATGGTATAAGATTCGCCCTTCTTGTAATGGGTAGCCAAATGAGTATGTTCGTTTTTCTTTACCGCCTACCTGTGCTCATTCAAACCAGTATTCAGGCATCGGCCTGTGTGGCCGATGTAAGACGCACCACACGACAAGGGAGTATTATGTCCTACATTAGCGGCACAGAGGACGAAACACTTATCGTCTTCATGCTTAATCTCAAACACTCCTTGTTTTTGTTGTTTATGCCCTCACATTTCTTTTGATTCTTTTGCACAGCTGCACATATGGTACCAGTCTTAACGCGCGCAGAAAATGCAAGTTTAACCACAAAACGTCTTGCTACCTTATTAAGACCGTGAGACATTTAATGAACGTAAGGAACCAGGTAACCTTCTCATTGTTACTTCTGTATTCACTGTCTACATCGCTCTCTTTCCTTTGAGACTTCACCAATTTGATGAGTTTATTGGCGGTCATCTTGAGGACAGAATCAGGATAACTCGCCTTTATTAATCACTTAAACTGATCTAAAAAACTATCGAACATTGTCTCCCGACACAAGCGTGTCAGAGCAGCGCGCAAACAAGCGAAGGCCACACCATTTTTGATCAGCATAGAGTGGCCGGACCCGTAATCAAGCAGAGGCTTCCCTGTCCTAGGGTTCTAACGCCAACACACATTATTAACACCTGGCGCGTTACGAGACGCGGCTGAGCTATGTGGCAAGGTGATCGCATACTTCCAATATTTTTAATTGCTAGATACATTCCACAATTACAAGTTACCCGAAATCGTGATGTTTTACCTATACTAGGACTACTCATGCTGTCATGCGACGGATTTTATTTCCTGCGATATAGATTTCCCACTCAAAAGTGAGAACATGGGAGGGTAGGCTAAGAAATAAACAACAATAATAAAACACAAATTACCAATAACTATGCGCACATATGACCAGCTGATAATTTCGCGTAATGTTGGTTTGAATAATGGTAAGGTGATTCCTTTAAGCGTGGACCGCACTGTACATCTCGAGCTGGCTCAAGAAAGCCAAACCTTTCGTAGGACCTGCACACCCATTTACTTTGATCGTCGTTGCACTGATGCGCTGACAGCAGAAAGGAAAGGTGGGGAGGGGAGGAGGGACGAAAAGTGAAAAGGTCCCGTCTCATTTACCAGGGGGAGCCAGAGGCGTGGCCTCGCTCCTGCCGCGGGGAAAACAAAGGCACAACAAAAGGAACTAATAGGGGTTGCGCACAGGAGCAACGACGACCAAATAATACTCGGTGGTTCAAGGACGCGCCAGCAAAGGGACTGGGTACGTACGACTACTGTCGCCCAAAACAAGATCAGGCAGAAGAGACGAGCAGGCGACATTTCTTACTGGCCAGCAGGAATGAAGCAGCAAAACACAGACAGACGTCGCTGCTTTCAAGCCAGGAAATAAAATGAACGTAAAATAAAAGAACATTTGACAAGATGCACTATTCAAGAAACGCGTTCTCTGAGCTGCCTCATTTCGCTGTCTATTACTTTCGTAGATAACAACGGCACGCATGTTTCCTGTGGGGCGGAAGGTGACGGTTATATTTTCGTACGCTTGCTTTCATCCAATAATTGTTTTGATTTCCGCTTTTGTTTTTGTTTTGCTTTTGTTTTGTATTTTAGAATGAAAGTTGACTCGAGAAAGTTTAGGTGCTTGTGTGGTGTCACTTTCTTTTCGTCATCTATATCAGTTCTGTGCAGAATATCGTGGGAAGTTGATGCGATGAAACACTCCGCGCCAGTACAGCGAAGACTGCGTGTACGAACTGCCGAAAGCCACAAAGACTATTTTGCGTCGGTACAGCTGCATGGATATCGATCGAGACGTATGTGTCGTGGCATTCACACCTACACTCCTTCCTTTCCTTGTCAATACTCTGTTCGTTTCCGCATCAGCTAGAGCAAACATACTTATTCGGTGAACTTTGCAAAAACTAAATTAAGTGTACTTCTAAAGACGGAATATTTACATCACTCATCAAACGCGAAAAGCGACCGGTGTCGTCGGCGTCAACGCGAATGTATACAAAAAGTCAGATTAGGCGCCTCATCGGATTCCTGTTAGCTTGGTGTGCACCACTATTGTGGTGGCAGTTTGAAGAATATATGACGTATGACGAACATCAGTGATAGGTCATGACATCAATAACATGCTGTGCTTGTCACTTACTACCCGATTAACTGTGATGTAACCACATGTGGCAGACGCCCGCATGGCTTGACCAGGGATGTTGCGGGCATGTGACACACGTGATTGACCCTTCAAATCAAAGCCTATGTCGTTCGCGTGGTATCAAATGAACACAGTCAAGCAACAGACGTCAGAGAGAGGGAAAGAGATAAGAAGGGAGACTACTCTAGTCAGAGAATCGTTACGAGCCACGGCTCTTGCCGTCAGGCCGTCTTTGCGATAATGGACTGGCGAGCTTCTACTGCAGTCACTCCACATTTGAACCATATTAAAAGAGCTCCTAACATCAGAAAAAGAAAACATGTACAATGTTCGCAGACTACAGAAATACAGAAAAGCAAAACAAACAAAGGCAAGAGCACTGCTACTTAGACAAGGGAGAACGGTTTTTCAACAAAAAATGAAAAACGAGGTACTTGAAGAGAACTTGGAGGGGCAATGCCGCAGCCAACCAAAAGTGTTGGTAAGATCGAAAAAAAAAAAAAAAGAGCGAAAGCGAGCGGGCGGCCTAATTTGCGAGAAACGCCTAATCCGCTATCGGGACCGCGGGGCAATGGTGACCACGGGAGGCGAGATCTTGGAGTCGCCACCGCTGCACGAGTGCCATCGATCCACTTCCGGCAATATTGCTCCATCGATGGCAGTAGCGGAAATTTACAGTGTCCCGCAGGGTGGCCAGCCGGTCTAAGCTCTTTCTGACCTCCCCGTATTTTCGTTACCTCCTCCTTCCTGTACTTACACACAATTTTACCGGCTGTTCAGCAACGGTGCTTGGATTAGCATCCACACAAACGACATTTTTTAAAGCCGAATTTGGGAGAAATTAAAAAAGAAACATGGGGTGGGTTAACGTTTTTACTCGAGTAGTGTAATATAGGACGGACAAACCCCAGTTTCGAATTCTAAGCAACCCAAAATTACACTGGAACACCAGTTAGGTTGAAAATGCGAAAGCCTACTTGCGTAACACCAACGTCGGTTTTCTGGTGGGCTGCATAGAAAATGTGCACTTTATTCAACCTAATTAATGTTATAATGTAATTCCTGGTTAACATTGTCTAGCGATGACTAATGCCGACTGGCTGTCGGCTACGTCCCGGATAAGTGCTAACTAACTTTAGCTGATGTTAAAAATTGCTTCCTGTCGGCTATCCGCTCTTGCAACATTGCAATAAAATAATATTTATGAATGTACTATAACACCACTTGCACACCAAATTAAAGGCTTCGCACGCTATTGCAGTTTTCCTGCTGAAGTTCCCGGTATTATATTTGTTTCATTCATTAATAGGGTTGTATTTTAAAGCCCATATAATGTACACAAGATAATGATGTGAAATTTGCAGCCTCCAGTAATGATGGTTGGGCGTTGAGGCCATCAATGGTCCTTTCTAATTTAGTTTCGCGAGTCAAAAAGGCGCTGTCGCTTTCTTTCTGTGCACAACCAACTTAATGGACCAGGTGACGTTGAAGCTGTGTCAACTTTACTAGGACCGTTGTGCACAAAATCAGCAGAAAAAAACCAATGAGCACACGTCTATTTAAAAAAAAAAAAAGGAACGTTGCTCGCAGAAGTAATTGTACAAAGTAACGTTAGGGATCCATAAAGGACTTAAAATCAAAATCTATGCCGCAGCACGCTGCGTCTAGCCACGTCATCAGTTTCTCCTGGGACTCAAAGACTCGAACTGGAGCTCTTAGTTTAAGATTTTCCCTTCTCGAAAACGTTTGAAATTCCACTTAAATATTTGAGTTTCCTCAATCGTACACATACCTAACCTTATGGGGTTAGGTCTGCCACTTCCTTCCTTCCTTCCTCCCAACATGTTCTCGTCCTTGGATCGAATTCCGGTCTAACCCAAAGTGCTAGTTTAAAACTTCCTTTGTTCCTCAACTTCCTTTGTTTTCCTGCATTTGGCGCCGAACTAATTGGGCTCCCGTTAATTCTACCGCTCTGTCCTTTTTTATTCATTTATTTCTCAAACCGTCAGACTCTCGCGATTTCGAACAGTCAGAGAAAATTGAAGACGTTGGGAGTAATTCGTTTTTGTAATCTTGCATTTACCATTTAGTCGTTGGCACTCACACCGCTCCTATGCTGTCATCGCTTTTTCACATGTTTATGCTATCGCTAACGTTTCTAAGTTTGTGCGGTGGGTGCCGATCACTGTCAGAAACAGAAGAATCAAGGGGAGTGAATCGAAGGGCCTGCTTTTTATTAGAGAGAGAGATAGAGAGACGATGTGTGGAAGGCAGGAAGATTAACCGGAAAGAAAGATACCCAGTTTGCTACTCTACACTAGGGAAGGGATAAGGGGAGGCAGAAAGGGAAGAAAGAAAAAAAGAGAAAGAGAGCTGTCAAGGTCGTCGGAAAAAGACGGAAATCACGGTAGTCCGATATGGTGGAGTATGCGCCGGAGAATGCGCACAGCCACGTGGTGGACCTGCGGGGCAGATGGCGACCATTGTTGGAATTCGTTGTGCAGCTGGGAACAGGGTAGGTGGCAATTGGGAACCGGCTCGACGGGTGTTTGGCAGTCCCAGGGGGACGTGTAGTTCAGGCAACCTGTTGAGGAATGTATGTAGTCACCAGGTGGTTAAGAGGGGGTTTGGCACCGTCTTGGTCCACCCTGGGTCAGAGGGAGTTTGGTACCGTCAGAGGGAGTTTGGCACCATCCCGCGGAGCGTCTTTGTTAAGAGCACGTGCGAGCAAGGGGCAGAGTCGACGCCAAGGTTTATTGTTCACGGGTTGAAGTCAGCCGGGGGTGTTTCATTTTTATGTTGTTGTTTTTTGTTGCCAGTGTGGATGGTTGTGCCTGTATGTTTCCATGTTCCTTTCCGTGTGTTTTGTAAGTGCTAGTTGGTATGCGGTGTTCTGTTTGCTTGTTGTCCGTATGTTGCAATGCGATTGGCACTTTACAGCGTGTTCGGCACTTTGCAAGGTGTTTGGCACTGACCTCTCTCTCCCCCGCAAAGTGTGCTGTAAAAGGAGAGGGCTAGGTAGGAGGAGTGCCCAGTGTGAAAGCTTGTGATTTGCTGTCAGGGAGTCAGGGGCGCAGCAACGAGTGTTTATAAGGTGGCCCCTCGTCCCTGTCAGGGAGGTGGGAAGCGACGTTGGAAGAGAGGTGGTCAGAAGGTCGGAAGGTTGGTGAGGACAGAGCGCATAGTGCTAGAGAGGACATCTAGCACGAGTCCGGGTGGTGGTTCTGGTGGCAGGCTAGGCACTGGTCGGCTCTGCCGAGTGGAAGCGGTCGTTCCACCTAAGCCCTACCAACCAATGGTTCCACAAGTCCTACCAACCGAGGCTACTGTCTGTCAATGTGTATATACCGTCTTGAGTATAAAAGTCAAGTTGTGCTCGTGTGAGAAAAAAGGCTGGTCTCCATCCTTTAAGTAGAGGCAACCGACGACGGACAGACAGTATAGGGGAAAGACTTCCACCAATAATTCTTCACAGCGGCAACGTCAGCTGGGGGAGCTCGGCTCCACGAGGAAGTGAAGAAGTAGAGGGAAGGAGAAGGTGTGAGCTGAGAACAAGTACACCACACCATGTCACCTCTCTTCTTTCTTGCCAAAATTTACTGGAGCCGTTCAACGAGGCCCGTTGCTAGCAGAAACTTGAGCAGAGCCTTCGTGGCTTTCTGCCGGGAGACATTGTCGTTCCTGCATGCCAGTATTGCTTGCTCATACAGCGGTCTATCATCAAGGCGTGCTAATTCTGTGACGAGGGTCTGTCGCTGGAAACAGTACGTAGGACAATCACAGAGGACGTGAGCAGTCGTTTCCTCGCTGCCTCAGTGATCACAGGCTGCACTGTCTGCCATTTTAATGCGATAACCAAAGTTTCTGGGAAATAACACTCCCGTCCGCATGCGGTAAATCACAGTCGCTTTGGAGCAGGTTAGTTCAGGTGAAACAACGAAGTTCCAGTGATGGGTGGAGGCGGTGAAGGCGGACATGCAGAAGACCAGGAGTATCCCACTTCGATATAGCCATATCGCGCGCGAGCGAGCGAACCCTTAATTTGTTACGGCGTTTGTTCTTGATAGCGGGATTGCCTACTGCACTCCAATTTCGTGAGCCTATTTAGCAGCATTATCGGCGCGCTCGTTTCCGATGATTCCACAGTGGCCTGGTAGCCACTGAAAAGTGATATCATGGCCTTTGGCGGTTAACTAATGATACATTTGTCGTGTTTCAAGCACTATAGTTGATCTTGTGGTCCGCGACGTAGAGCCGATAAAGTGCACTCAGTAGCTGACTTACAGTCTTTAAAGATGGGCCAAAAAAAGAAGCAATAAGGCAGAACGATACATAATCCAGCTGACAGAACTTTTCCTTTACCTTTCGTTTATACTCGTGCTGTTTGCTAGATTTATTCGCCTATCAAGTTACTGATAAACTTATCTATAGCCTTTCGTAATACGAGCCTAGTTGTTCACCATACAAGGTGCCCTATTGCTTAACCATTTTTTTTTCTTTTCGTCCAAATATTAGTAAATAAAAGGAAGTGCAGCCTGGGCGACCTGGCCTACAGGACATTGGCAGCCTGTGTTCTACGACGGGCTTGTCTGCAATTTCAGTAAAGCTGGGACTTGGATGCAATCACAGGCTACACACACACACACACACACACACACACACACACACACACACACACACACATGGCTGGTTCATTGTGCGGGATACAAGTTCAAGCTTTAAGGACGTTCCTCGTGTAGTGGCGGAGTGTGCCTGCCGCTGAAGGAATGGTCGATCAGCCAACACAATAATAATCCCATTATTAAAGCGTACGCATGCTTAAATACATAAGGAGACACTGGTGCCACCAGCGCCAGTGATCATGAAACCAAAGCCAAATATAAAACACCTTGGTGTGCGTCTACAGCGGCAACAATCGTCATCTAGCAGGAGATCACCTCATATCAGCGTACGTAGCCGTGGATGCTCTCGGGGCGCCTGTTCGTCAGCTAGACATTTGTGTCGCTATACGATTCGGAAATGAAATTACTGAGCTTGTATTGAGTTATAGAGCTTGTCATTTACGTTTTTGCCGCCCTGGTTTCGAGAGTGCGTACGTTATGTGTATGTACTTGCTTCGAGTCGAATAAAAGATAAGTGTGGCGCTGTCATTGCTTCTTCTCTCTGCTTCTTAGCGTTTCCTTTAAAAAGTTTTGCGCTACAAAATCAAGACTTATGGCAAGTACGAACTCGCCAAACAACTAGTTATCAAGTGCATATCCGTCACGTCGCCCAAGCACCTTCCAGCCACTTTGCCTCTTTACCCGCAGAAAGGCCATACGCAACGTTCACCCACACTGTTGCTGCGAACCGTGCATCACTGCCCTCAATCTATACGCCAGCAGCAAGACCTCCCTCGCTTTGTGGGGCCTGCATGGACCCCCTGTGCGCCTCACATTCCCAGGACTCAAAAAAAAAAAAGAAGACAGAATGTCATCAGTTGCCCTGAAACAAGCCACGTTACTCCATTCACAATGGACGCACAATGGACGCATCCATTTCTATAGCAATGGTGCAGTAGCGGCTAAAAGTTCAACCGCGGCAGTAATAATTCCGGCAAGATCCATCTCAATTAAACTGAGACTGTTGCAAGCTACGTCAGCTACAGCTTCTGAGCTAGTGTCCCTGCATGCAACCCTTTAAAGTCATTGTAGAAGAGCCGTCAAATCCTACTGTCTCTGCTGTGTGATTGCAAAGGTGCCCTTCAATGTTCACTGGCCGTGCTATAAGTCAGCCTCACATGAGCTGCTCGTTGTGCAGATCTGGCAACTGCACAATCATGCTGTACTGGCAGGACACACACTAATATTCCAGTGGCTACCTAGTCACTGCTGCAAGGAAATGACCGAGCGGACGCGGCTGTCCAATCTGTTCACGACAGCGTTACTGTGTCGCCATTGTCCTTTCAAGGTCCGAGGCAGCCAAAGAACTTCGCGAACTAGCACGTCAACTAACGCTGGACGTGTGGGACTTGCCCGCATTTTAGAGTAGAAGAATTCATGCACTGTACTCTAACCTGCAACTACTCATCCCAACCTACCTGTCACCCCATGACTCCTTGTCCGTCTACGGCTTGGAGTAGAATTCTCTAATGCATGATATTACATTCTAGCGCAACAAGAAAAAAAAAAGCAGACTAAGAAGAAAGGAAGAGGAAGCAACGGGTAGAGCGAAAAAAAAAAAACAGACTTTCTTCTAAGTTTGTTTCTTTCCGTGTTGCGTTAAAATGTTTTCTCACGGTTTCAACCAACTCGCCCAACAACAATTTCTACACTACTTCTGGAACGCGTATTCGTTTACCATTGGAATGGTCGATAGCCCCCTATGCGAACATTGTGGGCGCAGAGTCGAGCCCCCTTCTCTGCGAATGCACTCATTTTAACTCCGAAAGAGCAGCCCATTCAGCCGCGCTTGGTCAGATGGACAACCGCCCCTTCATCGAAGACAAGATCCTAGGACACTGGCCTACGAAGTCGTAACGCGAGTAGCTATCAGTAAACTGCTGCATTGATTGGAAAATAATTAGCAAATAAAGAAAAAAGAACACGGACAAAAGAGTGGAGACACACAGCACAGAGCGCTAAACTTCAACTGATCACTTATTTGCCTTGAAACGCGGAAACCGCATGATCCGCAGAATAAAGACGCAGCAGAACCATCCCACCGATATATTTGCGCCTCTCCCTGTATTTACTCAGGTAATCACTAACCTTCAATCCGACCGATGTCAGCGCAACCCCCACATTTATTAACCTTCTCAATGCGTAAGTTTTTGTCGAGGTATGAATATTCCTCACTCAAGTTCCAGATAAGAACACTCACATACTTATCACCCTCTTTTTTTAAATATTCTGAAAGCCTCGATTATATATATATTTTTTTTCTTTCGCTTCTTGACCGTCCTCCTCCGCCTAAGCACACGGGTAGTGCAGAAACCCACCGTACCAGGCGATTTCTCCGAGAAACCGAACGTGACAGATTGTGACTGCGCTGAAAGTAACATTGACATTGATGTGCCGCCCAAGGTCTATTCTCTTTCATTCTCCGTTTCCCTCCCCAGTAGAGGATAGCCAACCGGAGATCTCTGGTTAACCTCCCTGTCTTTCCTCTCTCTCTCTCTCTCTCTCTCTCTCTCTCTCTCTCTCTCTCTCTCTCTCTCTCTCTCTCTCTCTCTCTCTCTCTCTCTCTCTCTCTCTTCCATTTCTCCATGTGTGACTGCATATGGGCAGAATTTTGCCGTTCTGTGAAACCCAGACTAAAGCCCATGAGTGCATATCCGTTCTTTATAACTGCGTCGTGTTTTCGCGCCGTGCTATAGTTCGCGTTGCAACTGACACTCTTTTAATAACGCCGCACGCATATGCTCACCTTCGCTTTCTTCTCCTGATCAAGCAGATACATAAATGGCTATAATGAATTGAACGGTTATTGCTCGTCAGCGGAAATCACACTGCGTGTATCAGTTGCTTGAACAGCGCATGTAACGTAGAAGCCGTTCCTATTGGCGCCTTAAAAAAAAAAGAAATAAATGTCAATCCCGCCGCCCGAGTAAACCGGTTTGTCGCACCTCTGAATGAAGCATTGCGCGCATGCATAAGTTGTATGCACGCGGAACCGAGCACTTCTTTGCTGCATGCTGTACGACTAGGGCCTTCATTCGTTTCACGGTTTCAGTAAGGTACCGAGATTTTTCTCCTTTTTTTTTCTTCCCTTAGTTTTTATTTTATTTTATTTTTATTTAATTTTTTTTCAGCAAGTATCGCGTCGTGGCACCGTTACGCGCCTCCATCGTGCGCGGCTGAATAATTAATCAACGCATGAGTTGCCCACAAATTGAATACACGAAGCGCTTTAGCGGTGTCTTTCGACTCCCTCAACATTTTAATACACGGAAAATATTTTAACTGGCAAACACCCTCTCACTGCAGAGGCATTTATGTACCTCATCCCATAATCAGAGCCCTGGCACTGTAGCTAATCTTTCTCGATTGTCAAGCTTCGTTCTATTAAAGTGCAAGGAAGTATCGGCGACGAAGTCTCTCTCATAAAGCGAATGAAAAGGTCGGGATTAATTTTGCATGGGAACGCCCGAAACTTCGTTCTGCCGTCGTAAATAATTAATACCTGCTGGTAGGTCATTTATTCGCATACGTTTAATTAAAATTCCAACTTCGTCTCACTTTTTCACTATTCGTTCTTGCTACTGTGGGATAAGTTTGTGTTGGCAAAAGTAAAAAAGCAAAAAAAAAAAGCACGGCAGAGGAGAAAAAGAAAACTTGTGAAAACGTCATGGAGGTTGGCCTTAGTAAGCGATATACTGCTTTACTTTGCTTTACTTGCGCTCCGTTTTTCAGCTTCAGCTGTCTCAGTAACGGTGTCCCTTTATGTGTGAATACCGTATACTGTACGCGATTACGTGTAAATGCTCGCCACCTAGCGGGTACGCCTCGAAACACGCGATCCAAGGTCAGCAGCACGTTATGTCATGAGCGCGCGCTAAAGAAACAGCTGTACAGCTCTTTAATCGCCTGCCATGCGGCCGTGCACCGAACCCGACGACGATAAAAATCAAGAAGAGACAACTGTCGGGCACCTAAATGTGTGTCATCGAGGTGGAAGGGCCGTAACCCATCGTTTTTCGAGAGAAGCGGACGACGCGCCGTGGTAAGTGGCGTGGATAAGCAACTCGCGCATCGGCAAGAAATTGACATACGTTTCAATACGCTGGATTGTCCCGAACATTTCACTCACGCCGACGTCTTTGTTCCCGTTCAGTGGAGCATTGTTTACGTGTGTGTGCTAGTTATCACACGGGCTTCTCAAATTGCAGGCGTGTACTTTTGTCTATAGGCAAGCGCTTTTATCACTATATTGGATGTACATACGTCAAATTTGGCTACGCTCGTTTCCTGCGCCACACAACGCGATACTGATGCCCAAATTAAGCGGCAGAAATATTTGCGCTGACTTACCTGTCGACACATTCAACACAGTGAAGCGGGAGGTACGGTGTATATGCCTGGTTTTGTTACGCAATGTGTGCGGACAGTGTTGTGTTCTCGTTCAACATGGCATTTTGACGGTCCATATGTTCGCACGAAATACATGAGGAATGCATATAGCGTTTGTTCTAGGTTTTGGGGCGCTACTGCGCTTTCCGACGCTGTGGGCGCAACTGAATCCGCGAGAATAAACCCGTTTCCAAGAAACGCGTCTCTCTAAGAGGCCTGCTACCCACAAACTCGCCTCAACACCCCGCTCTCTTGTATAGTTCCAGATCTTCAGAACATACCTGAAGCAGCTGATCCCGGCCGCGGCGGTCGCATTTTCGATGGAGGCGAAAATGCCAGTGGCCCGTGTACTGTGCGTTGTCAGTGCAGGTTAAAGAACCCCAGGTGGTCCAAATTCCCGGAGCCCTCCACTACGGCCTTTCTCTCCTTTCTATCTCTTTCACTCCCTTTCCCCCTTCCCCACGGACGCTTAGCCGTGCTCCCTACATGGGCTGCAGAAATTAGCGTCCTTTCCTAACCGAACCACGATCAATCAATCAATCAACAGGCTGGACATTCGCACGCGAAGCGCAACTGTATTTACGTTGTTCGGTAACAGAAATTCCCCGGACCGATTTACTATGAGGTGGTTCTGCAGCCCGCACCTCTTCGCCTTCGAAAAACACCACGATTTAGTGCTGCAGTCCGTAAACTGCAGCATATAACTGCACTCCATATAATTAAAGTCTGTACGCCTTGACTACGGTCAAAAGGTGTGCATTCAGCCTCGAACCTTCTGCCGACTACGCTGCTTGCTTTTCTTTTAGATGCGAAGCAGCTTATGGTCGGGGCTATGTCACTCTCTCCATCCCTCCATCCATCCGCTGTGCGGCGTCCACACCCGCACTGCGCATGCGCATCCTCCTCCCCCTCCTCTCCTTGTCTCATCTCCTCTCCTCTCGGCATTCCTCCTCCCGGAACGGCGCGCGTTGACTATGGAAACGCTATTTCTTCGATGAACGCTTTACCAGCTCGCAAGGAACGAGAACGCGCCCTCGCCCGCGAGAGACAACGCTGACGCAGGCAGCGTCTGCCAGCGTCAAACCGATGCAAACGCGACACCTAGTCAAACAGACGCAAACGCGGTGTGCATCCCCCGTGCTGTTTCGCATCGCCTCATAGTCCCCTTTAGCGGGAGATGGTGTAGCTTTTTTTTCTCTTACTGGCTTATATTCGAACGTGCAATCTAATGCCCACACCTCCCAAACTCAACGATTGGCTGAACTTAGATTAAGATACTATTCATATACGAATTAGGCATAAAACTGTATTTTCACTTATCGGCCTAAAGGGAATGGTACGAATGATAATGACTGCTGAAATGTAACGTGCCCAAACCACGATATGATTCTAAGGTACGCCGTAGCGGAGGGTTTCCGAAATTTGAACCACTTGGGGAGAATTGAAGTGCAGCTTGCAATTAGTGTATGTCTCTCGACAAGGATGCTGGATAGCATTAAAATTCAAGCGACTCGACACGTACTAATTGCAAGCTCGTGAGCTCTGAAATCGGCGCGGGCTTCTTGTAAACTCATTTCATTTACGGCCTATAAAAGTGTAGTTGGTCGCGAACATCCGCTGCTATCTAGAAGAAAATTTTCACTGGAAGGCAATCTGGCGTTTTTAGAGTGCAGTGAAAGCACAGTATGTGGGAGTCAATATTGTTATCGTATCCATAATACTTATCTCGAAATTATTCAGCATTGCCATTGTACTTATGATTGCTACAGTTTGTTCATAGCAGAGCACTTCACGACTCTTGCACCTGTAAGGAATGGAAGATGCTTATTCGTTCAGAATAGCTGCTCATTATTCGAAAGCGCGTTTTCCATTGTCGAGCAACACTAAACACTCTCTTCCCACCGAAGCTTTAGGGCGAACATCATTCAAAAGCCTTAACGCAGCTTCTTAATATGCAGCGCCGTCGAGAAATTACTACACGTCCTCAATGCACTTCCTTCTGACAAGTATTCAACAAGAAGATAACGGTGCTCGATTTGCTTGAGCAGGTATCTAACGAGCAGATCTCTTAGCTCCTTTCTCTTCTCACGTTGTGCGCGTTCAGGCTATCGGTTCGCGATGACGGCGTTTTGTACAGAAATAACTTGCCAGCATTATCGGAAGCGAGGAAGTGGCATCTAAAGCTCGGCACGTTCATTTACATATTTATGTGCGCCGGAAACAACTCGTACCCTGTAAAAGAAACAGTTGAAGGCAGAAAAGCCTTTGGCGCTAAACATTTCACTCCAGTCTGCAATCAAACAACAAGCGCTCCTAGCCTTTCTTTATTATTATTATTATTTAATATTGTATAGCGAAAGAAACGCTGACATGCTTTCTGGAGCTCACATCGGGTTTTGTTCTAGCAACCACAGCGACTCGAAGCTCTGAGATGATGGGCTGTAATATGAACCATGTTTTGCGTGTGTTTCATCCTTCTACGAGTTGTTGCTGTTCTTATATACTGCCTTCATCTATTTATGGGGGTCGGAAATCTTCCATCTTTCCTTCACAAACGCGGAAGCAGGGTGCCTTGGGGGCCTTGGGGACTGCGCTTCGGGCTGCATATGCGATGAATGACGCCGCGTCGTGCAGTTGCTTTTTAAGCGCCATTTTCCCATATGCGTACGCAGGGATTCAGTTTGCTCGGATTCAGAGCATATCTGAATAATAGAGTCATCAAAGTTTCTTGAAAAAAAGCTTTTTGATGGTTGTCGTGCCTGCACGAGAGGCCATTTCCTTTCGGTATTCTTTTACTTGAGCGCCGGGGTGCGGAAATTTTGAAAGTCACACGAAAAAGTGCTAAACACTTGCCTCGTTTGTATCAACATAACTCTGTCTCAACAGTCTCGGGAGAATGTTGTGTTTGCATTCACCCTGCGCCCATATGTGTGGACTTCTAAGAAAACAGAGCGAGGTTTAGGTGAAGTGCTTCTGAAAAGCAGGCACCGCGTCAGTCTCCGTCGAATACGCCTGTACTTATTCGCCGACGTAAAGGCTTGACAACATGGTATATGGAATGTTCTCGTACACTGCACTGTCCGTCAGGTCTTGCCCGCATTTGCACGAAAATGGAGTTTTTGTAGTGAAGCTATAAGAGAGTTTAGAAACCTGACGAGAACTGTCGGTATCCTCGTCCATATGCATTTTTTTTTTTTCGTCACGTAGGCGTAGGCCAGGAGGCGTCACGTAGAACGTGATCTAGATCACGTTCTACGTGACGTCTCCTGGCAGGAAGAGTGTGCTACGCTCGCCGCCATGGCTACGAGTGGCGCTGCCTAACACTCCCAGGATTCTATATACATAAATACCCAATAAAGTGGACGGGGGGGGGGGGGGGGGGGGGGGAGGAGGGGGACGACCGCCTTCGTAGCTCAGTGGGTAGAGCATCGGACGCGATATCCGAAGGTCGTGGGTTCGGTTACCACCGAAGGCAGGTTTGTCTTTTCGTCCACTTTAATTCCTTTCTACTTACCGATAATTACAATATCATAATTACGAATTGGAATAACTTCCGCTATGCTTTCCTAGGCTTCAATGTTTGTTGTTTCATTAACTTGTTTCTATATATATAATTCGGGGAAGAAGTTCTGTGGGTCCGGTTCCAAAGTAGATTAGAAACGAATTGCGCACTTGTGAAAATCGCACGTTTATTGTTCAACGTTTCGGCCGTGGCACCGCCTTCGTCAGAAAACGTGTTCGGCTTCGGCAGAAACTGACGAAGGCCGTGCCACGGCCGAAACGTTGAACAATAAACGTGCGATTTTCGCAAGTGCGCAATTCGTTTCTAATATATATATATATATATATATATATATATATATATATATATATATATATATATATATATATATATATATATATATATATATATATATATATAACCGCCGCACTCCTCTTTGATTTGCGAATGGTCTCCACGATTTACTCGCATATTGGCAGAACTGGCTAGCGCTGGCTAACGTTGGCTTGTAATGGCTGAAGTGTGGTTAATATAGGCTAGTGTGGCCTGACGTGAAGCGAACAATCGCTTACATTGTCTGTTGCTGGCTTACAATGATCAAATCTCCGTTAGTGTTGTCGCATGTGGGCTGAACGGCGGATGAACTATAGAATATCATCTGTTATAACCGCAGCGTTGACCGCTGAAATTCAGTGATGTTTTCACATATAAACAGAACTGACAATTTAAGCTGGTTCTACCAGAATAATTTCTTTCCAAGCAAATATGACAGCATTCGACTCCAGTGCTTTCGTGCTCTTCGCACGCTTTGTTCGGAAGATGTACTCCCAAAAAAAACTTGATTGGTCGCTTGTATGATGCGAGCATATCTGTTTCTTTCGCGAACTTGGTTTGCTCTTTTTATTGCTACAAACGGCGTTTCTTTTTTTTTTTTCGCATGAAGGCAGGGAAGCTCATTACCTTCACCTGCTTTCGCAGCCCGTTTTCGCATCCTGATAATTGTTTTCGCTTGTTTACGTTTGTTTGTCTGCTCGTACGGGGACAATAACAAGGAAGCGGGCAAATAAATGTAGCGGCGCGTGTTCGCTTTGCTGCGCCTGTTTCACAGTACTTGAGTTTCCTGTGCCATCATGTTTCGGGGCGTATACTGTTATGAAAAAAAAAAAAAACGTGTCTTTTAAAGCACTGCCTTCCAATATTAGGCTGCGAGACAGAACGAAAGAATGAAACGACTTGCTGCCGTTTTGTCTGAACAAACATTTCGAGAAATTACTATGCGCCATGTCGTTCATCTTTGTGCCGGCGGCCCAATCTAGGCAAATCCTAAAGGTTCTTTGTTTTGTTTTTTTTTTTGTTTTTTTTTTTTATTGCACGACAGCTACTGATTTGGCTGCCTCGATCGTTACCCCGAAGCAGAAACTTTCGTACTTCCAGGGGTTTAAATGACAACGTTTCACTGTGCGCTTCGTTGGACACTAATCCTGCCTACAGAACAATGGGTTCCTGCAAAAATAGTAGGGAATACGTTTGAAGGATTATTGTTTAGGCGAAAATTATTACTACTGAATCAATACGTTCTGTTGTATGAGGCAGCATCTAACAAGGATGCGTTGATCTTATTGCGCCAGAGTGATCAGTTCTGACCACCTTGAACTACTGTTTGGACACTTAAGATTGAATGTTTTGCACTTAGCTCCCAGGAAAATGCAAGCAGACTCGAAACTGCGACATGCTGCCATTGTCGTTGACCAATCTTACAGCAGGTTGGCGTAGATAAGTAGCCTAGCCGAAACATTTGTTACAGCGTGGCACGTGCTGTCGCGCATTGTTTATACCGTAGTACACCTGGTCCGTTAATGTAGTCCGTTATCTATTAATAGCACGTACCAGCAGCACCTGCTCGATGTTAGAACCTGCTGCTGAAACGTTATTGTTACATAACCCGACTCGTATGAACAACATTAAACATGCAGAACCTTCCCACTAATTAGTGGGAAGGTTCTGCGCGTTTAATGCAGTGAGAATTGATTCTCAAATAGGAGGGATGGCGAGAGTAAGATTAGAGAAATTAAATGTCGTACAAATTGCATAACGTTCTTCGTATGGCCTATGCCTGATTAGAAAACTGCAAGCGGGAGTATATCACAGCTGGCCGTGTCTGCTTCTCTCGGCCGATTAACTTGCAATTGATCGAGCTATGCTTGCGGTGCGATGTTCATATGGCTTGTGCAGAGTTATCTCTTCACATGTCTGTCGCCTTGCTTATTTGCATTGTTCTTGACGTTTGTAGTCGCTTTCCTGCTGCAGTGCCTCGGCGCGCGAGGATATGATTTAAGAAAATAAATAAAATAATAATAAAAGCGTACAAGGATGATCTGGCGCTAAAACATGAAACAAAGATGTACATCGCCCTATAAAAAAATGTTTAATTATTCGCCCACGCTTGTCCCATATATATAGAAGATTCGCACGTATATGTATGTCCGTATAAATATGCGCAGGTGAACGAACGTTACTGTTCAAGGTGCGTGTTCGTATCATGAACTTTTTTTTATGTGTGTGTTCTGTTGTGCACTTCAACCACCTTCACAGCGCAGCCGTGCATCTAACACTCATGCCACACTAACTGGCTCAAGTGAAAGCGCTTCTTTGCAAGAATCGTCAACACAACACGGCAATCAACGCCGTCAGTGTAAACACTAGAAGATACACGGACTCAGTGCGGCGCCATTGCTGTCTCCATGGCCGCGCAGTGTACCACGGTCACGAAGTTTCCGGCGCTCTGTTGCCCCATCACAGGACACGACGCAGCCAGGGACGCAGCGAGAAAAGAGGGCGCTGGACAAATATGTGTTCCCTGCGAAATGTGTGCTCTCTTTCCGGCGCGATTGTAGCGACAGCGGCTCCCGAGCAATCGAATTAAGCGCTCGCGCCTCACTTGGGACGTGTCTCTGCCCGTAGAGCACGTTCTTTTTTTTTTTTTCCTTTTCTTTTTCTTTTCACTTCCATTGTTTGAGCACGGCCGATTTGATCTGGACATACTCGCGGTGAGACACGCGCGTTGTTCAGTGAATCAGCAAACATTTTGTTTTATTCAACTGCTAGTTTGCATTGGTGCGCACGCCTCATTAAGTACTAACGGGGCGACGCTGTCCATTAGAGCCTCTCGGGAAACATAATTCCCGCTGTGTCTTTCGAACATCTCATTATGTAGCTCTCCCTTTTCCGGTGTTTTCTCTGCTTTCTTTCGTTCTTTCTTCCTTCCTTTCTTTCTTTTTTTTTTTCGAGGTATGTTCTCGCCGTAAAAAGCTTTCAAGGTGCGTCAATACTGCATGAATAATAAACGTCATGTTAAATAAGACATGACTAGGATTATTGACAGACCAAAAAATTGGTGTTCTTCGTAATAGACATATTCATTATGAAAATTGTCCCAGTTCTAGCTAAACTTAACGCCTCACGTTTTTTTCGTCGGAAAGCTGACTGACGCGACAAAGAAGTTCTATGACATGTTGACAGATCTATCCAGAAGTACAAGATACGATGCAGTGCGAAATAAATGTGTTGTCAATGATTCCGTAGCTTACGCACAAAGTGAATCGAAGCTGCAGTAAGTTTCTGTGCCTGCAACAAAAGCTGATCTAACGTTCTAAACTAGGAATATTATATGTTGCTGCAATGCAATGTTCACGCAACCATGTAAGTCCGTGCCAGCCTGGGCAGAAGCCCGTCAACTAATGAAATAAACAACTCACCTAGGCGGAAAGCTCTAACGGGTGATTAGCGTCAAATCCACCTAAAACGCCTGTACTTTTTCCCTAACTCATGCTCTGCTACACAGACACGAAACATGTAGAGAAGCCAGCCAATAATATACAGCAGTGAACGTCATAGAACGTTGAACTTGTTAAGCCCTCATCCATAATTAAGAGGAAGAAGAACAAAGGAACGTGGTAGTACGAAAGACGTTCGAAATTCCAGCTAGGCTTTCAACTATTCCAACCAGGATTCCAACCTGGGGCGTCCGGCAAGCCGAAGATGCCGCCCGAGTCCAGGGACTCTGAGCTGCCACCTGAGGCCACCAAGATACGACTGCCGGCCCAATCTGTATAATAAAGTCTGCTCTCTCTCTTTAGATTAGTGAATAATTTAGGTATAACTACACTGGTTTGATATATAATTGATGGAGCTTCCACACGCACTAACTACTCCACTACATGCCCAAAGCACGCCGTAGTGGAGGGCTCCAAATATTTTGACCGCTTAGGGTTCTTCAAAGTGCACTGATACGAGCAGTACGTGGGCCTCTATGCCTCCAAGATACAGCGATGACGAGGAAACAAAGCAATGACAGAGAAATTTATTTGTTGATTGATTGATTGATTGATTGATTGATTGATTGATTGATTGATTGATTGATTGATTGATTGATTGATTGATTGATTGATTGATTGATTGATTCTACCATACAGCTGCTTTTTTCAGGCCTCTGCCAATGTGCGATGTGAGTGTTCCTGCGCAAGAAAACTCCCGGGTATATGCATAATTTTAACAGGCAGTGAAATGTCTACATAATAAAATATTCTTAAGGTTCTAGGTGCCGTCCTTGCACTGTCCATAGGTTATTATCCCACCTGAGATAATAAGGTCCAGAACTTCCTATCAGTCATTCGAATGTTCGTTGATTTACTTTCATGGTCAACAAGCATACATTGGGCGTAAAATGTTGACTTGGAACGGTAATGTAAATAGAAGTGGAAGCGAACTTATAATTTTTAATGCGACTACATACAATCCAAATGTCGTCGCACTACGCATACATCGTCGCGTACAGCAGTTGGGAATGGGCTGAAGCGTCAGCGGCGTGCTAATTGAGCAATTGAAATAATAGACTCTCCAAAAACATCACAGCGGTTTACATTTTTACGTGTGACGCAATATCCATATCGTCTAGAATAACAGAGTACTAGATGGCACGTAGAAAGTGTCGCGTACATGTCCCCGACAGCGGTAGACGTCGAAGTTGCTCGGCCTGCGACGCGGGCGTGTTGATGCGAGCGGTCGCTGTCATCCTTCAGACGCTCTGATCTGTGCGACCGCCGCCGCGTCTGCAAAAGACACGCTAGCTGCTCTCTCTTGCGTCTACATGAAACGCGTCAATACCGTTGCACAGTAAGCCCATAAACATTGGTTCGACCACATCCGCTGGACACGGAAAGCGTCTCAACAGAGTCGCTGAAGCAACACGCTCTGCAGATAACACTTCGGTGACATCTGTGCGGACGATACACAGGGACACTGTATTTGGGCCTTCCAGCATGAAGGTGCATCCAAACACAGAAATACAAATTCGTCCCTTTCCCTTGCTTGCACGCATGTTTAATGCAAACAAGCAAGGAAGATGTGGCTCACCAGACCACAGTGCTCATGCCACGCTACTGCTCTTTCTTTCTTTTTTTTTTACCAGACCCTTCTCGCGTGTTCATATACACTAACACGCCCACAGAAGAAAATGCACATGTAGCTTTCTAAGAGAATACATAATCAGGCTGTCTTGTGAAACAAGTGGCACCCACCATGACACATGGATACGTTTCATTTGTTCCTCTCTTTCTCTCTCTCGTCTCTCTTTCTCTCTCTGCACAAATGCTTTTATACATACATAGCTCTGTTTTTCGCTATCTCTTTTTTTTTTATCTGTAGATCTATTTATCATAATCCTATTCTACTGAACGAGAAGAAAAGAAACATTGTTTCAGATGAAGTTGACGACATCTCGAAAGGAGATACCGCTGAAAGGACTGCACGATGCTCGGCGAGAAAACGAAGCGGCGAGTCCGATGCCCTAGCTTCGGTAAAACGGTTACATTGTCGCAACGACTGCGGTGAGAAAGCGCTACAGCTTCAATGAATTTTTGAAAAGCAGCGAAATCGATCCCGCTGATCTTTTCTCTTCACCTCTCGTTGGACGACGAGAGAACAACAAAATAACAAGTTCTTCGAAGGGGCTTCGCAGAACTTGCGGGGAAGAATGCATTTGCTACAGCCCCTTTTGTTAAGTATGCGAGTATTCTGCTCATGTGTCGTCCTGAGGCTAAGTTACATACTGCACGTGCATTGTTCGAAGCACTGTGCGCGAATTTATGACTCGCATTCATTTCTCTGCGCTATAGCCGTGCCTCCTCCAAATTCGCTTTCGTTTTCGTGCTTCCACATTTACCTTTAGATATGGGCCTCGTCTTCTGCACTCCGTCGTTTTGTTCGCGCTGTATCTCTAGTTTTGAGCATGTTCAGCGGACGGCACTCCACTCGTCCGCCGCTTTCACATTCCCAACATTCATTGCTTACGCAATATTCATTCGCAATATGCATTAATACGTAACACGCAATATGCATTCGTAGCTATCACAACATTCACAGCACTCGACACCATCACAAGGTTCACACCATTTGTCGCTTTCACAGTACAAACCATCGATTACTCTCACAACCTTAACAGCATTCGTCGCCTTCACAATATTCGTAACATATCCATTGCTATCACAGCACTGGCCGCATTCGCTAAGTTCGCCCTAGGTGTCGCAGCTCCAGCATTCAGTTTCATTTCATAAAATAAGGCAATGCCATTGAATGAAGAAAGCTGCGTGAAAGCGGTTAAGTCCACCGACTGTAGTAAGTCTGCAAGTAACATACCGTCCTATATATAACCTCAAGGGCCCAGGGAGACAGTTGCAGTTTCTTTTTGACCGCGTTCTCGCTAACCAAGCATTTTTTTTTTTTTTTTTTGCGGCGAGGTTTGTGCCTTTGGTACAGTGAAAAAGTAGCTTACTGATACGTCAAAAAAGCGGTTTTAGCTTTAGTGCTTCTTTAAAAAAAAAAAAACAGCTTCAATGAACAGCACGTGCTCGCTTAATGGAAATGAATGATCTCCGGCAAGACTCGCTCTGGCTCGACTATTTCGAATATGCCCTCGTCATTTACGCGGTGGCTCCAATTGCCCCTCTGATCCCGTAAATGGGACGGAATAATGGCACCGTGCCTCGATATTTTATGGGCGCTTGTTCAGCGCGCTTTAAAATTCATGCGAGAAAGAACCTTTGAAATCTCTTTCGAAAAAAAACAAAAGGACAAAGAAGAAGAGGAAGAAGAGCGGGCAAACAGGAGAAGCAAAAAAAAAAGAAAGAAAGAAAGAAAGAAGGAAACGGTGCCGGTATGCACTGGAGAAAAAAGCGATGCTCCTTATGAATGCGAATGAAGCGTGACTTAACGTGAAACGTTAGCGCGGCATATTACTGTCGAAATCCAAGTGGACTTTGTCTTCGTACGGTCAGCAGCTACTTTCCTTAGAAACGTTTTTATATGTTGTTATAGTAGTCCCGTGCAGCACTGTGAAAGCACAGGACTGTTCGACTAATCAGAAGGCTTGACACATCATGAGTGTGTTTGTAACAGGCTACCGCTCTAGCGTCGCTAGCGCGAAGTTGGCGAAGGATATGACAGCAGGTTAGGCAACGTGCGCAAGTAGGCGCAGTGGCGAGATCAAAAATGCTTTTGAAAAAAAAAAACTTTAATAACCCAAGCAGTAAAACACTTACAATCAACTAACATACATGTTACAAGAGGCGAGTTTACCGAAATTAACAAACAAGTAAAGAAACTAATACAGGCAGTAATTCAAGGCTATCAGTCAAAAAATCTGATTCTGAATGGTCAACGACGTGAAATTTCAAAGGCAGAAATAGACGAAGGCACACGTGAGATGACCGGAAGCGTTGAGACCCCGACCACAGGAAGCGAGAAGCCATGGAGCGTTCTCGAACGCTTGCGACGTCGGCGGTGTTTCAACGCTGATGTTTCCGAGAGACTTCTTGAAGGCGATCTCGAGCAGGTTGAGCTAACTTGAGACCGATGGACTATGTTGCAGACGGTACGAAGCATCTCATCCAGATGAACGGTTGAGTTTAGGTGATCAGCCGATACAAAGCCACAAAAAAACAACACTGCCACAAAAGACAACACTGCCAAGGGTGTGGTACGCGGTATTCCCATCGAAGACGGACCCGAAGAGCTGGATCGCAAGATCGTCAACTCAAGAAATCCGACGGCGCTAGCAGCCAAGCGCATAGCATCGACAACCACTGTGATAGTGGCATTTGACGGACTGAAGGTTGTTCCAAATCTGGTCAGATACGGTGCTACGCTGTTGAGATGCACGTTGTACCGTAAACATATCGACGTGTGTTACAAGTGTGGCCGCCTAGGCCATCGCATGGACGTGTGCCCAGATCCGAACAATAAGATCTGCCGGGGCTGTGGGCTCCGCAACCCCGATCAAGGACACCAATGTATCCCCAAGTGTAACTTGTGCGGCGGAGCGCACATGACTGCCGACAAGACATGCAGGGCATGATACAAGACTCCGTACCTAGTACGCAGACGAAGATGGGAAAAGCAAGCCGAGCAGAGTCAACCCCTAGCGACAGACTTCCCACCCATGGAGCGCCGTTCGAGATCGAGATCACGGGGCAGATCCAGGAGCCGATCCCGGAGCAAGGCGCGGTGTCGTTCCAGGTCTACATCCCGTCAACGGTCCGGAGCTACCGATAAGGTGAGCTGGGCAGGCGTGGCTGGGGCCACCTCACGGGAGGCATCGGGAACTCCCCCAGAGCATAGTAAAACTGTCGTTAGCGACGCTAATAACAGTAAAGCAGTGGACCACAAGGCTATTGAAATGCTAAGGAAAGAAAATGCAGCTATGCGTGACTTAATACAAAGACTGATCAGTGAAGTGCACGAGCTTAAGAAAGAACGGACAGTCCCTAACGTCGTGCCAGCAAAAGAGCCCGCCACTAATTCGATGGATGAAGCAGGCACTCCCGCAGCTAAGAAGCGTGCTCTTCAATCCTCTGAAGGGGGCAGCGTCGCAGGGCAAGTTAGATCTGAGATCAAAGACATGATGGTGGGGATGCAGGAGAACATCAGGAATCTTCAAATGGCCGTGGCCAGTCTAGTGAGCAAGGTTGCCAGCATTGAGTGCAACGTCAACAGCATCATGGCTGCCAGCCAACAGCAACAGCCGCAGATAGTACAACAGCAGCTACAGTACAATGCCGGGCAAGCACCCGGTCCTCCTAACAACCATCATGGCGCCTGTCACTAACGATCTCATCATATGGCAGTGGAACTGCAGGGGTTTTGCTAACAAGAAGGCAGTTCTGCAGCAGCACATTAGGACAGCGGAGCGCAAGCCAGCAGTCATCTTACTGCAGGAGACACTCACTGACACGGCCATAATCTCGGGCTATGAAAAGTATCTGGCGGTCACCGCAGGGCGGGGAACGATCACACTCATTCATAAGCGGCACGTGGCTATTGCACATGAAATCAAGAGATTCAAGATCGAACACGTATTGATTGAGCTGATCCCAGAACGACGCAGGAAGGGCAGCATATTTATCCTAAACCTGTACAGTAGTCCATCTAACTTGAAGCAGCGTTTTATCGCACTTCTTAGAAAGGCTGCTGCTGTGGTGGGGAGAAACCCCCTAATTGTCGGAGGTGACTTTAACGCTCCCAGCAAGACGTGGGGCTACACGTATGATACCAGCAAGGGCAGGCAGCTGTGGCAAGATGCGACTGAGCTAGGCTACACTTTGATCACAGACCCTACTAACCCAACAAGACTGGGCACGTCGACATGCCGAGATACCACGCCTGATCTCGCATTCGTCAAACATGCGCGGGATGTCACGTGGAGAAACACCATGGCAGATCTCGGCAGCGACCACATGATTGTCGAGATCACTGTACCGATCCAGGGCCAGATGGTGAGGAATATACAAGAGTTCCGGTGGACGGACTGGGAAGAGTTCCGCTCTAAAAGGCAAGCGCTCTCGAGTGACGTTCCCATTACTGACATCGAAGAGTGGACGCAGTCACTCAATGCGGACGTCACACGCGCAACTAAAACGATAACGACAGATGTACAAACTGACAGAATCGACAGCCGTCTGGCGCACCTAATCGAGGCCAAGACGTCCATCCTAAATCGCTGGAAAGGCCAGCGCCTTAATCGCAAACTGAGAAAGAAGGTTGCTGAGCTAAATAAGGCCATTGAAGAACACTGTCTCACTCTCTGTAAACAACAGTGGGATGAGCTCTGTAATGCCGTCGATGGTCAGTTACACAACGGGAAAGCGTGGCAGATTCTCCGACACTTACTTGACAACACAGCAACCAAAACCCACCAGAGGCAATGCCTCGCCAGGCTCCTCCACACCAACGTGACGGCACTAGGACAGCAGGCAGTCATCGACGCACTGATTCATAAGTACCTCCCATTAGGTCCACCTGTCACACACGCCGATTACTGCGGTAAGGCCAACACGCCGTTGGACGAAGACTTCACCAAGGAAGAAATACGAGCTGCGCTGCATCACCTCAACGGACGCTCGGCGCCTGGGCCGGATGGTGTTACTAACAAAGCGCTTAGGAACCTTGATGAGAACTCGCTTTCTAGACTCACGGACTACATAAACGAGCGATGGAGGGCAGGAACCATACCGGTGCAGTGGAAGACGGCCAAGACAGTCCTAATCCCCAAGCCTGGCAAAGCCCCCGGTATTGAAAATCTGAGACCTATCTCACTGACCTCGTGTGTGGGCAAGACAATGGAGCACGCCGTCCTCAACCGGGTCAACAACTACCTCGAGTCCACAGAAGCGTATCCGCACACAATTATCGGCTTCCGGACACATCTGTCGACGCAGGATGCGATGCTCCAGCTCAAGCACCAGATCCTCGATGAGAAATCTCGCAGCACGAAGGCAATCCTGGGCCTTGACCTGGAGAGCGCTTTCGACAGGGTCAGCCATTCGGCCATTCTGATACAGATCTCCGAACTGAACCTTGGTGTGAGAATTTATAACTACATCAGAGACTTCCTCACTGGAAGAAAAGCCATCCTTCTCGCCGGCGATATCACATGCGAAGAGCAGGAGCTCGGTAGTACAGGAACCCCGCAGGGCTCGGTCATCTCGCCTATGCTTTTTAATTTGGTCATGATTGGCCTTGCCAAAAGGCTGCAGACCGTGAACAACGTCAGTCACACGATATATGCGGATGACATAACAATCTGGTCCATTAAGGGCAGCGACGGACAGATTGAAACGGCCCTGCAGAAGGCCCTTGAGGTGGTCGAGGATTACCTGGCTGGCACTGGTCTTCGATGCTCTCCGAAGAAGTCAGAACTCTTGCTGTACCGCCCTACCCTTAGGGGACGGCCTCCGAAGGGTTTTGTTAAAATCAGACAAAGCGAAGAGATCCAACTACACACCAAGGACGGGGTCACCATCCCCATTGTCAGTCGCATCCGAGTCCTCGGAATGATCATCGAGTCCAACGGGGTCAACGGTGAAACTATCAAGAGGCTTACTCACAAGACCACCAACGCCATTAGACTTCTCAAAAGAGTCACAAATAGACGAAGTGGTATGAAGGAGGACAGCCTCATCAGGCTGATCCACTCCTTTGTCATATGTCACATCGCATATGTTGCGTCCATGCACAACTGGTATAAAAACGAAAAGAAGAAGATTAACACCATAATCCGCAGGGCATATAAAGTCGCCCTCGGCCTACCGGAATCCACCAGCACTGAGAAGCTGCTCCAACTGGGGATCCATAACACTTTGGACGAAATAGCTGAAGCACAAAGATTATCGCACCTAGAAAGGCTCACCACTACAAACACAGGAAGGAGCATATTGCAAGAGCTTGGCATCACGTACCACAAACAGCATGGTGCTAAGGCGGACATACCTAAAGAAATACGAGCGAAGATACACGTTGCCCCGGTTCCAAGAAACATGAATCCCATTTACAACCAAGGCCGCCGAAAAGCCCGAGCTACAGCTCTTCTGAAAGCCTACTGCAATGATAAGAATGCGCGGTTCACTGACGCCGCCAGCTACCCCGACGGTGGACGCTTCGCTGTCGTTGTGATAAACTCGGAGAAAGCCACAACGCATACAGCTAGTGTCAAGACCCGACACCCGGAGGTTGCTGAAGAAATGGCCATCGCCCTGGCCATAACTGATGCCGACACTCAGGTTATACTCAGCGACTCGCGCACAGCTGTGCGAAATTTTGCTAAAGGTAGAATCTCGATCGAAGCCCTTCGTATACTCACGAATGCCTCCCAGGTTTCCCAGGCTAACTTGATCTGGTTCCCCGCCCATATGGGCGAAGTCTGCTCGCACCTCCCCAACCTCAACGAAGGTGCTCACTCCGCCGCACGCGATGCTATAACCCGTGCAGGAGTAGACGCATCTGTCGAAGAGTCCGCGGACCGGGACCGACTCACGAGCTACAACGAAATAACCAAGGCGTTCTACTTGGCCCGGCGGTGCTACCCTCCACCTAATGGCAATCTATGCAGAGCTCAAGCAGCTACTTGGAGGCTGCTGCAAACGAACACTTACCCCAATCCACTGCTATACCACCGAATCTACCCCGATATCTATCACACGAGTATCTGTAAGGTCTGCCAGAAAGACACAGCTACGCTTAAGCATATGCTCTGGGAATGTGAGGCTAAAGCCAACGGTATTAACCCCGATGTTCTCTCGGCGAGGTGGGACGCCGCCCTGCGCAGCTCCGCGCTCGCCGACCAACGCTGGGCAGTCCAGCAGGCCTGTGAAGCGGCGTCAAGGCAAGGCCTCGACGTCCCGACATGGGAGACCTGAGCCCGGGTCTTTAATCTGCAGGACGTTAAATAAAGTTCTCCATCCATCCATCCATCCGCGCGTTGTTCGTGGTTCTTGGATATACTGTACTTCAAGAAGCTATCCAACCCTCAAACATTTCTAATACAGATGTACAAGTGCAAAAAAAAAAAAAAAATCGACAGTGTCGCTTGCACTTTTGTGATAAGACAGGACCCAAATTTAGCAAGGCGGGTTTTCTTTCGGGGCTTTCTTTGCTTCTTCGGCAGATGTACGTAATCTCAATATAGTCGATAATTCGACAAAATATAGCCTCGCGAGGAGAGAACATAGTGAAGGAAACCTTACACTGCCAAAATCCGGAGCAAAATAAAAGAAAACTGTTTATACACGACGTTTCGAAAACCGTACGGGTTTTTGTTCACAATGAAGCCAAGGTACAGCGGGCCGTCGTGTAAGAAGTGGTCAGGTCTCGCAAGCATCTTGCCTATTCTTCTGGCATATTGCCACGTATCTGATTTAGTGTATGATTAGTAAATCATATGATCATATCATATCATCATATGATCGTATTATTAGTAGACGTGTTGCTTCAAATGCTTTGACCGGGCACGCCGTCGACACGGAATACGTAATTGACTGTATGTCAGCACAAATCATCGCCACGGGAAAGCCACTATCGTCTCCCCTGCTATTGGAATCATTATACATTCAGTATACTAATCATACACTAAATCGGACACGTGGCAATATGCTAGAAGAATACGCAAGATGCTTGCGCAATTTGACCCCTTCTTGCGGGACGGGCTGTTCTACCTTCGCTTCACTGTGAACAAGAAACTTTTCAGGGTTTCGAAACGTCGTATTAAACAGTTTTCCTTTATTTTACTCCTTATTTTGCGAGTGTAAGGTTTCCTTCATTATGTGATCTTAATATACGTACCAGCATAGGCGTGCGCAGAGGAGGGGCGGGGGAAGCAAAGCGCAAGGCAGCAACTCTAATAATCTAAGATGGGCGCAAGCACTGTCCGATGCAGTGCCTTTAGACCATTGGGGCGCCTCAGTTGGAGGGGTTCGGGAAAATGAGGAGGGAGGGGACGCTGCAATGAAGCTTTGCTCGCCCAAATGGAGGTCCCTGTGTGCGCTCTGGCAACGTTGGTGCGCGTTGGCATATCACGTCACCTCGGCTTCTCTTTATCTTTTTTATTTCATTTCATTTAACTTCCGCGTTACGACGCACGATAAAGAAGCACAACAGTGTGAAACCAGGACGCTCGCTACACGAACGGCAGTTTCCTCAGCGATGCCTCGCAGCGCAATTTTTGCGACGGGTGCGAGTTGCGCGAAATTTACGATCTGCGCGATATTGGCGAACGTCTCCCGAAGGTTCTGAGTGTAACGCGACGCCAGTGGGAAGCCACAGTGCGTGGCCCCTTAGGGCGTCGATTCTTCATCTACTAGAGTGAGGCCAGTTTCAGGAAAACGCGCTCATTTTTCGACCAAGAAACATGGCGCGTCATCAAAGCGGTGAGCTATGTATGTAGCTGCGAGGTACCGCGACGTCGACCGTGACTTCACCAAAAATAGCGTGGAGACAAATGTGTTGGCTTATTACGCCTGCGTTTGATTTGTCTTTTGATTCGTACTGCGAGTTTGCCGCGGCTGATTGGCTGCGAGAGAGGCCATGCACCTGGCCAAACCAGTCACGTGTACTTCACACTCTCCCTCTCTCTCTCTCTCTCGTGTGTGTGTGAGAGAGAGAGAGTGAGAGAGACAGAGATAATTGTGATCGAGATATGGGCACGTAGACTCCAAATGATAAGTGGCTAGTCCCTTGTGTATGCCCTGTGTTACGTCCTCATGAGGGTCTTAGATCGTTGGCAATATCGAGATCCGACACAGACTTGTGGTAGCATACGTAACTATACGTAATCAACTGCACTTCCGTTAGTTTCGCAAGCCAACAACACCTTTTTTTTTTTTTCGCAAGCTAAATAATTAATACTCACACGTGTGCCTGTTTTTGTGGCCATTACACACTATACGGACAAGTTCAGGACGGTGCTTGCATACATCTGAGCCCGACTGTGCAGCTCACCTCACGCACCAGGAACATTAATCCACCTAAATTGTTCTCGCTATAGCACAAGGCTTTCGGCCTGCCCTTGAGAGCAACAAGTCTTCGGTGATATAATCCAAACTCATCTTCACAGAATGTACAAGAAGCGCTTTCTTGACTTCTCTGCAAGAGCTGCATCATATATCACGAAGTTACGGGCAGCTCACAGCGGCACAAAAAGGTATTGCCGCGGATGAGCGCCGGAACGATCCTGCTTCTTAACGATCATTAATCAAAGTTACGGCGAAGCAGAGCACACACCGAAAAGCAATATTTTATGATGAATGCTGCGACGTCGGTTCAAGTACTAAGCTATAAGAGTTGGAAAATATTTTTTTGGAGATTCTCGACGAGTGACATGTGCCTTGTGTATTGACAAATTTTGAGGCGAAATAAATGATGAGGACAGGCGTGACCTTAGTGTTAAGGTTTTGGCGTCTCATGTTACCTATATGAGACGTATGGCGCAAACAGGGCGCGGGTTCTGATTACCCTGTCGCGAAGAATGGTGCGGTATCTCTGAGAGCTCTGATTATCACCACCGCGAAATAGCACCGCGCGACGATTCCCACGTTTGTTGCCAACCCTGAGATTACAGCAGCGGCTACAACTGTAGAGAAATCATTGAATAGTTAAGGAATATTTTTAACGGTGAGACAGGGGGACTTGCAGCCGCTTGCCTCTGTCAGGAGCAGCAACTCTTCCTTAGGAGCGCGTTTATGTACGCGCCTGTCGTCGGTGATTTCTGATATACGCCGTTTTCATATTTCTCTTTGATTTCCGCTCTTTTTTATTTTTATTTTTATTTTTACACCTTGTGAGTCTAAAATGAAATAGCAAAGCAGGTTATACGTATAGAGTACCTTCAGAAAGACTGGTGCAAGTCGATGAATATCCAGGAAACTGATGTTGCGAGGAGACCAAAAGTTTGTTAAACCATATATAGCGTCGTGCAGAAAGAAGCTAACGAGATCTTCAATGAACAGCAGGTTGCAGCAATCATTCTGAGAGAGAGAGAGAGAGAGAGAGAGAGAGAGAGAGAGAGAGAGGGGGGGGGGAATTTATTTTGAAAGAAAAACTGCGAGGTCGGCCTGAATCATTGCTCTGACCAACACCACCTAGACTAATAGTCTAGGTAGTGTTGCTCTGACCCGCTACTCGGCGTTCGGGGAAGGGAAATAGGTGCAGAATGAAAGAGATAACAGGGATTATGAGGATGAGGATGGTGGTTAAAGCACTTGCGCGGCTCAGGGCTCTTCAGAGTCGTTTGTCCAGTCCGCTCTCATGCAAAAATTTGTTAAGAGCCCTGAGACTATCAGGCTGGCGATTATTCGGAGAGATTAAGATTATTGTACCTTACTTGCCACCCTACAACGGACAAAGAAAGAAAGAGGAGGATTAAAAGTGTTGCGTGCACACACATGACTTATACAACATAACATCGAATAGTGTCTTTGCATTGAGGGTGGCACATAAAATGTATCCGTCATTTCGACTGCGGAGTTGTTTACAGCTGGCAAAACTCCGTGGGCTTCTACCGAAAGCAAAATGTTGTGGGACCCGCTCAACGCGATGGCCCCATTGTCATCGCACTGGCCCCATTGTCATCGCACTCATTGTCATCGCAATGGCCCCATTGTCATCGCACTCTTTCGCTTGCCACGTAAGTGCGGTGGAATCCCACTCTTTATTGTATGTCTTTACTCTTGAAGTTGAGGTTGTGATTTAGTGCAATATAATGGGCAAAGTACAAAGTGACGATGCGCCATCGAGACATGCCGACGAAGAAGGCACCGCAGTTCGCCTGGCGCTTGTGCGCAGCACAGAATCCATCACAAACGCGTCAACATGATGTGAATGAACGTCTACACGCTCGCGAGCACAAGCGCAATCACAGGCGAGCGTCCTTCTGCGTGCTTGATGCGTGCGAGGCGGCGAAACAAGGCGCCGTTATTGTCCCTGTAAAAGCTCCCAACTAGGCGCCGTTAGGGTGCCTCGATACACGCTACTCTGTACAGGGCGGTACAACCAATGGCCGCTGCAACGCCATTTTGAATCACAGTGAGCGGTTGCGCTTTTTCGTGCCCGTTCTTCGTTCGAGACGCAGTGCGCGTCTCTTTGGTGCCCGTGCTTCGTTCGAGACCCAGACGCACGCCTCAACCTGTTTATGAACGCCATCGCAGCTGTGTCATAGGGCTCGTGTGATTCAATATGGCGGGGGGTTGTCACCACCCTTTATAGAGTAGCGCGTGTATCGAGGCACCACCCTAGGCGCCGTTAAGGGCCCTAGATAAAAAGGTCAAACTTTTTATCTATAGGGACCTTAGGCGCTGTGGCCCTTTGAGCCGTCTCGCGGGTGACAGTCAAGCCTCTGCTACGCTGAAGCACCTCCGAGACGCGCCTCCGAGATGTGCGAATCACCAACGGGAAATTATCCCTAGATAAAAGGTTTTTATCTAGTGACCTTATGCGGTGTGGCCTAGCGCGTAGCGCATCGAGCTACGGAGCGAGAGGTCGCACGTTCGATTACCACTTTGTCCGGAGGCTTTTAGGGGCGAAGCTCCTCTTAGTCTAACCTTGTCCGGCGTCAGGCGTCAGTCGTCAGGCGTAACCCGCGTGCCGGGAGGCACGCGCTCGCCCTCGGCGTGTGCCTCCCGGCGCGTGCCAGCGCGTGCCTCTCTCGCTCTCTCTCACGGCGCGTGCCTCTCCTGTCTTGTGAGAGAGAGAGAGAGAGAGAGAGAGCGAAAGGCGCGCGTTGGCTATGGAAACGCTCTTTGCCAGAGGCCCGTGTACTGTGCGTTGTCAGTGCACGTTAAAGAACCCCAGGTGGTCTAAATTTCCGGAGCCCTCCACTACGGCCTTTCTCTCCTCTCTATCTCTTTCACTCCCTTTCCCCCACCCCCACGGACGCTTATGGGCTGCAGAAATTAGCGTCCTTTCCTAACCGATACTCGGCTGCCACCCAAAAAACGCGGGTTCGATCCCGGCCGCGGCGGTCGCATTTTCGATGGAGGCGAAAATGCCAGAGGCCCGTGTACTGTGCGTTGTCAGTGCACGTTAAAGAACCCCAGGTGGTCTAAATTTCCGGAGCCCTCCACTACGGCCTTTCTCTCTATCTCTTTCACTCCCTTTCCCCCACCCCCACGGACGCTTAGCCGCGCTCCCTACATGGGCTGCAGAAATTAGCGTCCTTTCCGAACCACAATCAATCAATCAATCAATCAATCAATCAATCAATCAATCCTAACCGAAACACCATCATCATCTTAGAGGAACGCTCTACAAAGCTCGCAAAGAAGGAGAACGCGCCCTCACCCGCGAGAGACAACGTTTGCGCAGGCAGCGTCTCCTATAATTATAGCGAGTTTCTTGATTGAGAAATACCGACTGCTCGCGTTGGAGAAGCGTTCACCGGCAACCCATATATATATATATATATATATATATATATATATATATATATATATATATATATATATATATATATATATATATATATATATATATATATATATATAGGCACTGGATCTTGACTTGCAATGAAGTGGGGGTGGGAGATTTCACTTGTGCATAGTTGAACCATGAGGACTCGTAGCGTGCGCGTTAACTAAATTAATCCGGAACTCGGCACGATCTACGATGAACCTCCCGAGCTTCGTCCACTCATCATCATTCACTCCGTGGATATGCTGTAATTTTTTTTCTTTCTACCTCGGATTTTCGCTCACGGACAACGGTTACATTCCTCTCACAACCAATGACGCCGGCGCCGACACCGGAATTTCTGCGAGACGAGCTCTTTAACGCTATCGCGTTAAAACAGCGCTACAGAAAGCGGGTTTGCGCCAAGCAGCTCTTAGCGTAGCATAGCCATGCATAGTATAGTATGGTAAGATAGTGGGAGAGAGATGCGAGGCTGAGAAGGACTGAAGTAAGGGTGAGAAGAAGGGAAAGGAAGAGGCGATATGGTAAATCATAGCACAGCCATGTATATCACAGGTTGGGGAAGAGAGCCCCGCCCCGGTGGTCTAGTGGTTATGGTACTGGCTACTGATCCGAGGGTCGCGGGATCGAATCCCGGCCGCGGCGGCTGCATTTCGATGGAGGCAAAATGTTGAGGCCCGTGTGCCGTGCGATGTCAGTGCAGGTTAAGGAACCCCAGGTGGTCGGAATTTCCGGAGCCCTCCACTACGGCGTCTCTCATGATCAGAGCTGGTTTTGGGACGTTAAACCCCACAAATGAATGAAGGTTGGGAAAGAGAAGTGAGCGTGAAGAGGACAAAAAAGGAGGACAGAGTGCAGCATAGAAAGAAAGAAGTGAAACAGAGAAAAGAAGGAAGCGTAGAAAGAGATAAACAAAAAGGATATGAGGGTGAAAGAAATCGGGAACCTGGTGTACTCAACGTTCTTTCCAGCAGTGTCTTACATGTCTGGAACTTAATTCTGCCTGAAATCGGGGTTAGGTATGCTTTCAGGGAAATAAGGGGAGGCGAAGTCCTCCGATGAACGAAATATACCTCCTGCCCCACCCTCTGTCCGTCATAAAACTGCAGTTATGATACAGTGACAACAGTGCCCATACTTTAACCACGGAGGACGTGTTTTCGTTACTTGGAAAAGTTATGCGAATTCTTATGTTTATATGGTTGTTTCCTTCGCCTTCGTCAGTCTATCTTCAACTTGACATGAAGTGCTACCCTGACAACTTGGCAGACCGGTGGGCTCCGAGACCTCAACAAATCGTGCAAGAAGGGAGCGCGACGCAGCTGCTAATTATGGGGGAGTATTGCATGACAGCGGAAGCGTGCAAGGCTGTACAGTGGGCGCGTGGTTTGTTTCCCCGAGTGGTCATATCCGTACACTTGATATATCTAGAGGCTTGGAGCGTTATAGTGAGAGAGAAAAGCCAGATGCATGTTAATTGGTTAAGGATGTTAGCGGTGGTGTGGCCATTACTGCTACATAAATGAAGCCAGTGCTTGCGATAAGCAAGAAACGTCGCACAACGCTACGATATATGGCACTGTATGGCACCATGCATGTCGAGGCTCTTGGAAAACGGGTCCCTTGTGTGTGTGTGTGTGTGTGTGTGTGTGTGTGTGTGTGTGTGTGTGTGTGTGTGTGTGTGTGTGTGTGTGTGTGTGTGTGTGTGTGTGTGTGCGTGCGTGTGTGCGTGCGTGCGCGCGCGTGTGTGTGTGTGTGTGTGTGTGTGTGTGTGTGTGTGTGTGTGTGTGTGTGTGTGTGTGTGTGTGTGTGTGTGTGAAAAGACGTTTTCGCGGCATAGCGGTGCCGTGCTGCAGTGAAACCATCTTCTCAAGCGGGTTACATGCAGAAAAATGTCTATCTGTTGCGGAAATATGTCTAGCGAATATGAAGCCGTAGAAAATACACCGGTGGCTCGGAAGCCCCGGGTTTCGCAGAATGTACTTCAAGAACTCATGAGTCTGAAATATGAAAATAACTTAACTATTCGTCTGAATAAGTAGTAATGTGGCAGGAGTGGACAATTCAATATATAGAAAAACATGACAAGATGCTCTGAATATCAGTCATTAGTTATATACGATAAAAACGCATCGAGTGCTAATGATCCAGTGCTGAAGATCTTGCGTAAACAAGCAGAGGTGTGCAAAAAAAAAAAACTATTTAAACGCATCTATACCATGGTGAAAAGCAGACATATATGTACAACTCCTGGTAAAATCTGTTGGTTGCAGGTCCAGCGGGTGCTATTTATATACTAGTCTGTTTCAGAAGTTCCGTGCAGCACTGCGGAAGCAACAGCCCTCTTCGGCTAATCCGGAGGGCGCACACATGCGGCTTGTCATCTGCCAATGGCGGGCGCTGCAGTGGCAGCTGCAGCCCTGGAAAGAGGAAGACAAAGCGGGGTGTGTGTGTCGGAACAATGGCATTTCGTCTCGCTTCGGAAGAATTTTGCGCTGGATGGCCTCGTAGCCTTGGCTCGTCTGCACGGAACTCCTGAAACAGACTATAAGTATAAGGTGATCGTGGTATGAAAACTTCAAAGATTCAGCGTGAAGAGGAGAAGAGAGACTGGTGATCAGACTACAAAAAGATGGGAACAGCGTGAAACCGCGAGACCGGCCGCGAGACCGGCTTTTTTCAAACTTATAATGCATGCATTCCAAGATATATTGAAAAAGGCTGGGTGGTCAAACCCGAGGTGGTCAAAATTCCGGAGCCCTTCACTGTGGCTTCTCTCCTTTTTATCTCTCTCAGCACGCTTAGCAGTGCTCCCAATATGGGCTGCAGAAATTAGCGTATTTTCCTTAACTGAAGCACGGTCATCGTCATTACGGGTGACGGAGTTAAAAATGGTGAAAATCTGACAGGCATATAGAAAAGGCATTGTTGGCGATTTTGTTAGAAAAGGTTTCAGGGCATTTGTATCTGTGAAAGTGATTGCAGAATAGCGGTTTGAAAGCATCTTGTTTTAGCAGAATTTGTTTTCCTTCAATCGGGCTCAGGTTGGCCTTTCCTATTCTTTTCTCCTCCTCCACCTCGTCCTCCTCCTCCTCCTCGTTTTCCTTCAACACATAAAATTTCTCGATCGTGATTGAAAGCAGTAGGTTGATCATGATTGAAAGTACCCCGTGGTACCGGTTATAGGACGCGCAATAAATTGAAGTACTACATGCGTCCCTGACGTTCAAGTTAGGTGGAGTAGTGTTAGGTGCACGCCTAAATTACTCATAAATGATTTTGAGTTGCTTGTGGTTTCTGAATATTTCAGCCTACCAGCGGAGCAGCTGCTATCTGTTTTTCTGGTGTTTTAGCAGACGCCTAGATTCCTGTCGTTGTCATCATCATTGCACGAGCAATATGGCAGCGCCCATGGAACCAGCGTAGCGTAGCTGTGTTCTGACCACACACTCAGCATGCAGTTGTTGTCCTTCGTGACCTCCGTTGAAATCCTTGCTAGACAGCCGCTTTGACCGCGTATCACGATGTCAGAACGGATGCTTATGTCGAAGGTGCTCTGCCGCTTGCGGCGGAACGTTCCGGTGTCTCGGCGGTTGTGCAACTCAGCGCCGCGTGAACTGGATCCGAGCGTTAAGCGGAGAATTTCTCGGGGCCCGTCGCTACAGCATTTCATCGCCAACTCCACAAATAGCCCTGTCGAAACTGGGCTTTCACGCTCGACGGAACAGTTCCACCATCCCTATGTTGCGGCCAATGAGGTCCGGGCAAAAGGGAAGATAGGTTAGGAAACAGATAAAGTGACGGCATGTCGTGAGTGTTGTGGTTGCGGTACTGAAATATAAACATATTCGATTGCACTCCTTCTGACGATGCGTTGTAACCATTATGCGACCTTGACACGAGCGCGTCACCTTAGCACGCTCGAGCAGCTGACAAGTGCATCGAACGATATGATTCGCCATCATGTCTATTAAAACTATTAACAAGATATTGTGCGCATGTTCACATTAATATAAAGTTAGTGCTTACTCTATTATTATTATTATTATTATTATTATTATTATTATTATTTAAGATACCGCAAAAAACTTGACTCTCCCAAGCACTAATGGAAACATCATGACCAGAAAGAATTATGTGATCAAAAAAACTATTTAAACGCATCTATACCATGGTGAAAAGCAGACATATATGTACAACTCCTGGTAAAATCTGTTGGTTGCAGGTCCAGCGGGTGCTATTTATATACTAGTCTGTTTCAGAAGTTCCGTGCAGCACTGCGGAAGCAACAGCCCTCTTCGGCTAATCCGGAGGGCGCACACATGCGGCTTGTCATCTGCCAATGGCGGGCGCTGCAGTGGCAGCTGCAGCCCTGGAAAGAGGAAGACAAAGCGGGGTGTGTGTGTCGGAACAATGGCATTTCGTCTCGCTTCGGAAGAATTTTGCGCTGGATGGCCTCGTAGCCTTGGCTCGTCTGCACGGAACTCCTGAAACAGACTATAAGTATAAGGTGATCGTGGTATGAAAACTTCAAAGATTCAGCGTGAAGAGGAGAAGAGAGACTGGTGATCAGACTACAAAAAGATGGGAACAGCGTGAAACCGCGAGACCGGCCGCGAGACCGGCTTTTTTCAAACTTATAATGCATGCATTCCAAGATATATTGAAAAAGGCTGGGTGGTCAAACCCGAGGTGGTCAAAATTCCGGAGCCCTTCACTGTGGCTTCTCTCCTTTTTATCTCTCTCAGCACGCTTAGCAGTGCTCCCAATATGGGCTGCAGAAATTAGCGTATTTTCCTTAACTGAAGCACGGTCATCGTCATTACGGGTGACGGAGTTAAAAATGGTGAAAATCTGACAGGCATATAGAAAAGGCATTGTTGGCGATTTTGTTAGAAAAGGTTTCAGGGCATTTGTATCTGTGAAAGTGATTGCAGAATAGCGGTTTGAAAGCATCTTGTTTTAGCAGAATTTGTTTTCCTTCAATCGGGCTCAGGTTGGCCTTTCCTATTCTTTTCTCCTCCTCCACCTCGTCCTCCTCCTCCTCCTCGTTTTCCTTCAACACATAAAATTTCTCGATCGTGATTGAAAGCAGTAGGTTGATCATGATTGAAAGTACCCCGTGGTACCGGTTATAGGACGCGCAATAAATTGAAGTACTACATGCGTCCCTGACGTTCAAGTTAGGTGGAGTAGTGTTAGGTGCACGCCTAAATTACTCATAAATGATTTTGAGTTGCTTGTGGTTTCTGAATATTTCAGCCTACCAGCGGAGCAGCTGCTATCTGTTTTTCTGGTGTTTTAGCAGACGCCTAGATTCCTGTCGTTGTCATCATCATTGCACGAGCAATATGGCAGCGCCCATGGAACCAGCGTAGCGTAGCTGTGTTCTGACCACACACTCAGCATGCAGTTGTTGTCCTTCGTGACCTCCGTTGAAATCCTTGCTAGACAGCCGCTTTGACCGCGTATCACGATGTCAGAACGGATGCTTATGTCGAAGGTGCTCTGCCGCTTGCGGCGGAACGTTCCGGTGTCTCGGCGGTTGTGCAACTCAGCGCCGCGTGAACTGGATCCGAGCGTTAAGCGGAGAATTTCTCGGGGCCCGTCGCTACAGCATTTCATCGCCAACTCCACAAATAGCCCTGTCGAAACTGGGCTTTCACGCTCGACGGAACAGTTCCACCATCCCTATGTTGCGGCCAATGAGGTCCGGGCAAAAGGGAAGATAGGTTAGGAAACAGATAAAGTGACGGCATGTCGTGAGTGTTGTGGTTGCGGTACTGAAATATAAACATATTCGATTGCACTCCTTCTGACGATGCGTTGTAACCATTATGCGACCTTGACACGAGCGCGTCACCTTAGCACGCTCGAGCAGCTGACAAGTGCATCGAACGATATGATTCGCCATCATGTCTATTAAAACTATTAACAAGATATTGTGCGCATGTTCACATTAATATAAAGTTAGTGCTTACTCTATTATTATTATTATTATTATTATTATTATTATTATTATTATTATTATTTAAGATACCGCAAAAAACTTGACTCTCCCAAGCACTAATGGAAACATCATGACCAGAAAGAATTATGTGATCATAAATAGTACGTGTTAATACGCATAAACGCTTAATGCCTCATTAAACAGAGTTATAATACATGAAATGAGCACTGTTTGCTTCCGTGCAAGGCAGCTTTCATTCATTTGTAATGACGACTATGGGTGTTTCTGAAGCTTATTGTAGTTACTGGGGGTCACCATTCTGCTTTTCCAGTACACTTCGAAACGTACGGTTGTCAGATGAACGTTAATGACACCGAAGTTGCCTGGTCACTGTTGAAGGACGCTGGCTATGTGAGAACCAACTCTCCAAATGAGGTACATTCAACTTGAAATCAGCATCCGGCAGCATACTGAAAGTTTTCATTGCATTTCAGGCTGATGTTGTGCTCATCATGACTTGTGCAATACGAGAGGGCGCCGAAGGAAAGATCTGGTCAAAGATAAACCACCTAAAGGCCCTGAAAAAGCTGCGACAAGCTGACAGGCATGGGCCCCTGCAGATTGGAATCTTGGGTGAATTTTCTCCCTTTCTGTTGTGCATCCATGTTGAGAGATGTTGGGTCTCAAGACTTTTGCCTCATACCTTCTTTACCAAGTTAAACAGAAAGAAACGCCTTTTAGCCTCCATGATTTTGCTACTTTTTCTTGTCTTGCACTTGTCAAAGGTTGAATAATGAGGTTTTCATTTGCAACCTGCACACTTGCTTTTATCTTACGATCATCAAAAATTAGCATGTGAGGTTGTGCTACTTCTTGCTTGTTGTTTTATTTGACTGTTATACGTAACTTGCTGTATTTCGTTGCCCCTCTGGCTTCTTGATATTCACAGGGTGCATGGCCGAGAGGCTTAAGGAAAAGCTCATAGAGAAAGAGAAAGCAGTGGACATCGTTGCAGGACCAGACAGCTACAGAGATCTACCACGTCTCCTGGCCCTTGCACATTCAGGACAAGTTGGTGGTACACTGCTTATCTATTGATAATTTTTAGTGTCGCACCCACGTGCTCTTTCCAATGGGAAACTTAACCACAAATGTTTATAATGCTATGCTTTCGTTTTCCAGTGAATGTGCAGCTCTCTCTGGATGAAACTTATGCAGATGTTGTCCCTGTTCGCCTGAATGACAACTCAAAGTCTGCATTTGTGTGAGTGCAGTTGGCTGCCTTTAAAATTATAATACGGTCATTCCACTTCACTCATTCCGAGATTAGATGCTCATAGGAATTGAGTGATCAGCAAATACATAAATAGGGCGGTATGTTCTTGAATACCTTTTGAAGGGCAGCTACAGTTCAGTTGGAGTTTTGCACATTATGATAAATATACTAAATAGTACACTGAGCGTTACAGTGCTTTATCGGAGTTCATTGCTTAACAAGTGAACACTGGCATACCAAAACTACCGTACTAGACGCCCCTGCATTATTGTTACACAAAAACTTACTTCATTGGCCATCACAGAGCAAACACAACAACCACGTGAAAGTTCTGTGCTTGTTTGATGAAACAGGCAGCTGTAGCCAGCACATCTGAATATATGTTATCCAAAAATCTATAATTATAGGTATCTAAACTGCATGAGACAGCATGACAAGGACATAACACCAGTAAAAGTGATGATCATGATGATGACGGTCCAAAGAATGTCAGCACATACACAGTCACAGGAATTTGTCACAGTGTTAAAGGGACAGACAGCTACTCGGGACATAAACGGAGATGACCTCGCTGATGCAAAGATTGAGTATTGTATTGGCTCAAACGATCCTTCTTCTTCTTATTAAACATGGGTTGGTATTTTTATTTCTTGAAGCGAAGTCCCGAAACTGACCTTTGGTAACCCAAGCGGCAAATATGCGAAGCTGCACAAATGCTGCAGTAATACGAAGATGGTGTGGACAGCAATGCAAACTTATCGTGCCAACCTTTTATTTTCAAAGCTATCTGAAAAGGTCAAAATGTGGATGGCTATTCACAGTTTTATTCACTCTTGTAAAAACAGAGTTGCTTGTGAAGCGGCCTATCAGCATCGCGATCGCCTCTCAACCTTGCTAGAGATCGCACTCTACCTTTTTTTTTTTTGAGGCTACTCAGATCGAAAAATTCTGTTTGCGAAATACCCAAGCACTTTTGAAAGCAACTGCTACAGGCATAAACAGTAGCAAAGGTGAGCTTTTTGCGCTGTAAAAAGGAGGGTCTTTAAAAACCAGTTGTCAGTCCCTTTAACGGCTCACGCATCAACAACTAAGTCATTGTCATCAGGAGTGGACTAATCCCAGTACATGTCTCCTGTCTCATGGCATTAGTGGGCAATAGTCTTTGTCTACATGCACTTACAATTGAAATGCTGGTAAAGTGCTGCAATGTGTTGTTGCATTGTTTGTTTGGTTTGTGCTTGAATTTAGTGAAATGATAACGAAAGCACAGTATGTAGTCTTTGTAAAAAAAAAATTGACACTGCATGTGTAACCATAGCTAACTTGTGGACATTCAATTAGTGTGCTGCGTTACCTTGGAAGCTATGGAAAGGCGGCAAATCCTTGTTCTCAGTAACCACTGCCTTTCAATGCCACAGGTGGTGCTTGGCTGCTGACCTGAAAGAGGCATGTGCGATCCCAATTGTGGCAGCCGCAGTCGGGATCAGAGTGATTTTGGTGCATGTCAACAAACATCACCTAGTTGAAAGTTCTTGAGCCCTCCACTACGGCTTGTCACAAGCCTTATTTTTGCTTGAGCTTCACATGAATGACCTCTGCTAGCTATGTGGTTTCATGTATGCCCTTGCATTGACTGCTGCTCATATGTGTTTCCCTGTGACTGGATGCTAGACTTTGGGGAAGGGGCTGCGTTTAGTGGCTTTTGTACTATATGCACATCATTTCTTCCTGTCCCCATCATCCTAGTTCATCCCTGTTTTTGTTTTTCTTCCTTTTTTCCTTTTTGCTGAGTATCAGGCCAGAGCTTTCTGTCTTAGGCAGACCTCTCTGGTTTCTAAGAAATGTTTTCTCTTTCTGTTTCACGAAAACACGAATAGCATACTAGAGGAAAATGTGCCTGCAAAAAAGAAATATGTTGTTTGGTTGACATCTTGTCACTAACTTGTCTGCAGGTCCATCATGCGTGGCTGCAACAACATGTGCTCGTACTGCATTGTTCCATTCACACGTGGTCGAGAACGAAGCCGTCCACTGTCAAGCATCTTAGATGAAGTTAGAGCCCTCTCAGATCAGGTTGGTGGTATTGACACTACAGATGTTTCACAGCATCACTGTGAGGGAGGTAGCCTTGTTAATAATCCTCTTAATACAGGGCGAGTATTGACTGAACATAAATGCTAAGTGGGGCATCATGTTTTCCCAAGTGTATTCAGTCCTTTACTCTTGAGTGTTTGGTAGAGGCTGCTAATAATTTTTTATTGTTTTGTGAAGCTTTATGTAGGTATAAGTTTCAACCTTTCAGCCAATGTTCTACCGAATGTTCATTTATCTGTGTGTCTGACATAGAAACACTACCACTATCTACATGTACTCTCGGATCAGTTTAAATGCATGTTGCAGAGAACCCTGCTATTTAGTGTTATCCGTGCTTACCTCACACACAATTGAAGCAAAAGTTTGAGAGAGTAAACACAATCTTCTGTATCAAAATATGCAAGAATGGTAAGAAAATATGCTATAAAAGCTACGCTTTGTTTATAGACTGAGTGCCTGTGGCACAAAGCCAGAGCAAGTCTGCCACTTGCAATATTGGCTGAAGGGTTCGTCAGCTTATCAGTTCAAGAGAGACTAGTAAAATAGGACGAGATACAGATCATATGTTGGGTATGGTGCACGTTTTATGTAGATTGTCAATCCAAACCATAAATGCCACTGTATGTGTTTTCCATGTATAACAGAATTGCCTTTGAAAAATTCTGCATATGTAACTGCCCATTTGTTTTTTTTTCTATTCTTTTGTCTCGTGCCAGGGTATTAAGGAGGTAACATTGCTAGGGCAAAATGTCAACAGCTACCGCGATACCTCAGCTGAGAGCCAGGCACTGGTCGAGCGCAGCAAGGACGGCCCTGAAGTCTTGAGTCGGGGGTTTCGGACTATCTACAAGTTGCCTGTTGGTGGGTTGCGTTTTGCCGATCTCTTGGACAGGGTTTCGCAGGTCGACAAGGAAATGCGCATTCGGTTCACCTCACCTCACCCCAAAGATTTTCCAGACGAGGTGAGCGTAACACTGTATATTATGTTGTGAAGCTCGTTCGTGACTGTGGAGCACCTCAGCAAAAATTTTGAAGAACTTATTTGTGTAATTATTAATAACAGTAGCAGTAGTACCAGTACTAGTAGCAGCAGCTTCAGGTAAAAAACGAGTGCAGTAGTGACAATGATCGAGACAATAATACACAGGGCAGTCATTTTTGTGAGTGTCATTTCTGTTTTTAATCTCCCTGAGGCTATGCACCATCTTGCACAATATAAATTCTTTTTTTAAAGAATCAGCAGTATATGCTAAAATAAAGGCATATACACAAGAGCTGAGGATGGAGCAAATTTGACAGCTGTTTCCTAGAGGGGCATGTTACTTGCCTTCGCTTTAGGAATGAGGAAATTGAAGTAGGAGATAAGAACAGGAAGAAAGGAAGACAAAAGAAATAACCAAGTGGCTAAAATTGCAGGCAGAGCTGAAGTAAAAATAAGAAAAGGACGCCAGGTAAATAATGCTTTGAAAATGGGAGGCCAAGTCAGCTTTGTGAAGAAACAGTTGCAAGGGACGCTGGCAATTTAGAGACAAAGAGGACAACACTAATGCGGGTTTATCAGTTGGAGTGTTGTTCTACTGGGAAACTCTGCAACACTTCAAAAACATGAGTACTGTGCACATGTCAAGAGAGTATGAGCCCATTATTCATTGACATGTGCACTGTTTCTGACATGTGACGTTGCAGTGATTAAACCAACGTTTAACTGTTCTCATATATCTGGTGTCCTTTGAACAGCTGCTGGAAGTGATCAGAGACCGGGACAACATCTGCAAACAAATCCACCTACCTGCACAAAGTGGAAACAATGCTGTTCTTGAGCGCATGCGCCGAGGCTACACACGCGAAGCATACCTGGAGCTTGTGCAGCGGATACGTGACGTTCTGCCAAGTAAGTCACACAACCGCGATATGTGTGCTTAGCAAATATGGTTTTCGCAGACGCGATCTTACTGCAAACACCATTCTATGTTATGTTGTTTTACGTGGGAGATGCACAAAATAAGGGGAATGTTTAAGGCCCCTACTACATGCCCGTGTGTATGATATGTGTTTCTTTATTTGTTCTGTGCTCATTTGCTTTTTACCATTTTCACCTATAAAACGTGGTCAAACCTGCTTACACTAATGACTAATGGCTTGTAATTTTACCTCATAATTTCATGCCTTGGCCATCATGTTGAGTACGCTGGTTCCTGACAGACCACAAAAGCTCAGTGGCACGGTGCTTCCTTGATCTTTGGGAGGGCAACTATCTGGGAACACCGCACGCTTATGACTCCTCTCCTGCTGTGGAACAGTTTGGCTGTCTACCAAGAGCACAATATTTTACGTTGCCAGCAGCATAGGTCGGCAAACTCACTCATGAGTCCATTCACTCAGGCTCACTAGACTCTCAGTGACTTGTGAGTGTGAGTTTGAGTGAATCCAACTCAGAAAACTATTTGTGAGCTTGAGTTCAAGTGAGTTTGGCTGTGCAAATTTGTGATTTTGAGTCTGAGTGAGCCTGGTTGAATGGGATATTTGTGAGTTTGAGTCCGACTGAACTCGTCGAGCTGAATTATGGTGATTTTGACTCCAAGTTATTTCGGCTGAGTGAAATTTTGATGAGTTTGAGCCTGAGTGAGCTCAATGGAGCAAGATGTTCTATCAGTATTCATGAGTGAATTCTAATGAGTGAGGCCAAATGAGTGAGGCTGTGAATCTGAGTACAAGTGAGCCAGGCTCTGGTCAGCGTACGGGGCGAATCCTTCTCCAGGCCTAACGTTCACTGTAGACATTTTAACTGTCGATCGTATGTTGCCGTTATGTCACCTAGTATTTCCCACTGAAACTGAGGCTGTGTTGTCGCTAATCTGATAGTGGTGTAAGTTGGCTACAGCACAAAAGCTTGTATAAACAAGTGATGTTGAACATCTTGAGACAGGGGCTATTCCATGAGACACGCATAGCATTATATGGTGGTCAGCATCTGCAAAAGTGCTGTGCATAGTAGTAGTATCGTGTGGAGAAATGCTAGCAGTTTGATGTGCACTGTCTCATTAATATCCCTTACATGAATCTACATCTTTTCTTCTTACATAAAGCTCGTGTTTCATCTTGACCATATATCCTCTTGTCGCATCTTGACCATATATCCTCTTGTCGCAGGCGGGTCCATGTTGCATTCAAAGAAGTTTCCTGTCACCACATGGAACTTTTTGACCAATCTGCCATATAATACACTACACATTTATTCTTAATCATCCAAACCTTGTTATCAGCTTCATACAGAGTTGCCTTTAAGCACTATCATACTTTTTTATTGCTTAAAAATCCTGTGTATTAGTACCACCGCAAGGTGGCTTCTGAAGCACAATCAAAAGGTGTTGATGTGCCCTCTTGTAGTAAGCGGCATCACTTTCCTGTTCTCCCTCAGATGTGGCTCTCTCTAGCGATTTCATATGTGGCTTCTGTGGTGAGACCGAGGCAGCGCATGAGGACACCATGTCTCTCATAGACCAAGTGAAGTACAGTGTCGCCTATGTGTTTCCTTACAGCCTCAGAGAAGTACGCATACTGTCAGCATTTCTTTTGCTTTTTTTTTAATAAGCTGATAGTCATAGTTCTGTTCTTGAACATAGCCCATGAAAATTGGCTTGCACCTTGTAAAAGTTGTTTTCCAGTGCAGTGTTCTTGTCAACGCGTGAAAAATCATGATAGTTCACGTGCTAAGTGGGTGATGGAAAATGCAAGAGTACTGGCATAGTTATGTAACAGTGTCATTATGCAAGCAGTACATGCTAAACCTTTGAAATCAAATTGATGTTTTGATGACATCTCATTGGACTTGGGAGCAAATTTGGTAAATTCATGTAAAATAAAAATAAATTATGACCAAGACAGTTCTATTAAGCATTGGATGCCATGACTTGCACATTGAAGCCAAAATGTCTAATAGTACTATTGGTTAAATAGCTACCTCTATTGGGTTAGCACACTTCTTTTTCTTCCTACTTGCTCATCCTTGTGAGGTGCTGTTTTTGAACACACTGGTAAATAGTCGTATGCCATATATTTAGAATATTTATGTTGTGCATTCATAAAGCACCTGCTTGCAGGAAGTTTAGAGAGACCTTAAAGGCCTGAATCTGAGAAGTGGAGACATTGGCTACATGTACTTCGTATCAGAAGCTTGTCACCTATTACCTAATAACCAGGGTAGGGAACGAAGAGTTGCCAGAAAAATAATAGAAGATAGGTGGTCTTTGCTGAGCCATTTGACATGGCTTTGTGCTTTTCAAGTAACATTATTTATCCACCACAGTGCTCATTGACCTTAATTAATATGTTAGCATTTATTGAGAAACACGGTTTTCTAAATGTAGACTGTTTGTGTTTGATGCCTTCATTTTTCGATTCTGCCTCTCCAATGGAGAGTGTATCATATCATCAAAAGTACATCAAACAGGTTTTCATTCATACGACAGACAATTTCCAATCATTTAGAGAACTGTGCACATTGGAACGTTCAAAGGGTTGTGCATTACTGCGTCCAACTTATTATCTGTACTCTGATTCTTTATTCTTCTAGTTTTGAAATCTGGGATTCATTTCTAACAGGCATATAATGCACACATATGTTGACCTTGCACCTTTGACACGCTTTTCCACTTTACAGAAAACACACGCACATCGTCGCCTTGTAGACGACGTCCCACTTGGTGTCAAGAAACGCAGAGTTGCAGAGGCATTATCAGTCTTCCGCCGTCATGCAAAAGATCTCTTCGAGCGAGATATTTCAACCCATCAGCTTGTCCTGGTTGAAGGAGTAAGCACACTCCTTTCTTATGCTCTACAAGGATTTGTAAAATGATATCAAATTCAACTAGTGTTCTGAAGTGTACAAAGCTGAAGTGACAATTCACTCATCAGAAGTCTCTTTGGAAATATTGATCAAATTCATCTAGGAGTGTCCTGAAATGTACAAACCTGTAGTGACGATTCACTCATGAAGAGCCCCTTTAATAAAAGGGATCCTTGAACCATATTGGCAATTTTGCACATGTACATTGACTCAGTAGTGCCAGTCTTTCTGATCATGAGGCAACCCATATAAATGCAAGAAATGGTGTCATAGCGCGAGCAGACAAGGACAAGAAAGACACAACAGGACAAGCACTAACTTTCAACTGTATGTTTGTTACCGGAAACACCAGTATTTGTAGACCCGTGTTACAAAGTGTCCAGTCATCACACATAGAAACCTGCAGCACCCAGAAATTCTGCTACCTCGAATGGAGTCAGTGCCACAGAGGGGCAGCTGATGCAGCTATTGTTGGCCTTTGCTATCAGAGTGGCTTCAACAACTTCTCATGTACACATATCTGTATTCTTGTACGTGTACAAGCATTCTTGTGATACATGCACATGAGAAATTGTTGCCGCCCTGATAGCAAAGACTGGCAATAGCTGCGTCAGCTGCCCTTCTGTGGCACTGACTCCATTCAAGGTAGCAGCATTTCTGGGTGCTTCAGGTTTCTATGTGGGATGACTGACACTTTGTAACACGGGTCTACAAATACTAGTGTTTCGGGTAACAAACATGCAGTTGAAAGGTAGCATTTGTCCTGTTGTGTCTTTCTTGTCCTTGGCTGCTCACCCTATGACACTATTTCTTGCAAGGAACCAACTAGCCCAAAAAGCCACTTTTCCATATAAATGCCCTGTGCAAACTGTGTAATTTATGACAAGGTTTCACAAATTCACATTTCTATAGATTGAAGTGGTCAAAATGGCATAGATCGAGCTTTCATTTGTCCGTATACTTAAATTATTGTCATAACATAACGGTTGCAACTAGCAGCCGGAATTGGCATGGCATCTGGTGGTGCAGGGCTGAGCCATGCGCTTGCGATCGTGGCCTCCGCGATCAGTGTCAGTTGATTGTAGAGGCCAGGCAGGTTACAACTGCTGTGGGAGGCACCGCTGTGTTTAGAATGAACCCAGATGCTAGGTGAGTTGAGAAAGGACAACAGTGCTAAGAAGGAAAGTTCAAATCAAATGCAAAAGTTGCATGCGAAATTCTATAAATGCCCTGGTACAAGGTCATTCAAGTGAAGTCAATGGTTTATTCTTTAAAATTCATATTAGAGGTGATTAGTATACCGAATGAGGTCAAAGGCAGTATTGGAGCCTCCTGTGCAAGAAAAACTGTGAAAGTTTATACTCAGAAACAACAGTAGCATGAAATACAGTAGTGCATGAGCAAAAGCTTAATTTATGTTGTGCATGACTTGACATTGCTGTAGCCTAAATGCTGACACATCTTCAAAAACTGTTTCAGGAGCCCCTTAATGGCATTGATGTCCATTGCCAGGAGGGTGCAGTTATAAAGAAGCCTGTGCCTGAATCTTATAAGTTATTTGCTTTGTTCATGTGCTCCAGTGCATATTAGGATCACCAATTTATAACAATTTATTATTTTTTTTTAAGATAGCTTGGCCAGACTGCTTCTGGCAACTACGTGTAAACATTATCATGCTCAAAAGGACATGCTGCTGAGCTAGTTGGTTCATTACTTGAGGTGATAGGAGTGGCGCGAAATAGACGAGAGACAAAGACAAGAACAACATATACAAGTGCCAGCATAATAATGGGTGCCATGATAATTGGTGCCCATTATCATGCTGGAGCCTCCACAATAATACAAAGTTGTATGGCTGTGCATGAAATTGTTTACAAAGCCATTTAACTAGTAAAAAACTGTGCCTGCACATGGATATAGTACTACCGTTTCTCTGAGTACCCCTCGGTCACTTCAAGGGACCGACAACCAATTCTTATGTACCTGTTTTCTTTATTTCAATGAAAAGCTTACCAGTCAGAGTGTCCAGTCATGCAGTGGCAATCGGGAAAACACCATGAAACATAATCAGAATTTTTTGACTATGGAGTCTTGTATGTAACACATGTAAATGATGGCCGACAGCTGTCAGGTGTGTTTACGCCAGGTTCTGCCATGACAGAGCACATGCACACAACGCTGGGGTGACACCACGCGCATGTGCCACTGTTTAAAGCAGGTTTTTGGTTGTCACGAATACAGCGCTGCTTCTCAGCATCGACTCCTTTTGCCACATAGAAACCAAATAATTGCGCGGGGATGCGTTTTTATGTATCGACTGCAATTTTAAGCCCGAGTTATGGTCTTATTGACAGCAGCAGCGAATGTACAGCAATTTAAGACTCTGCAACGCAGTACCATGGCTTCACCACCAGGCTACACCACATTTCAGTTGGCGTGACTTTAAAGCTGAGTTTAAAGGTACAAATCCTATTCAAATTATGAAAGGGTGCTCAATTCCATCACTGTAATTCAGGTCCCTTCCAAATGCACAAAGGTCCGATCACACGTTCTGGGCAGTTGTCAGTCCCTTTAATGGCACTCTTTGGTCTACAGTATGACATTGCTTCCTGCTCTGCTGTGCCATTTGTCAAAATAAAAGAATGCTTCCTGAAATTAATAGTGTTACTTAGTTACCTCTGATTTTCTTCTGCTGCTCTAATTTAAGGGTGTAGATGTTGGATTAACTGTCGCATTATACATCAGAACTAGACAACAGTGAAGGAGAAATGCCGATGTTGTTGGTGACACAGGCACAATAATTTAGTAGGATTGTTGTTATCATTGTGAAATTGTAGGACTTTTGTTATCACTGTGAAGCTTTGCACATGGTAGTGTCACTACTTTGTGCAACTCAGCACGGAAATGATGGTTTCATGAACGTTGTGCTGTTGTTTATTGCCTGCCTGGTAAATAATTTAATAAATCTATAAAATGCATTGTATTAAAGATGTGTGTTCTGAAATGGCCTTTATCACCAAATAGAATAATCAAGAGTAATCCCTATTCCATCCACTGCCGTGCATACTCATCTGTATTTGAAATTATTCATTGTTTACTTCATGTTAAATTCATGTGTTTCGCTTTCTGCTTTTTACAACAGGCTAGCCGACGTTCACAAGAAGACATGGCTGGCAGAAATGACAACAACATAAAGGTTATATTTCCAAAGATTCCTGTCCCAGAACAGCCATCATCTGCAGTAAAGAAGCAGATTCAACCAGGCGATTATGTAGTTGTTCAGGTACACAACTATAACGAAAGCTTTTTTTCCTATGACAGCGTGTGGCATGCAGTGCCCCATTTGTCCACATCGCTGAAAACTTCTTCACTGGCTGTTGAAAAAGCAAGCACAATCCTTCGTGCTAATCTGCTTGCTTGTTTTATGCTAATGTTTTACATTGAGGTAGCATTTTATAGTGAGCTTAGATTAATATAATGCTGTGTTTGTAGCAAGGCTCTGTTAATGTTTCGTCCAAGCGCTACTTTTTCTGTCCAAGTGTAATTGTCATGAGTAAAAGGGGCCCAAAGGCACAGGCCACTAGGCGAAGTGGAGAGATCGGCGAAGTGGCGCGGGAAAGCACGCACCGTAGACACGTCGATGCTCACAATTGGTTGACAGCGGGCTGCTTGTTCCTTTAGACGGAACATTATTGTTCCATCTCGATGGAATTACACTTTCTTGTAGCAGCGCCACATTGTTCATATTCTGCTAATATGTAAATGTGTCGCAACAATAGAAAGAAAGAAAAGCACTGTTCACTGCAATCATAACAGATGACATCATTACTCTATAGCAGTCAAACTGACATGTTCTGAATCGTGTTGCTGCAGAAAACATGCACTTAGACTTGTACAATTTCACATATTGTTCTCTGACGAGTAGAAAAAAGATCTACAATTGGTTTTGGTACCAAAATGTTTTTTCAAAGCACCAGAAATCAACAGCAATGAGAAGGTGGAGTTTCACGCTTACTGGCTCTGCTGCGTTGGCCGACTTTGCTTATGAATTACACAAAATATATTAAAGCTAGATAGCTGAAAATTTAGAACTAAATATAAAATGTTTTATTTAAATATAAATGTTGCAAATATAAATATAAAGTAAATGTTTTTGTTTGTGTTCAGTTATTTCTTGTTTTGATGGGTAGTGTAGGTGTTTTTACAAAAACCCTCGAAATCAACCCAAGAAACATTTCTTTGTCAACTTTACAGGTCATTATCTCAAATGAGGCTTGTGCCAGAGTGGCAACAATTCCGCATTACGTTCTAGACATACTAATTTATTGAACTTCTTAAGCTTATATTTATATAACCTTTCAGTAAAGAGATGATGGTGTACAAACTTCAAGAAAACACCGCTCAATGAAAATTTCTGGCGACAGTTAAATGAAAAAACCATTTTTGAACCTTCTTAAACTTTGTCCACTTATTCTACTCCACATCCACTTTCACACTTGTCAAAAAAATGTTGCACAATTCTTTTTCTCCTATAGTTATGGCCACTCCAATGAGGCCTTTGTGCAAGGCTCAGTGTACTGTGCAGGCCTGAAGATTCTGCAACATATTCAATTGCGTACAACTTTTCAGTTTTGGCATGATATTGTGTGAGTCCTTCATTTCTTAGCACTGCAAATTAGCTGTGAGATACCGTAGGGAATGATTCCGAATCAATTTTGTATGCGTGGGGTTCCTTGATGCGCTGCTAGAGCACACAGATGTTTCGTGCATCTCACCTCTACGAAAAGTCAGAATCTGATGGGCAGCTTAGGATTACCCAAAAATAGGATAAAATTCAATAAGCGAAAAACACACTCCAAATAATCTTTGGTGCTATGGATAAATTGTGAAGGCCATGGAAAACTCCTTCATTAAATCAGGATTTGTTTCTGGGCTACAGCGGCTTATTCGAATTACTTGACAATGTAGATTGCCTCCATTCCTGTACATGTAGTTCCTGTACAAATAAATTCCTTCATGCATTCCTGTACACAAAGCTGACAGTGTACCCGCAGTGTTGTCAATGCGGCATAAGCTTTCAGTCCACTGCAGGCAGAAGCAGCACTTCTTTCCCAATGCATCACCTTCGGTTGTACGCCCGGCACATCTTTCAGCAAGCATTTTGGGCCAGTGCCTCCTGCACTTTTGTTTACTTATGATGTAAGCAGGCATGTCACAGCTTCTCACTGCTCTTGTAGGTTTCAAAGCGGACATGCCGTTAGTAGCAGTGATCTCTGGTTGATGACGTTGATTTCGTCTTCAGGAAGCATAAAAATGTCATCGTTTCGTGAAGGTATTTTACCGCAGAAGTACAGAAAGCACATGTTACACAGGTACAGTTCGTCTCTTTGACAGTCACTGATATTTTAGATAAAAGTTGCTTCAAAGCATTGACGTCTAGGTGGATAACTCTGCAAAAATTTCACTTCTTTGCTACGAGTTTCTTGCACTTTGAACTGCTCTATACACTCGCTCAGAGCTATATATTTTCGCCGTGAGACACACAGTAGTAGTAGAGCAAGAGCAAAGCAAGAGCAAAGCACAAGTACTTTCAGATTTGAGTGAAGTTTGAACAGTGGCTTGAATGCATGGCCAGTTCAGGCCGTCTGAGATAGGTAGTTGCCGTGCATTTAGTTACCAATACTTCTGCTTTTGTTTCCTTCGGCTTTCCGTATCTTGCTTTGCTGCTCTGGCACCATGTTCATGTTTTTCACTGATCGCAACTGGCACAGCGCAGTTTCTCTAGTGGCAGAGGCTCTCACTCATGTGCGTGAAGCGAGTGCTCATAGCTCCCTAATAGACTTTTGCTCTTGCTTCCATCTCCACTGTATTATCAACACACGGCTGTGACAGATAGCATAGCAAAGCTCCAGTGCACATGCATTGAAGTTACCCAAGCAGTGCTACAGTTTCGAATTCTATCAGCCTGAACACACAGAAACAAGCCGTCACTGCGCCGTCACTTAGCATAAGCATCCTGGGTGCACATGCGCCTGCTCGAAAAATCCACATTTTTGGTTTTGGAAATCCAAACCTGCATGCATTCCATGCACTTAGTGAGGAAGAAGTTGGATCTACAATTGCCTATCCTTGCGTAAGAATCTCGTTTCATGGGCTGTAACTACTACCGCAACAAATACAATATGTTTTTGATTATTGTGAAAGCAGATGTGGAGCAGAATAAATGGAAGAAGTTTAATAAAGCTCAAGTATGGTTTTTCTTTTAATTGTCACCCCTAATTTTTATTTCTTGGTGATTTCTTGAGCCTTGTACCTCATTTTCTCTTTATACAAAAGTTATATAAATATAAACTTTAGCAGTTTGATAATAACTATGCTTAGAACATAATGCGGAATTGTTGCCACTCTGCCACAAGCCTCTTTTGATATAAAGACCTGTAAAATAGACAAAAAAAAATGTTTCCTGGGCTGATTTTGAGGTTTTTTTGTAAAAACATATGCACTACCAACGCCTCCTAGAAAAACAATGCCTGGAACGTGAGCCGCAAAAGCGCTGCCCTACCCTCTGATTTTACCCTCCCCCACCGGTACGGAGGCGAGCGCCTCTGGCGGTTGCTCCTTGTAAACACGCCGACGCGCGGCCGCCGGGACCCGAGCGGCTGCTCCTCGCGAGCAGACGACACCTTGCCGACCGCGCGTTGTCACCGCTGCTATAACCAGACATATTTTTATCGCTGTTGCGAGGTAACAAATTGCCATATGAAATAAAGTCCACTTCCTTGAAGGTCATTCTTTAACAGTAAATAAAGGTTCACACGAATGATGGTAATTCCGTCTGCTCAACGCAGCAGATTTACATTGGTTTGTGTGATGTTTTTCGCCGTCTGTCTTTGCGGAGCCAGTTCTTCGTTTCCTTTGAGTGGCAATGCGTTGCTGTTGTGTGCCGGGCTGCTCATCGAGTTGCCGACAGAAGCAACCGGGTGTGTCTTTTCATGAAATGCCAGCAGCCATCTCCTTGCGTGAGATGTGGCTGCACGCAATATTAGACGCCTTTCCCAGAGCCACAATCAAGGAACACTGCGTCTTATGCAGTCTCCGCTTCCATGCGAGTGACTTCGAAAGACACTTCACTAGGCGCTTACTCAAGCCCGGTGTAGTGCCAAACGTGTTCGGCGAACCGACGCCGGGCCCTGCACAAAACGTCGTGAGTGCCATTCTGTCCACGAACATGACAGGGCCAACTGTACACGGCGAACTGTTTCCGTGGCTTGCTGAACCGGACAGCACGACACGAGCAGATGTATCCGAAAGCACGTCAGTGGCAATCGGTGAACTGGTGTCGTCATTCCCACAACCAACTGAAAGCACTAAAGGCTTATCTCAATAGCGCAAGCGTACCTCCTTAAGTGCTCACACGAACAACCTGAACACGCAAAGGAAGGTCCAGCTAACTCTCGAGACAGTGACGGTCGCAACGACGAAGAAAGCGAGGTGACTGACGATCTCGCACAAATGCAGACGGACCCGACAGCCGAGAGTGCAGGTACCTTCAGTGCGATGCGAACGGGAATGGTGTACGCCAAACGTTCGATGAAGACACAGACACCGTTCAGGCTTTATCCGTTGACTTATTTCGTCAACCGCAAGCGATGGCGTGAAAAAGAGCGGGCACTGAAAGCGAAGAGCGAGAGACTGAGCAGGACAGTAGATTCCCACAGACAGAAACTACTGAAGCTGAAAGACCTCCATGAATGCGTCACCTCCATGAATGCACGTCAGCACATTCATGGAGGTGACGTCCGACGCCTAAAAGGGGAATCCGCACGCTGAGGTGTGCCAGTTCACATAATTCCTGGCACGTTAGTAGCGGAGCGGCACAAAAGACACACGCTTACCCACAAATAGGTGAGTCCCTTTCTACCGGAAGCAAATGTAGCTCATAATTTATCCAGGCTATTTATACTGTCACTAGACGAGTATGTGAGCTCACCTTCCTTAGCTAGGCTACTCCGGCACGTTTGTCCCAAGTTCCTGCTTATCCCGTTGTACGGGAAGCTCCATATGCCGCATTCTTCCAGTTCAGGCTGTAAGAGGCGAATTTTGGGGGGTGGACAAAGTCCATTTCGGGAGGGACTTCGCCAGCACAATTCAACGTTAGTAATAAACCTACTGGAACGCTTATTTAGAAAACATACGTATGCCAAATATTCCACGCCACCTTAGGTGTGTATTAAGTTACGGAAACGAAACGCCTGCGAGAGCATCGATACAAAGGGGCGACGTCGAAACAGGCTCGCTCATAGTGCCTTTGGTTCGCCAAGAGATGAATTTTCCACGACTGCTCATACGCGTGTTGATACGCATGCAAAAAAAAATGCTGTTGTGATTGTGTGCCTGAATAATTACATAATGCGAGTAACCTTACTGGGTATTTTGTCGCTGGTCGGTTTCCTTTAGTAGAACATTTTGCTGCAGAGAGCAGGTAGGTTTCAACGCGCGCGTTTCAAGGCGGCGTCGTCTGCTATCAAACTACCACCGCACGCTCTCGCCGGCGGTCCGGACAGCGCACAGGCCGGCTGCTCCCGGCGACGCGATTGGCTACGCCTGTGATGTCAGGTGACCAGGCGGTCCGGAGGCGAGCGCTCTCGCACGGCGCCTGGTCGAAACATGCGGCAGGGAGCTCCCTATGGGAAAAAGAGCGACATTCCAGGCATTGATTTCTAGGAGGCGTTGGCACTACCCATAAAAACAACACATAACCAAACACAAACAACAACATGCATATATTTACCTTTAAAAATTTCAGCTCATAGCTTTAATATATTTTGTGTAGTTCTTAATCAATGTTGGCCAGTACAGCAGGGCCAGTAAGTGCAAAACTCCACCTCTTCATCGTTATTGATTTGTGGTGCTTTGGAAACATTTTTTTGTACAGAAACCAATTGTGGATCTCTTCTTTCCACTAATCAGGGAACAAAATATAAAATTTTGAAATAAATCTAAAAGGTTGACTGGCCATGCTTTGTTTGATCTTACATGGAATCACTCATCTGGCACTTTTATCGTCCGGAAGTAGTCTCCCACTCGCATGTATTTTACATTGCTCTTCGTTGTTGCAGATTCAAGATTGCTCGAGCCAGGTGCTCAAAGGCGTGCCATTGTATGCCACTTCTCTGCAGCAATATATGTCTGAACAAAGAGAAGTGATGTGCTTGAGACATGCGTAGTCACGAAAGAGATGTGCCATCAGGCTTCCATGGTGGCAATTTAATAAAGCTTATTTGCAGGCACACCTGTAGTGCTCTGTGAACATGCTTCTGTGTGTCATCCGTTGGGACCGGCCTGCTGCTCCATGGAGCCGACCCATTTGGTAGTGGGGGCCTTGCGGAGACGGCGGGCACTGGGACTCCCCGAGATGCGAGCTGAGGCAGATCAGAACGGGACAGAGGAAAACTCAAATGACGTTTATTTCATGGTAGAGAATAGAGAGAATTGTGCCGAGAGAGAGCTCGGCAGCTCGTTTTTCTACATCTGTTGACATCCCCAGATCCCTAGCTGGGGAATTAGCCTTAATTATAATTGCCCAATCACAACACAGGTTGAAGAAAGCATCCTTCATGGTCACCGCCCTCAAGTGGGCGTCAACTTCGCACTCTCTCAGTGTCCGCTATGGCCGAAAGGAAGGCACGCACACACCCATCTGGAAGTTGTCAGGTCGTGATGAACCACGCACACATGTTGACCGCTCCTCTCACACCCTGGCCACCTGAAAGAGTTCGTCCGGAAGTGCCTAATGTCCTTGCCCACGTGGTCGCACACAAACGACAACTCATCGCCGGAACCACACCCAATAACGAGGTGCCAGAGAGTCGCACCCACACCTGTGTGGTGTCGCTCCCGGTGCAGTAGCCGGCGGCGTCTTGTCCGAAGGTCGCCGGGTCATCAATCCCGCAGTGGGGTCCTTCCGCCGCGTAGCCGAAACATGGTGGCTGTTGAGGAGGGGCTCGCGCAACGGTTTTGCCAGTTCAAACTCGAGTCGTAACACATCCCAACTAGCATCACAGGAAAGTATTGGGTGACAAACGCTGTACACGCACTTGCATGTAAACACAGAAACCAAACATTTCAGGACAGACAGTTGACACACCCGTGACTATGCCTGTAGAATGCGTGTGATTGTACTCTGGAAGTAGAAATTGTAGAGAAGTGGCGGATATAAGCGTGCATATATTTACCAATCCACACAACACACTAGTGATGGTAAAAGCTGATGAGCTACACTCTCGATTGTGTAAGCTCTTACACAGGCCTTTCTTTCTTTTTGTTTTCATTTGTACTTGGGAGTCAGGAAAAGAGTGGGGGGCTGTATTAAAATCTATGGTCAATGTGACATCTCTGTCACTGGGTGGTTACAAGCCTTGGCACATAAAAACACCTCACCTGACGTAAAAAAAGAGCCAGGCCTGCGCGGAATCGCAGGACAGTGACAGCGTAAGCTGAAGGAGCGACCTTCCTAGAGGCCATTGTAAACGCTTGGGGAAACTAGTGCAAGTACAGGTGGTGGGTATCCCCTGCGCCATAACTCTGCAGTTTGAGCTTCTCTCTGCACAGCGGTCTGCTGTGCCCAACGTTGCCCAGCTTCACCCGCGCGCGTAACTCTGCGATTCACTTCTTCAGCAGCGGTCCACATCTTGCGAGGAGGCGCCATCAGGTATATCGAAGAGCCAAGTCAGGTTGCTGTCGGGGCTGCACACGTCGCCTGTCGCGTGACGCATGGAACGATACGACAAAACTGCTTCACGAGGCAGCACTTCGTAAAAACACATTTCGAAGGCTATGTGGAGGAAATCAGTGCCAATAGATGGCAGCAGTTTTCCTGTTCTTCACGAGGAGCAATATTGGTTACGGACACGGGCGGCGGCGGCGTTGTTGTGATCTCATAACAGCTTGCGCTGTAAAAGAGCCAGGCCTGCGCGGAACCGCAGGACAGTGGTAGCGTAAGCTGGAGGACCGATGTTCTTAGAGGCCATTTTAAACGCTCGGGCAAACTAGTGCAACTAGAGGTGGTAGCTATCCCCTGCGCCATAACTCATCATTTCGCCAAGTAGGGAAGTACCCGCTACGCCATAATTACTGCGGCATTGTAACGTGTAAATCTGTATAACTGCACATCTTAGAGAGTCTCTTGGCGTCGTTTTCCCGAGAACGAACCGAACTCTCGGCCCGGCGTCGACGGCGAGCTGCGGCTTGGGCTTCTCTCTGCACAGCTGGCTGTTGTGCCCGACGTTGCCTTGCTGCAGCTGCACGTGTAGTTCTGCGATTCGCTTCTTCAGCAGCGGTCCGCACTTTTACAAGGAGGCGCCTACAGGTATGTCGAAGACCCAAGTCAAGTTGCTGTCGGGGCTGCGCACGTCGCCTGCCGCATGTCGCATGGCACGATACAACACGATAAAGGGCAGCGGCTTGTAATAATGATGATGGTAAAGTTGAAGAAGATTATTTCATAATGGTGATGTAGATAGTGCCTCTGTAATGGGTGCAGAGTTACGAAGCATGCACCCCTGTGTCCTTTGAAATTATTCCTCGAACTCATTATGCAATCCACTTTCCGCTACGAATAGTGGCGTTTTATTATTCTGCCACTGTCATTTGGAGTGTTTGTGTGATTATTGTCGCTAGGTCACTGCAACAGTCCCTTATGCAATTTGCGCATTTCTTAGCGCACTGTAATAAATAACGTGTATGAAAAAAAAAAAAAAAAAGCAGCCGTAGCTCAGTGGTAGAATGCTCGACTGCCCCGCAGAGAGTGTGGGTTCGAATCCACGCAGAGGACGAGTTGGAATATTCCTTGGCCCTAGTTATTTTTTCTAAAATTTGCCGCGATGCCCGTCTCTAAAACTGTGCTGTAAAGACTACATCCGCTTATAGGACTTGTATAGTGACTCATTGTACTTTACCATCGTCACCTCTCATACCTCCCTCTATCTCTATTTATCCCTTTTCCCCTTACCCCTGTGAGGAGTAGCAGGCCAGAGAGACACTCTCCAGGCCGACATCTCCTCCTTTCCTCTCATTAAATGCTTTCTTCTCTCTCTCTCTTGCCGCGATAGCGGTTACGGACACCGGCGGCGGTGGCCGCAGCGGACAACTACAGCACAAAAACGGCCCGTGTTGTGATCTCATAACAGCTTACGCTGTAAAAACTGATCAACCTAAATCAGTAATTCTCAGATGCGGGTCTACAGACACCCGGTATCCGCGAAGCCACTCTGGGAGGTCCGCGACCATAAAAAAAATAAAACAAAAAAAATTACACCATCTCCCCGAAGGGGACCATGGGGTGATGCGTGGCATCGCTGGGAGTTTCATCGGTGCATTTAATGGCGGTGTTTACAGGTTTGCAGTGTTTTCGGTGTTGCCTTTGCGGTGAACCTTGCGTGTTATGACGTTGTTAACTTGGTTCGTTACCACGCATCGCGTGACTGTTGTCAGAGTGTGGGTTGATGCTGATGCGTACTTGCGTCAAACCACTCGCTGACGGAACTGTTGCTTCTACCACACAACACCACCAACTTCTTTCGTCGGAGAAGGAGGAGATACTACTGAAGTGAAGCCACAGAACACTTGTGAAGCGCGCGCGCGCTCTCTACCCGCTTTATTTATTGCAGCAGCTGTTGGAGAGAGGGAAGGGAGAGGACAGTCGCGCATGCGTAGTGTGAGTGCGGACGCCGGACGCGTGACATACCCGCGAGCTAGAGATGCTCCGCATCTAGAAAGCTCAGTTTATTAAGTAGGTCGATCTCGTCGCATGGCACTACTGTGCCGCGGCAAAGCCAACTTTGCTGCAGCATAACTTCGCCGCATGACAATATTGTACCGCGACCAAGGCAGCTTTGCCGCAGTGTCAATTATTGAAGCGTTCTAGTTGTGGAAAGGGGCCGCAAGCCGTAGTGGGCCCGTACATGACAGTACTGCGTAACCGCACATATGGCACATTCGAGCAAATGTATTGTACGATGTGCAACTGTCTTGCGCATTAATTTTCCTCTACAATCACAGAACATTTCATCGCAGCATGAAAGTTGTCACTGACAACTTCAGGCCGCTTAATTGCTGAGACAGAAAACGACAAGTGGCAAAGTTTGCGAGAAACGGTGCGGATCCTGCTGGACGCTTTTGTTTCGGCCAAGTAGAGTGCAAGGTAGCAGTGGGGTCACTTCATTCCTGTTTGTGGAGTAAAAAGTGTATTTTGTTCTCTCAGTGCCTCCTAGGGGCGCTAGTATTGATATCCTAACCTCGGCGACTTCCTACATCTGATCAAATCGTTTGGCGTGGCGTCACCACGATGTGGGCGTCACATTGAGCACGTGAAGCGCAAAACGCGCAGAATGTGTATAACGCACCGTTGTGAAAGTGCTCAAAAGCACTCTAAACCTCTAAAGGCCACAATAGTGTGACGTGTCCAGTCAGAACGTGCGACCGCAGCGTCATCACCCACATTCGACACTCGCAGGAGTGGTTGCTGTGTAGAACACTAGTGCACTCCTCACGTGTTCTACGCCTGTGGACGAAGTCGTGGAGAAAGCAGGGGAATTTGTTGGTCGGGCTCGAGCTCGAGCGCCCGAGCCCCGACCATCCGTGTGAAGAATGCTGAGCCGTGGTTGCCGCGGATCCGCGCTTTATTACTTTATCTACAAGTGCCTGAACCGCCTGAACCACTACAGTCCCAGTGATCGTTTCGTGGATGTTTGTGTAGTGGCGTGACGCTTTCGAAGCGTTTGAATAAGTTGTTACGTACGGTGTTTACGTTTTTTTTTTTTTTTAGTTTCTGTTGTCGCGTGCTTGTCAGTTCCATGTGGTGCTGATACGAATCGTACCGATGGCTTCAAGCCCAGCTCATCTTCGTCCAAGTTGACTGCTGACAATCATTCTGAGCAACGTGAATGTGACTGCATATTCCGGTTACATCGGCGCCATGTCCGATTCTCTGGGCAACAACGGCACCGGATCATCGAGCCTATTGAGCACGCTTAGGCAGTTTAGGCTACGAAAGAGGTGTTCGCAGCAAAGCCCCATTCCCGAACAATATCCATCGCAGAGCAACCGCGGCCAGAATCAAACGCATGATGAGCCTACAGTGCTGGGCCAAAACGAAAGTTAGTTTATGTCGACTTACTTTCGCTTAATCGTCGACGAACACATTCTAGCGCTGTGTTTGTATGTAAGAGCTGTTTTGTATGTTGACGTGCAGGTGATACAGTCAGCCCTGGGACTTCTGAATTGGTGCTGGAGGGGCCTGGCCGAAACTGGAACAAAAGGCGAGCGGTGCCCCACACCTTCAGTTTGAATGAACACCTTGCTAATAACATGCGCACTTGAAGCATGTGCGCATGTCACCTTGCACGAGCTGTCACTCGCTGAAGAAAGGGCATGTTTCACCCTCATTTGCGAGTTTGGTAAAAAACTAAGCCTGTAAAATTACCACTTTCAGTGGAAACATCGCAACATTTAATCTATGTAATCTATATGCTTTCAACATGAACATTGAAAACCACTGTTACATTGTTTTAATGGTTGTGAAGAAGTAATAATTGTCTGCTTATTCTGTTTCCTTCATGCTGACAGCAGTGTGGATAAGTCTCGTGGAAGTCAGTCAAGAGACTCAAATATCAACTTGGAACAGGGTCCATTGATATCCAGTGGTGTGAAGCGAAAGCTTCCAGGACAGTGCAGAGAATCAAGACAGCCCACCCAAGGTGCCTTAAGGAAGACTGTCAAGAAAGAGAAAGAGAGCAGTGAGGATGAGAGCTCCGATGAAGAAGGCACAAAATATATGACAGACAAAGAGAAAAGTCTCAAGCAGATCATTGAAGAGTTCAAAGGAGCTGATGTTATGGTATGCAGCAGCACGAATAATTGTTGCACTTATTATTACAGCAACTGATAATGCTTTTGACTATGACTTAGCATCATTTGATGTAACAGTTACCATCCACCGTAATCACAGTAAGCACCGGCTTAGTTAAGTATTGCGGACAGCCATAGAATGGACAGTATGCATACTCATGTAAAGGCCACGTTATTTTCTCTGGGTGTGTACAGGGACACCACAAGCAATTTAATTTCCTGTTTATATCCACAAGCAACAAAACACTTCATTTCCACCGTTACAACAACACGTAATATAATGTCTTTCAATGGATGCACTTAGCAAACCTGTTGTGGTCAGCTCCCCATTTCCCATATTTTTTGGCATGTGTTGCAATTTGCAGCTCCTGAAGCTTCAAAAAAAAGGCAGTGTGCATGGCTAGACATTTTTTGTGTGGACTCTTGCGCTGCCTCCAAGGTAGTGCACAAGGATGCAGAGTTGGGTGAATCGCAGGACAGCTGTTTTATAGTAAATTCAATGGTTGAAAAGGTCATCATGCCGTATACAAAATCCAACTCTTCTTAAACTTTTCCTAATACATGGAGATTTTAGGGCACCTTGTTTGTGAATTTTACTCTTACAATAATGCAGCCCTTTTTCTTTTTTTTTTGTTATTGTTGGACTCTGCATTACAATGTTTCATCTTAATTCTAAAAGTAATTATTTGATGACATAAGTACGCTTGCTTGTGAGCTCTTCCTGGGGATCACATGGGAGCATTTTCAGGTAGCACTGTCACAGTACAGGTATCAAATTTCTGCATGATAAAGAGCAATCACTCAGAGTTTGATAAAGAACTTGTACATCGCACAAAATGCTCACAGTGACTAAAGCAGCATAGAAGTAACAGTGCAGCAACAAGAGCGCTAAGCATTTCCTCTTAGGTGTGAGAATAAAGGATTATTGCAAAACTGCAACATAATACATGCAGAGCCTACGGTATTTTTAACTGTATTGCACGAGCATTGACTGCACATACAGTATCAGTGCCTTATAATTGCAATAAGTTGCGACATTGGCAGTAGTACACACAGGCACACAAAGCAGCACCAGCGTTGGCTGCACATAGTATCAGCGTCTTACAGTGGCAATAATCTGCGAGACTGACAGTAGTATGCGCATTTTATCGTTACTAAAAGGCGCTGACACTGTGTCTAGTAAACGCTTGCGCGATGTAGTTAAAAATGTTGGAAGGTGTACGTATAGCATGCTAATAGCTATGATTCTAGCAGTTTCTTGTCAGTTGACTGATATTGGACATGCTTTCATGTAGTCAATATACAGTCAATGCACATAACTGCATTAACATATCGCTGGTTGACTGGACATTTAAAATGAAGACTTTGAGGCATGTCTGTTTTATATTTACACCGGACAAAAGCTATGCAGAAAGCCTGAGTTCTCTTTCTCCAGAGGCCGCACAACGGGAATATGAAGTTCTTCCGTGTGGTGTGACGATGGCATTAACATTAGTACACCATGGTCATGTGTTACATGTAAATACTATGAATTTCTGCAAAGATATGTCTGTGACGTGAGAACTGGTGCCCACTTACATTAATTACTTTCCGTTTCAGGCTCTGCAGGATGCCCTGGTGACGTGTAAATGGGATGTCGTCGAAACACGGGCTTATTTGCACAAAAACCCTCCTCGTCGCATGGCTCCTAACCCATATCGCAATGCTCACTTACATATTTTTCCCTCATCTGGCAGCAGACATACACGTTCTGACAGTGATGAGGAGAGGGATGTTACACCTCAGGTATGTTTCCAAGCCACAGTGGTGAATGTGTCACCCACAGCGGTCATCCTAGGCACTCATGATGTGTATATTCTACCTGAGCAAATGGTATCCTTATCTTTCCTGACTACTTCTCATGCACACTTTTTTCTTTATTTCTAAACTCTCTAACATCTATTGGCAGCCAAATGGTGCGGTAAGAAAATGTTTCACGTCGGTTAGTGCGTATCATCTTTATATAAAAACTGCAGAAATAATTGGTATGGAAGGAGGGGGGGGGGGGGGGCAAACATACAATGGAACTGCATTCACGTTTTTTGTTTGTACATGTCATTTTTATGCCCTCTATTTGCCCATGCTTCATTGCACAGCTTTGTGTGAAGCTATTATTTTTGGAAGTCTGTGAACAGTAACATCTTCATAAGTGATTGCACTCATATTCATTTGGGAAAAAGCCTCGAGCATCATTTTACTGCCTAAAAGGACACTAAAGAGCAAAATTTTTCTTGGATTAGTAAATCACCTTTTCACAGTATCCACCTCACCACTCTTATCGTGAGACAATGCTTAGTAGGAGAGAAATTGCACAAACAGAAAATACAGATGACTACGACGCCTTGACATTTCCATATCAACACACTGTGATGTCGGAGATTTTGGAAGTGTCTGCTAAGGCGCAGAAAATTATTTTTGCTAAAAATTAATTGCAATCTCTTCTAAGGGTCCGAAAGGCTTAACATGGACAGTTTCATTGAGCCAATGTGGCAGAAATACTAGCAAAAGACTTTGAAATCCGTGACATCACGCCTACGCTTGGGTGGCTAGGTTTCAGTGTGAAATTCAAAAAATGAAACTTTCACATTCTATCTCTTCTAATACTAAAGCTATGATAGCGAAGTCAACAACAGTGGAGTTCTGAAATGATAGTCAATTAGTCTAAAGTAATCTAATGATTCCCTTTCATGTTCCTTTAGTGTACTGATTGCTGCCTATATCTAAGGAAACAGAGGAAGAGAAAGTGAATTACAGTAGAACCTCGTTATAACGAACTATCGGATATAACGAAGTAATCGCAATTCCCCTTGAAATTCCTATAGATGAAATTGACATTTGTTATAACGAACTAATGGTTATAGCAAAGTAATTACTGCTCCCCTTCAACTTCGTTATAACGAGGTTTTACTGTAATACTAAATGCATATGGAAAAGGTAGATCAAAATGTGAAATTCTGTGATAAGTAGGACAGGAACAGGCACTGCTTGAGATGAGATGCCAACAACATGACAGAAAAGGCACTGAGCAAGCACACACTAGTTTATTGTTAGGATATGCATAACATATTGTCATTCAACTGTGTCATCTGTTGAACTAGTCAATTTTTTTTACTTTGGCTTCTGATCCTTCATCATATTTTCGCATCAAAATGCAGGAGGCAGCCACTACTAGGAACGAACCACCAGACAAGGATGCGACTGCCGGTGTGTCCAAGCACCAGGTCCACAATGACCCTGAATCGTGCAGCTCACAAAGGACAGTGGAGCTTGTGCTTGTGAATGAGATAAAGGTTGAAGCGGTCAGTGATGATGAAGAGCAGATAGATGGTGATGTACATGGTATGTCCAGTGACACGGATGAAAGTGACAAAGAAATACATCATGCACATGTAAAGGTTGAACCATGCATTGATGAAAGGAATGAAGAAATGCAGTGTGCACCTGTAAAAGTTGAACCACACATTGTTATGGGCTTCCTGGAAAACGTTTCTTCTGATGAACTGGTTACAGTCCCTGTTTGCCAACCAAAACTTGAAGCTGACGAGGAAAATAGGCCACGGGAAAGATGGAAGACTGTGGTGGGCACTTTTTCTCTCTCATACTTGACCCTTACTGGTCCAGTGTGTAATATGTTGTGGGAAATATGCACACTGATAAGGAGAAACGGCAAAATATTTATTAAGGCATAAATGAATGTTGGCAGTGAAATTTAGCAGGTGTCCATACATCACATCATACTTGGATCATCCATATGCACTGCATTTTTGGATTCTGCTGCTCAGCGTGTATTGTGTGTTAATGGAAGAGGTTTCTGGGTAATATTTGACCAATTGCACACCATTGTGGTTGCGACTCGAGAAGTCTTGAGCACTACATGCTGCTTACAGTTGTCGACAATGCCCAAGGAAAAAGCATCTTATTCATTGCCAAGAACTCCAGTAGGAATACTTTTTGCATATTTCTCCTACTTATTCCACTTGTGTACATGTGTACACACAATATCAAATTTCCACTTCATTTAAAACACTTCATTTAAAAATTTTTAACAAGGACAGAATATTTGACTTTGGCCAAATTAATAAGCAAGTTTTGTAAACTATTGAAGCTGTTTTGGCAAAGCTTTGTATCCAGTAATTTTCTTGCTAACAGCCTTTAAAAAGCACCAAAGCAGATTACATGTATATCTAAGGGTTATACGATGCAGACCTCAGAAAATTTTCATACTGTGTTGCCTCGGAGACTTCAAGTGCACCGCAGGCATAAGTAAAAAAAGTATTTCACTGCAAAGTCAAAATGCTGCAAAGTCACTTTGCTGCATTGACGAAGACAAGCCCCTGTGACAAAATGTTGGCTTTACTGTTCTTCCTTGTTCAACGACTTCCGATTCCTTCAAACCTCCATTTTCCCTAAATATCCTCTCTTGTTTGGGCACTGTTTGTATACAGCTTTGCTGTAGAGTGCAGGGTCTAACTCAAATTTAAAGTGAAAAAAATTTGGTAGCCCTGGAAAGCTTAGCATTCCATGGAATATTTTCATTGGGAATGTGGACTGTTCATTAGACAAACTTATGGATAAAATGGCAGAAAAATTTTTTCCCCGTAATGCAGTGTCGACAGTTCAATTAATGCTCTTGTTCTTCAGACCAACCAACAAACGTCAGAGGACATGGCTGGGAGAAATGACGACAGTGAGGAGTTTATACTCCCTGCAGACCATGTCCCAGCACACTCTTCATATTCAGTGGAGAAGCAAATCAACCCTGGTGATTTTGTGGCCGTTGAGGTACTGTCATTTTTGTCTGAGTCTACTGCTGCCCTTATAGTAGCCCTTATACTAGCCATCTTTTACACTTGGTATACATCTAACGTTCACACATCGCACCTGCATAACTAGAGCGCATTTCAGAGAGAAAAATGTAAGGGCACAAAATTACATAGGCTGAACAAATGACTACATTTTACATAACAATGAAAATGAATTCAGCAATATATTAAGAACTATTCCTTTAGAAGAAAAGAAGTAATAAGTGGTACTTTGTCTGCACTGGGAAGCCAGAGTCCCTGTTAGAGGCTCTTCTAGCTCTTGGCGCATGGCATATTTGTGGGACATGCCACAAAACTAGCCATGGTCCACTACCTCCATATGTTCTTGTGTAAATGCGAGGCAGTTATACAAGTTTGGCTTAAACGTTTGTAGATCAGCAGTAACAATAAAAAAATTATAAGTGCAAACATGTTTCTTTCAACCTAATATCGCTGTTGATGCAATGCTGGATTTTATGTTTGATGTCATGAGCAGCAGGACACTTTTAACAGTAAAAGGATGATTCATATATTATTGTTATGGAAGTAAACATGCACAAAATGTAGAATATGTTAATGCCAGAGCATACTGTACAAGAGCATTTCTTTGTTGTCCAGCTAACATGAAAGGTCCTGATATAGCTCAACTAAGCCCTTGAGTTAGGTAACACATGCATGAGCAGCTTCTGAAACTTGCAGGTAGAGGATGAGAAACACTCACATTTGAATTTCTATTTGATCGACCTCTACGCATTTGTTTTGTGAATAATACAGCATTGCTATCATGGACTTTATAAAGGTCTACTGGCTAGTCTGCATAACCATACCTAAAGCAAGAAAAAAATTGGTGCAACGACACACTGGTGGTGCGAAGACCAAGAAAGCAGTAGAGCTGGTGGTGTCACCCTCCTCCTTTCCTTCCTCCTCACTCTCTCTCACGAGCCAACGTCACTTGAAGCAACTCACTTTCAGAACTCTGCTGAAAACATGGGTCATGTGGAATCCCAGTTCAAGTATGCACTGACAATGGGCCCCAGTTTAGATTGCAAGAGTTTAGTCTGTTTGCACACAACTTTGACTTTCAGCACATCACTTCAAGTCTGGAATTCCCATGATTAAATGGACTGGCAGAGAAGGCGGTTCAGATTGTTAAGCACATCCTAAAGAAAATTAATGACTCCTATGTGACCTTTAGCTGGGTCTTGTAGCCTATCGTTCTTCTCCGCTAGGGCAAGAACTAACAGCACTGCAGTCAGATCGCATTACTGGTGGCCCTTCCGCATGCGGCTGCGTGTCATCTTGTCATTTTGCTTCTGAGCTTTTTGCTGCTTCATGCAAAAGCTGGTCCATAGGTTCTGAGTTGTTTCCTGGACAGAGCTTGAACTGGTGTGGGTCGCATATGCAGTATGTTTGTGCATTTCGCTCCGGGCACAAGGTGGCCAGAATCTTCAGCGTAATCTTTTTCATGAAAAGTGCAAACTGCAACTTAGATACAGGGTAGTAAAGTGCACAGGGCTATTTTCAGATTTGTTGCATTGAGATTGTAAGACTAGTAATCTGCGTCTTGGCAACGTGCCTTGTTTGTAGCTGGTATAGACGTCTTGTTTGCAAAACTGGCCCTGTAATATAGGAAAGTTCTTCACAGTAAAGATTATTTTCATGTTAGTGCTTGCTCTCTATTCTATGTTCACTGGTGCCTTGTATTCAGGCTGCACTTTTTTTTTTTTTTACCATTATGAACGAGGCACCGCAGTGCCGAAGTGTCTTTTTGCTTGTCACCACCAAAAGACTCAACCGAGTAAAGATGAGAAAACTTTCTGCACAGGAAAAAGGCAAGATTGACCGAGAAACATAGAATATGCAATGTTGTTAAGACCTAGTTTCCCATAGTCAATGGTAAAGAGGTGCCGCTTACACATGGAAAATGGGAGTCACCAAAAGCCACTACGTATATGTCGCTTTTTTCCGACAACAATTAAAAGCGCATATCCCCAAACCAAAGGCCCCAGCTGGGAAATGACCATCACCAAGAATATGCAATGCCTTGTACGAAAATGAATAGGTTTTGAGAAACTTTCAGATTGTAAGAATAGCAATTCCTGGGGTTTCATGTGCCAAACCAGGTAACCCGTGATGGGAGACTCTGGATTAGTTTTGGCTACTTAGACTTCTGCAGTGTACAGCTAAATACTGCTGTAGATGTAAACAAAAGTATACCAACATGCAAGAGTGTTCCAACAGTTCAGTTATGGTCAAAATGCAACAGCTGTGGTTGGGAAACAAGACAAAAAAACCCAGTCTAGAAAGTGAAGGTCAATGGCAGGGTGAATCTTGCAGGTCCCATTGTTCGGTGTAGCATTCAGCGTGCAATAGGCCTTTGAATTTCTTATTGAAGAAGTAACCACAAGAAAAACTCCACGCATCTCCACAAAGTGAACCATGACGAGCGGGCAAAGCTGGGGATCATTCTGTGTTACCGTAAATGACCCGTGACATTGCCTACCCATGCATGTAAATGAGTGACAATACAAGTGTATATTTACACATGCATTGTCATTTATGATCCTGGTCTTTATGAGATTCCTGCGCTCCCACGTCATAGATCGTGCCAAGATCCAGATTAATTTAGATAATGTGCACGCTGCAAATCCTTATGGTTCAACTACGCACAAGAGAAATCTCCCACCAGCACTGCATTGCAGGTCAAGATCCAGTGCCTATATATATGTAGTGGCCGGTGAATGGTAGTGCCGCACGAGCAGTCTGTTTTTTCAATCAAGAAACTCGCTAGCAGACGCTGCCTGCGTCAGCGTTGTCCTCGTGGGCGAGGGCGCGTTCGCGTTCTTTGCCAGCTGGTAAAGCGTTCATCGAAGAAAGAGCGTTTCCATAGTCAACGCGCACTGTTCACTCTCTCTCAAGACAGCAGATGACACTGTCTTGGTGCACTGCCTCCGGGATAGGCCTGTACATGCACACATACCATCCTGCTGCGCTCATGACTGCCACTGTAGGATGAAGGCCTCCCCCAACCCTCGCCATCCTTGCCTGTCCTGCGCGAGCTGATTCCATTTGATGCCTGCGAACTTCTTAATTTCGTCCCCCCATCTTACTCTCTGCCGCCCACGGCTGCACTTACCCTCTCTTGGTATCCATTCCTTGTCCATCGGTTATCTAGCCTTCTCATCACATGGCCTGCCAATGTCCATTTTTTTCTTCTTAATATCGTTCATAATGTTGGTAACCCCCATCTGTTCTCTTTATTGCAAGGTGGGGAATAAGCTTATATTGGATACAAGGCAGCTCTCCGTTTGCGAATGATGCGATACACAGCGTTTTGTAAACCTCTGTCACGTTATGCTATGGCATTGTTCATTTCCTTTCTACCTATTCTGACCTTATCCAATCCCACACAGTTGAGAATAAGCTACGTTATCTGGCAGCTAAATCCAGTCAGAAGTGATATCAAAGTAGTTTCGCTGAGGGGCGTCGGCACTGAAACTGAAGCATGCTCTTGCGCTCTGTGCTGCGCTTGCGATGCTTTGTAATTAAAACAACAAGTTTTAATTACAAAGGCCATGTTGGTTTTCAGTGCAGTAATAAATCAATGCAGACTAGTGAGCACGCATGAATTTTACAAAACTGCCGCACCCGCCATGCCTCTGCAGCAGTAGATACCACCGCCAACCGACATATGGACACTGCTGTAGTGCCGTTAGTTGTCGTGACCACCACATGAGCCACATGCTTGCACTAGCCAGTATGCAGAGCTCTGAAACCGAGTTGGCTCTGTGGACGTTGCTTTGAATGGTGCCTGAAGTTTTGTGCACCTCGCATTGTGCACTGCCTCCAGGACCGGCCCTCGTTTTTTGTCGATGGACACCCGGTTTAAAGAGCGCTGCACTTAAAACTGTTACCATAGCATAACTTCAGTTCATCCAATGATAGCAAGGGCCTTGTGTGTGTTCAAATTCTGCGTGAGGTTGTTGTAGTATGACAAGACGGTTATCACGACAAATTGTGATAAGAAGTGGCAACATTTTATTGTGAACGCCAAGTGGGGAAATGGTCGCACCGAAGTCCTGCTTTTATGCTGTACCGCTTAGTGGTCTTATGCCATGTCATAATGCTTTTCTGTTACTGTTTACAGATTAAAGAAAACTCCAACAAGGTGCTCATGGCCGCATCATTGTATGCCACTGCTCTGCAACAACGTATGACCGATGATCGTCCACGCACACGACTGAGACGTGTGCAGCCATTGTAGCTTTTTCACTTCCTCACGAATGGGAGTGAGTGGTCGGATGCCTTCAAGAAGGCAATTTTATTAAAGTCTACAAATGTGCAAGCTGGCTGTCTTTCTGTGCCTGAAACTTGAGTTAATTAATTTAATGTTATACTAGTTACTTAGTTAATTAAATTGCATTAGCATCTGCATATAACACGGTCACAAAACACGGTGTTGAAAGGTTTTACAAGGGCCATATAAAGTACACCACAGTAAAACAATGTCCTTATTATGCCACGAGATAGCAAGCAAGGATAACAGCACTCCTAACATAATTATTGTGTTGGAAATGCACTTATGCCTGAGGGTTCTTGAAGTACACTGCATGCGTTGATCTATTTCTTATTGACAACTTGTCACAGTCGTGCAGTCACCACATTCCTTGTACGCTTTTCCTGTTTGTTGTTGGCTTTCAAATCTAGTTTTTCTTTATTCGGCAGACGTACCAGTGTGGAGACTGCATAGCTCCATGGTTTGACATTTATGTTCAACATTTAAGACTGCTTCAGTATATGTACCATGTGTAGTATTGCTTCACCACTAATGAGTGATGTCACAGTGACATCACTCATTACTGAAGGCATGTACACCGTAATTGTCATATTGCATTATATTTATATCCAAAGGCCTGGGCTCCTTTTGAAACCATTACTTTAGAGGCAAGACATCATCCGTTTCTTCCTGCAGCCTCTCCATGTCATGCAAGGGCCTTCAGCCTCTATTTCTGGTGAAAAACAAAATCATAAGAAATCATAGGGGAAACACAGGAGAACCAAGACTCTGCTGTTCCAGCGGATTACTTGTTGGAACTGCCTTCTAGATTTTTAAAATAAAATGACTTTGAATAAACCCTGCGTCAACAGTGCTTAATCCTCAGGTATGGGTGCAGTTCACGCTCCTATTTATTACCAGGTAAACATGTTACTAATTGATGAGATTTGCAGCTTTTATAGAAGGTGCAGTTTCGATGTCTGAACAAAACAGCTTAGCATTTTCTCCTGTCTAAAACCAAGTCTGTACCAAGCCTGTGCAGCTGTGCATAGGCATGTGCTTGGAAAAAACTGAAGGGGGTGTGGGGGGGTGAGGGGGAATTTTGCCCCATACCTTTATATTGCCCTGCATTTTAACTGAGATTGCCTCTGTGGGCGGGGGTTTTGAGAAGGGGGTGCTGCAGTAAGCCCACGCCCCTAATTAAAATTCTGGATGAACCTCTGACCTTGTGGTGAACCCTGCACACGCCTATTCAACTGTGCAAGAGCTCTTTCATCCTAACATTTTTTTTCCCTCTCTCTACAAGTCCTAAGTATTTAGGGATGCTATAGCTGCACATTTGCTATAATAATAAATGCTACTATTGTTACTATTTCTTGAAGCTGATGGTGGCTAAGCACACTGCTGTGACCAGCGATATAGGTCTAATTACACGCGAGAATTCGCGTCTCTTCCTCCCATTGGTTGACGGCTGCCACGCGGCTTGTATGCGCACCGTTCCTGGCAGCGCCGTTTGTGATGTGCTGCCATCTTTTTGGAATGTGACGGTGTTCGAATTTGAAGGCTAGCACTAAATCGTGTCGTTACTATACTGTAACTAATATAAATTCCAATAACTCGATGTCATTCTGAGTTTCGAAGCTCACTTCTTTTTCTTTTTTTCTCTCCTTACCCTGCGGAAGCTTAACGGAGAAGAAGTTTCTAAACGACGCGCGCACGTTCTCGTTTTCTGTTCTCGCGCGTTGCATCGAAAGCGTTCCGAATGCTTACAAGAAGGCAGCGGATAGGTAACGGACATGAGACAAGAGATGGTAACGCAAATTTCTTTGGTTGTTACACAGCACCTATTACAAACTTTCGCTTTCCTGCGCAACGCGGTTATAATGCAGTGAAGCTTGATTGGCAGAACAAAATTTGCTACCAAACTTGTGTAAATACTGCCTCGAAAGGTTAGGCCAGACATTAGTTTTGTCTTTGAAGTTAAGAAAGCTTGGATAGGGTCATCGCCGATTAAACAGCTAGCGAGTTAATTGAGTCTATAATTTATGTTTTTTTTTTCTTATTTCGCAATTGTCGGCGCTGCACTCACCACAGCTGAGCAATAACGTGGGATTATATCCACCTACCCTATTCAAAAACTAAGCATTTCGAGCCTTGTGACAAGTGCAGCGCTGTTGATTCTTTTTTAAAAAATGGCTTAAAGCGAACGCCAGCCTTTCAAAAAACGTGAGACGATGGAGCTCCCTGGCGGGCGCATATGGTTACCATCGGCATAAATTAGCGTGTAAGAAACTTGCGTGAAAAGCTGCACTTGTTGCGTACACTGAACAACAAATCGCGGCAGGTGGTCTTAAAAATGCACATGAAATAACTGCATAAAAATGCATAGAAATAACTCCCGTGTACTTCCGCGAATGACAACTTATCTAGGTCACTGCCGTTCTGAGTTATTACAAATGTTGTTTTTCGCTTCAGCTTTGCTCGTTAGTTAACTGTGTGGACAATGGCTTCCACAGGCATAGGAAAATGTCTTTTAAAAGCAGTTTAATAAGGGCAATTAGCGGAAAACTTGAGGTTAAGCCTAGTTCTCTCATTTGAGCGGCCGGCGACCGCAGCCGACCGCAGCGCCTCGTTTGACCCGTGTTCTCTGGCGCGGTCAGGCCGACTTGTCCGAGCCGAGCCAGAGAACACCTGGCCGAGCGCTGAGCCGCGGCTTCCGCGGGACCGCGGTTGTCATCCTGTGAATTCAACAAGTGCCTGAATTATGTTCCTGTTGGCTTAGTGACTGTTCCTACTAGTTCACTGTTAAGAATTCCTGAGTGCTTGAGATGACGCAGCTTTTGATAGTGGCGCGTAGGACTTGAGGTTCGTCCCGTCTTTGTCCAAACACTGCATGAGTTAACAACGTGCACGGTTTCGCGGGTGAATTTTGTTGCTACGGCGGACGTAAACGAAAACGTTGTGTGGTGTTCTCGCGACTGCTGTGATACCAGATTGTCGGACGGCAAGTGCAATTCAATAAGCGGGAGTTGACACGTAGAGGGAACCACCGGAGCTGTTTTTCCGGGGTACTCTGCGCATCATGTCTGATTCATTCGTCGCTAACGGAACCGGCTCACCGAGCTTGTTGAATACGCTTAGGCAGTTCAGGTTTCAAAAGAAATGTTCGCAGCAGGGCACCGGTTTGGAACGATGTTCTCCGACGAGCGACCAGCGACATGACGGTCATGGTTCGCCTGAGAGAAATGAAGGTGAGCGTCGACCTGCCGACATAGGATTTTCTGAATATCGAGCGTTTCGTTTCCATCTAAGGGCAGCTTTAATGCTATTTGTGCGCAGATGTTATTGTCATTCCCGAGACTCCCGAATCGGCATTGAAGCGGACCGGCTCGGATAAAAGGTGAGGACCCTGGTTGCACGCTTGAGCTAGTGCCTATCGTTATTCATTCATTAGTTGACTTGGCGGCCAGTTATCCCGCCATTACTACACATTGGCACCCCCGAAACGAAGAAACGAGGGCCTTCTGCAATGAGCATTAGTGGTAGGGCGTTGCTGCACATACAGCCTTCATGTCATACATTTGAGCTCTCATGCGGTGCATTCTAGTAAGTCCTGTCTTCCACTTTCCTCGCATGCGCTAGCTGTGGCGTACCGCTTGTGTTTCTACTATTTATACTGGATGGAATAAGGTAGCGCCTGAAAAATTATTGTGTTGTTGCGAAAATTCATGTCTAGTTTATTTGAGATCACCTGCCTAAAGTCGATCATTGCATGGCGTCCAATCTGGTGCCGCTATACGTGCAATGGTCATTGATGTTCGTATTACACGTCTTAATTTTTTTCTCTCTTGCTGCCCACAGCGATGAAAAATCTCCTGATATAGCGGCGAGTAGCTCGACTGCTGACTTGGAAGAGAGTCCGGTTGTAACCAACGGAACAAGGCGAAAGCGGGTCCTCTCAAGCAGCTCGGAAGAGGATGGAGAGAGCAGCGGCAAAGGTTCAAAGAGATGTGCCTTGGATGCCAAGAGGAAAACCAACCACATTGAGGATGACAGCAGCAGGGATAAGAACTCTGATGATGACGAGTGCACAAGGTACATGACTGACAGGGAGAAGGGTCTCAGGCAGCTCATCGAAGAGTTCAAAAGAGCTGACATCATGGTTCGTAACCTTATGTTACCTTTTGCATGGTTGCAGCCATATTGCTTACACTTCTTCAAACTGCTGGCGGTGACGTTAAGGGCGCTGGATAAGGTGAAATTTGAAAAAAGAAAATCGTTCTTTTTGTTTTTTTGTCAATTTAGGATGCTTAGCACCTTATGCACAATTTCCATATAAAAACATCTCTTAGAAAGCTTTATTTCTAGGTGAAAAATAGATTTTTCGAAATGGGGGGGGGGGGGGGAGTTGTGAATAACCATACCCCTCTTCCACAGGTGCTCCTCGCTTAGCCTATATTTTGCAACAAAGAAACTTCTCAAGGCGCATCAGCATGCTTCTCTGGAACAAGCTACATATAAACAATTGCCTGGAAAGTGTGAAACAGCCAAGGCAACCTAGACACGCCATTGCTGTTCGCTTTTTTCCCGCTCATGTTCCTCAGAGCACGTCGTTCAAAGGCTTCTCGTCAGTTTCCGATATGTTTCTTTTTTTTTTTAAGTGCCGTGCGTATTGTAAACTGAGATGCTGAGAACAAAGAAGCTCTTTGGCAAGTTTCGCACAGATTAATATGCCTTTTTTGGAAATGCAAATGCATTCCGGCGAAGTATGGATGAGCTAAACTTTCAACCGGCAAGTTCTTTAACGTCGAAGCCTTCAGCCTTTTCTGTATCCCTTGAGAAAGAGAATCTGCAGCTGAGTGACCGTTGATATACGGTAGTGGATATGTCTTATTTCTGATGTGATTAGACAGAACTGTTCCTGCAAACTGTGTGGCAGAAGTATTGGACTCGTTGAAATTGCAAGAAATGTCTTTGTTGGGCTTCGCACTCAAAGACTAAGGACATTGGATGCTGTGATGCTTCCATCACACGAGCCAACATTATCAACTGATTAGGGCTTAACCTTGGCCATCACTCAATCATGTGGCTGAACAAAGTCGGCAATAATCGAAGATACTTTGTTGACAGCGCTGCACGACGACTCACAAAGGAGGCTAGACAGGATAGAGGACTGGCTCAAAAGCATAAAAGCGGTATTGACAGTGATTATCAGGCTGGTTGTTACTAGCAAAATGATTGTAACGGTGTTTGTGGCAGCGAAATTTTATTTTTTCGTTGTTTTCTTTCTTTAAAGTCGATTATCTTGAAAACTTGTTTTTTTATTAGTTAGGTACCATAGCACATAAGTAATTTTTTTCTTGCCATCTCTGTAAGCGTAGACAATACTGTAGCAGAATTGAAAACATGCATCAAACAATTTTGGCAGTTACAAATTAACGAACATGCAAATCAAGGTCGTGTTTCGTTAATCCTGGGAAAAATTTCATGAAAAATTTGATTTTATACTTACTTTAATAAATCTGCTGCAATTAAAAGAGCACAAAATTTGAAAGAAAATGATGTATGACTTGTGTGGATACATTAAAGCATTGCCGAAAAAAACGGTTCCTGAATATGGCCAAAAATGCATGGGAAGTATAAGGGCTTACCAGGTGCCCTTAAGATAATCAGTGTGTAAAGTAATGAAAAATATATATATAATAATAATTCAGTCATAAACTATGTGTGAGCTAACAAACATGCACGGGAAAAGGAAGAGCAGCATCCACCTGTTTGCTGACAAAGCTGCAAAGAAATCTACACAGATTTCTTGGAAATGGAAAAGTTCCCTTGACGAAAAATTTGTCCTAGTCGAGTTGTTGATCAATTCGCCCTGACACTGCTAGCATCCTGGTTAGCTTACTTGGTAGAGTGAGCACTCCAGACGGGCAATGGTCCCAGGTTCGTACTCCAGACCAGAATGAATTTTTCATCAACTAAGCTTTCATATTTGAGGAATCCATACTTGGGGTAGCTTTGTTTTGCAAACGAGTGGATGCTACTTATCACTCTCACAAGTTTTATCCCACGTTGCGAAATTCTGTAGAACTCATTTGCCAAACATGCATGGTTAACAAACACGCACATTCTGTTTATAAAGAATGCAGACTTATGCTATAAAGAATGCAGATTATGCAGGCCAGCTTATGCTGACACGTATATATACTATGAGACCCGTTGTACTGTAATTTGTGTAATAAGTATTTAGGTTCATTTGTATTCTTTGATAGCATACATGGTAGCCTGCTTACTTGACATGGCCATATCTCGACCGCATGCCTTAGGAACATCCTCAAACCAACCAGCCTTGTTCAGGCCACACTACTGTGCTTAATTTATTATGCACGATGCCATCATTACATATCTTATAAGCGACTCATAGTCGCTTATAAGGTACATAGCTATTACTTACTAAAAGATGAATTTCTGTGATAGTATATTTACTCTGCATATTGTATGTGTTAATCACTGTATGACCATAGTTTCGACACTCTTTGGCCGTTGTTGCCTTTGTGCACAACCCTAACCTTTGTGCCACTTTTTGTGCCACAAACCTGTTTAAATGAGCTGGTCTTAAAAATTGATGAAAAGATAGCATAGCAAAGAAAATATTTATTTCTGTTTGAATTAGCTTGAGTTCACAGTTATATATACAGGTTTTCATTTTAAAGGCCCATCATGTTCTTCGCTGAGGTAGCTGCACATTCTGGCATCCTCATCCCTTTTTTTTTTTTTTGTCCTTTTGTCACTAAATTGTAGCGGTCAAATTGGTTCGAAGATGCTGACATTCTGGCTACGTACGTTAGGGAAAGAAAGCAAAGAGCCTTAATGTGCGGTATGGCTTCTCAGCAACATTGTATGTATGCGACCAGTTCACATGCTGTTTAGCTGCTAGAAAAACTACTTGGTGCACTGGACACAATTACATTGTGGAATAGATGGCTATTGCAATTTATTTGAGATGGAATGCATGTGTGAAACATTTATAAGTATTCGACGGCTACATTAAAAGTCATTGTAATGGTATACCCGAGCTTTTGAAAGAAAAAGAAATATTCAGAAAGCATGTTTGTTTTTGCAGAAAACTGCATTTGTGGCAGGAAAATTTCTGGGATGGTAATAATTAAGCTGAAACATACACTAAAGAGAAAGGCAATTTTTCTTATATGAGTAAGTTACTCTCTTGTGATATCAAAAGCATTGTTCTTGTCGCAATAAGAAACTTGTTAAGTGAGAAAGTGCACAAGAAGAAAAGACAGTTGGGAACATTACCTTGAGGTTCCACAGCTTTTTCCAGAATGTCGTAGAGATTAACATTTGACAGTGTCTTCTAGTGCCTCCATAATTGTTAATGGGTGAAAATGAAGTGTGGTGCATTTTGCAGGGCCTAGACACATAAAGCACCAAGTTTTTGTCAATTTTGTGAAGCCAATGTGGCCATAGTACAAAAAAGACAATTTGAAAGTCATGACGCTATGCTGATGTTCATGTACGGGATTTTCGGAGAAGTTTTAGACATGCTGCTGTGGCCTTGATTTTCTCTTCTATTAATAAGCCTCCGATGGTGAAGTCGACTACAGTAGGGTTTCTAAAGGATAATTCATTACTGTAAACTAATTCATTATTTCACCTAGTCTCTCTTTAACATGTTATCCTCTATGATTACACATCTCTCCACGCATACTATTTTTGTCCTTCGGAGGTTGACATTGCTGCACACTGTAAATATGCGTAACTTTTTAAAATTATGATTGTAAGATTACATTTTCATCTTTCTAGCTCCATTGTATTCAGTCAAGATAACCTTCTTAATGTGGGTTAATTTCTGAAGGTTGAGGGATCGAATCCCAGCCACTGCAGCCGCATTTTGATGGGGGCAAAATGCTAGAGGCCTGTGTCCTGTGTGGTGTTGGTGCATGTTAAAATAAGCCCAGATGGTCTAAATTTCCGAGCCCTCCACTATGGTGTCTAAGTAATCATATCATGGTTTTGCGACATAAAACACCATAAATTATTATTATTAGTGTATCAATTATTAATCGATGTCATCTTTATTGTGCATCAATTTATTTTGCACTCCAGGACATTCAAGATGCTCTTGTGGCGTGCAAGTGGAATGTTGCTGAAGCACGCATGTACTTGCTGGGCAACCCTCCAAGCACCAAGGCCTGCAGCCCGCATCGAAATGCACGGTATAAAACTGTTTCCTCATCCAGTAGCAAAGGTGTGGAATTTGATGGCACAGAAGAGAAAGACACTTCACTAAAGGTATGTCTCCTGAGCAGCAGTCATGTCTAGAATATTGTGATGAGCCGTGCTTTGGGTGGAGTTAGGCCATATTTATTTTCAGCCTATTTAGCCAACTAATTTGGTTATGTCAAAGTCCTTACAACTGGCACTTAAGTTTTATGCATTCATTGTTGTTAAAGCATCTTATATATGGCAAAATGTTGTACTACGGTCTAAAGAGAAGCTGAACAACTTCACATAAGTTGATGAGAGTTCACTTTGTAACAGCTGCCTGTCTGTGGCAAGTGTTTACTGACATTCAAAGAGCCAGCAGTAGTAGTTTGGCTCGGACAAGATGGCTGAAAAGACGTGTGCACATCAAGGTGCTGATATTTAGATACTCTGAATGTGTGCATATGCTGGTTGAAGAATGCAGCAAGGGCCGTCCAACCCACTTATAACAATACCGGTTTTAATAATATGAGTATGTCTGCTATAACAGTGATGAGTTGCTGCACTATCAACCTTTTTATGTTTCCTATGGTGAACTAACCCTCTTGCAACAATGCTGCATTGCCCCATTATACGTTATAACAGTGGAATCTGGCCCCTCGTGTGCTCTTTGTTGGTGCCAAGAGGTAATGGAATGTGAAATCTTTGAAAAGAAAAACTATGGCCACTGCAGTCGTTCCTACAAAAGGCTGCCACACTGTCACACAACAGAAACCAGCTCTTAGCAATGAAGCTGTTTAGCAAATCGTTCCTTGTACAGTGAACCGAAAGACTGTCATCGTTATTTCATGTCCCCAATAGTGCGCGTGCACTTCTCTGCAATGCCAATGTGCAGTGTTGATGATGATGATGAGCCTTCGAATAGGGTGCATGCCCACTGGGAGGGGGGGATTGGCCAAGACCTGATGTGCTTAACTTTTAGATGGTATATTGTGCGAATACCGCAACATGATGAATAAACAAGAATAATAAATTAATAATAATCGAGAGAAGAGGAAAACAGAGTGTTCACACGTGTGCTTCTTTCTTCTCTTGCACACACGACCTCGGCCCACTGCTACACTGGCAGAACTGCGGTTGGCAGCCGCAAGCAGAAGGAAAAGAAGGCAAAGACGGCATGTGTCGATTTGTCCGGCGCGCAGCGTCTCTCAGAGCTATGCATTCGTGCATAGTGTAGTGTAGCAGAGGGTGGGACGGCGTCAAGTCGAGGCCCATTTGCATCTGCCACTGTCCACAGTTCGACATTAATGTCTTCATGCTGGGCCTCGCAGTGCTTTGTGAGGCATTTCCCGAAGCCTCGGACCACGATGAAATGTAAATGTGCCAGCGACAAACCCGGACCAGCCAAGTGCCCACCAGCTTCACTAGCCTCATGCCACTAGTGCAAGCTTCACTCACATTTTTCTCCAAGGCCTCTCAGTCTCTCTTCCATTCTGTGTCTCCCATTAGTCCGTTCCATTCTGCCTCTCAGTCATTCTTCCATTCTCAGTCCCTCTTCCACCTCTCTCAGACATGAACCCCCCCCTAATGAAAGTAACAAAGGACAATGGTTCTAAAGCTGGCTTTGAGGAACCTGAACTAGCTTTCCCCGAAACACCTCAGTGCTACCCCTTTGGCCACTAAAGTGGGGGGTGGGAATTAAAATACGTAGTACTGCTGCAGTGAGGGGAGGGGATCCTTTTCAGTGCAGGTTAGGTCTGGTTCAGTGTGTTATCTGTGAAGCAACGGAGTTGGAGAAGGGGCTTTTAGCCATTCCTCTCTTCTCCCCCCACACTCAAACACATTTAGCTTTTTTTCAAGCAGATCTGTTATAACAATTACAGGTTATAACAATGCAATTTTGATGATACTTCAATATTGTTATAATAAGTGGGCTGGACTGTAGTAATCCCTACTCTCAGACTCGGGATCCTGATCATCCCAATAGTATTGCTTTCTGCGTGATTCTCCTACCTTGTGGAAAATATGTTGCCTGTGTTCAGAAAACTTGGCAATGATCTGAAGACATTGCTTTAAGCTGCCATTACAAAGTAGTAGTAGGTACCCACAAAATGTTAATTGAAAAAAAGAAAAGAAAGGAAAGAACTGCTAGCCCAACTTGCTCATCTGAAGCACACTTTCAAAACAGTTCTGTTTTTGTTGTCTACAAAATTTAAATTTTGTCTAAGGTGAAACAGCAAACTTCATTTTTTGGATTTTTACACCTGGTGCACATTGCCCATGTCTTCAATGTCCCACCATGAACTACTGTGCTTGCAGAAATTTGATCATTGCCATGTAAGAAAAGCTTGTGTAAGTTACTGGATTAATATCTTGCTTCTTCAAATCCTCTGTAATACTTTATCATTGAGCCCTTGAACTGGCACTGAAAATACGCTATTGAAACCCATAACCTTATGGGAAACTGGTGTGGCTCATAGGTACTCACTCCCATTCATGCTGAGATCCATTCACACTGACAGGCACACACTCACATTCATGATGAAAATTTCTCACTCATGATTGTACTCGCTCCTTTGAAATGAGTGCTTTAGGTGTGAAGCACTTTATGGTGCTCAGGCTATCGGCAACTCCTGTCGTCGTCACGGTAAGCATGCTATGGTACAGAAATCAATGCACAGTTGACAAGGAAAAGTGTCACCCACTAGGATTTGAACCCACAGCTGCCTGGGATGTGACATGGGAGCAGGGGAAGGAAGCCCCTACTGGCACACCACCACCACATTGAACACATGCAGAACAAACGGGCCTTATATCTTCACTATACTGCTTTACAATTTGCATCTAACTGATGTCCAATTAAAGCAGTGGTGTTTTGCATGCAAAAATCACTCTTAAATTAACATCGCCTCCTTTCCACTGCACTCTTGGTTTGCAGTGGTGGTACTGCCATCTGGGAATGATAGACCGAAGCAAATTGTCGTGCTAATGAGCTCATCAAGGTGGGCCGATCCTGGACGCAGTGAAGTCGGATGGTGTATGCTTAGGGTTGTCATGTCAGAAGCGATTTTAACGAATTCCTGGTAATGAGCCCGGGCTGTCGGCATCAAACGTCGTCATGGCCACGTTAAAGCAAGCCTATTAGGAGCAATTGATGTGCTCCTGTGGGAAACACTGGTGCGTCACCGCACCTCCCCAGATTTCACGTTAGGGGAGCTGTAATAATTTCTGGTTGTCATTTCAGAAACCTCATGTGTGAGCATAAGAAGTTTGGTATTTTTCGAAGGTAGCGCCTGTGTATGTCATGTGTTCGTTCACTCTGTGTAATATTTGCACTGATTGATGAAATAGGTACTCAAAATGTCCTCTGAAAGAACTCCAGTGGACGTACATCCAACTGCATTTTGTGGACTAAGGTATCAGGCTGTCCTGGGGTCGTCCTCAGTATGTACACTACAGGACAAGGACGTTTTGACAATTTGAGAGTATCCTGAGGATGTTTTTGTGTACTCATGAGTGTGTTGGCGCATGGTATGGCTATTTGAGCAGTATCTCCATCCTTGTCTTGTTTCTCTATCCCATATGGCCTGCTAAACCTCCACTGATGCTAATTTGACCTTTATGGCATTGCATTGGTGTGGTCAACAAACGTAGCTTGTAACTTGATGGTTCTAAATTGCACTTTTTTAAGCTCTTGCATACTTGTGTTCTCATCTCTTGCCACATTTGCAGGTTGAGACAGACGGGAAAGTTGCTTTGACAAGTGAGTCACCGGCGAAGAGCTCAAGTGCTGGTCTTTCAAAGTTCAAAGCCTTCAATGATCTCAAGTCTCGAGGCTCTCAAAAGAAGACTGTAAAGCGGCCAGCGAAGGCACTAAAGATTGACGATGCGAGTGATGAAGAAGAATATTGCAATGAGGACATTTACGGCTCAGCTGACAACAGTGAGGACAGTGGTGAAGAGTCGGATGACACACCTGCAAGGGCGGAAACAAAACGGGCCATTACTGAGTTTTTTGACAATGCCTCCTTGAATGAACTACTTGCAATCCCAGGCTGCAGTCGAAAGAAGGCAGATGCCATTTTGGAAAACCGGCCATATGAAACATGGAAGAATCTGGTGAACTTTTTTTTTAACTTTTGGGGTCAAAATTTGCTACTGTATAGGTGTTGTGTGCATTTTTTTCTATTCAGCAGTTTGTTCAGATGAGTATTCTGATGTAGCCAGGTAAAAATCTCCAAAACCTTTGCTGATGCTAGTTGTGTAAAGTAATTCTTGGGCTGATTCACTACTTGCGTTAGTCTTGTGGTGTTCACAAAGTTAGGTGCGCTTAGATGATACCAAGTTCCATGTGCACTGCATACAGAAAAGTATCTGCAAACATGTGTCCCTGAAACTTGCATGCCATGTTCTAAGCATCACCACTTTCAAGCTGTTCTCTTGCAGTTTGGCTTTTTACCTTTGTACCTACATTTCTGCCCCACAAGCACTAGTGGCTTGTCCGAATGAGCACATGCTTGAATGAAATAGTAACCTGCTCATGCCGCTTTGACTATTTGGTGTTGGAAGGCCATAGCCATTACACTTCATGTCCCAGTGCACATATATTGTTTTATCCTGTATATTGTTTTACCCTGTCTTTTTGTGTTGTTGGTGACATTTAACTGGGTAAACTCCCACTCCGTCCATGCAGGTGTTTAAGTTTGAAACATGCAAGAACTTGACACCCACACTCCTGAACAGTTCCAAAAACTTGCTGCACACACGTGGTGTGGTCAGTCGCCTGATGGCCCGCTGCCAGAGCATTTCTGACCAGATGCAGGAGATCGTGTCACGCCTCGTGAGTGGTGAGAGTGAGGACTCGGACGAGTACATCAAGACCCAACCATCCCTGCTCAACCAAAGGTTTTCACATTTATTTCTCTTTTTCTATCTGTCTTTGTTCCTTTTTTTCTTTTTCTAGTCATTTTGGAGAGAGTTGTTGCATACATTGGACAGTTGAGTGCTTGTAACTGGAAAGCAGTGGTTGATGTGTATGTCAAACATCCCCAAGAAGCTGTGAAACTTTAATTATGAGCAGTGTTACTGAATTATATTTATGGCATGTATTTGGGCTAAGGTGTTGTCATTTGTGGTACCAGAAGCTCTTACAGTTGAACATTGATTTAACAAAGTTGATGTGGCTCAATAATTACATTGTGATATTAATAACTTTGGTTAATAGTCACTGCACTTTTAAATGACACTGTATTGTAGGAGAGCCAAAAAATATTCAAAAATGCATGTGTGCTCCAATTTAGGTGTGCAATAAAAGAGCCCCAAGTTGTTAAAGCTAATCGGGAATCCCTAACTGCAACCTGCTTCAGTTGTATTTAGGAGGTTTGTGTACCATGACCACCTGCTGTCTCTTTTGCAGCTTACGTCTTTCCCCATACCAACTTATTGGCCTCAATTGGCTGGCGGTGATGCACAAACAGGAAGTGAATGGCATCCTCGCAGATGAAATGGGCTTGGGCAAGACCATCCAAGCCATTTCCTTCCTGGCATACCTGCAGCAACAAGGGGAAGCCTCACCACACCTGGTGGTTGTTCCATCTTCTACATTGGGTATGGAAGTGCTGCTTGGCGTCCTCAGTGCTATACCGTCCATAACATGCGCAGCGGTACTGAGTGATTACTCTGTCAATCAATCAACTGCATTCTTAGTGGCCTTTTCACCTTTGTTGACATTGTATACACACGCAGCATGACACTCTTTGGTTACATTACTGTCAGCAAGATTTTGTTCACCTTTGCACATTGTTCAGTTGATATATCGATTAATTTTGTGAAGCTGCCTCTGTCTGCACATATACAGTTACACGGCTTCTATCAGGCTGTCACTGACCACTTGTGCAACTGTCCACAGTTTGAGGAACATAGACCGTCCATGGCCGAGTCATTTAAGAAGCTCGACAATTGTCCTCTAAGTGAACAGATCATCTTGGAATACCGTCCTTACCAACAAACAGCTCAGAAGGCAGTGAAAGCACTTTTGGGCTTTCTGAAAGCATCCGGTCTTACCGAGCACCTTTTACACTGTGTATAGGACTGTCCTGTAGGTTTTACATTCTCCTTTTCTTCCCCTCCTCCCATCCCCCAGTGTAAGGTAGCCACCTGGTGTCCTGACTGCTTAATATTCCTGCCTTCCCTTCCTTATTTCTCTCTCTATCAGGGTAAGCGATCTGTCATGTCTCTTCTTGAGCATTGCTGTGAAAGGAGCAAGAAATCATTGTGCTCAGAATGGCATTTCTGCGTCCCTTGAAACTCGTCAGGCTGGTGAAATTTTCTTCAGTTCCTAATATTGGCGATAGTTTCTCTCACATCTGATTTGAGCTGTGCATTATCTTATCGCGTGGAGTCTAGCTGAAGTCACAGCTATGTGATATAAGTTATCTAAAAGTAAAGTTGGAGAGCAGCTAGAAGCGGCAGTGAACATCTACTGCTTTGGAGGCCACATGCGCTTTTTCTTTTCATAGCCACCAATTTCTGTATTATGCAGCTTCTAGATGTTTATATTTTTCATGATTGCAGAGAACTGGATGAGGGAGTTCACATTGTGGTGTCCTTCGCTCGACATTCTTGTCTATCATGGCAGCCAGAAGGACCGACGGGAGCTGAAGTACAAAATTCTTGTTGGTGAAGTGGGAAACTTTGATGTTCTCATTACAACGTGAGTTCATGTTCTTTGTGCAATGCATGTGCTCCTGGCAAAAAGTCTGTGCAATAGTCATTCAGTTAATTTTGTTGCATTTGTATTTTCAATATTTTCTTGCTTGTCCATATTCTTGTGCTTCCTTTAATGTGTCAAACATTAAACAAAACTGAGTGTTTTGTGCACACATCCCTTAAGATTGGGTGGGTTGGTGGGGAGTTGGGTTTATGGGCAAACATTTTTGAGCGCATGTTCCAAGACCTCTTTTTACCCACATTTTGTTACAGGCTTTGATAGCAGTAATGATTTCAGACCGAAATGAAAAATGCAATAATAAAAGTCAAAGAAAAAATAAGCATACATTTATTTAATGTGATAGAACAGCTAAAGCATAGCCTTCGTGGAATAAATTCGCCTATCCATTGTTGCCCTAACTTGAGCTGTCGTCAGTGTAGAGTTATGTAAAGTAATATAGCTGAACCTTGGTATATTGGAACAGCTTGAAGATATTGAAATATGGCCAGAACTGTGCATTTAAATACACACGAACCACTGCACTACCATCCTTCCTTTGTTATCACGACATAACATTATTATGTATAAGAATTTGTTGCCTTTGTGCCAAGTCTTTGCCAAAATTATTATGTCACACACATTATGTGCACTTACTTCGTACACCAGAAAGATTGCGTTACTTGAGGAGTAACCTGTCATTTTTAATTTTGGGAAATACTTGTACAGGGCTTAAAGTGATTCGTATAAATAAACAACAGCCCAATCGAGAACTGTGCCTATGTATGAGTTAACTCACAAGCATTAGCTTTGCTGCAGTATGCGAGGGTTTGCTTTGCCTCAGTACTTGGGCTTTATTTTCGCCGCAGTACATGAGTGTACTGCAGTGAAGCATACTACATGCAGGAAAGGGCCACTTGTCACAAGAAGTAGTACATTTTGCCTTTTAAATAAAAACTGAATAATTTAAATAGTAAAATCTAGGTGCAAATTGCATTGAATAGCAAGTGCTATTCAAAAGATACTCTGTGACATCTTTAAGCTGAAAGACCTCCAACTTGATGTTGTCGGAAATAAACTTGAATTTAGTATATAAAATCACATATTTGCTTAACTCTTGTACAAAGCAGTTCATACAGCACCATTCATGCTGCAGTGCGTACTCATTTGAAGCTTCAGACAAAATATATTTACTAGAGCTGTGTGAATAGCAAAATTTTGGGTGCAAAGTAAATTCGAATATAATATTTGAGTGCTAATTAAATCAGATATTTTTCTAATATCTGAATATTTTTTTAAATAACACCATGTTAAATTACAGACAAATGTACTGCTAAACATGGGGGAAAAAATTTATCGCATATCTTGTGTACTCCCGTAATGTTATCCCTTGAAAAAGAACAGTCAAGTCCTGAACAGTACAACAAAGAATTGTGCATATGCATGAGTCAGCTCTGCCATAGTATGCCGGTGTTAACTTCACATCAGTACAGGAATGTTAGCTTTGCCGCAGTACGTGGGTAGCATTGTACGTGACTGTTAGTGCAAGCTTTGCCGCAGTACGCGGGTGTTAGCTGCACCGCCGTACATAGGTGTTATGCGGCAAAGTGTACTACATGCGGGAGTGGGTCAAAGTGGCCCATTCCCGCGTGTATGCCACCAGACATGGCATATCTAGACCCATATTTCGAACTTATAATAGTAAAATTTTCACATGTTTCTAATATTTACTTCTTTGGTTGGAAGAACTATAGCTGTGCAGCTTGCCTTGTAATGGCAACCACATGCTTAATCATAGTTTCGGTAGCACCAGTGCACCCAAATATCCAAAGGAGCAAAGTTGCTAGCTACATATCTGTAACCACAGTAGTCCTCGTTAACTTCACAAAAGGTAGGAAGGTATCAATGCACAAATGCAACAGATTTACACCAGATGCTGCCACAGAAAATTAAACCTGAATATCAAATTCGCATGTGCATGCAATCTTCGACTTTCGAGACACTCGACAAAATCATTAGATATTAGTTTGGTGGGCTGTTTATGGAAAGAAGTTTCACAACATGCTAGAAAAAAAAAAGCAGCCCCGCCACGGTTGCCTAATGGCTATGGCACTCGGCTGCTGACCTGAAGGTTGCGGGATCGAATCCAGGCCGTGGCAGCTGCATTTTGATGGAGATGAAATGGTAATGCCCTGTCTACTGTGTGATGTTAGTGCACATAAAAGAACCCCAGGGTGGTAGAAATTTCTGGAGCCCTCCACCACGACATCTGTCATAATATCATGGTTTTAGACGTAAATCCCCAGAAATCAATCAGTAAAAAATAAAAAGAAACCAGTTTTGCCAGAAGGGCAAAGCAATGAATGCAATAGCAATGCACGATATAATATACAAATTAAGACTGACAGCCTTAGGGGGGAATCTCAGTTGTAGTGAATGGGGGCTTATTAAGTAAGCATGCAGGTGCGTAAAGTACCACTTGACGGTCGAGCGGCAGAGACAATGGCCCAGCAGAGCTGCGAGCTAAGTCATGTTGTTTTGATGTCTTCTGGCATATGCTTCACACTGGTGTGACTGCGCTAAGTAGCGTGCACTTTGAACCATCGAGAAACTTAGTCCAGCACAGTGGCTTCAAGCGAGTGCGCTCCTCCTGGCATGCATTTGCGTGAGCACTATATGGCGAGGGCATTGCCGGTGTTGCGACTATATGCAAGGCGCCTGGAACGGAGCAGGTGATCAGGGTGCTGCTACGCAGTATGCCGCACGTCTGATGGCTGCCGAGATAGCATGCGTTCGAGCAATGGAGACCGCGTGAAGTCCACAGTTGCTGGTTGAGCAAACCCCCCTCTACCCCCTCGTGGCTTTTCATGCTCGTTAAAGACGGGCAGGCGTTTCCTCCCCACTTCGACGCAGGCACCTCCCTCCCCCCCCCCCGAGCGCCGGAGATTGGCAGGGCTCGTTTGATCTCTGCTTCAGCCGCATTCGTTGCCCCCGCTCACGTGCTTTCACCCATGTGTAAGACGTACGATGCGTGTGGGTTGTTATCAATTTGGGCTTTATACGAGACACAACGGCGACGGCAAAAACCCATCAAAGCTGTACATATAAATGCTATTGCAATAAAAGCAGTAAAAAGAATAACCAAATGTTCACTGTTTTCATTAATCATAACATCTCACATTGCAGAAGAAGCTTTAAATGAGAATGTCTGGCCTAGTGGTAACAGGCCGAAGTCTTCAACCACCCTCCTCCCAACGTTGTAGCCATCTAGAACCCACAAGCATCAGCACCGACAAGGGGTTAGTGCATCAAATGCATCGCATTGTGAAAGCCAAGCCACCACGTGTGAGTGCTGATGTGTTGAAATGGTGCCTTCAGCACAGTTGATGCAGCCTTGTGCGCAGCAGTGGGTCAGCATGCCCACATGACTACTTCTGTGACAGCTGGCATTTTCCCACAACACCATAAAAGGGATCATTTTTGATGCAGCAGATGCAGTGCAAATCCAACTCAGAAGAAAAAGAAAAGGAGATGATTTTCTTCGTTATTTTTATATCGTACCTGCCGTTCTTAGAATGAACCAAGCTGCCCACATCAAGCTGGTATTACTGATCATTGTTCAAGTTGTTGGACGCAGCAAGCTTAAATATCTGACCTCTGCATCAAATCACAGTGTGCTTTCTCATATAAAACAGTTTTGTTCCCCATGCATTCGTTGATGTCACTGCCCGCACCTTTCATTGATGGTGGCTTTCTTTCTCTACGCCTTGTCAAGGCAGGTACAACATGATTTCTGGAAGTGGAGAAGACCGGAGCCTCTTCAAGAAAGTGCCATTTCATTATGTGATCTTTGACGAAGCACACATGCTCAAAAACATGGCCTCACAGCGCTATGCCAACCTCATGAAGATCAGTGTGAGTACTCCTTTCTCATTTGTACATTTGCTGCTGCCGCTGTAATTGTTCAAGAACACAGGGTATCATAACTGGAGTAAGTTATCGTGCTGCTCACACAAGAGGGCTTGTTTTTCATTGGTATGTTAAAGAAAAATTTGCTGCACCTGAAGTCGGCGCTCATCGGAGAATTAAAGGGCCCCGGAAAGAGTTTTTTGACGTGTGTCACTGATTAGGCTATAGCATCATGGAATCGTTTGCATATTGCACCTTGCACCACGGGAGCTGTGGGCCTGTTTGTGTTGCTTTCCTGCTTATCACTGCTGTTCCTTCTCCACTCAGCTGCATGGCACACACTAGCTATAGCTGCACCTCCCATGGCATCTGCTGTGTCAAAAGATGACCAGCTATCGCCAAAGCCTTGGTGAAAACCATCCTGTGACATTTGGTGTACTGCCAATGTGAATGTGCACCACCAAGAGCCACAACAATACCTAGCGCTCATGAGGTTGTTTAGGGAGAGGCAGTCACATCAATCGTTGCGGGCTAATTGCATGACCCATGGGCAGCGGTGGTTGAAAACTCCTTTAGGTTGAATCGTGGACGTTTAACAATGTGTTATTTAAAGCTTTCTAGTAAATTACATGCATAATGTCGACCCCTGATACTGGCCTGCTAATGATCGGAAGGATTTGGACGAATGCATTTGTGCAAGATCACCAGCACTCTTCACGTCCCTTTAAAGTTTTGATGAGAGGTTAAAATTGCTTAAATTAACTTCCACTATGTAATATTTCTTATTAAGAATTATTTGTTAATATGACAGTAGTATCAAGTACAGCATAATAAGTGTACAAAACGTCATTTGTTTTATCTTTTGTAACGCTTGTGGGAGCCAATCCCAATCCTTAAGGGGGGACGTGGCAATGAAAACTATCTTTGTTAGTTATGGGTATAAACTGATGAAATTTGGCACACTGATGTAGTTTGTTACGTTGATATCTTAAATGAAGTCGGTTTTAAGCTATCTATCATAGTTTCTGAGTTATATCGCTTTATAGACCCTTACAGTCACCTTCTAATTAATCAGTTAATTAGACAAAATTTCAGTACCATTTTTACTCAAGCATATACACTAAGGCCCACTGCGTGCCATAAAGCTGTTCGTTGATTTTTTTTTTATGTCCAATGAGTACAGAAAAAATTTTTGAAATGTCCTCGACATATTTTCTTACTAACAACTTTTGCATAAATACAATTATCAAAGTTTGTGTGACGTGCAGGTGGAAATGAATAGCTTTACGGCACTCGATAATGTTTCAGGATCTAAGTGAAAAAGCAGAATGAATTTAGCTTCATTAGTTATGACTGACAGCAACTACTCAAAAAATGGAAGCTGAGAGAACAGAGCTTTTACTTCATGAAAACAGTCAAATGTTAACTTTAAGCAGCTAAGTTCTTACTCGCTTTTGCTGGTTGGTACGTTTTTTTGGAGAAACACAATGGTGTGACTATCCTCAGGTTCAATCTCTCCTTTTTATGATGATTCCAAGATGGCGGCACTTTCAGAAGCCTGATTTTCTTGCGGTTTTGGATGACAACACATAGATAAAGTGGCATTTTCCCTACTACTACCGCGTATTTCATTATAATATTCCACCACATGGTAAAAGAAGGTTCGAGGATCATGAAAAAAAATAAATTGAAAAATCAAAGATTTTGACCAAATTGAGCATTCCCATTGCCACGTCCCCCTTTAAAGGCGACAGCGGAAGTGCGGCAGGGACAGTCAGTGGTGTACGGGCATGAGGAATGTATGTGGGCTGTGTGCACGAGCTGTGCGGCGCAGGTTAGGTGCAAGCGCATGTGCCCGCGAATACAGTAAAACCTCATTATAACGAAGTTGAAGGGGGAGCCATAATTGCTTTGTTATAACCATCAGTTCGTTATAGCCAATATCCATGTCATCTATGGGAATTTCAAGGGGAATTGCGATTGCTTCGTTATATCCAATAGTTCGTTGTATCCGGGTTCATTATAACGAGGTTGTACTATACTTATGTAGCCATTTGCACTGTTCTTTGAGTTACTTAAAGGTGCATGAGTTACTTAAAGGGACAGACAACCACCCAAAACTTGAATTGAGATGAACCCACTGGCGGAAAGATTGTGTGTTGCATTGGCTCAAACGATGCCACTTTTTTTCAATGAACACGGGTTTATGTTTTTATTTCTTCATGCAAACTCGCGAAAACTGACATCTGGTAACTCAAGCAGCAAACATACGAACTAGAGTTAGAGTACGGTCACGTGACCTTCTACAAATTTACACAATATTTTATCTGTTTATTAGTATCGGACGGCATGAAACTTTTGATCTTATAAGCTTTTTGTCACTTACAATGTGCAGATAGCCCTTCGTTTGTAGCGCGCATTGCTACTGCACGTGACTGCACGCTTCTGTCGTCACGTGCGAAAACGCGGTTTCGGAACTAGCTGGCCTGGCTAGTGGCGGCGCCAGAGCGCGGCCATTCACGAAGTAGGCGCGGACATGCAAGAGAACGCCTTACAAATACAAGATCCGTCTGGCAAACAATGCCAGCTCATCGCACCGTCTTTTTGTTTCAAAAAGTAGTCTAACAGGTCAGTGTGGGTGGTTAATCACAGCTACGTTCACTCCTGCGAAAGCAGAACGATGTCCGGAAGCGAGGCGGATTATCGGCATCGCGATCACTTTTCAACATTGCTGGAGTGTGCACTCTGCCTTTTTTAGAGGCTTCTCAGATTGAAAAATTCTGCGTGCGAAATATCCACGCGCTTTTGGAAGTAACCGCTGCAAGTGAAAACAGTACAGAGTGCGAGCTTTCCATTGCGCCATAAAAAGAAGGGTCCTTAAAAATTGGTTGTCAGTCCCTTTAAGGGTGCTGGATTCATCATATCAAGAGAAACAGCATTCATAATTTTTGTTTTTTCTTTAAAATAGCTTTTTCTTTTTTTAATGCAAATGTGCCTTCACTTTTTCTTAACCCCAAGTGTAGCTAATCGCTGCCAGTTACACTTTCGGCATTTGCAACATGTTCTTCCTTTCTTGCGTTACAACAGTGAGGCTTGCTCATTTATTTAGTATTTCCCCACCTTTATGTTTGCAGGCAAAGCGAAAAATTCTTCTTACTGGCACCCCACTACAAAACAACCTTGTGGAACTCATGTCTTTGCTGACATTTGTCATGCCCAACATGTTTTGCAAGAAGGCGGACCAAATCAAGCTCATGTTCTCAGCGGCTTCTGTGAGTTCTTTACGCCTTGTTATAGTTGGCAATTGCAGCGACCGCTAACGTTCATTGGTGTTCCTTGCTTTGTGTTGATAAGATGCTAGTCTACCACAGGCCAACTAAGTAACTAAAAAGCATCATGAACAAGGTCCCGTGTAGCGGCGTCGAAACTACTTTGTGTTTGTGTTTTAACGATTGGTTGGCGATCTATTTTTTCCGCTATCACATGATTAAGAAAAGTGTATTATTTACCAACTGAAAGAACAGAAAACAACGTTTGAGCTTTCAGCACATGATGCAGGTGCTTTGTTAAAGGGATACAGACACGAAATCTTAAAAGTTTATGAAAATGCTGAAAATGAATCCTCAGTGCGCGACTACACTGAAAAGAAGTAGTCACTTCGGTCATTTTTCAGCGGATGGCTTTATTTTTGGCGTTTTTGTGAGTGCACGCCACACCACCCGACCCGCGCGGGTTGGAAGGTGTGACGTCATGGCGCCCTCGTCAGATAGCTGGCCGCAGTCATTCGAAGAGTGCCAACACCGCTATTGCGAGCATGGAGTCGAGTTCTGGTGCCTCTCCCAGCATTGAGTACACGTATGAAGACGAGGACCACTCCAAAGTGGCAAGAAATGTAACCGCCTACGGTTACGAGCCTTCTGCATCAAGCAGGTGGCCGTGGGTGTGCCAGTCAGGCAGCCCGAGCCAGCAACATGGTAAGCTTTTTCTCTAACGAACTTAATGTGCAGCGGCAGCAGCTCGTAAAGTGATGTTATGTAGGGTGTAAAATGCCTAGTTTCGTGAGCTACGTTCAGGCAGGGAGAGCTCTTACGGCTTAATTGTAGGTAGCATCGTAGCTCGTCGCTTTACGTTTACCTGTGCAGTCGGCTTTCGACCGCTGCGCAGTTCAATCTCGCACGACGAGGCACAGCATGTCTGGAATTTTGCAGCCGTTTCACAGCCGTGTTTACAGCTATTGTCACGTCCACGCAATTAGAAGCCATTTACTGGTTGAATTCGTGATTGGTAGCTTTGTGGAACATTATTATTATTATTATTATTATTATTATTATTATTATTATTATTATTATTATTATTATTATTATATGGGCGGGTGCCGTAGTGACCCGTCGACCAGATCACTTAGCTACATTGAATACAGTCGACTCCTCTTAAACGGAACTCGAAGGGGATCCAAAAAACTGTTCCATTTATCAGAAGTTCCATTTAAGCAAAGTACACATATTTCATGAACCAAAAACTTTTAATCCGTACCAACTCCACCTCACTCATTTGGTTGAGTAGGGGGAAAAAAGGAGTGAAGTGTGGTTTGTTTTACATGCTTAAGTTGCTTTTTCAAAAAGTAAGCGCCTATGCCTGACAAGCTAGCCAGAAATTCTGGACAACCCTCATGCTCGAAATAGCGCTGCAAAAGTTCAACTGCCTCTTTAGCTGCATTGTCCGACGGCACCACTGCACTGGCAATGGGCAATGTCACCACCTTCATCATCTTCATCGCTGGAGGAAGGTTGATCGTCTGCTTGCACTTCAGTTATCAGTTCTTCAAGCGTCTCCTCACAACAGGTACTAACATTTTCATCAACTGTTTCATAGTCCTGTCGTGTGAAAGGGGCAGAGGGCACAGCCTGACTGAACACTGCATCAGCATCAGCAGGGCTTTCCTCTTCATCCACTAGTGGTTCTCGTGCTTGAAATTCCACATGATGAAAGCATCTTTGGACGGTTGTTGCCTTCACTTGCTCCCAGGCATGGTACAAAATATGAATGGCTCCCAACAAATCCAAATTGTAGGTCTTTTCAGTGTCTGCACAAAGCAGCATTCGGTGAAGCAGCTGCCTGCGGTAGTGAACTTTCACATTCTGGATCACCCCTTGATCCATAGGCCGGATCACTGCTGTTGCGTTGGCTGGCAAGAACTCGAGGTTGATCGACTTCAGTCCTTCAACGTGGTCGTGGGCAGGGCAATTATCCAGGATAAAGATAACCTTCCTGCCTTGCCTCGCAAATCTTGAATCTTCCACCCGCAGCCAGTTTTCGAAAATTGCCATCGTCATCCACGCTCTTCCGTTAGCATGATAGGTAACGGGAAGGTTTCGAACGCCCTTAAAGCAACGAGGATGCTCCGATTTTCCAATCACCAACAGCTTCAATTTTTCGTCTCCAGCCATATTTGCACCCACCAGCACAGTAATGCGCTCCTTACTGTGTTTCCCACCGCTACAGGCTTCGCCTTTGAAAGTGAGAGTCTTTGATGGGAGCGCTTTATAAAAAAGGCCCATCTCGTCGACGTTGAATACGTCTCGCGGCTCATAGTTCGCTAAAATTTCCTGAAGCTGCCAGTCGGTGCAAACGTCCCGGTTGACTGCAGCACTCTCACCTGAGATTGCCTTGAAAACAAGTCCGTGGCGTTTCTTGAACCGGCTCAGCCATCCGTCGCTTACGGCGAAGTTCTCAACACCCATGTGCAGGGCAATCTCTCGCGCCTTCTGCTCCAGAATGGGACCGCTTATTGGGAAATTAGAACTCCGCGCACGCTTAAACCACACAAAAAGAACTTTTTCTAGTTCTTCATACGGCGTCGTCCGCATCCGCATCCGCTTAGACGTAAAGGTCCCATTCTTGACGGCACCTTCGATCGCTTCTTTGTTTTTCAAGATCCGCGACAGTGTTGACTTGGGGATGTTGAATTTTTTTGCCACCTCTGTCTTGGACAAGCCGCTGCGATCGAGGTCCTGAAGAATTTGGAGCTTCTTTTCAAGCGAGAGAGCTTGATGCGGCCGCTTCTTCGTGCTCTCCATTGTGCCTATCCACCACACTTAGTCACACATGTAGGCCTAACGCACAACCGACACGGATCGCGCACGCGCGCTCCTGCTGCAGCACAATCCAGTATGGGTACGGCTGCGGGATTGGCGTGTCTCACTATGGCGTTGACTTCGACGATACATTTCATGGTTGTGAGACTACTTTTTGGCATGAGCAAGCCTGTGCTGTGCTTAGCATTTGTGCCGTTTAACCGTCGATGACCAATAAGTAGTGTTTCGATTAACCGAAAAATTTTACTGTGCCAGATATAGAAATCCAGCCAAATGATCCCATTTAATTCCGTTAATGAGGCATTTTCGTTTAGCCGAGTTTCGTTTATTGGGAGTCCACTGTATGTGGCCATGGGCAAAGACTGGCTGTTGTATTTAATAGGGAAATGCTAGGCCAACAATCCGTTCATGAAACCCAACGCATGATCATGCAGAGACCTATGAAAGCCTGTAATATTTTGCTTCAAGTTGAAAAGCAACGGGTGAAACAACAATGCAGATAAATGCGCTGTGCATTATAGACCACTGCCCATGCACACTAGTGTGGGGTTCATTCACCGGTTGTGTTTTTTATATTTTATTATACGTTGTCGATTAAAACAGCGCTGGTATACGTTCATTCGATGTCAGACGCTGTGAAAGTGTGCATTCGCAGTGTGCAAAAGCGTGCATTCGCAGTGTGAACAATTCCTGTCACAGCTCAAGAATGTGTATTCTCGCACAGCCAATGAAAGGGTAATTTCTCTTCTTCCATCAGGTGCTCCTGTGGTCACTGCTGCGATGACATGCCTACAGCGAGAGAGAGCGTCTATTCCACAGAGCAACAAAAGGTCGCAAACGCAGCTGAGCGGCATGCCGAGGCTTTCCAGCACAGCCGGGCTGGTCATGCAATCGTCGTCGACGAAGTGGTCCGGGAAAATGACCGGGACAGTGTGTCAGACAAACCACATGCAGAAAACGCCGACAGGGATAAAACAAGCGCACCACCGCCACCGGAAAGATTGCGACAGCTGTGGCCGACCTTGGCTGCGTGTGTGCGGGTGTGATGACGTCAAAATTCAGCTTCTGCCAGCGGCCGCTTGGAGACAAGGCGCTACTGAAAATTGCAAAAAAAAAAAAAAGGACGTTTCTCGTTCTTTTTTTCAAAGCAGCTTGTTGTATTCGTCATTCCCAAGAGTTCAACTTTTGTTGTGACGCAAAAGAACACCTGCCAACTTTTGTGTCTGTATCCCTTTAACAAACAAGGGGTATGGCACTTCTCCATCCAGTTTTAATATTATCAGAATATGCAGTAACCTCCCTATAAAACATATTTAGGTTTCTAGAGGCCACAAGTCATGAAACGAAGGTTTCATTTTATCCCATTCATTTTACCTTTTCATTAAACATAACTAGTTGTCTTGCATATCATAGCCATTGCTGCTTGTGTACCATAAAAACCAACATGACCAACTAACTAACAGCAAAATGTATGGCTGTCCTTGTTATACATACATGCCAAATGGACTAATGTGCATGCTTGTAACTTAGGCAGTGGTCTCTTCTACAGGTTATCGTGTCCACTGTAAACTGTACACATTATGATTCAAGAGCAAGCGAAAGATGATAGTTTCCTCTTCTCACAAGACAATCTTTCATTAAACTGTCTATTATACTCAGCATATCAAGCTATGTGCCACAGGGCACTAAAACAAAGCCTACCTATGTGTTCTCTGTGGTTAAACTGAAGCAGTTCTTCTTCACGCCTAGTTAACATTTCGTGCAACCAGATCAGAATGCTTTAGCTGGAACATATTTTATGATTCCTTCTAGCCTTTTGTGCTAACATCGCAAGAACACTAGCTGGGGTAATGCGGGAATCGAACCCATGCTGTCTGCGTGGCAGGTGGGTGCTATAACAAAAAGCCACGCCGGCGGCTGGTGCTGCTTTGGAAAAAAGCCCCTGTACACGGTGAATAGCACAGCATAACCATGTTATACTATGGTACAGGAAGAAGGAAGGGAAGGAGGAGGGCAGAGAGTAGTCTTGTATAGTGTAGCAAGAGGGTGGGAAAGGAAATTGAGGGTGGGGAGGAGGGATGTGAGGGTGAGCAAGGGGCAGATGAGGGGGGGAGAGGGGAAGCCATAGCATACTTATGTGTAGTATAGCGAGGAGGTGCAGAAGGGAAGCAGGGGGTGAGCAAGATGAGGAGGAGGACAAGGCAACCAAGCGCCGCAGTCTAGTACAGTGCAGACCACTTGTAATGTAACCGCTTTTAGCGCAGGACCGGTTATAATGTGTCTTCTTTTACCACCGATATGTCGCCTATAGAACGCAATGTATAGGTGGATAATTTTTTGCATAGGCGCACAAAAGAGAATACCGGTTATAGCGTGGATTTTTTAAGCACGTGACCATAACATTGGTGAAAGGGGCACGGTTTCCCAGCGCGCCGGCACGTTGAGAGTGGGAGTGAGGGTGCGCGCTTGGAGACCAGCCGTGAAAAGGCAAATGAAGCGGAGGAGAAGGGAGGTTACAGTAGGGAGGGAGCGGGTTTTCGTCGCCATGGCAGCTTCCAATCCAGGCATGCGGAGTACGGGACAGAAGTGGTAGCGTGCTTCTCTCTCTCTCTTTTCCCCATTCTCCTTTTGCCTTGTTTTATTTGTTGTGTGCGCTTCACCGTGTTCTAGTTACCATCTGAGTGCCCTGAGCACGTGTGTTTTGTTGAGCTCCTGTCACCATGGCGGCGGCGGCGTCTTCAAGCGGTGTGAAAAAACACTGTGGCTTATCGCTGAGAACAAGGAATGCATTATAAGGGAAACAGAGAGTGGGCTGAAGAAGGCATCGGTGGCAGCTAAACATGCCGTTTCAGACACAACCACGTCGACCATCTATAAGAACAAGGACAAACTGTGGCAGCAACTGCAGGCAAGATTTGTCTTCCCTGTCATGGAAGGGACTACGTACGTTGAAATACGAAGACATAAATGCAGCGCTGTTCAGATGGCTCCGGGTAGTTGGGGTTCAGAGCGTCCCAGTAAGTGGCCCCATGCTCTGACAGAAGGCTAAGTCTCTCTGAGCTTTTAGGCCACGACGACTTAACGGGTAGATCCAGCGTTTCAGAGATCGCCATGTCATCAGCTGCAAAGTGGTGTGCGGAGAAAGCGGTGATGTCGACGACGAGTCTATCGAAGTCTGGCTTCTCTTAAACTTGCAGAATATGCTGTCCACCTACATGGACAGACATATGTAATGCCAATGAAGCTGGCTTATTTTATAGCCTTCTGGCCAATCACACGCTTGCGCTGAAAGGCGAAGCCTGCTCTGGCCGCAAGGCCTCAAAGGAGTGCATAACTGTGTTGTTTTGTGCTAATATGGATGGAAGCAACAAGTGCCGCCTGGTTGTCATTGGTAAATCGGCAAGGCCACATTGCTTCAAAAAGCAAGAGTGCCTACCAATGACCTACAAATCCAATAAAAAGGTGTGAATGATGCAGGATTTGTTCACAAGCTGGCTTTGCTAGTTTGATGAGGATATGGTGGCAGAGAAGCGACAGGTCATGCTTATCCTCAACAATTGGCCCACAACATCAAGCTGGAGTTGACTGCAGTCAACTTGAAATTTTTGCCTGCCAACACGACAGCAAAATGTCAACATCTTGACCAGGGTGTCATCGCAACCATAAAGACGCTGTACAAAAAGTGCATCTGCGAGAGAGTTTCGCTGAGCATGCAGCAGCAGCAGCAGCCTCTTAAAGTGAATTTAAGGGGTGCAGTTGATATGGTGGTTGCTTCATGGTGGCAGGTAAAGGCCGATACCATAAGCAAGTGCTTCAATAGGGCAGGCTTCGTGCGCAATGCAGAGGCCCTGGAAGACGATGAGCAGAGCGATGCTGTCGCCGATCAGGCGCTCAGCACTGAAGAAGTGTGGTCCGGCCTCGTTGAGAGCAATTTTGTTACTGTCACAGATACCTTCCAAGAATTTGTCTATGCCGGGGAGTCAGAGTTTGCTGTCTGCAAGGAAGCGAGCACGGATGATGCGATTGTCGCAGTGGTGCGTGGTAGTGCGGAGGTTGTAACCGACGACGACTTGGACGGCGACCACGATGTCAACCCAATGCCAGAACCAGATTTTCCGTGCAAAGACACGTTGCAATATGCGTCTTTGCAGTTTGAGCGAGGAACCGCTTCTGTGCTTAAGCTCTGTGCAGGACAAAATTGTTCGAAGCACTATTTACTAGCATCGCCAGACAAAAATAACAGCGCTCATCCGCTGATGCGAGACTTAAGAACTCGGTTGGTTTCCATGCTCTGTTGGGATTGTATTGAATGTGTATGTGAGTGAAAAGTGCAGTGAATTGCTTTTAAATGTGGGTCACCTTTCTGGGATAGGCAAAGGCTGAAAAAAGTGTGCTTTGGTTATAACGTGGTGCCGCTTATAGCGTGGGTTTTTACAACTCCCGTGACTTACATTATAAACGGTCTACACTGTATAACAATGGGGTAGGAAAGGGAGGTGAAGGCAAAGAGGAGTGGTGTGATAGTGAGAAAGGGAAACGATGAGGGGAGAGTGTAAAGCATAGCATGACCACATATAGTGCATTATAGCAAGGAGGTGGCTAACAGAAGTGAAGGTGAGGATGAGAAGAGGAGGAGGGGAAGGCCACCTGCTCCACTGTGACCTAGCCTTGCGCTGCTAGTGCAAGCTGCCCAAAATTTTTTATTGCGACAGCAATTACATGGACAGTTTCGATGGGTTTTTGCCATCGCCGTCGTGTCCTGTATAAAGTCCAATTTGATGATAACCCGCACGCATCGTACGTTCTATCCGTGGGTGAAAGCACGCGAGCGAGGGCAATGAACGTGGCTGAAGCAGAGATCAGAGCCCAGCCCATCTCCGTCACTCAGAAGGCACATGTGATAACATCACCCTGCTCAGGAGGCCTGCGTCGGAGTGGAGAGAAAACACCAAACGCCCTGCCTATCTTTAATCTTTAACAAGCATGAAAAGAAGTGAGGGGTTGGAGTTGGGAGGGGGTGTTGTCGCTCGAGCAGCAACTGTGGACTTGGCGCATTTGCCATCGCTGGCGCGCACGCTATCTAAGGAGCCATCGGACGTGCTGCGTACTGCGTAGCAGCAGCTGTTTTAGCACCTGCTCTGTTTCAGGTGCCTCGCATATCGTGGCAGCGCCGTCAATGCTCACGCTACATAGGGCGCTACATAGGGCGCTACATAGGGCGCTACATAGGGCGAATGCGTTTACGAGGGCAAGAAGGAATGCACTCGCTTGATGCCGCTGTGCTGGGCCAAGTTATTCGATGATGCAATCTGCACGCTGCTTAGCGCAGTTGTGTGGTGTGATGCACGTGCCAGAAGGCATCAAAACAACACGACTTAGCTCGTGCCTCTTCTGGGCCACTGTCTCTGCCTCTCGACCATCACATGGTACTTTATGCACCTGCATGCTTACATTTAATAAACCCACGTTCACTGCTATTCATGTTGCCCCTAAAGCTGCTAGTGTCACTTCATATATCATGCATTGCTATCGTATTCATTGCTTCGCCCTTCTGGCGAAACTGTGATTTTTTTTTGGTTTCACATTGATCTTGAAGTTCCTGAAGTGAGTCTTTGAGACTGTTTTCAATTTTGTGAAAAAAAAAAAAAAACAGGCTATGTGGAAAGCTTAGCTACATGTGAGTCGTGGTTGCAAAGGTAGATTCAACTACCTTACCTGTGTCTTGCAGAAAAATGAGGAGGACCAAAGTGGCTTCGAGCGAGATCGAATCGAACATGCCAAGAAGATCATGCGGCCATTCGTTTTGCGGCGCCTGAAGCAAGATGTGCTGCAGCAGCTTCCTGTCAAGCACGAAGAAGAACGCTTCTGCATCATGACTCCTCATCAGCAGGCTTGCTACATCAACTTGGTGGCTGCTCTGTCAAAGGAGGTTAGTTTGATTTGCGATTGCCATTTTTGTTTGTGTTCTTGGTCCATGTAGTATCTCTTTCATGAGAACCTTTACCATGTTCTGCACTGTAGCCAAGTGGCTGAACTTACTGGGCGCCTAACCCTTTGAATAAATTTGGCGCCATCGCAGTTCAAAGAAAACAAGGAGGCCCAGTCTGGAATGCTGATGAAGTTGCGACGAGCTTCAAACCATCCACTTCTCCTGCGCAATCACTTTGACCTAGAGAAGCTGAGGACGATGTCACATGTATTGCTAAAGGTAGTATCTCTATTACAGTGCTCTTTAGATTCTCATCCTATTTGTGCTTCTTGCTCAAGTTAACACAAGCTGTTTTCAAATTGAAGCATTCTCTCATCAGGTGTTTTGTTGTGGGGTGCAAGAGAGAAAGGCAGATTTTATAATAGTGCCATAGCACCTCAGTGATGATGATTGTACAGGAGGTCAGCTGGGGCATCAGTGCCATTTTGTGTTGCCTATAAAAGCATATGTACAGTAGAATCTCGATGATACGATTACGGTTGATGCGAATTTCGCGATGATACGAATTTTAATGTTGTTTTGGATGGACTACGTTGTATAAAATGCACCGTCATTCGGTGTTATACGAACAGTTTCCCCAGCCATTGCGGATGATACGAACGCACGAAATGACCGCTTCACGCGAGCGGCTGACTCAGTTTTCTGACTGCAGATTTTTTCCGCGAGTTCCTTACTTCATTGGACTGGAAAATGGCAGCGGAAAACAGAAAAATTTTGCTTTTCGTCGACCCCAAAGACTGCAACTTCAGCAATGTCGCCGTAAGGTTCCTGCCCGCAAACACCACGAACCGTCTACAGCTGCTGGATGCGGGAATAGTCCGAAATGTGAAGCACAATTTCAAATGATTGCTTGTGCGGAGGCTCCTGGCAAAGATTGAGCACGAGGATGAAAACTTGCGGATTAGCCTGCTTGACACGTTACATTTCTTGGCCATGACCTGGGATAATGTGACCCAGGACACGATCGCGAACTGCTTTCGCAAGTGTGGATTTTTCGCGGAATCAGATGTGGCTCCGACGGAAGAAAACCAAGAGCCTGACGATGATTTGCACATCGAGGGTTGGGAGAATTTTGAAACTCGAGCTTCGGCGCGAGACTTCGTCACCGCGGACGACAACGTAGCGACCTGTGGGCTGCGATCCATCAAAGAATTGGTCGACGAGGCAAAGGATATTGAGCCTGAGAGTGATGGTGAAGATCTGATGATGGTGAAGAGTGATGGTGAGTGTGATCTCCTACCGTCAACGTCGCAAAACCTTGACGCCCTCAATGTACTGCGTCGCACCGTAAGCAATGGCAGCGTAAGTGAAGGAACCACAGCACGGTTTTATTCCTTTCAGCTTTCTTAAGGGACAGCGAAGTTAAAAAAGTTCAAAAGAACATCATGGACTTTTTAAGCAAGAAGTACTTGACCCCAATAAAGTTCTTGTTTATCTTCATGATCAGCTTTAACTTGTTTTGGCTCATATGAATTCGGGATGATACGAATATTTTATGTGCTCCCTACGAATTCGTATCATCGAGATTCTACTGTATACTGCTTCGTGTGTGGGCTTACAGGCACCCTCAAGCTGTTTTTCGCTGGTTTTTGCCTGGAGTGGCCACCAACTTTAATGCTGGAAATAAAACTGGCTTGATTTTTAGGGTTCACATAAGGATAACAGTTTCATGGTTGAAAGTGAAGGGAAGAAGAGGCTGGTCAAGTAAGGTATAATGTAAGAATTATCATGTAAAATATAGTCAGTGTAATTGGGTTATCTAGAAAATAATAAATAATGGGCCCTTAAATAAGAAGGAGTGATAGGATGCCTAATGCAAGCATTAATGCATTAGCTACTCTTGTCTACTTTTGCTAATGTGAATTTATGTTAAAGGGGCACTGACACGAAAATTTTCATCTGCTGTTTTTTCGCTGCAATATATAGCTGGGGGCCTGTTAGCCATAACACGGCACATCATTTGCTCCAGCACGCGTCAGATAATTATTTACGGCCTGTTTATTACCCACTAGTTTCAGTTTTGGTTTGGGAGAGCTCAAAAAACGACAAGGCGCCCGGTACAACTGGCGCCATCTAGCGCTCGCAATGGAGTAAACGAGTTCGACCACGTGAGCACACATAACCATGATGCACTTCCGCACGACAACTGCCGCGTGCTCGTTTTCTTTCGCCTGTCGCACGTCCTGCGCGTTGTTGTCGCTGTTGCTGTCATCGTTGTTGGGCTGGCAACTATTTTCTTGAGGTCTGGCGTCGCCGGCAGTCTACTAACGCAGCCGCAGCGAATAAGCAATGGCGGCTATGACGTCATCATTGCTAGCTGCACTGTCGGAGCACGGCTGCCGTGGTGACGTCGCGGAAAGTTGGGGTCCCCTTCAGGTCACCTTTGCTGTTGTCGATTTCGCGATGTACAGCGTCTAGCGCTCGATTGCGCATGCGAACTTCAATATTCATTTAAATTACCTTCGGAGCTGTGTTGGCCATTGAGATTTGGTAGATGACATCTACATGTTCACGAAAATCGATCTCACAGGCTATCTTAGCAGCGAAATTTTGGTGTCAGTGCCCCTTTAACATGTGTTGCTGTTGAGTACGACGAGCTGCTTGTGCTTAGCACATACCAAAAGGTTCCTCTTAGGACAGTACACGACAATTTTTTTTTCTGCATAGGAAGCGACACATTTTGACGGACACATATGTTACTTGTGTGACAAAAGTAGCTCAATAGCGCATGGCAGTGCATATTTTTGAGATCTGTTATATTGTTCGGTGTATCATAGCTGAGTGGCTACTATGCTACAGCAACACAACAGTGTTACCTGTCTAAACAAGACAGACATTCATGGAACTACAGAAGCCTTTAAAAGGGTTCAGAAGTGGTTGAATAATGGATGTCACTGAAAAGAGATGAAAGTGCTCACTTTGTAGAGTTTCCTACTAAAGTAGCCCTTGCACTGTGGTCATTGGACTATCACGGGTGTGATGACTAGCCTGTGCGTATGTGCTATTCTCAAAGAAAACGAGTTCTGTTACGATAAGTGTGGTTTTTGTGCATGCTGTTTCTGACATAGTTGTAGCTTTGTTTACTCTGCTTTACCTACTGTGGCTAGCTCAAAATTGAAAACAGTCCTATATTTATGAACACGGAAGGAACTCTGCTCAAGCATGATCATAACTGTGAATTGTGGCTTCTGTAATGCAGTGCTTTAGTGAAAATGATCAGTTTGCAATGTCGCAAAGCATGTTGTCAGAGTAATGAAATTGGAGCAAATCCGTACCCGCCATTCCCATGCTGGCTGAGCACTTATACTTTTGCTGCTCTTATCAGCTGAATTGCCTCAATAAGTTAATATTCCAGAAGGGGCGTACAAGTACTCTAGAATACTACTTGTACAGGCAAACTGTCACTCAATTATAAGGGAGTAGTGCCATAGCACTATATGACGAAAATGGGCACCCTGCTTGCCACATTGGCTTCATTCTTTGTGTAAGGTCACGACCAGAACACTTCTAGTGTATGTTTGTGTAGGTGTCTAAATATTTGTAGATGTTGAGTTTTTAATAATTTGCAGTTCTCTTTTTGTTTTCTCAGGAACCAACTTACGTTGATGCCAATCCTGACCTAATATTTGAAGACATGGAAGTGATGTCAGACTTCGAGCTGCATACACTCTGTACCAAGTTTCCTGTAAGAGAGCCTCACTTTATTTATTAAGCCACATGCCCACTTCTGCTTGATTTACAGTACATTATATAAATTGCACCTGTGCCACTGTAGCTTCGTAATGAAAGTCCCACAGTATTTAGGTCAAGGACGCGAGCTTGATTCTTAGCCACTGTGGCCATACTCACAAACGCACCTTCACTCAATGCTCCTCCTCGACTTCACCGAGTCGAGGCGCAGCGCCTTCCTCCCCTCAAGGAGCCGCTGGGTTTCAAGAACGCCACTCGAGCGCTCCTCCGCCAAGAGGCTGCTCGAGAAACATTCCTTCACTTGAGTTACGAAAGACGCGTCTGGTAGCGAGAGTGTACAGCCCAATACTACAATAAGTACGAGAATTTTCGGTTGAAATGCTAGCCAACGATTTAAAAATTATCACCTATTATTAAATACATGTTGCACTAGAAGTTATAAGTGAAATTTCAAACATTATCAGCTAGTTTCGACAGCAGGCGATGCTACGTTCATCCAAGCCACGCCAGAGCCGAATCCGCTGGGATAGCATGACCGGACAGGTCCGGATGTGCGACTGTTGTTCGCGTATTGTGTGCGCGCGCCAGATTTTATCTTGATGTTCTGTGGTGCGCTGTGCAAGCTGCTTGTTGCATCGTGGCGTACCGACTCCAAAGGAGCGCTGCAAACATTGTACAACTACGTGAAGAAAACTAATCATCAACCCGTTTCTGCCGACATTGCCTATTTACACCACCTAGCTTTTACCGTAGGACAGTGCATTACATTTCAATGGATACCAGCTCACTGCGACATTCTGCCCAACGAAAAAGCCGACGAAGCAGCACGTAACGGTCTTCGATATCAAAACTATAAGCGAATCTGTTTCACCAACTCTGATGCTTCCCATATGGCTAAACGATTCGCTTACGAATAAAGGAGCCGGCTATGGAAGTTACTGACACATCATCACACTTCCTTATACTCAGTCGACCCATATCCCAAATCAAAACTACAATCCAACATTCCTCGACATTTGGAAACTTTGTATCATCGACTACGGCTGAACATTGCATATTCAAACGACTTACGGTACCGCTTCCATCACGAGACAAGCCCACACTGCAGCAACTGTGGCTCTACTGAAACCGTAGAACATATTTTATTTGAATGCAGAGCGAACAGTGATGAGCGTGCGCTCTATGAACATTGCATGCAGTCACTTACACAGCTCCCTTTATCACCTCAGTGTGTTTTAGGCCCTCTAGATTGCCCCACACAACAGAGACGTGCGATGGACTTTTTGTTTACATATTTAAAAAGTACAGGTCAACTCGATAGACTTTAACTTTATCTCCGTCGTCACCATCACTCACCCATCATGCAACACATCCTATCACATCACTGCGGGTTGGTGAAAACGTTAACTATCTTTGGACGCAATTAGGCATCAGTCAGAAACACAAAGTCCAACTTTTTTTCTCTTTTCTTTTTCACTGTCTCTTGCACTTCTTTCGCTCCCCAAACTCCCACGCCACGAGTAGCATGTCAGCGCTCCCCAAACTCCCAGAGTAGCATGTCAGCGATATTTCAACGCCGGCTAAATTCTCTGCCTTTTGATAAAGAGCTCTCTCTCTCTCTCTCGTGGCGTCCTGATTGCCCTGACAGACGGCGACATGAGCAAGAACGACAGCGTCACGCGCGACGGCGGTAAGACGACCGCACGGAGGTTCGTTTACACTCGCGAAGAGTGCGAATTACTGTGTAATTTGGTGACGCGCCACAGATCGGTAATTGAAAACAGAAACACCGACAGCGTGTCCAAGCGCACTAAGGACAGTGCCTGGGAGAAACTTTTATACGGATGTGGTGCTTTTATACGGATGTGGGTGCAGTCTATGCACCCTGTCACCCCGGGGAACTTCGAAATTCGGTGGAATTGACCATCGTCTCACGGAACCCGTCACGGTGTCGGGGAACTTCACGACGGCTGGGAACAAATACTTCGCGATCACCCGCGACACACGTTCGATGATGCGGCTCACTGTCAGCTGAAACGCATTCACCAGGTCGCCCGCCACTACTTGAAACGTGCCTGCTCCATAAAAGCGTAGCGCAATCAGAAGCTGCGTCATTGGTGGAAGAGGGTGGCCACGGTTGCTGCAGCTCTCGTCAAGGGGCAAGCAGTCAAGCAGCTTCTTCACGCTGCACTTCGTGAAGCGATAGCGCGCCAGAAATTCGCTGTCGGTGTAGTGCTCCATTGGATTTATCCGGTCCCTCAACCGTCGTCGTGGTATGCCTACGCAGTTTTCTACGTCTTCAAACAGCTCGCCGACGCGGAGCACATAGTCGACAAACGGAGCGTAATCCGCCATGATCCTTCACTCAAGGAGAGGTTCAAGGTAGCTCTGGCCCTACCTTGACTATCTCGAGTAAAACGCTCGAGATTTCCTCAAGTCGAGGAACGCTTCGAGTGGAGGGCGATCTGTGAATTGGAAAACCGCCCTCAAGGAGCGTTTCGAGTGAAGGGTCGAGTCGAGGAGCGTTTATGAATACGGGGGTTAGCCACTGTGGCCATACTACACTCAAACGTCGTGAAGTTGAAGGGAGACATGGAAATACTTTGTTATATCCATTATTTCGTTATGAGCATTATTGCCCTTAACTGCAATATTTGCTATTTGGGTCTTTAAAGTGCAAATAAGATAGCACCATGGCTTGCAATGAAGTCACACATGTGATAAAAAATTTGTAAAGGCAGTAAAGTGAACACCGTGCAAATTGGCCGCCAGCACGACAGGCCGTGTTTTGTCGCAAAGTGATCATTTTTCGTTTCTGTTTAGCCCGTGGCTTGTACACGCTACCATAAAACCAGAGAAACGGCAACACTGTCAAACACTCAGCAGTCAAAATACACTAGTCGTGAATGAGTGGCACGCCGCGGGCTACTAAGCTCGCAGTCTTTGCCGCTACAATGTACACGACATGTAGGCCAGCGAACTTTGCTGCGCCGACTTGGTTCAGCCGGCTAGCGTTCACCAAGTTCGCTCTGTAACTGTTGCACTCTCGGAGGTCATGCCCAGCTACATCAGCATTCAGTAGTGTTAGCAGGTGGCCGTAAGGAGACAAGTGCGGAAAGCAACGGCGCACCGTCACACTTGTCCTTCGTGTTTCTACTACTGGTCGTCTGAATGTGCAGTTAGCAGCACCTCTGAGATTGCCTAGTGGTGATCTCGGAGACCGTGCTTTGACGTCGAGCTGCTGCTGCTGCAAAAAAAAAAAAAAAAAAAAAAGAAGCAGGGATGGCGAGTGATGACCACAATAAGACAGAGGAAGGCAAGTAGTATACGTGTGCACCGCTGCTTGCACTCGGCTACACATGGCAGCGTGCGGCAGTTTCATTGGGTCACGGAATTTTTTAATCGCCACACTGATTGGCTGCCAGGCACCATGGGGGGCGATTTTCTTGGTGCGAGCACGCGCTGATTTTCGGTTCTGGAGGTTATCTTAATTCATTATATCCATTGAAAGTTCAACTTTAGTTCGTTAAAATGAGGGCTTCAGATGTATGTCTGTCTATGGAGATTTCAACGAGAATTTACTTTGTTATATCCAGTTACGTTATGATGATATATGAGTGTATTTTGTTAAGAGGCAAATTGCAAAAATGCCAGTATATGTACTTGTATTTATATGCGTATCAAAGGACCCCAGGCGGTTAAAATCAATACAGAGGCCCCCTGTGTAGCATGCCTCAAAAGGTATCTTTATTGTGGTTTTGTTATGCCAAACTCCAAAATTTAATTGAAACATTTTGCCATAAATTATCTGTTGATTTCCACCTCCAGTAGTAGTAGCACTTGGTGACTGAGCTTGAATAAAGTGTCTGGGCCGTAACATTGAATCCACCGTTCATTGAATCAGTAAGTCATTTTTCAGCCAGTGTACCTATCCTCCTGTATCGATCACAGCAATAAGGTAGCCATTCCTCTTTGTCGCACTGACATGTTCCTGCATTCTTTTACGCCAAAAAGATGTTTGGAGTGGAACCACCTTCCCTCTTCTATCACCACCTTAGCAGATGCATCATCATTCAAGACCGCTGTAACAGATCATCTTTTAATATGACTCAAATTTTGCTGTCTTCATTTGTCTTTTTGCTTTGTTTTGTGTTTTACTGCTGTTACTCTCTGTTTCTCTTATCCTTGTCCTTATAGGCTTGAATGTTTTTTTTTATTATTATTATTATTTGTAACCCATGTACCCACCCCCTCTTTAATGCCCATTGGGCCCTGAGGGTATGATAACGAATAAATAATTAATAAATAAATAAATATGTGACATGCTGCCAAATTAATGGCGTGAGCAAAGAGCAGAAGACACTGGGAATGGCACAGCCAGTGCTGTACTTTGTTCACATATGTTACCATGTAACCCAGACGCACACGCAGTGTTAATCTGTTGTTCTGTACCTCTCTTTACCGTTGCTGTTCCTGGACCTTTGAATGTGTGGATGTTCTCACTGTGTGTACATGAATAGCAGTCCCCTGTTTCCACGGAATACCATTCTGAGCTATGCAGCCCATTTATGGTCCCACACACCATGATTTCAAGCACTTTTGGTGCAATTTCTTCTTTGTAACCGCACTAAAAAAAAAAAAAAAAAAAGCGTGGTACAGTGGGAAAGCTTCTGCAGAAGTATGTTTGTTCAGAGTGTAGTATCTGAAAGGAGGTGCTTGTGTTCTCAAACCATTGCTCTCAGCTGGGGAAACAAGTTTCACACTACACTTTGCACTTATAAGGCACATCCGTTGTGTAAGATGGTCCTCAAAAATTTAGTGATAAAGCTGTGTCTTATACACCAGTAACTAAGGCAAGCTGATGATGATGATGATGATAAACCAGGAAGTACAGTTATTCAACATTGCTGTTTAACCGTAAAGAGTTTATCCCTCCTGTGCACTCATATGAATGTGGAACATTTGTCTTTTTGGTTTTCTGCCAGGTCCTTCACGAGTTCAAGCTTGATGATGACAAAATTCTCGATTCTGGCAAGTTTAGAGAGTTAGATTCCTTGCTGCAAGAACATAAAGAGAAGGTGGGTCCTTCTCTTTCTTTTTTTCCCTGCCTTTCTCTTTAATTCCAGGTTTTGCACTGTTTTGTCACCCATGGTTAAGATCTTAAAGGGGTCGTGAAAGGAATTTGGAGATGCCCATTTGTAATTTTCACTGCTTCAATATGCATTCGACAAGCCAAAATATTTTGGTGAAATATTCATTGCACATTTAATAACGCCCATTTGAAACCCCAGTGTTCTTGCACTCCCAAAATGACTATGTGACACTACCGGCCGGCATGGCACTATTCGGTGATTTTTAAGGTCAAAGGTATAGTGAACTTGCGTTTGCTCTAAAAGAATAGATTTACTTGAAAGCTAGAAAGAAAGAAAATACTTAGAAACCGTGCAGTGCCACTGTTTGGAAGCAAAGCTACAGCACGTTTTGTTTTCCCGTGGCCTCTGAGGGCGCACCTGTCTCGGAGGTCTGGTCGCTACTAACGTGATGTCACCTGCAGAGTTGAGGGGAACCGAAGCCGTGTTTTTTATCAACCCAGACGGTGCAACGGAACGATGCATATTGTTGATTGGAGGGTCATGATCCGGAATACGCACTTGGTACAAAATGTTGAGAAAACGTTTCACGACCGATTTAAACGTTTTGTCTTGTGCTGTAAGATCTTCATCAGGCTTTTTCTGAAGACAGATCCTATGATTTCGTAATAACACTAAGCATTTATTAGCATCATAAAAGAAATTTAGTGTCCTGTTACGTCAAAATTTATGTTCATTGTGTGCCTGCATGCACAAGCTTTATTGTTAGAGTTTACAATCAGTGCGATGGGAGTCGGTTGATATTTCCTGTATGACAACTCTGCAAAAACTAAGCAGGGTCTTCTGCATCGGTAGCGCAGATTTTAACCAAAGAGGACACAGCATTCTCATTGCAGTAACCAATTATGTTCTGCTGAGCGGCTCTTAAATTTTTTTGACGAGAATGCACAGGTATAGTACAAGAGCATTTCTAATACAGTGCTTTTTAAAACAAAGTGCCTAATGATGTCACTGCCAACATTATTTGTGCTGTCTACCCCTCTGGTCACCCAGCATTCCACTAAAAATTGTACATTGCGCAGGCAAACTACATTTCTTCAGTGTGGATCAAAAGCACATGAAAACTGCATTTTTTTTAGAAGGCGGTCTGTTGCTTCTGTGATGCATAATTTACCCTCATGTGCCTGTTACATTTCTTGTGCTTTTTACTCCAGAAAAATCGTCTGCTAATATTCAGCCAGTTTACCATGATGCTGGACATCCTGGAGGTATATCTCAAGATCAGGGGCCACAAGTGGCTGCGTCTTGATGGCTCGACCTCTGTGCCTGACAGGTAAACAATGCTATTTCAAGGTTATCTGCATCTTTGTTTTACATTCTTGAGAAGACATTAGTCATGTATGTGACGTACGTAGCGAGGAAGCGATGGAAGGCGAAGGCGATGAAGAAGAAGGGGCGCGTGCAGTAGAATAAACCATGGCGCATCAACCACGGAACGGCTCCCGTCTATAGCGTCACACGAGTCGGCAGGATGACGACCTGGCCGCGACTGCGTCAGCTTCACGTCATCAACAACGCTGTCAACACCATGCCGTGACTAAACGTCGACCGTGTAAGGAGACATCTGTTCTGCACAACGACCACCTCCATGGCAGCATCGCTTGCGGACCTCGAGATCCCCAAGTACGCCGGAACAGCGGACGATGGACCCGTGGAGGACTGGTTAAACCTCTACGAATTCCACGCTACCGCTGCATCATGGTCGGAACGGGACATGGTCGCGAAGTTCAATGACTACGTAACCGGTGAGGCCTTCCGATATTACCTGACGTACATCTTCCAAAACGACGAAACGTGGAAGAAGATTAAAGAGGAAATGATCACCCGATTTAAAGACTACAGTGTAGATTCTCCTATTACCAACCAGTTCGACACATTTCGAGTCAGCCGTGGAAGTTATAAACATCTTTCATGCAGTCATTATGATTCCCGAAAAAGACCGCATATTATTAAATCGTCGACAAAAATCCCAGACTTTCAACGCTCAGGATATACGGCGCACACTCAAACGCCTGGTCTCAATCTGCAGTTATCAAGAGACAATGTGAAGCCAGTGATCCCTGAACAGCAATCAACTCGCAATTTCAGACGTGTGAAGCCAGTGCTCCCTCAACTGTCATCAAGTCGTGTTTCTAAAAGGCCCAACCTTCCACCAGCTTTCCCATCATTCCCGCCTGCTGAAAAGTCGCCAACGTCTACCACTTCGCTTCGCTGTAGTGCTGGAGTCACTACTCAACCATGGCATGCATTTAGTTCGTCGTCTCGCACACGTAGGCCACCACCTGGGTTTGCAACAAATGCCTCTTCTGTGGCTCGCAATGGCCCCTGCATGCCTCGCAGGGCTACTGCGTCCACGATAGACGGGCTTATGCGCAGGGAAGATACTAAACCATGTGACAGTCCTTTCGTGTTGGCTGACGAGCTACAGGGCCTTAGCGCTACAATTCCGCAAAAAGCCATGCCTGCTCATTCAAAGGCTGGCCAGACCATGTCTTCTGCGACAACAATCACCGCTCAGCCATGTGAAGATCGAAGCGACATGGAAGCATCAGTCAACATGAATCTCAACTATTCTAGTAAAAAGGCACTTACCGTTCCTGATGACAGAGAGAAAACTTATTCCCACCCAGCACATTGCGCTGAGACCTACAAGAGCGCATGTTCTCTAGACAAGGAACAGTATTCGTTTCCATATGAAAGACCCGAACTACTCACCGCCGGACCTCTAACTGAGACGAAGTTTCTGCAGAACTCTCTTGAGAGAGTTAGTTATCAAGAACCACCAAACAGCTCAGAAGCTTCGAATGCACGGAGCACCGCATATTACCGTGTGACAGATGCGTTCTCAACGAACGGTATCGTACAAGCGTCTGGAAAGCCTTCCAGCACAATACCTTCGCTGAAGTGTAATCCTCAGGGTACTTTACCGTGCATCACCAACCTGTTGAACACATCGAACTCTGTAGAGAATGAGAGCTTGCCTGAAGGAGTGTCACATCAGCGACAGTCACAGCAACCGCGACAAAGGCACCTACAAAGAAAACGACGAATGCAAATTTCATCGAAAGTTCAATTACGGTATAAAGAGGGATGCCGAACGGCAAGCATGCCGAACAACAGAAGGCCACTTCATGATGTAAGCAGACTTCACAGAATAGGAAAGCGGCCTAGATATCTTCTACAACCGAGACCAGGGCTGCACCTACGACCGAAACAACCGCGACACCACCACCAGAAACGACGAAAAAGGCATAGAACTACCCGTTCTACTCCACAGGAACGCAATCATCGCCCGATCAGCTTCAGTCGACGAACACGAAAACTGGGAGCACAAACAGTCCAGTGCCTACGGCATGCGAGCTGCCGATGCAACAACGTGTCCCAACATTATTCAACTATGACCTTTCTACAAGTTGTGTCCTCAGTATTACCGATGTGCTGTGCATGCTTACGTCGTCCGCAGCGCAGCAGCCAGCCTCGGCCGCCAGAGACCTCGATTTCTCCGGACTGCGCCACCCTCCGCTTTGAAGCTTTTGCAAGTTTACGGAACTCACTTGGAACATGTGGAACTGTCTGTGCATTGTGACTTTTCCTTCTTGTGTGGGTTTCATTTCCTTGTTTTTTTGATACTCTTGCTGCTTTTACTTCTTTCGGGGGGAGGGGGAATCATGTGACGTACGTAGCGAGGAAGCGATGGAAGGCGAAGGCGATGAAGAAGAAGGGGCGCGTGCAGTAGAATAAACCATGGCGCATCAACCACGGAACGGCTCCCGTCTATAGCGTCACATGTATATATTAAAAATGTATCGAAGTATTAGACATTGTAGTGTATAGAGCATGTTCACAGGGCAAGGAGTAACATTTTGGCAACTGGCGCGTACGCTGATGGATGGGCGCATAGCGTTTCCAAACAATTTGTGCGTGTTATAGGCCAACCTGTGGGCCATTTTCTCTTTTTCACCTGTATACCGGCCATGCAAACTCAAGCATTCACCGAAGCCAGTGGATTGCTAGATCAGAGATGGTGCCACCTGTTGGGCAACATGGCGGCGTGCACAGGAGCATCTATAGACTATAATATCCAACATATGCATATTGTCGCGATGCAGAAAAAGCACAGATCAGCAGCAGGAATCACGAACACAGAGCTGGTCACTTTAATTGAAAAGAACACTGAGTGATCACGCAGGGATCTCGTCTTCTTCTTCTAAGTTCCCGTGATCTTCTTCTTCTTTTGTGCGTGGAGACTGGATGTGGCATTTGCCTCCCTCCATGGAGACAGCATCGTCCCAATGCTCGACTGCAATACGCCGCAGTAGAAATGTAGTGTGGCACACATTATTCAGAGCAGTAGGGCTTCATACGCACAATGTGCACAACATCCGGTTTAGGAGGACGCGTTCTTGAGGAGCTATGAGGTATGACTTCATAGTTCACATCGCTGAGGCGTCGCACAACCTCATACGGACCGAAGTACCGCTTCATTAGTTTTTCCGAAAGTCCGCGTCGACGAACAGGAGTACAAACCCACACTTTCTCGCCGGGTTGATAGGTCACAAATCGGTGCCGCAGGTTATAACGTTTTGCGTCAGAATTTTGTTGCCTGGTGATACGGACGCGCGTGAGCTGGCGCGCTTCCTCTGCACGCTGAGTGAAAACATCGGCGTCCGTATCCATGTCGTCGCAGTCATGCAGTAACATTGCGTCAAGCATAGTCGTCACCTCTCGGCCATAAAGAAGGCTGAATGGCGTCCTTCGCGTCGTTTCTTGCTGTGCGGTGTTATAGGCGAATGTAACGTACGGTAGAATGTCATCCCGATTTTTGTGGTCGACGTCAACGTACATACTGAGCATATCCGCCATAGTCTTGTTCAGGCGTTCCGTGAGACCGTTAGTCTGCGGGTGGTAGGCCGTCGTCTTTCTGTGAGCTGTGCCGCTGAGATCAAGTACGGTCTTGAGCAGTGTAGACGTGAAGGCAGTACCTCGGTCTGTTATTATTACTGTAGGAGCTCCGTGCCTCAGAACGACGTTTTCAATGAAAAACCGTGCTGCTTCTACTGCCGTGCCGCTTGGTAAAGCTTTCGTCTCTGCGTAGCGTGTTAGATAGTCTGTAGCTGCTGTGACCCACTTGCTGCCTGAAGACAAATTTGGAAACGGTCCCAGAAGGTCCATCCCTATTTGGGCAAAAGGCACCGGGGCGCACTTGAACTGGTTGCAATAACCCAGCTGGTTTTAAGGGTGGCGACTTCCGTCGTTGACATTCGAGGCACGTGCGCACGTAATGTTTCACAATCGCCGTAAGCCTTGGCCAATAGTATTTCTGCTTGATTCTGGCCACTGCGCGTGTGTATCCGAGGTGACCAGACGTCAGCTCATTGTGGCGGGCTCCCAGTACTTCGTCACGCATAGACGTCGGGACGACGAGCAGATAGGTGCTTCCGTTAGATGAAAAGTTCTTTTTGTAGAGCACGTCGTCGCGCAAGCAGAAGGATGGTAGGTTTCTTGCAAATGGCCGAGGCACTCTAGTGGTCCGTCCTTCCGGAAAATTAATGAGTGGAAGCAGGTCGGTGTCTTCACGTTGCTGACGCGAAATGGTAACCGTGTCGACAACCCCTACGAAAGCCATGTCGTCATCATCTGTGTCTTGGTGCTCTATCGGTGACCTTGAGAGGCAGTCAGCGTCGGAGTGTTGTCGTCCGGATTTATAGACCACCGTCATGTCAAATTCTTGAAGCCGTAAACTCCACCGTGCTAGCCGACCACATGGGTCCTTCAAGTTGGTCAGCCAGCAAAGGGAGTGATGGTCGCTTACTACTTGAAAGGAACGGCCATATAGGTATGGCCGAAACTTCATAACCGCCCAGACGACAGCAAGACATTCCTTTTCGGTCGTAGAGCAGTTAGATTCAGCACGCGAGAGCGTTCTACTTGCGTATGCAATTACTCGTTCCGCCGAGTCTTGCCACTGGACGAGTACAGTCCCAAGGCCTACGTTGCTGGCATCCGTGTGAATCATGGTGGGAGCGTCTTCGTCAAAGTGGGCTAGCACAGGAGGTGTCTGTAGGCGCTGTCGGAGATGATCAAATGCCGCTTGTTCTTCTTCGCCCCCATACAAATGCGACGTTGTCCTTTGTCAGGCGTGTTAACAGCGCAGCGAGGTGCAAGAAGTTGGCTATAAATCGTCGGTAGTATGCGCAGAGGCCTAGAAAACGCCTAACTGCTTTCTTATCCGTTGGTACTGGACATTTTGCAACGGCCGCAATCTTGTCGGGGTCAGGAAGAACACCTTTGTGGCTCACAACATGGCCTAGGAATTGAAGTTCTTCGAAACCGAAATGACATTTCTCCGCTTTCAGTGTTAGTCCGGCGGACCGAATTGCTTGAAACACCGACAGAAGCCTTCTTAGGTGCTCCTCAAACGTTTCTGAAATGACGATGACGTCGTCTAGATACACTAAACACGTCTGCCACTTTAGGCCAGACAGAACTGTGTCCATCAGCCTTTGAAACGTTGCCGGAGCAGAGCACAATCCAAAGGGTAAGACCTTGAATTCATAAAGTCCGTCAGGCGTCACGAAAGCGGTCTTCTCTCTGTCTCGTTCGTCGACCTCAATTTGCCAATAACCGCTCTTTAAATCCATCGATGAGAAGTAGCGTGCATGCCTCAGCCGGTCCAGGGAGTCATCGATACGGGGTAATGGGTACACGTCTTTCTTTGTGACCCGGTTCAGTTTGCGGTAGTCCACACAGAAGCGTAGGCTACCGTCCTTCTTTTGAACTAGTACAACCGGCGATGCCCAAGGACTTTTTGACGGCTGGATGACGTCATCGTCAAGCATCTGCTTCACTTGTTGTTGGATAGCCTCGTGTTCTTTAGGTGAGACACGATAAGGGTTCTGCCTGATGGGTCGTGCCGTCTCCTCCGTTATAATACGGTGCTTTGTGAGTGGCGTTTGATTGACCCGTGAAACCGACGAGAAACAGTCTTGAAACTGGTTCAAAAGGTCAAGAAGACGCGACCTCTCCGACGGCGGTAAACTTGCGTTCACATCAAGAACAGGTGGTGCTATAGAAGTGTCCTGCTCGCCCTGCTGTACTGCAAAGCATTCGCGGTACTCTGCAATTCCGTCGAGGTAAGCAACTGTAGTGCCTTCGGTAATGTGGCGCCGTTTCTTGCAAAAGTTCGTCAGAAGGATATCGGCTTGCCCATGCACCACACTGATGAGACTTCTGGCTACAGCAACACCTCGAGTGAGCAGAAGTGCAGGGACTTGCTCAGCGACGCCGTCTCCATTATGCTGCGTGGTGCACCTGACAGGGACGAGGCGACAAGATAACGGCGGCACGGTCACGTCCTCAAGGAGGCACAAGGGCTTTCGCTGTAGTTGTGCAGTTTCATCCTTCGAAAATGTCAGCAGACCTTCTTGTATATTGATGATTGCACCGTATTCGCGCAGGAAATCCATACCCAAGATGGCCTGTTTGCAACACTCGGGAAGAATAACAAAAGTTGCGACGTATGACGATTCCTCTATGCCGATCCTTGCTGTGCACTTTCCAATGGGTGTCAGTAGCCGGCCACCAGCTCCCCTAATCTGCGGCCCCGTCCACTCTGTTCTAACTTTCCTTAGTTTATGCGCCAAACTCTCACTCATAATTGAGAAGTCCGCACCAGTGTCTACCAGAGCCGTCGCTTCGTAACCGTCGACTGTAACTCGTATTTCGGCGCTTACAATTTCGGCGCTCGTCAAATCGTCGGACTTTGTCGGCTCTTCCTTCATTCGCAATGGGGGATTTTCAGATTTTCGACGAGTGGCAACCTCCGCCCCAAAGGTCGCTGCTTTTAGTTTCCCCGGCGGGGGCTGGGAGATCGCCCTCTGGCAACATCAGCGGCACTTCGTCGAGTTAGCGGAGAAGAAGAACGTCCAGGAGAGGGGGAGCGTGGCCTGAAAACAGGGGAATCGTCGTGCCAGCTTGACCCATTCGCGTCGACGTTGGGTCGGCTGTTCGAGCGGCGAGGAGCAGCGGATGGAAATCCTTGCCCTGCGACTCGATAAGGGCAATGGTGACAAACGTGGCCTGCTTCTCCACAATTGAAGCACAGGGGCCTGTAGTCCGGAGTGCGCCAAATGTCAGTTTTTCGGAGCGGTGGTCGCGTTGGAGCTCCCCTGTAGTACCAAGGTACTGTCGGCGGTTGCTGCTGGTAATACTGCGGTGTCGGCGCAATAGGCGGCGGCTGCTGCTGGTAATACTGCGGTGTCGGCGCAATAGGCGGTGGTTGCTACTGGTAGTACTGCAGTGTCGGCGCAATAGGCGGCGGTCGACAGACAATTTCTGCGTAGCTGGGATTACGCGTTTCGATGGGTTGTTCGGGAGGTGAAAGCGCTTGCCTTACCTCCTGGCGCACAACTTCGGAGACGGACGCTACCGTGCGTTCACTCGGCGTAGCGAGGAGCTTCTTCACCTCTTCACGGACTATGTCTCGTATGAGCTGGCGCAAACCCTCGTCAGTTGCTGGAACCGCCGGCACGGCTGCGGCGCTGGTTGATACACTGCTGTTGACACGGTCATACTGACGGTACCGTAGCTGTAGTGCACGTTCGATGGCCGTCGACTCCTTCAAAAATTCGTCAACATTTGTTGGCGGGTTTCGCACAAGACCGGCAAACAGCTGCTCCTTCACACCGCGCATGAGGTGACTGAGCTTCTTCCTCTCGGACATATCCGGGTCTGCTCGACGAAATAGACGGGTCATGTCCTCAACAAACATGGCCACTGTTTCGTTGGGCTTCTGAACGCGAGATTCGAGTAGTCGTTGAGCTTGCTCTCGCCTTTCGCTGCTTCCGAACGTGTCTAGAAACTTCCGGGTGAATTCTTCCCAAGATGACCAGTTTCCCTCACGGTTTGTGAACCACGTTCGGGCGCCGTCCAGAAGAGAGAAGTACATGTGAGCCAACTTTTGACCGGCGTTGGCGCTCCAGCCATTCACACTGGCCACGCGCTCGAACTCCTCGAGCCAGTCCTCGGCGTCTTCATAGGCGTTGCCGTGAAAGGGCGGAGGCGATCGAGGATTCGAAACAGTCACCTGTGTCGGGCCTGGGTTTGCCATGGCTTGGGTACTCCTCTCGGACACAGTTGCATCCTCTGGTAGCGGACCGCACTCTGGGCTCAGGCCTAACAGGCGGCGGCTGGCGCGGTGAACTGGCGTTTCAACACGCGGAACTCGCTCTGGACTGGATTTGGTGCTGCGAAGAGGTGTTCCGAACATTTACCCAGCACCTCCACCAGTGTCGCGATGCAGGAACAGCACAAATCAGCAGCAGGAATCACGAACACAGAGCTGGTCACTTTAATCAAAAAGAACACTGAGTGATCACGCAGGGATCTCGTCTTCTTCTTCTAAGTTCCCGTGATCTTCTTCTTCTTTTGTGCGTGGAGACTGGATGTGGCAATATTATCCACAATATGGACCTCCCTACAAAACTTCTTTGTCATTTTATCAGCTTTAACAAGGTTCTGGTGTTTACATGCATGACATTCAAGAAATATATCGCTGTATGCATGCAGTAGTAGCCTATCATTAAGTGAATATCTGTGGCATGTACAGAAGTTGAGTTTTGGTTGGGTGTGCTGTATAGTCAATTATAATCCAAATGTAAGAGATGTGTTTAGTTCAGCTGACAACTCATAATTCATAATACGTGATAAATGTGAATAAGTCCTAAATATTGAATGTCTGAAGATTCAAATAAGTGCACTGGGAGAAAGAAGGGGCACTTGTGTGTTAAGGACCCTGGGCTAGGGAGAAGTAGTTGATGCGCTGCTGCACACATTTCCGCTTACAGGGGACCAAGTCCGTGTGCGTTTCTCCCAGTTTATGACAACGTAAAGGCCACAAATGCATGAGTTTGATCCACATGTAACGGCTCTGAAGCACACAGCACATAATCCGAGTCAGGGTCACTTTTTGACAGTTGGTAACTTCCACAATTGTTTCGTAATTGTGCCACTTTTCACAGTACACCGCACCACGGTGTTTACAGTGTCTTCAAATGTAATGGCAGCAGGAATCGCCACACCGCAGCCTCACAGGTGGTCAATAATGTCCAATTTTCAGCTCGTGATTGGCAACAGTTCAGGCTCCTTTGCTGCGAAATCGGGTTCATTATCAAAGGTAAATTCAGTATTACAGAAGCAGTTGATGGTTTCATCTGCTCACCCTGTCTTCGGGGCTTCTGCAACTATGCTCCATTGTCAGCTTTGTGTTCTTACCCCATTTCATGATCATTGTCATGCTGTTCAGCGCAGACTGCAGGGCAGTCTTGGGCAGTAACTAGGTACTAGTAGCGCGTTTCCAGTAGCTAGTTACTTTTTTTCAGTAACTTATAACTGTAACTAGTTACTTTTAATTTTGAGGAACTTGTAACTGTAAATACCGCTACAGTTACTCCCTTTAAAGAATTGACGCATCTCCACGAAGTGAACCATGACGAGTGGGCGAAGCACTGGGGATCGTTCGGTGTTACCGTAAATCAGCTGTGACATTGCCCACTCATGCATGTAAGTGAGTGACAACGCGTGTGTATATTTACACGTGCGTTGTCATTTATGCTTCCGGTCTTTATGAGGTTCCTGGGCTCCCATGTCATAGATTGTGCCGAGTTATGGATTACTTTTAGTTAACACACGCACTGCGAATCCTTATGGTTCAACTACGCGCAAGAGAAATCTCCCACCGGCGCTACATTGCAGGTCAAGATCCAGTGCCTGTATATATGGGGTGGCCAATGAACGGTTGTGCAGCGTGAGCAATCCGTTTTTTCAATCAAGAAACTCGCTAGCAGACGCTGCCTGCGTGAGCGTTCTCTCGCGGGCGAAGGCGCGTTCTCGTTCTTTGCGAAATTGGGCCACCTGATGTGCATGCGCAGTGCGGTTGTGGACGCCAATGGACAACGGACGTAGCGTGGAGCAAAAGCTGCTTCGCATCTAAAAACATTTCCAGAAGAAACACTTTCTTAAAAGCAGGGCTCGGCAGTATCGCGATACAAGACTATCGTGATGTTTCTCTTAAATATTTATGACTATGTGTACCTCTGTATCTAGATAAATTTGCAAAATGTATTTGTATCTCACTAGTGCAATGCTTTTACGATGTATCGTTTGTATCGCGATGTTGTGCGGGACACAGACATCTCTCGGCTTTTTTTTTTTTTTTTTTTTTTTTTTTGTATATGTGCTGACGTGTTTCCACGGCGGAAATGAATACATTTTTTTCTTCGAAGGCAAGCGAAGCACCGCCGGTCGGCGACAAAAAAAAGGGCAGGGAAGGGTTCTTCTCCCTGCCCTCATGCAGACAAAAATGTGCGACACCGCAGTATGGTTGGCCTAAGTGATGGAAGTCACTGTTGTTCAGAGGCCAGTGCAGCATCCGAACTTTTTTTTGCGTGGTCAATCATTTCTTCACGACCACCCGCGGGGAAACCACCTAGGAACAGGCGCTTTTCAATGCCTTGCACACGTTCAGTTCTCAGAGTGGCGGTACTTCCAAAAAGCACTTCCCAAAGTGCCGGCAGCAAAGTCGCTCTAAGGGGCCTATCCTCTTTGTCGCATCTCAAGGTGAGCTCCCATTTCATTCACGAGCGTGCAGCAATGCTTCGTGGCACCAGGCTGTCCCAACGTATTAAATGTGAGGCATTTCTTAGCGAACTTCAGCGACTTTGAGCGTATCTATCTATCTAGCCGCCTACGACTTTGTGCTCTCCTGGCCGTTTCGTTAATGGGATGTATACGAAAATTGGTATGCAACAACATGACGTGAGAGGCATGCTTTACATGCCGCAGTGTTGGTGCTCTCCTGACCTTTTCGTTAATGGGATGTACGCTAAAGTTGGTATGGCATAACATGACTGCATGACGAACATAAATGACACATCATAATACAAAAATCTTGACGTACATGTCATAAGCGGCATGATTTATGTGCCACGATCTCGGTGCTCTTGCGGCTGTTTCGTTAACTTATATATTTACTAAAATTAGTATGGGGAGACAATGTATGACGACCATGGGTGACACGTTCTGAGAACATGAATATCATGCATGCATGTCATGAGCGTCATGATTTACATGCCACACGTTTCGTTAATGGGATGTACACCAAAATTGCTATGGCACATACAGGACTGCATGACAAACGTAAATGGCAGGCCATAACATTAGAATCATGACATGCGTGTCATGAGTGGCATGGTGTACATGCCACAGTCTTGGTGCTCTTGTGGCCGTTTCTTTAACTTCATATGTACTCAAAATCAGTATAGCGAGACAGCAATGCAGATCCTTTTTACGTTCCTGATCCATGCTTCGCATTTCCTTGATTCCCACTGCACGTGGAATCGGTCATTCTTTTTTTTTTTTTTTTTGTAAATAAATTCCCGACGATCAATAAAAACGTTGCTGCAAAAAATGAGGCGTACGCAACAATTGCTGGTGTTGGGCTTTTGAGTGAGCCCATTTTGTTCCTTTTATATGGCGCTTTGCTACGAGCAACTTCAACTAACCACACACCTTCATACGTTTCCGTTGAAAGAACTACATAATTTCATTTGCGGTGTACTAATCTTGTACAGTAACGGAAAAGTAACGACATTACTTTTTAACTGTAACATAGTTACTTTTCTGGCTTAGGTAACTGTAACTGTAACGCTGTTACTTTTCACTGGTAACGTGCCCATGACTGCTGCAGGGCCACATTCGTGCAACTAGATGTGGCCTGTTGCCCAACGTCACAAGAAGGACACTTTGGAACACAATATAAACGAAAACTTCACTGTTCCATTGAACAGTGGTACAGTGATGTGCCAGCAGCCATCAGAGACATTACCAACCATACTCACAATCAAGCATTGCGCAAGATGCCAGAACAGGATGTGGCGATCACGACGACGATGCTACTTGTCTTAAAAATTGGCATTAGAACCTACAAGTATGTTGAAGATAGGTGCAGCAACTGATACTAGTCTTCAGTTTTGTATGTGATCTCCAAGTCCATACTTCACATCTTGTCGAGGTGCCAGAGGAGATAATGGCGGCCGATTCAGTTTGCTCAACAGCCACAAATGGAGTCTGGATTATCGAATGTGGTTCTAGAAACTGTCCAAAATATCTGCATTTTTTACACAATAAGTGTGTGGGTACATTGGGAGTGCTGCGGGGCTGTCCTAATTGCAAAGCTGAATTATCAGTTTTCGACTGTATACATTCTGCAGCCACCTTTTAACTCTAGGTGGATGCTATTTGTTGCACTAGTTATCCAAATATGCGCAAAAGGGCCCGAAATGTGCAACCGAAACACTTTGTGGAGTTCTGCTTTTATTTCGTAAAGTTATGTTTCAGTTGTAACTGCTGCAAGATGCCTGCTTTGGTTTAATCTGTCAGATTTTATTTTTTTACAGCATGTACAATCGTTATTGTTCTTTTACTGTATGTGCATGCACTTATTGTTTCTTTCCTCATGCACTGTCTTGTGTACTTGCTAATTGCAGGCAAGACTTGATAGACCAGTTCAATGGGGACTGATGAAATCCTGGTTTTCCTCCTCTCCACACGAGCAGGAGGTCTGGGGATTAATCTAACATCTGCAAATGTGGTCATCATCCATGATCTAGATTTTAACCCTTACAATGACAAGCAGGCGGAGGACCGTTGTCACAGGCTGGGCCAGAACAAGTAAGTGCCAGTGCCTGCATTCTACCTCAGCTGCTCATTTTTGTGTATGCTTGAGCGTGTTATTTATGCATCTTGTGCATGAGTACGACTCAGCCGTTTCATGCATCACCAATCTTATTTGGGTAGCATGCAAGCAAACATTTCTGGCACTCACTAAAGAGTCTTCTTCTCTAGTTGAACTTGCTGCTCTTATATGTTATATAGGTAACTCCTGTAATTACTCAAAAGAAATGTGTAAATCAAACCAAGCGTTGTGTCAGGTTGGTATCGTTCCTGTGTACTAATGTAAGTATCGTTGCCTTATGCAGTAGTCAAGAACAGCAGCTGAGTACCTGTAGCAAACCTCCATACAATGAATTCCTCAATATTATGAAGTTTCTTTCACCTCCCCCCCTTTCTCTTTTCGCACTTCCGTAGAAGAACATGTACACTAGAACCTCATTAATTTGTACTCAGTTAATGGGGAATCCCAAGCAATTTGTATTATTTCTGCTGTCCTAAATTTATACATGTAAATTTAACTGGATATTTGGTGCGGCCTGTCTGCCACTTCCCAGTTAATCTGCACACTTCAGCACGATTTCCAGCTATGCAGTGGGCATTGCAAATGTCTGAGGCTGCATCCGGAACAGACCATGCAGCTTTTTTAATACACAGGTCCCTGAGGCCATGCTTTTTTCTACTGGAAATACATCATAGACACAGTGTTTGAGCAAATGACTACACAAGTGCCAGGCGGCACTGCAGGTTGTTGTGATCATGACCACCATTATCATAATCCTTACAACAGCACAAAAGTGTGCGTATGTTTTGTTGTAGGCTTTTTGTGTCAGTTGGCTCTCAGTAGGTGAACATTATGCGAGTCAGTGCACCACCGTTTCCGCTGAGCTGCTGTCACCTTTACATTTGACAAGGAAGGGGAGACTCTCTGCATTTGCTGAGGCCTTGCACGCCAACGACAGAGTGCAGCCCAGTCGGCTTCTCCGAGTACTTGTATGTCAAAACGACAGTTCAAAAATGTTACACTGTCATCAACAGTGAGATCACTCACTGCAAGAACGACTGACTCAGCCACCAGTCTTGAAGACAGGGATGACAAGCGCTCCTGAGCAACCCCTTTGGCGGATGTGATCAGCGCACTGAGTGTTGCACGCAGCTTCGTTGAATGCAACAGCGACAAGGCTGAGATGCTGCATAGATTTCACTTGATGGAAAACATGATGTTTGGTGCAGGAAACTACTGAAAGCATCATTTTCGCATTGAGAAATACTTTTCCATGTAGCCGAACTTACCAGAGTAAAGGTGCGACACCCATGCATCAGATTTTTCTGGCTGATTTCTTTGCTTTCGTGTTGTTTTGGATAATTGGGAATTCCGCTTATTTGGGATATTTTTCTTGCTCCTGAGGCATTTGAATGAACAAAGTTTTACTGCATTTGTAACCTTTGTATAACAAAATGGCAATGGGAGACATCTTTAATATATTAAACGAATTCCCTCCACCAACCACCTGGTCATTTTGCCACAGATTTTGAATTTTAGCATGAGCAGCAGCTACATCCATTCCTGCGGCAAAGGCACTGGCATCACGGCGCCTTGCAGCTTTCAGCTTGCGCGTTGCTACTTTGCAGAACTTTTTCTGAGTGGCACAGGAAGGTTTCTTTGCCACCGACCGAATCATTCCATGCACTATTTTTGTCGCTGCCTCCCAATCCAAAGTACCAATCAGTGGTTGGTGCGGGCATCGCCCTAGCAATGGACAAGTTGTTTCTCTCACCTGCACCACCTTGCTCAGTTGACCCAGGAGAGAAGCGTACGTGCACTGGCCAGCACAACATGAGCACAGGCAGTTGGTGCAGACAACTCGAGACCTCAACTCGTGTCACGAGACTCCCATGCGAAAAAAATTGCGCCCTGGTGTGGCCAACATGCTGTTGCTTTTGTATGAGGGCATTAACGATGAAGCACGAAGTGGTGCGTGTCACTGCGAAAGGCTTGTGCGCAGCTGCTGCAGTGGCCTCGCTTTCACAGAGCGCCGCCAGCACAACTTGATAAGGGATTACGCTTGTCTGCGTGGCCCCACTTCCTTCTCAGGTCCCCTGCACCACTCGAACCGGTGACACGATTCTTGCCACTGCAGCGTCACAGCTGTGCCTTTTCCTCCTCTCTCTAAGTCTTGCATAAAGTTCCTAGCGGCTTCCCAGCTGACAGTGCTGCCACTGTTTGGTTGTTGCTGAAGTGTCTGAATGTCACTTTGTTAACAGGACACTGGGAGACACTACTGTAGCTATGTCTCTTTATATGTATTTAGATGTGGCTTATGCATTTGCTTTTTCTATGATGAGGCACGTGTGAAAAGTGTTCAATATCATAGTGATGGCGAAAAAACTTCGGAGGTCGATTCGAGCTATACCCTCCCTGTTTTTTCGTGAAATAAATGTGTTCTAGGTTATTTTTTTTTTTGTTTCGTTTCAATCGTGTGTTTCATTTTTCAAATTTCCATGCTGAAACTGGATATAACGGAGACCTCTCTGTAGCAAAAAATTTCTATGATTTGTCAGTTTCGTTATATCCAGCAGGTTTGGCTGTACATAAGAACTGTCCCATTATATAAAACAGTGGTACATTCCAGCACCACTTCCTTATTTTCTCACGGTTTGCTGTTGTGCTTAGATTATCAGCTACAGTTGTCCTCAACCATAATTGTCAGTACATGTGGAAACGGAAATATAGTAGAGTTCCGCTATTAATGTTCCTGGATGCTGTGTCATTTCGGCTCGCCCAGCAAAACTCCCATATAATCCAGCGCATTGGGAACTCCGCATTTATGTCACGAATGTAGGAACTTTCCCATTTGGTATGCTGCGAACTAGTGCTGCTAGCTTGCCCGAGTTGCCATAAGAGTGGCCATCTTGCCTTTTCACGCAGCTTGGCCTGGCTAGTTGGTTCACACCGACAAAAACAGTGTGCCTTTGACATCTGTAGTTTTATTTAAAGATGGCATCTATGACATCAGTGGGCCTTAAAATTGGTTTCTGCACTTGCAGTGAGCAAAAGCATGGTTTTTGGGATTGACATTTGTTGCCGATCTCAAATCTCTTCTGTTGCTGCAGTAATCAAGCAAGCATTCTGCATGTGCTTAGCTCTTTCATCCCTCCAACTGTAAGCGTAAAAGAAATTGCCTACAGTGATTGCGTTTCTGTGGATCCACTGCTCTAACTGATACAAGTGTCTGAAGCATGCTAAGAATACTAGCAAAGAACTTTATTCCTCGCATGTACCGAGAAAGACATCCACCAATCATCTTGCAAAAGTCAACTGCTCCCAGGTACCAGAGCCAACATTTTTACTGGATGTAGAGGCACTAGATTTATTTAGAGGAAATGTATGCTCAAGTGATCATGGAATGAGCAGCATAGTACTGCAGGGGCTTAAAAAACGTACTGTGCCAATAGGCGGCGGAAAAATGCAGCAGTCAATGCTGCATGGTTACCGTATTTACCCGCATAATTTGCGCCCTTGCATAATTTGCGCACCCCCGATATTTAGCCAGCTTTACAAAAAAAAAAAATCACATATTTTGCGCTCCCCGTCCCGCCCGAGCCAGCTCGCCGGCGCGCGCACACAGACAGACTTAGAACAGCCGCGCGGCCGCGCTTCTCGCTGGGCAGCCAAGAGCAGTCAAACGCAAAAGGGGCTGCGAGTGCGATGTCCCTTTTTCTGATTCTTTTCTCCGGAAGCCCCCCGGAGCCCAAAGTATGGTCGCTAGAATAAAACCATGCGAGTGGGGCCGACGAAAACGTCTGAAGCAGAGATCAAACAAGCCCGGCCTATCTCTGTCGCTCGGTGGGCACATGCGATAACACCACCCCAATCGGGACATCTGCCGTCGTTGTTGGGAGGAAACGCCCTGCCCGTCTTTAACGAGCATGAAAAGACAGGAAAGAGGGGTGGGTGGGGAGAGTGTCGCTCCGCTGCTGAGCGATCGCATAGCGGCCGAGATAGCGCTGCTGCGCGCTATCTCAGCAGCCATCAGTGGGCGGCTCGTAAACCCTTCTACGTGCTGCGCTCTCAACACGAAGGGACTGCGAAAAGTGTCCATAGAGCAGCTGTATCTCTTCACCAGCGTTTTGTAGTGTTACATGAAATCGTATCCAAAAGTGTTACCATGCTCGTTGCATTATATTACACGTTATTTTGAATGTGTTCGCGAATCTCCGCCTAATTTGTGCACCCCCTCTTCGGGGCTCTAAAATCGCGAAAAAAAGTGTGCAAGTTACGCGAGTAAATGCGGTATTTCAAAGCATAGGCACTGAAATAAGGCTGTGTTTGTATCACAGAGGCGCTCATTTGTCAATTCTTTCGATTTCTTAGCTCTTGCCCTTTGGGGCTCTTACATTCTTTTCTCCTGGTCCCCTGAAAAGCATGTCATTGTGGTTGTAATGCCTTCAGTTTTGACAGTCGGTGCCCATCCAGATCACTGTCTTAAATCGCAAGAATGTTCTTCAAGGTGGTCTGCTCAGCGCTGTTCACAGAGAGGATGCAGTTATGTGCTTTCGTTGCAGATTATTAAGCGCTTATCATAGCTCATTGAATTATCACGAAATTTAAACACTCATGTAAATTAGTTGAGTTAAATTGAAGATAGACACACTTGAGCTGTGCTCTTTATTCATGATGTACACCAAATAAGATGCCACGACCTAGTGCGCTGATATGATAATTTAAAAAATAAATATTGTTATTATTAATTTATTTTAGTATGTCAATGCCCAGGGTATTCGGGTACCATAACCAATTTAATGATCGTTTCTACAAACCATTTTCAAAAAAGGGATATACTGGACACAATGCATCGTGAGAATGATCTCAGGATACTGCGACTCCCTTCACTTCTGCAAAGTGTGCAACTGCTGAATGCAGGTACAGCGGGAATAAAAGATATGCCACTTTCTCATTTGCTTTCATTTATTTGTTCTTTTATGAGCATACCTGGCCTTATTGCTGCACAATGTCAGTAAATTTGTTGTTGCAATGTCCATGATGGGAGGTCATTCACTTAAACGTTTCATAACTGTTTCAGTACTGATCATCCTTTTACATGCAGGAACTGGCGAAAAAGTTTCTATGAATGGAAGAAAGCGTTGGTGCTTTTAGAGTTTCCATGTCTGCCTTTGTCTTTGTTGCATGTGACCTACTACTGGTGTGGCTTACATGGTGTTTCTTCTTTTCACATTTTTCAGGGATGTTTACATCATAAAGTTAATTAGTAAAGACACCATTGACGAAGGAATCCTGGCCATTGCGAAGGATAAACTTAAGCTTGAAAGAGAGATCACAGATGAGACGTGTGAGTCCTGTTTGTTACGGCATGTCTTTCCTCTGGCACTAATGCTGTTAATTGACGTGATATAATTTCAATTTTCACTATAGATTTGAATGTGTAGCCACTTTGAGATTGTGCTATCTTTTGTGGAGCACATTTTCTGTGCTCCACAAGCTATTTGTGGCACTCAGCTGCATCTTATCATTGCTTGTTTATCCTATTAGTATTGCCATTGTGACCTGTCAGTAGATTGCTGGTGTTTGAACATAAGCATATTTAAAAGTAGAAGCTCTATATAAATAAATCAGTTGATATAATGGAGTAGTAAATTTAAAAACTGAATCATTGATATAAAGCAGGCAACAAATACATGTCTGTAGTAATTGTCAAATGCAATGAAGGTATTTTTATTATATGGTCAGCCTTTAGTGAGCCATATTGACGACGCACCTGGACTGTACTATTAAAGCTGTCCTGAACCACCTCCCGGGCTCGGTGAAAAAGCATATTCCACAGCTAGCCTAAATTGTAATGAACATCTCAGCCAAATTTAGTAGTCATCTGCAAAGCGTAGCATTCACAAGCGAGCTCAGAGTTTCCATTTCCTCAGGAGCCCTCAACTCAAAAAGAGGCTTCTCCTCACACTCCTTGTGTATGCTTTGTTTCGTTATAAAGCACATAGAAGGAGCAACGCTGCTATTGGCTGATGGCAGACGTGCCCGACCATGCCCGTGTGTGGGCCGCGTGCATTTGTTAAAACCGAAAGCGTGGGCGTGCCTTGGGCTCGCTTTTCTCAAGGCAAAGTAATTGCTGGAAATGCGTAAAAATGTATTTGTTAATGTGCAAGTCTCATAGATGCCAAGGTATCCGTAAACCACCTCGGCGTCGACGCAAACGATGCGGGGCAAAATTCACCATAAATGTAGTTTCCCAAGAAGCCAACAAATGCATGCCAGCAGCCTCTAAGAAATGATGATTCCCAAACTTTAATCAGTCATCGATCAGTAGATGGGTTTATACCTTATGGGACTCCAGTGCACTACCTTCTAGACTCGAACTCAATAACATGACTGGAGTTGAATCCAGCGTGTCTACCAACTGGGAAAACCGGGAAGTCTCAGGGAATATGATTAGTCTGGAAAATCTCAGGGAAAACTCAGGGAATTTGGGCTTCTGTCAGGGAAAATCAGCTCAAGTGCGAAAGTCGCGGTAACGCTGGCTCTGACACTGCACCTTGTGATTGAGTTTATAGCGCAACTCACAGTAACTGAAGGGATGAGTGCCCCCACCCCCTTCCTCATCGCTCTCCGTCAAGCCAATCGGCTGATTTTTTTTTATTATTGGCTTTGTTTGTTGCGTCTTGTTCTATGTAAAGTCCGCTGTATGTGTCTGGACACGCTATGGCGCACACACGGCCCAAACGTTATATTGTGCGTTTGTTTGCACGCAGTCTTTTCCACAAATATTGTGGAAAAGACTGTGGAGGTAGAGGACGCGCGGCTACACGAAGCTGCGCGCCCTCTCCGTAGGGAGAGGATGCAGCAGTGATTCTAACGCCATGCGGTGACGCGTTGTGCCGCGTCCGTGTGGTTAGAGCTGTGGGTTAGGGCTTTGCTTTCTTGCGGAGATAAATAGAACCTATTTCTAGCTTGGGGGGGGGGGTGTCGTGCGGCCTGTGGCAACGCTGCTGGGCAACGCCACTTCGTGGTTTCGGTTTCTCAGTGTGATTGCAACGGAGGCGCGTGAAACTTGATGTTCATCTTCATCGGCATGGCACCCCTTTGTAGAGGCGGCGGAAGTTGATTTTCATCTTTATTGGTGTAGCTTTCAGCTTGTTTATTATCGACGCTTGTGATCCGACAGTCGTGGGATCGAAACCCAGTTGCGGCGGCTGCATTTCGATGGAGGCGAAATGTTTGAGGCCCGTGTACTGTGCGATGTCAGTTAAAGAACCCCGGGAGGTCAAAATTTACGGAGTCCTCCACTACGGCCTTTCATAATCATAGCTGGTTTTGTGATGTAAAACTCCACAAATCAATTAATTATCCACGCTTACGAGGGATTCTTGCTGTTCTTAATTACCGAGTTTACTCTGCCCAAGGCAGCCACATGCAGAGAAGATACCGTTTGAGTGCCAACACAGCTGGTTGCTCCAAGATGAGAACAGGGATGTGTTTTATGTGCGCAGACTGCGATAAGGCGCTGTGCGTAACCCGTTTTTCAAGGAATGCCACGTTCTAAAATACTATTAAACAATTTGCAGCATTTTCTCGATTCTGCCGCGCCCTCGATTGTAACGCGCACCAGTTTCCCACGACAAAAAAAAAAAAAAGTGAAACATCGATTGTAGTGCACACCCATTTTTCAGGACACGAACAAAAGGAAGTCCTTAGTAATCAACTTTCTCACATTAATAAAACCAGATGTCGTACTCGCGTAATAAAAGCAACGCTAACTTTAAACCACTGCAGTCCCTCGAACGGCTGCGCTGTGGCTTTCCCGCTACACTTGATCCGCAGTGTCTTGAAGACGTTCGGCGCGCTGATTCATAGCTCCTGCGTCTCGATGAAACTACCGCACGTTGCCGGGCGTAGCCGCATGCAGGCGGCGGTAACATCATTTACTCGCAGTGCTGCGTTCCTCCGTTCAATCGCAGCTCTGTCACGCCCGCTGCCGCATGCTGCCGTGCGTGCTGCGCAGGCTGGCGCAGCTAAGCCTAAGCATGGTCAGGGCGTGGTCTCCGGGATTGCCTCGATGCATTCTTGGACGTCAAGCAGCGCGCACGGCTGAGAGGCCCGGACTCAGCATGGATATGAGGGAGAAATGCGATGATGAGCCGTTTTGCGTAAGGCGATGGGAAACATCTATCCTCCCATTACGGTCACCCGCAAATGCTATTGAAAGTTTGTGCGGCTGGGCATCTCGGACTTCGGTTGGCCGCAAAATGGCCAAGCTGGCGCGGCGATTGTCATCGGCCTACACATCATGTGCGTCGTGGCAGCGTTGCACGGTGGGCCGGCGGCGACATAGAAGCTACAGAAACTATGCGCGCCAAAGACCGCCGCTCCGCTAGTTCGTTATTTCGGCAGTGACCGTTCGGTAGCGCCCGAAGCGCGTAGGAGGCGGCCATTTTCCTACGCGCTTTGATATGGTAACAGTGGCGTTTGTTCGCACTCAGTTGTAACGCGCATACAATTTTTGGACTCGTTTTATTGGAATAAAAGGTGTGCATTAGACAGAGTAAATACGGCATAAGTGATGCTGACATCAAAATACAGCTCCTGATTCTTTTTACAATGTTTTTCCTACATTACACATTTCGTACATTCAAAATCCGCAATTTCGCAAATTGACCATCTGGGAAAGTGTATTTCTTTTTGATTTTTTTTTTCGTTTTTGTTTTTATTTGACCCTCAAAGAGCTCAACATCCTTACTAGTGATGACATTGGGTGACATGGTGCCTAACCGCATCGACATGAAAGAAAGTTATGTTCCATTCAGGGAATTTCGCAAAAGTATTCAGGGAAAACCTGGAAATCTCAGGGAATTTAGCAATGTCAACTTGGTAGACGCCCTGGAATCCAAAATCTTTCTTGGGTAAGGTGAATTAAACGACTAGGACGGTTTAGGGCAGATTAGAGCTGATTAAGATGCATTAGAGTGGATTTAGATAGATTGAAGTGCGTGAAGGTGGACTATTGCATATTAGAGCAGATTATGGTAGATTAAGAGATATTAGGATGGATTAAGAAGGATAGCAGAATAGGGTTGACTAAGGTGAATTAGTGTGTATTCAGATGAAATTACACCTGTAATGTCTGGTATAATTCATCATCATCATCAGCCTGTTTAGGTCCACTGCAGGACGAAGGCCTCTCCCAACGATTTCCAATCCACCCTATCCTGAGCGAGTTGGTTCCACTTTATGCCTGCAAACTTTTTAATTTCATCGCTCCATCTAATCTTTTGCCTGCCTCTGTTACGTTTTCCCTCTCTTGGTATCCATTCCGTTGCTCTTACTGTCCATCTGTTATCTTTCCTCCTCATGACATGTCCTGCCCAGGTCCACTTCTTTCTTTTAATTGATATAATAATATCGGCTATTCCTGTCTGTTCTCTGATCCATTCCGCTCGTTTTTTATCTCTTAGCGTTACCCCCAACATTTTTCTTTCCATTGCACGTTGCGTGCTCCTTAGTTTTATCTCTAGTTTTTTCGTTGTCCTCCACGTTTCTGAGCCGTACGTTAGTACTGGGAGAATGCAGTGATTGAATACTTTTCGTTTTAGTGAGAGCGGTAAGTTTCCAGTCATGATTTCATAATGCCTTCCGAATGCGCTCCAGCCCAACCTTATTCTACGGAGAATTTCTTTTTCATGGTTAGGAGTTCCTGTTATTAACTGTCCCAGGTATACGTATTCGTTTACACATTGTAAGGGTTCATTGTTGATTTTAAATTTCTGTTCCTTAGCTAGGCTATTGAGCATAACTTTGGTCTTTTGCCTATTCATTCTTAATCCAATTTTAATACTTTCCCTGTTTAGGTCATCAATCATGTTTTGTAGTTCGTCTCCATCATTGCTAAATAGCACAATGTCGTCTGCGAATCTTAAATTGCTGAGATATTCTCCTTCTATTCGAATTCCCTTGTCTTCCCAGTCTAGACGTTTAAAGATTTCCTCTAAACATGCAGTGAATAGCATCGGGGATATCGTATCTCCCTGTCCCACGCCTCTCCCGATCGGGATTTCTCTGCTTTTCTCATGTAGGAGTAGTGTGGCTGTGCAATCTTTGTATATGTTGTTGATGGTTTTCACGTATATGTCAGGTACCCCTTGTCTACGTAGAGCTTCTAGAACTGCTTGTATTTCTATCGAGTCAAATGCTTTCTCGTAGTCGATAAACGCCATATAAAGAGGTTTGTTATATTCCGCGTACTTCTCAATTACTAGGTTGATAGCGTGGCTGTGGTCCATTGTCGAGTAACCTTTCCTAAAACCAGCTTGTTCTCTCGGTTGATTAAAGTCTAGTGTTTCTCTTATCCTCGTAGAAATTACTTTTGTAAATAGCTTGTATATTACTGGGAGTAGGCTAATTGGTCTATAATTCTTTAACTCCTTTATGTCACCTTTCTTGTGGATAAGGATTATATTCGCATTTTTCCAACTGCGTGGTATATTACACGTCTTGACACATTTCGTGAAGAGCGATGCAAGTTTTTCAAGTATAATATCTCCTCCGTCTTTAATCAAGTCGGCTGTTATACCATCTTCACCAGCTGCTTTACCGCGGGACATGCCTTTGACAGCTTTTTTGACTTCGTCAGCGGTTATACATGGAATTTCATTGTCCTCCTCAGATTCTATTTCTATTAAGGTTGTATGGTCTGTCTGAGAACTGTACAGTGCAGAGTAGAAATCTTCTGCTACTTTTACTATTTCGTTGAAACTGTTGATAACATTACCTTGTTTATCCTTTAGCGCATGCATTTTGTTTTGCCCTAAGTGCAGTTTCTTTTTGACCGTTTTAATGCTGGTGCCTTTCTCTACAGCTTTCTCTATTTCTCTCGTGTTAAAGTTTCTTACATCTCTTTGCCTGGCTTTATTGATCAATTTTGATAGTTCTGCGAATTCAATCTTATCTTTTGGCGAAGTTACTTTCATTTGTTGGCGTTTTTTTATTAAGTCCTTGGTAGATTGGGACAACTTACTTGTTGTTTGCTTAGTTGTTGTACCCCCGACTTCTATCGCTGTTTCAAGGATTGTTTTCGTTATGGTTTTGTTCATTTCCTCTACATCGTCACCGTTTTCGTCTAAGGCCTCGAACCTGTTGCTTAGGGCTACTTTAAATTCTTCGTTCTTGGATCTGATTACCTCTAAATTACATTTTTTTCTAGTAAATAATTTAGTTCTTGTTTTCTTTAGGTTAAGTACAATCTTTGCTCTTACTAATCTGTGATCGCTGCATTTTACCTTCCCCACTACTTCTGTGTCTTGAATTATACCTGGTTGTTCGCACATTATAAAGTCGATTTCATTCTTTGTTTCCCCGTTAGGGCTTTTCCACGTCCACTTCCTATTCTTGTGTTTCTTGAAAAACGTGTTCATTATTCGGAGTCGGTTTCTTTCGGCAAATTGTACTAGCATTTCCCCACGGTTATTCCTATGGCCGACGCCGTAGTTGCCAATCGCCTGCTCTCCACTTTGTTTTGTCCCTACTTTTGCATTGAAATCCCCCATGACTACTGTGTATTGTGTCTGTACTTTCTTTATTGCTAATTCGATATCCTCGTAGAACTGCTCTACTTGTTCGTCGTCGTAGCTCGTTGTTGGCGCATATCCCTGGATTATCTTAAGTTTATACCGCTTATTTAGTTTTATTACGACGCATGCAACCCTTTCGTTAATGCTGTAGAATTCATCTACGTTGCCCGCTATATCTTTGTGAATTAGGAACCCCACGCCATATTCCCTCTTTTCGGGTAATCCTCTATAGCAGAGGACATGCCCATTGTTTAAGACTATGTAAGCTTCACCTGTTCTCCTAACTTTGCTAAGGCCAATGAAGTCCCAACTAACTCCCTCTAGTTCCTCGAGTAGTTCTGCTAGTCTAGCTTCGCTGGAGAGGGATCTTGCATTGAACGTTCCAATGTTTAGTTTCCAGTGGCGGCCTGTCCGGGTCCAGTGATTGTTACCGCCCTCTGCTGCTTCACAGAGCTGACCGCCGCCGTGGACAGATGTTCTGCAGCTGCTGGACACTGAGGGCGTGGGTTTAATTGTAGACATCGTATGGGAGGTGGTGGCCAAGTACTTCACCAGGGAGGCCAATTCCTGTTCTGGTGTAGGAGTGAGTCGTAATCGGCAGTTGAATGACTGAAAGCCTTTCACATACCCCAACCGTCGCCAGGCCCCCCTACCGACGTAATCTCGAGGAGTATTAAAAAAAAAAAGGGGGGGGGGGGTGGGATTGGGCGTCGAACCTGCGACCCTTGACGGTCCCGGTTGCAGCGGCTTCGCCTCGTTAAACGTACATTCTTTCAAAGCCTTTCATGCGCGATATCTTCTACCTGCGTTACTATTTTGTACGGTACTTGGTCTCAAAATGTCCGCGATCTTCTATTTTTGCTGATCGCGACATCCAGGACGTCACGGTCTTTAAAACTGCTCTGCAAGCAAGGTCGGCGCGCGTGGAAATCGTGTGTTAGCGAGGCGTTTCCCTTCTCCGTTCGCGCAGGTATGCGGCCGCGTGCCTAGTTTCGCGCACTGCCCGACAGTTGTACGAGTTAGGGTAAAAGAAATTCATGAAATTTTCCACGTGGTCCCGTACACAGACGCATTTTTCCTTGCGATGTACGCGCATATGACAAAAAAAAAAAATTGTTGGTTGTAAGAAATCGCGGTTGTGATGTGTAATGAGTAATGCAATCCATAATTTCTTATGCCGGAGTGGATGTGTGAAGACGAAATGGAAATAGATAGGTATCAGGCACACAGATACATACACACATATCTATATAACAGTATAAACACGCAATCATACACCCCAGCAGACACACGCAAACTTTCTTGGTGAATGCATAGTATCATGTTCATTCTTATAGGAAGTGAGTTCAAAGTGTGAAGTCGTCATCAAATTTACATCGACCAGCTAAAAAGATTTGTGTGGAGGTTAGTAGTGTACAGTTTGCGTCTTACGGCAAGTAGTAATCAAGGAGTAATGTATACTCCTTATTGCGTTTGTGATGTTAATTTCGTCATCTATCTATCTATCTATCTATCTATCTATCTATCTATCTAATTTCCTCCGCTTCTCATGAGTTGCTACTATCGGAGACCGGCGGTCGGTTATGTCTAGCGTCGCATCGGTTTTCCGTTTGTGCGGAATAATGTGAGAACATGTAACTGCGTTAGTAACTAACAGTTTCTACTATCCATTATGAGAAAAGGTTTGTCTAGCTGCTCACCGAATTATCGTCGGCGCGTTGGGCTCGGTGCGGTTGTGGTCCTGTGACAGCTTACACGTACATCATTGCTTGAATGCGACTCGGCTGGTAATCGCAGTGTCCGTCTTATTTATAGAGGGCCCATTGTTAGGAAAGTGATTCCCTCTCCCCTTTACCTCGCTGTACTGATCGTTGCTCTAGTAATGCGGCGGGACGACTGCCTTTGCCACGTGCTGCGCCTTCTACAGGTGACAGGGCAAATGCTAACTGTTGACATCCAGGATGTCACGGTTTTTAAAACTGCTCTGCAAGCAAGGTCGGCGCGCGTGGAAATCGTGTGTTAGCGAGGCGTTTCCCTTCTCCGTTCGCGCAGGTATGCGGCCGCGTGCCTAGTTTCGCGCACTGCCCGACAGTTGTACGAGTTAGGGTAAAAGAAATTCATGAAATTTTCCATGTGGTCCCATACACAGACGCATTTTTCCTTGCGATGTACGCGCATATGACAAAAAAAAAAAAATTGTTGGTTGTAAGAAATCGCGGTTGTGATGTGTAATGAGTAATGCAATCCATAATTTCTTATGCCGGAGTGGATGTGTGAAGACGAAATGGAAATGAGCTCAACTTAATAGTCTGAGCTCATTTAGGCTTGACTTAGTCTCAAGTTGATTAAGCATGGCCTAAATAATCTTAGATCAATTAGGCTCAGTTTAATTAACCTAGACCTAGTCAGGCATGACTTAATAAACTGGGCCTCACTAATCATGACATAATTAGGTGTTGGTTAGCTAAACCTACCTTGATTAAACCTGACCTAATTAGTATAGACCTAGTTGTGCTATTACTATATTACTTATTTAGGCCTTGCTTAAAGGGAATTACATTAATTACCCAGGTGAAAAAATTGTTACTGGTTTCTATTGGTCCCAGTTCAAGTGGTTTATTGGCCAATTCCCAACTGGGACCAGTAGCTACTGGGACCAACTGGGACCAGTAGCTACTGGTCCCAGCACCTACTGGTCCCAGTTGGTCCCAGCAGTTACTGGTCCCAGTTGGTGCTGGGACCAGCTGGCACTGAGGATGGCCGCAGCAGCAACAAACCTCAGTGCCAACAGGTCACAGCACCAACCGGCGTTTGACTGGTTTGTTGCAGCAGCAGACTGTACCCACCCTAGCAAAAATTCCCAATAGAAAAACCATAGCTTATCAGATTATTGACACCTACTGGCCTATTGGTCAATTGGTTTTGTATTTGCCTATTAGAGCTACTATATTGGTGCATTGGCTCTGTATTTTCCTAGTGGAGCTATATTGGTGTATTGGTTCTCTATTTCCCTATTAGAGCTGTATGTGTATTGGATCTGTATTTACCCAATGGAGCAATACAGGTGTATTGGTTCTGTACTGGCCTGCAGGTGCCTTAATCAGTGCGCACAGTCACACAGAGGGGCCACAGTGTGGCAACACCCCTGGAACGATAAAGAGTACAGGATTGAGCGATGCACACATGTATATTTTCGGTATCACTGTTACAGGAATACTACCACTTTTGTCCTCAATTTTGCAGGCGACTTTTTTTCTGGGTCAGGTATGTCTCTGCGGGACCACTTCAATGTTGTTACAGTTGTACGCCGGGTAGTGCCTGAAAAGTGCTTTAAAAAACACAGACATAAGGGTCACAAAAGTGAAGAGTCTCTTTTTGTCTATCAAAAATTGCATAGAAACTTGCATTGCTAAAGTTTTAAAAAATCTACACCCTTTGAAAACTGCAAGAGCTGTGAATTATGGCAGAACATTGCATGCAATAATATGCTTGTGGACTGGAGCATACCTTTCAGAGTGTCATATATGGCAGGATCCAAAAGTGGTTTGTCCTTCTTGTCCTATTCAATACTGTGTCCATGATGGTTTTGTCGATGAGGCTTGCAGTTGAAAATGTCTGCCCGGTGGGCTCACAAACAAAAGTTCGACGTTTGCGGTGCTGCATCAAATGTTCACTTGAAGATTTCTGTAGCCACATGCCATCACTTGAGAAAACCTGAGGCAATAAGATAACCATAGGAATGATGTCAAAAATTCTGTTAAATTTTACTATCACAACAGGTGGTTAAGCTAAGCAACACTACTTCTTGGTGATTAGGTTATGTAACTGCAACCACTTAAACTGCACTCTAGTTCAATTAGCCAGTGAAACAGGAATCTGCTTGTTTTCATTGGCCTGCAATATTCACCAAGTTACGAAAAAAAAGAGCATTGGATATGCGCAGGTAAATAAAACAGCAGCTGTAAATAGCTTGAGGTTACCACCGATAATAATGTTTGAGCTACTTTAACTGAATACTGTAAAGAATGTCATTGTAGGAAGCTGCAAACTGAAAAAAAAAAGCAGTCCAAGCTGTGCAGATGCAGTCAGGTCGTTAATGTCAAATTGACGACAAATAAGAGTTATAGCAGGGCAACTGTTATTTGTCACCTCGGTTCTAATATAAAAGTCAAATGGAGTGCACCTTCGAAGGAAGACGCATTTAATGCACATGAAAACACTGGGCATAATTGTATTACAGCCGCGCGGCGCCAATTGTGGGTGGTGGCACGATCCTGCATTTTTGACCAGAAGCCCGCGGTTCTAAATTTCGATAATATATGTCGAGGTCGTTCCTGACCTATTTAAGGCTTAGGAAAAATAAAAGAATTGCGCTAGTTTAAAGATCCAAATAGAAAAAAGGATATCATTGGCTATACTAAAACATTGCTCCATCGTTACTATTACTCACTCCTTTAGGGTTCTTATCGCTCACGCAACAGCATTTTCTTCATTTTATATACAGTGTTCAACACGTTTTACATAGCATGCAGTGGCCTTTTTTTTTTGTGACTCCAAAAAGTCGTGGTAGCGGAGATGCAAGCATTTTAGCACACACACATGCTCTTGTACTACATCGCCCTGTAGAAAGCGTTGTCAGTGGAACGATTCGTAGTATCAACATTCAAGCCACTGACATCGTGTTGCAGCATTTCTACGTACGGAACACAGAACAGCTTGCACGCAAAACATAAGCGGAATAATTACCTTCAAATGACTGCACCGTCGCAGAGGAAAGCAGTGAAGACCACACAGTGGATCCAAAAATCCGTGTTGTCATGGGCGAAAACAGTTGTCATGCGATAACTTGGTCATAAATTCTTCCGGAGGTGAGAATGCTGAACACTCAGCGTAAATTAAGTTGCGAAGATGATTTTCTTTCTATTCTACACTAAAAAAAAAAAAAAAACGCAACTGCGTAGCACACCGTACGCGCTTGCAGCTCGCGCAACTGGCGGCCATGGCGGCTATGGCAAGGTGACCTTGGCTATGGCTTGACTTTCTTTGGCTTGCCTACCACGTGCGCCCGGAAAAACTGCTGCGTCGTTTTTCGACGCTTCTGCCTGTGTCACTCAGCTTTCAAATGCATCTTTTACGCGGGATGTGCACATCTATATTTATATACGTTTATTATTTACTGCTTTAATACATCTGTTTTGAGCGTATTGAGATTGAATACGCAACTAATGATGGCCGTCGAAGAGCGGCCGGGCTGCGGTCGGAATCGCTCGCCTGAGGAGGCTTGTTCGGGATCGGGTAGCTCTGGGCAATGCTCTGGATGTCATAGTGCAATCTTGTCTCCGCCGCGGTGGTGTAATGGTTACGGTGCTTGGCTGACACCCAAAATACGCGGGTTCGATCCCGGCCGCGGCGGTCGCGTTTTCGATGGAGGCGATAATGCCAGAGGCGTATGTGTGTACTGTGCATTGTCAGTGCACGTTAAAGAACCCCAGGTGGTCGAAATTTCCGTGACTTGAATTGGTGCAAACCCCCCCAGTGCAGTACCAATAGGTTTCTACTGGGACCACTTGGAACCAGTAGCAAACCAATCCGCCTTTTGCATGGTCCGAGTGCGCATGCGCCGAATCCGGCGCAAACGACCCGTACGGCATCGTAGCAGACGACGCAAGCGGCGCGCAGTGCGGAACGCTGTACCCTTTACCGAAAGTATTGATACTCGCCGCCAGCTGGGCCGGTACGCCATCCAGACACACATTTTTGGTAACATGAAGTTCTCTCACATCATCGTACGGTGCAGGCAGGCAAATGTCGCGTATATGACACGGCATTAGCCGTGAAGAACGCGCGAAGAACACATCGGAACTTGTAGTTCAGTGAAACCATTGCTCCGTGCTTCCGTAATCAAACAGTATTTAGGTAAGAACGACACGGATAGGCAAAAACAGACATCCGGCAATGCACATGGTCGCTCGGATCAACCCAATAACGAAATCGTACCCTGCAAGATAGAGGTGTTATCCCAGCACGCTTCCTGTTGTATCCGATGATGGAGGACGAATACTTCACTTAAATCCGTGAGTTGACGTGGAGTTCAACTCACTAAACACTGGATCACGCACACACACCTCATCCCCGAACATTCCTCGTTCGTTGCTGCCATGAATGCCTTCACATGCGCTTCGCTTAGCGTTTTCATTGATCCTGGCCTCTTTGTACATCCGTTCGTCACTCCGGCCAGGTATGCTGGTGCTCCGTGACTTGAACAAGCACTACTGGCAGCAAACCTTACGCGGATTGAGCTCTAGCTATCTCCCTGTAGGCTTAATCGGAGAGAAACTTCGGAGAGTTGAAAAAGGCACGACACGTTCATTCACTTTCAGCGCACCAGAAGAGTGCACGGTAACTGTCGCTCACTGAGGACACCTCAACCGAGCGAATCAAGGCGACTGGTTCATTTTCGAAGGGAGAAACCGGAATGGGGACGTAGAGAAAAGCAACAAAACAACAAATAACAAAACACAAAAAGTCAGAAAAAGCGATCCTGGCGTCTCTCGAGCATGTAGACAGCGTGACAGGGGCAGGTGCCGTACGCTTTCACGAGAAGTCACCCCCCCCCCCACCTCTTTTTCTTTTACGCGTGCGGTCTCAAACAAACCGGATTCCACCCCTCAAGTGACCACGCGGGAAGCGGGCGGCATCTGCTAGCATCCGTGCCTTTCCCGTTCGGGCGGCATTTTGCGACGTTTTTAGACACCCAAGGCTTTCTCATGGCCTGCTCTTTTCGCTGTAAGTGTTCACCATGCCGGATAGGCCTCCCAGAAATTCGTACAGCGTTTCAAATCGAAAGAAACCGCAACGATCACTGTGTGTGTCGCTGCCCGATCACGTTGTGCCATAGAGAAACACTGCGGTAGCGCACGACAGGTTTGGCGCGACGCCGTACAGATTGTTTCGTGCCGTGTCCGCGAGAGGCCGCCACACAGACATGCAAAAGGCGGATTGAATCCCAACTGGGACCAGTCCAGCACCAGTAGCCTCCTACTGGGACCAGTACAGGACTAGTTCAATACCAGTAGGTTTCTACTGGGACCACTTCAGACCAGTTGAAACCAATAGAAACCAGTAGCAATATTTTCACCTGGGATAGAGCTTGTAAATTAGTGTTGGCCTAATTAGTCCTGTCATATACAATCTCGGCCTAATTAGGATTAAATTTATTCTTCCTAGCCTAATTAACCTTGGATTAATTAGTCTTAGCTTATTTATGTCTGACTCAATTAGTGTTAGATTAGTTATGCATGGCTTATTAATATCAGCTTTAATACACCTGGCCTAATTAGTTTAAGCTTATGCTTATACCAGCATAATTAGGCTTCACTTAAATTGCTTTAAGTTAATTAGACTTGCTTTATTAGTATTATATCTTAATTATGCCTAAATATTTATCACCTTCATTAGGCATTACTTCTTTGTCATAGCCTAATTAAGGTTGAATTAGTTCATGTTGGATTAGCCCTGTCTGAACTAGGCTACACTTAGTCTTAATTAGGCTTCTTTGAACTAGACAGCTTAATTAGGCCTTACCTAACTAGTCTTTGGAAGCTTTTATTGGCTTTACGATAGCTTGGAATGGTTACGCTAGCATTACACAACTTAGCGAAGTTTTCTGCAGATTTTTCAGTTTCGCCAATAGCTTAGACAGCTTCAGTGTTAAAATTGGAACTAGTGCATTTTAGGGTTTATTCACAATTGAGTTAATCCATTCGTCTTACCGCATCTGAACGCGTCTTATTCCACATTAATCCAGGGCCCCTTTAATGTATGTAGATGCAACAGGTACAGTCAACAGCAAAAGTCTGCGGGACAATAATGTTGGGAAAAACCAGTGATACCGCTTAGCCTCTGAACATAGCCTCAAATTAAATGTTGCAGCCTGTACGTCGCAAAAACCTCTACCCACTAAAACATTCAGTTCGAGGCTATGTTGCGAGGCTAGGCGGTAATATAGGTTTTTTCGAAGTTTCAGACCCCGCAAACTTTTGCTGTTGACTCTGTATAGTATATCCATGTACAGCACTGTGGTAAACATTCATTATGCTTTGGAAAAACATATGCGAATACCATTGTCACAGATTTCGGCATTTTGCCAATAGTTTTAGCCATTTGTAGCATTGCATTGGCTTTCGTGTTTTCACCAGGGACTGAATATTAGGTGCACATATTCCATTGGCTGCAGTTTCATCTTCCTCACAATGGTCAAATCATAGGCTGCTATGTTGTCATTACACCCCCACTCAAGTCTCTGCTGCGCCACTCTTATCGCTCTAGTTCATGGGTGCCTGCACTGTGGAACATCTCTATGACCACTGACAAAGCACAAAAAGCATAGGGAGCACCAGCAAGAGCAAGAAGAGCATTGCTACAAAATCATGCCGTCATGGTCTATCATGGGTTGTTTAGGCCAAAGGCAAGCACACATGGGCATGTCAACGAGGTGACATACATCACTGCCACCAGATGCATTGATGGGCAACAGCATGCTTGTCACTCTTTCAAGGATGCCATTGCTCATGGATACAATGCATCTCCCACTAGTAAAAAAAAAATTCAAGGTATCCCTCAAAACAGTAACCCAAGACCAAAGCACTTTTTTTTCCTCACATGTGAAATAAAGAAGGGTTAAACGGGCCAACATTCTGTCTACTTTTCTGCATCCCTTGAGTTATGTTTTTCTTGTTCGTTTTCTCCTTGATGTGGATTGAAGTCCCGTCAAGAAGATGATCGACGTCGATGAAGCAGGAGGCAGGTTGGAGGTAATGAACTTGAAGGTATATTGCAGCGAAATATTTACAGTCATATGTACATCTTGCCGAAGCACACTGATGATAACATAGACATCAACAGCGTCTTACTCTTCTACTTAACTTTTCTTAAGTTAGAGCCTAGAACACTGTTACTACATACAACGAACCTAGTCTCACTGTTCGACCACCGAGTGGTTACGGCCCAGACAGAAGTTGCATCGTACGGAGTCTTACTGATCGATCAGTTAAGTGATTACAGCCTAGACTGAAGGGAAACGAATCCCGTCCAGTCTTTAGTACCTTGCGGTAACAAAGAAAAGGGGAGGTGGCCACTGCTGGTCCGCCTCAACCTTCTGTTATCCAATCTGTTTACCTTCAGATTAAGCCACTCCCTAGTGGGCTGTCCCTAATCTCGACAGCAGCGTCTTTGCAGTTTACACAGGCATTTTGGCATTCTTTCCCATCATGGCTCTCCCTCTCCTTATCCCACGCTCTCAGATATTCTCACAGTCGAAATATCGGTATCGTAGCAGCCCTGCGGCATTTGCGCCATCTCCCAGGCTCATCCAGTCGAACCCTGTCATAAAGTGGGTTCCGGGGAACACTGCGTGTCTTCGCCTTTCCCGCAGTTCGGACCGTGCACTGCTGCGACTCAACCCTTCGTTCCAGTCGGCGCGCCGAAAGCGCATGCCGGTCGTTAAAGAATTGGTTGGGCCAAGCGCATTGTCGCTTCGAGCGACGGCGCACTTCTCATGCATTCTCCTCCTACGCGTCCGAGCTGCCCTTCCCCGAAACGGCCACTGAGAAGACAAGCACGGTCGCGCAGCCGCAACCCCCCCGAGCGACTGCGGGGAGCATGACATGTTTGCCCGCCTCATCTTCCCACGCGTTGGCCGATCTTCCTCCAGCCGGGTTCGGCGAAAGGGAAGGGTCTCGTACCAGGAGCCCCTGGGGGCCAGCGTGGGAGACCAGCCGCTCAATGGAAGCCGTTTGCTTTCCATTGATAATTGCTGTCAAAGACCATGCAGAGAGAGAGCCGAGAAAGGAGCTTTGTATAGCGTACGGTGCTACGCCGTCCCTTCTGTACGATCGCCTTATGAGCGGCAACATAACACCTTGTTTTCTTCAAGTTTTCTCTCAACACTTGTAACCGTTGAGTCAGTTTGGTTTCCTGCAAATCTGGTATTTTGGACTCCCTACATCAAGTTTATTATTAGTCACCATTAGTTTTAATTATCGGTCGACTGTTGTAGTGAAAAAGAGAGCCATGCAAAACCCTCTGAGCACAGAAACAGAACAGTAAAACAGCTTAGCCTTTTTACTACAATAAGGGTTGGAAGTGCTAATACCCTTGCCACCACGTGCACAGATAGTGGCATTAACTTGGTAATGGCTTAAGGTTTGATACCATTTGCGCAGTTCCACACAGGTAAATCAAACGGCATTCAGCTTAATGCCTTCGCCAAACTCATTCGTCTGGCAAATATTCGCTTTTAATACCATCTTGCTCAGCACAGCATACATAAAGCACTTGAAATATTTACCATGAAAAAAATCTTTTTGTACATTATTTTTAGCAGTTGTCATGCTATTTCCTGTTCGAAGTGGTGAAATTAAGTTCGGCATTTCAAATGCTTTGACTTGACAGGTGCGATGTAGCTTTTGCATTTTAAATACAGCTTGCAATGGCCAAAATTTCTACTGTGATGACAGCTTTGCAGGAGACAGCAACATACTCTCACTAGCCTTAAACGCAGATTAGGCTTGTAGAAAGTGCGTGTTTTTGCTCTTAATATTGCTTACCTCAGAAGTCACTATTATCAACATCATAAAGTCAAATGCCATTAAGTTTGGATGTGTGGCAGCTCTGTTGAAAAAGATGTCATTCGGGAACTTGGGGCTAACCCTCGAATGTCATTTCTTGTACCTGTGTAGCATGGTCATAAGAAGCTGTCACTTCTTATACCCATATAAGGGTATAGAAAATTATCACTTAAATGTAGGCGATAACTATGTTACATCATTTGGAGGTCCACAATTCAATACAGGTCTGAATGCTGGCCCAACCATTGTATACTTCCCTATGACCAGTTGAGGGCGCAGCTCTGCTAACTTTGCGGAAGTAGAAGTGCGCTAATCTATTAACAAAAAGGTTTCGAGTTTATTTACAAAAGTTACCAGACAAAGTACATATACCATATATGAAGTGAAGCATTTTCAGAAGGAGGCTCAGGAGTGAAAACAGCGGGAGGGCCTCCTGTAAGAATGGACCAAGCAGTTTTGTTAAGCACAGGAATGAATAAAGTATACCCACAAAAGAAGTAATAAAAATGTAAAATATGACATTTTAAAATAACTTTGCCATCTGCCTTCCCTGACTTATGTTTTTGTGTTTCATGCAGCCAAAGAAGATATGGATGTGGCCAGCGTTGCCCAAATTCTCAAAGCTGCATTGGGCAGCTAGTTGTTTCCTCTGCAAGCAAAACTTTGTGTTTTTGAATTAATATTTTTTATGTTTCTTTCTTAACGAATTATTTTAGCCTGTTCTTCACTGAGACATGCCATGCCCTGATGCCAGCCTACCCTTTCCTCTCTCTTCTTCTTTGTACAGTTTTGTGATATACATTCGCCCTTTTTATAGTAATGTTCTACAAAGCATGTTTCTTTGTGCACACTGGCACTCCAGGCTGACCAGACTTTATTTCATCAAGTATGACACAGTTGTGATAATAAAGTCATATATTATGTACTTTGATGTTGGCTTCACTTAAAGCGAGGTAGCAGTGTTGGTGTAGTATTTTTTTACCTAATTCAGAATTCATGCGTATAGTGTTTAATTTAATTTACCTTCATGCATGTCTACCTCCATGGGGTGCCTGTATTACTAAATTTCATTTCCATCTGTATAAAAGCTCACAAGGAAAATCCCACAAGATCGAACACAACCTAAAGGTGTACATACAAAGGTTGCCCTTGAAATATTGCTGCAGGGCTGCTGACATTGTGCCTCTGTGGAGTCGTCTCATCAGTCAACGTTAATATGCCTCACATTGTCGTATATATAGTGCCTTGCCTTGCGCTTTGACCTCGAGCACCTGCGAAAGTGGTGATGACTAAATGTGAAAATGTGTACTGTTCGTGAAGCGTCATGTTGTGCTAGAATGTTTTAAATATTTCAAGCTTATGTGCAGTTATTTTTGTAGGATACATGCTTAGTTTTTACAGTGATAACTGCTATGGGCATTTTCATCTGGCACTGTTCCACTACAGGAAATTTGTGGTAACTAACAAGGACATGGAGTGATTCGTAGAAGCTTCATAATTTAATGGGTCAATCAACTTTATTTTTTCCTGTATCAAATACAGACAAAGGAGCAGCAAATAAAAACTGTCTTTCGACAGGACAGCATGATGAGCCCGCTGCCCCCATTACAAAGGTTCATGTCGGCACAGACACAGTTGCATGTTTCATACAAATAAATGTATACATATATACATCATCTTGAACACATAAGTTTCAACATGATTCAACATTGGTAGGGCAGCAAGTTAAACAAAAGATTAGTCTTCTGGCCTTCTTTCATTGGTTGGAACATTGCTACTTTCAGCCAGTTGGCGAGACATAAGAAAAAGAACAAAATTTAAATTAATAGAATAAGACATAATGTGGGCCCTGCAGTGCCTACGAATTGATGCTACAGACGAGGAGTCTGTGTGTGCAGAGGGCGTATAAGCAAAGGAAAAGAAATTGTAACTCAGACAGAAAATGGAGGCTGCCCCATTGAGGAAAGAAACAAAATAGAGTTTCTTCAGTGACATTTTTTAAGTCTGCGGTAGAGCTATCACGGTGGCCCATTGCTCTCTGCATCTCCTATCGGCTTTCTCTGCAACACAACTCTTGACAGTGGCATTTGGAAGTACATGTTGGAATGAAACCTGCAAAGCTTTCGTAGAAGCTGTAATGATGCTAATGTGACAGATGCTATTTGTGTTGACAATGATAACCAACACCAGCCATTTCAGATACAAAATGCTTCTGCATAGAACGCACATGCTAAACATGGAAACAAAGTTAAGATAAGTGGGTGTGTTCCATTTATATAGTAATGCTAACAGAATAGTGTCAAGGCATGGTTTTTGTGAATATGAAAGTACTGTGAAATATGTTACATTGGCAACACCTTTTCTTCAAAAGTGATATTAGAGTAGAGCCAGTGCAATGCATTTCAGTGTACATATGTTTTCCCACAGTTGTTAACATGATCCATTAACTGAGGAATAGTGTAAAATGTGGGATGTTTACTTCCCCATTCCTACTCAGTGTGTTTCCTTTTAGCTATTTTCGTCAAGTGCTCAACAATATCTATTTGTTCTAGTGACATCTTGATAGCTTCACATTTCTTGGTCAGTGGCTGCAATCTTACATCAGATGCATTGCTCATTTTTGTTTCATGGTGTACTTACTAATAACCTTTCAGTTTTTTACCTGACAAATGTGTCAGAGTGACTAGTGAATGCTGATAAAACAGGTTACATCAATTAACTTCCTTGATTGCATTAACGTTTGATGGTTGTACAAGGTGTACTAGCATGGATGAGCTTTTATTGGTGAATTGGAATTCTACTGCGGCAGCAAAGGTCGTTGCTCATGCCATACAAGATTCCTTGGTAAGTGGAGAACTATGCAGCAATGGGGCAGGTGGCAGCGTCACCTTGCAAGTTCCCTTGCCAGCTCACTGTGCCTCACAGGTTCAAACTACGGCTTGAAACCATCGCCAGCAACAACTTTTTTACATCTATTTTCCCATTTTCTGTTAACTAACGTTTGGTGGAACCTGCTGGTTAAATCTCCATCGAAAGGCGAAAATGCCAGAGGCCCGTGTACTGTGTGTTGTCAGTGGTCTAGATTTCCGGAGCGCTACACTACGGCTTTTCTCTTTTTTCTGTCTCTTGACTCCCTTCCCCCTATCTCCATGGACGCTTAGCCGTGCTCCCTACATGGGCTGCAGAAAGCATTCCTTTCCTCAACCGAACCATAATCGTCATCATTTTCGATGGAAGCGAAAATGATGACAATTGTGAACGCACAGTACACGGACCTCTGGCATTTTCACTTCCATCAAAAATGCCAGAGGCCTGTGTACCGTGCATTGTCAGTGCACCAGGTGGTCATTTCTGGAATCTCTTTCACTCCCTGCCCCCTACCCCTACGGATGCCGTGCTCCACTTCAGAAATTAATGTTCCTTTCCTTAACCGAACCACATGCAATCATCATCTTCGATGGAGGCGAAACTGCCAGAGGCCCGTGTACTGTGCGTTGTCAGTGCATGTTAGAGAACCGGAGCCCTCCGCTACGGCCTTTCTCTTTCACTCCCTTTCCTTTACCCCGGCGGAGCCATGCTCCCAACACGGGCTGCAGAAATTAGCACTCTTTCCTTAACCGAACCACGATCATCATCATCTAAGTAAAATGCGACCATCGTGGGTGCATATAGCATAGCTGAAGCAATTGTGGAGAGGATTCATTCAGTTCATTCCACGCTACCCATGCGTAGACCACAAAAAGTGAAGCTACCAGAAGAAAAAAAAAGGGTGTGTTTAAGCACATCTCACTTTTGTCTGGTTCACCTTTTGTAGCTTTGTAGGTGCACGGAGCAGCGGCGTAAGCAAGTCGCAGGCCATTAAAGTGCACGTGAAGTTCAAGTGACGTCGCAGTGGGCAATCGTGGGTATAGTTTACATCGTTGTCCTACCACCTTCGCAGCGCGTTTTTTAGGATGGTTTGACTTCTTGTGCAAATACAATAGGAGCTGTGCTGAGAAGTCATACCCACAGAAGTTGCAAAATACAAGTTGAGTGGCACTGGAAAATTCATTTTAGGTATTGTCCGTGATGTTATTGTAAAAAGATCCTTATAGCTTTCCCAATTCCCCACTCTTCATCAATGGAACTCCAAATGCAATAACCAAGATCGAAAAAAAAAAAAAAATCCTCAAGATATGTATATTTTGATAAAGCTGTGCCCTTTAAATAATACTAAAGCTTATTTAATTTTATTTGGCCAGTGGCCTTTTGGATAAACTAATTTTTAACCTATTCAGGAGCACAAACAGGCAATTGTGCATGCTCCTATATGGCCCTTTTAGGGTTCCCCTGATTCATCAATAGCCTTGCCCCATTGTATTTATATAGCAAAAGGAATACGCTTCCACCACATTTTTCTTTTTTTTTTTTTAGTTGGTGTACAATAAGACTTAAGGAAAAAAATAAAAAGGAAGCTTCTGTAAGCGTAGGCCACTGTACCCTCTTCACAAACCTTGTCCAGCCTGCCGCAGTGGTCTAGCAGCTATGCCACTTGACTGCTGACCCGAAGGTTGAAGGATCAAATCCCAGCCGCAGCGGCCACATTTTGATAGAGGTGAAATGCTAGAGACCCGCATACTGCGTGATATCAAAACTGCAGGTAATCGAAATTTCTGGAGCCCTCCAATGTGGTGTATCTCATAATCATGTGGTTTAGCACATAAAATCTCTGCAATTATTATGTTATTCTTTCAAACCATGTCCAGCTGTATTGCAGGCCTCTGCTTACCTATTAATATATAATAATGCATAGTGTGCTCCCACCCATGCAATACAGGTACAGTGGCGGCATGTTAAGCTGATTAATAAAAAAAAATACATTTACAGTGGCGGCATGTTAAGCTGATTAATAAAAAAAAATACATTACAAAGTGCCAATCAGGGCCACATTTCTCACTTAAAAAAATTGTTTGCAAAATTCTGCAGCCAACACACATTTAAGAAGATATCATTTGTTAGTTTGGGTGCGTCTTTATTCAGCAACAGATGCAGTTGTACACAAATGTGCTAGGGCCCAGGACATGAAACGTGTGAAATCAAAGTTCTCAATAACTTGTTCATGCACATGAGTGGAAAGCTTTTGTTAAAATTACGCCCTTTGTACAACATAATATTAGGAGCCCATTTGTGTTGATATGCAAGCACACATCTGCTGCCAGCTCAAACACAAAAGTGAAATTGGTGTTGGCAATAATCATTTTTAAGCATTTTTATAAGTACAACTGTGTGATAGTGCAGAATACACGCTCATTGGCCAACACTTGTTTTCCTTATGACAACTGTAGACCTAAATTTGTTAGAAGAAATGCTTCATTTACTGCATACGCCTTCTTTTTACCTGTAAGAAATGGTACAAATCTCCACGTAGAGTGTTTCACTTTCATCCTATTTTCCGTTAGGACAGCATCAGCTTGCCTTTATTTTTACATACTTTTCTTAGCTTTGGTAGGCTGCAATAATCTAAGAATTCCACTCAGATTCTGTTTCCCATGGACAATCCTTAGACTCTTCTACTTCATCTGTACATAATCATCATCACCTAGGTTTCTTCATTATCTGTTGTGGGTTGTGGTCTACAGTCTGTGCCTTGATGCAAACCGTTCGTAGCCACAAGGCTTAATAAAATGGCATTATTACCACAGCTTCTCGTTCCTTTTAACACTTAATCACTGGCCCATCTTTAATTAGTTACCAAAATGAGTTGATCTGCAGCAGTGGACCAATTGGAATAGTGTACCAAAAAAAAAACTGCAGCTTTTGCTGGTGTTGACCACTTTGGAATAATTAAGTTGATTTAATGTGTTTGGGCATGTGCCGACACTCAAACTGACCCACTCAGAAGTATTGCATTGCCCAAAAAATGCCTGTTCAATAGCTTTGATAATACAAAGTCTGTAATGGCTAAGGTGCAGCTCTTATCTGGCAAAGAAAGGTGGTGCACCAAGATATTAGGACTTATCTTGCAGCATGACATTGCATACTAGAAAGAAAAAGCAAACAAAGAAATAAAGGTTCTTTTTTTTAATACTTTTGCACCCAGTGCTGCTCTATTGACCTGACATCATAGATTTCAGTTTTTCTCAACATTGGCACAGTAAAAGCTTTTAAAGCTGCCCATATCTCTAAGGTCACTCCTTCTTTAGAATTCGATTACACATACTTTTATCGATCAGAAATTTTGTAGGCCTTGAGATGTCGTCAAAGTCCATATAAAGTTGCGGTGAGCTAGGGAACAATTCAAAAGAGCATTGCAACACATTTTTCTTTCTTGCATCTTTTCCAGCTTACCAAGTCTTCCATCACAAATCTGTTTACTGTTTTTTCGCAATATGGAAGGTTAGTATGTTAACAGACCTTAAACATACACACACGCACACTTTTTACCACTCCCAGAGTCTTTCAATGAAAGATTCTGCCAGCACTAAGGTGCAAAACACGTTTCAATGGTCAATGTCGTGCCTACATTTTTCTCACACAGAAAACCAGACAACATGCAAACCTTCACACTGCTGCAAATTTTCAGTACATTAAGCACACATTACGAAACTTTGTTTGCACACATTATGCTGTTTTACCAAGTGACATACAGTACACAGCAACTGCTTGGCATAAACTCTGTAATAATAAAAAGAAAAAGAAAAACACAACCAAGCTAACAGCTTCATTATGACGCTCACACACAGCAACCTTACCCTAGCAGACCCTTGGACTAGGCACGACAGCTATTACATATGCATGAGACCACAATGTGTCAAAAGTGCACTTGCTAACCCAAAACGTCCCTCTTCTACGGTAATGCAAATTGAAGTTAAAAAGAAAACTGTAATCTCACCTTGAATATACGTTCCAAGATGTGCAACTGTAACATTAAAGTTATGAAAGGTGCAAGTCCACATACTCATCTTTCCTCTGCGAGATGCCCACTACAGATGCAAGCGTACTATAAAACGTTAAGAAATTATAGATTTTTTTCTCTGACATCAAGTGTTTGAAATGTGCGCATAGTGATGGGAACTGTGTCGAACCCAGTCAGGGCAATCGCACCATTATCTCACCTATCAGCATACACTTTCACAGAGGGATGGCTTCAGAATTCTCTAAATGTTCACAAGCTGAAGAAACTCTTCAGCACACACACCTGGCTAGAGGAAAAATAATTACTATGAAGAGCACACATGCAATTCTCCCTAACCAAAGGCAGGTCTATGTAAGTGGACCTACACTACTTCATTCGTTGGTACAGCATTTCTCACACCATCCAGCAGAACGTGCTGCTCATTATGTACATATAAACCATCAGGTTTTACAGTTTCGGCAGTGTGTGGCGTACGTTTGAGGCCATACCAGCCATGTTACAAGTATATAGGCACGCATGAAATTGCGAGCCTTTCAACAATGATACGAGAAAAGAAAGAAGCCTGTGTACTGTGCAGAAAGCGTGCCAGCCTGCGAAACACAAGCTTCCACACTGCATTCATCAGAATCGTGGCATGTCACACTATAAGACCTCTTCATGCTTGCCATGGCACATTCTCTTCTACACACGGCTCATGACCACAAGCTGTAGTCTGTCCACAGCACAGGGTACCATCAGATGTTCACGCACCTGATGTTTCTACTTAAGCCAACAGTGCCGTGCAGAACTCCAAAAACGCTCTGCACACACTGTTTACAGCATTTCTGGCTGCTTGAGCAGGCACTAAAGGCAAGAATTAAATCAAGCTGTAGTGATGAAGTATTAGACCAGAATGTCCAAACCATCCATCACCATGAGCAAGAGAGCTGTTATGAGCCACAAAAATGGTAGACGTGTGGGACAGGGACTTGTGTATGATTAAAGATGAGGTGCCAAGCCACTACAGTTTAATCTCATTACACAAAGCCTTAATGCTGAAGACATTGGTCTGTTTTAAAACGAGTATGTAGAATACAAATACTTTCAAAACTGACTTTTATGTGGACACTGAATGAGTCTGTTATAACCAGTGAACAACAAATAACAGACATGGTCAAAGAATGGATTTATTCCTCTCTAACTTTTCTGACAGAAGCTTGTCAGCTTTACCTGTGCCGTCCAGTCAACAGTTTGGACACTATGCATGTATGCATCATTACAAGGCTGTTTGCTTTACCTGCCACCATAGTACCGCACTCTGTTGATCCCACAGGTGCTGTCAAGCAATGTTTGAAGTTGTAAGCTATTGAATTTGGGGTCTACACTGTACATGAGTCTTTTGTTAAGCGGCGCTCGCCTGATAGCTGGCCTTGTATTTAGTCCTTTTAGTCCTTTATATCCGAATGTATGTTGTATAAGAATCCATTGTAAAGGAAGTTTAACCAATGGAAGAGATAGGTGTCATGGGAGAAGTGCGCGCCTGTGGTGTTTGGTGCTGTGGCGAAGACGCAGTGAAAAAAGCGGCCACGAAGAAGCGACGGCTCTGCACGTGCAACAGAAAATTACGACAAGCTGTCGCACGAGGTGAGAAAAGAAAGAGACGGAGCGTGGCACGTGGAGCATTCACGGGAGGCGCCATGTTGGAGGGAGAAGCGAGGCGGCAGTCCACCAGCGCGGACGTGGCACAGGAGCTCTCCACCAGAACCACGGGCGCCAAGAGTCGGGGCGTATGGCTTCGCTTGGCACCGAGCTCCCGACTGTGTCAACGGAACGCCTGACGAGCCGCCCGTGCCACCAACAGCACCGTCGGGTGTAGGCCCGAGTGCTGTACCACCGGCCTAGGACCTCGTAGTCAGGTCCACGACTCGGTGGGGCATCATCTCCGTCGCTACCTGCAGCACGGTCGGGCGTAGTCCCGAGTGCTGCCCTGCCTCTTCGAGCACACGAGTGGCTCGGGTTTCGTGCCAGCTGCCCTGCCTCTTCGAGCCACGAGCGCCTCGGGTTTCGCGCCAGCGTCGGTGTCTCGTCGTCTCTTCGCCGGCACCACGGAGACAGCAGCACCACTCGTCGGCGACTTGCCTCGACGACCTCGTGTACTTCTCCCGCACCAATAGACCAGCCTCGGTGAGACTATTTTCTGAACTCTGACTGTACTCGCGTGTTGTTTCTTTGTTTTTCTCTCCTTGTTCCGAAGTGCTGCGTTTACTTATTCATTTGTTAGTGTGTTTAGTCCGTGTCGTTGTTTGTCATCGCTTTTCTTATAAAGTTCTCGCATAAAACAGCCTCGCCATCTTTCGGAACGCGTTGCCGTCGTCAGACGCAACGTGCGTTCCACTAAATTCACAAAGAACCCCATAACAATAGGAAGATCAGCACAACACCACACTTTGGTATGTTGTGTCCAAATGTCTCTTGTAAGCAGATATGTTGTAATGAGGTTATACTGTATCTGCTAACCAGTAGCTGACTGCTGATAACAAGAGCAATCACATTGCATCTCGTTACACCACAGAGTGCAATTCGGCCTAGTTTACTGGATTACTATATGGATGAAGTTGGTGCTGTCTGTTTACATCATTCTATTGGCACTACTTGTAGCAATGTGGTACATCTCTTCTCTGCAGCCATGTGACTCGATGCAGATAGTAGGTACTACAATACCAGACTTCCTAAACAGCTTGTTTACTGCAGGATCCCTGCCATGTCATGTCATTCGTCACATCTGATTCAGAGAGCCCGTAAAGAAAGCCATCTAAAGTGACTTCCTCTGCAGCTGAAGAAGCTGTCAGCACAAAATTTGCTATGTACGTTCCTAGAAGAGCAAATTATTGGTACCGTACAGATTGATTCAATGTTTGCCTTTAGTGTTCCTTTACCTTGACGCATGATATAAAGTTTCCAAAGGGAGCATGCCAAATATAAATTGCTTCACAATGGACAGAACTCTTACAAAGCAAAGGTGTGGCAGAAGGACTGTGCAATAAAAAGTTACAACCAGGGGGACACGAGCTGTGCTAGTGCCAATCTCAAAACACACCGTACGCTGTGCAACACACTTGGTTATGTAAAACCATTGCAGTGTCTCGCTCAACGGACTCATATTAGGACACTGCGGCAAACACTCATAACTCACTTTGGCAGTAATGCCAGACCAGCGCTGCATCACACCTCCATTGCTTAGCATAGACATGAGCAGATAAGGCGTGACCAACAATGGGGTTCATATGTGTTGGAGTACTTGCTGTCAGATTGTGTGATTGCTCATTTTATAGACGTTAAGCAGTCTGAGGCAGGCCTATGTAGCTTATACAGTAGCCTGACCAACTTCAGAGATGTGTTTCGCGCTCACAAGCTGCACTGGTAGTAACATTGTGACAATTGCACAATTTCTGTTTCAGAACAAAGTGGATCCACATTAGGGTATTTGGAAGTGAGGCGGACAACATGACATGTCAAATCCAGTAGTGAGAGAAAGAAAAAAAAAGGGGGGGGGGGGGGGTGATCATGCTGCATGCATGTGTGTGCTAAGCAACACATACCTTTTTATGAATGGTGTATAAGGTCAACAGCTCGAGAACCATCAACTGATGTTAAGTTATTGGTTATTGCATGGTGGTAGATTCTGCAGTGCAGTTTAGACTTTTCTATAAGCTGTAATTGCAAGAATAAAAATGCAATAGGCAAAAACCATCAAGTTTGGTTCTGCACAGGGGGTAACTAAACATTCTCTGAACAGGTCACCAAAAGCCTGTATCAGAAAGAGAATTTTTATATTTTATTTTAGCACCATGCTGTGGTGAAAAAGCTGTTACTGAGCCCAGGTGCAAGAAGCTGCAGTCTACAGCGCTCCACAGCCTGTACACGTAAGCACACAATAGCTTTTGGTTTAAACCTGTTCATATGTTCACTACTATGAGAAAACAATGGATGGCAATTCAGCTAAACAGGCTATTGTATTGTCTGAAACCTCAATGCCTAAACAAAGGAGTACTTCTATGGATTATACAACGAAATCTTGTTACAATATATCTGACATGAAAAGAGTTTTATATCTACATTAGTTATAAGTATATATTAATTACATGCTAAAATTGCTAAAATACATGATAAAGTTTGTTATGCTCGTGATCATTATATCAAGCTTTAACAAGTGGAAGTACCCTGTTGAAGTTTTTCTAAGGTTCAGTATTGTAGCATGTCCTGCACTATTTTCAACGATGTCAGTTGCATAGCCTCATGTCTGGTGTAGAACAATGCTCCACGCTTGAGCAGTAACTTTCACTGATAGCCACTAATGTTCATTTTTTTCTTTCTGCATATGCTCTGTCCTTATTTCTGAATTCCTTTCCAGAAATATCACTTTCTTTTACTATACGAAAGCCCTTGTCCTGCAGTTTTACATTTATGAGGCTTATTTAATGAGCTTTCAGTGTTTACCTGTTCCCATGGTTCTTTTTCACTTTTGCTAATAGAATGTCAATCACTAGAATGCTCCTTTCAACACATAAAGACTACTCCAACTCATTACCTGCAATACAAGAAAAATAATACAAGAAGAAAAGGTTATAACGCTTTTTTCTTGCTGGAGAGACGAGCACAGGAAAGTGTAGCACACAGCAAAATTAGTTTAGGTTCTGGTTTTACTTATGTTAGATGTATCACAAAACATATGTAATATGTTTACTTTATGCATACGACATTATGTAGATGGTAGCATGCATTTTTTATTTACGTGTGGTTTTACGCTATTTTAGTATCTTCACAATCCTACGTTATTCTTGGTGTATCATTCGCTATTCATGATCACAACAAAGTACAGCTAGACTCAAGATTATAATGCAAGATAAAAACATATATTAGAAAAAAAATGAGAATCCATAAAGTCTTAAGTGAGAAAGATTTCATCAGAAAAGTGCTAGCGTGGCTGGCCACTTGCTCAAGAACAGCCTCTATCGAAACTAGTTTCTTTTTTTCATATTTTATGCCTTCATCCTGCTTCCATCATTGCAAATATAACAGGTAGCAAAGAAAGCCAAACCCAGAAATGATTTGAGTCACAAAATGCAAACATGGACACAAGAAGGAATGAAAAGGACAACACAAACATGTTCTTATCTTTTCCTGTGCCCGTATTTTCAGTGCCTCACTTTTATTTTAGCAACTTGAACCCTTACCAATTCGCTCAACCTTCAGTTCCTTAATGCAATTGTTCAAACCCTGTGACACTTGACTATCATTGTAGAACTGTATTGCTTCTCCATCACTCGCAAATTTATCATGATGCCCTGCTGCTTTCTAATACAAGTAGAAGTGGTCAACAGGAACAGCTTCCTTCTCAGTCCATGCATAAAATGTCATCCACATGCAAATGTGGACAGCTTGACATGAACAGGAAAGCACAAAGCAGAATGCTTCTTACGATTTGTAACTTGAGAGCGTCATTTCAAGCAGCTACTTAAGGAAAGATGGTGCAAGCCTCAAACTAGTTATACAAACCAGAAATGTGCACACATCACAAGAACAAAAGCATAGTTAATCAAAGAATACTATTACATTATAGACAGGCCCAACTTGTTCACATTTCATTTCTCACAAAATAGCTCTCAATGAAGTATTAAGCACTGAAACAAGTGAGAGGACAGCAGCAATGCAGTGCCCATTTAACACAGTCAAAATTAAAGCAAGAGCTTTTTTCGTAGAGGCAAAGAAAAACACAAAAAATAAGGAAAGGAAGTTTTGGGTGAGACCAGGCCGCACGCTTGACCATGTATGTACAGAGTAAGAGATCCAAGAATTCTCTTTCACAGGCTACATATCGGGCACCACAGTAGAAATATGATCGGCAATGCAAGCATATTGGGTCAAGTGACACCACACACTGTGCCTACATGTGTTGTCTGTGCATCTTTGTTACTGTCCTTGTTTCTACAAGCTAAATCTTTCGCTCCAAGAAGGCAGAGAGAGCGAGGGAGAGATGACACACAACACCATTGCCATAGCAACAGTGCAACAATTTGTTGGCAGCTGCGCAAGCTCTAAGGCGTCCAGTCAAGAAGTAAGTACTCCTTTAGCGGTCCTGGTAGCGACAGTTTTCCCACCAGCGTGGCAACTTGGTGTCGCAGAGCCTGGTGTATGGCCACCCGGGCAATCTGCTTGAGCGAACGCGGTTGGCTGTACATGGACTTCAGTAGCTGTGTGATGCAACCGGCAGTCACTGCAGGCAACACGACCGGCTGGCTCAGAAAACTCTTGAGGCAACTGTAGAGCTTGCGGTGGTCCATGGTGTAGTAGAACAGTCGAATAAGGTCGGCAAACCGCTGCTCAGGGTCGTTAAGGAGATCATGCTTGCGGCTCAGTTGATGGATGTAATAGTGCAGGACCTGGTGGCAACAGTGTAACAAGAACAAAGTAGGATTGCATTTGTATTCCTTGTTTTCAAGTAGACAAGAGGCACTCTGCAAAATCGAGGTTTCACATACGAATGCTAATGGCACAACCTGTATCAGTCTTGCATCGGCCTATACTCAAGAACTGTTGCAAGCATCATGCACCGAACTAGTAAATTTAAAAGCTGGCTTCTGGGGGCTTAGGATTGTACTCTTCCTGCTTTCCCTCTCTTCCTTTGCAGAAACAAACTGTAAAGCAGGTACTGAATTTAATGTGAACTTATCAAAATGTCATCAACAAAAATAGGCAGCATGCATATCTAAGTATGGAAAAAAAGAACAATGAGTTTCCCTGTGTGTATCTCAGTACAAAAATGTCTCTACTGTTTCAAGTTGCAAGAAGCATCTACTCGTTTGCCACATTTGAGTGTGAAAAAAAAATATGTATACTGCAAAGAAAGGTGGCATCTACTCGTTTGCCGCATTTGAGTGTGAAAAAAAGTATGTATACTGCAAAGAAAGGTATGTGTAAGAATACCACAGCCTGTAGGATACGCACAACTAAACACAAATTGCAGTGAACATGTCCAGAGGTGTCAGAATCACCTGTGGATATAAGCTTTTGTATTCCCAGTGAAAATGGCACAACATAACGATGGACAGGTGCTCCTTTTTGCATTGTCTAATTTTTTCGTGCTGTTTCACCATGAATTCATACCAACTTGCCCAACTTTCTCCATAGACTTGTCTGGTGCATAATTATTCTCTAGTGTGGAAAAGCAACTAGGCTAAAAATGAAGTAAACATAGCAGACCATAATTTCTTGTGGCACCTGCCATACCATGGGGTGCGGAGTGTAGTTGTTGCATTTACTTGAATACACTGTGCATCTTTATCCCAAGAATTGCCTGTGTGTCGTAATCAAGTGAAAAACAGTAACCGTACTCTCAGCGCTGGCAACAGCCCCTTGTCAGACCGGCCAGGTGCTGTGTCGCTGCAATGGTGACAGAAAACATTTGTCACGGTACTTAGCCAGTTCACAATGGAACATTTCGTGCCTGACTGCGACCTGTACATGTGTGTCCGTATCTACTCTCAATTAAGTTAAAATGGTGACATACTGCATTTGTTATGAAGTTTATGTCAAAGGAAAGTTATTTCAAACACTGAAGATAGCTGCCTCATGTCTGCTTTGCATGCATGCCCAGTGCCCGTGACCTTGAGTAATGCAAAGAGTACATCAGCTGGATGTCGACTGTGAAGAGTTTCTGCAGGCTGAAAACGGAAAATGATATTTCCCATTTTATAAAACTGAATTGGACTTGTCCCCCTCTCCTATGACTGTCAGCATAGGTACACTTACTTTAAGAACTGTCTAATGATACATGGAAGTGCATTTTTATCATGAACCCATGAAAAGTGAGTGCATGTTAGGTTCGAGTAAACAGCCTCCCATGAAAAAAGAGATTGCAGTATGCACCTACAGCGGAAGACATACTACCTAGCAAGAGATACTCGCCGCTCTATGCATGACCACTAAGGATTCGTTGCACTGATGTTTGAAGTCAGTTTACATTGAATACAGGTGCATAATGGTAAGGTTCTCGTCAACTTAGTGCTGTGGGCAATGCGGCCCTGCACAGCCTCGTGCAAGACTCCAGAAAAGCTCGCTAACAAAATATTTTAGAGCTGTGCAAATAGCAAAATTTTTAGTGCAAAGCGAATTCGAATATTTATGTTCAAGTGCAAATTGAATTGAATATTTTTCGAATAATTTTCTAATACTCTTTAATAATACTACACCTAATTATGGAGAAATGTATTGTTCAACATTGGCAAAAAAATTTATTGCGTGACGTGCATGCCCACATTGTCATTCCAAAGTCCTGAAGAACAGTCCAACACTGAACTGTGTAGCAGAAAGCCGTGCTACTTCGCCGCTGTATGCTGATTGATTTGTGGGGTTTAACGTCCCAAAACCAGCTCTGATTATGAGAGACGCCGTAGTGGAGGTCTCCGGAAATTTCGACCACCTGGGGTTCTTTAACGTGCACTGACATCGCACAGCACACGGGCCTCAACATTTTGCCTCCATCGAAATGCAGCCGCTGCGGCCGGGATTCGATCCCGCGACCCTTGGATCTTCAGCCATAACCACTAGACCACCGTGGCGGGGCAACGCCGCTGTGTGCGAGTGTTAGCTTCGCCCCAGTACACAGGTGTTATGCGGCGAAGTGCACTACTTCCTGGAATGGGCCACTTGTCATGAGACACAGCATTTTTTTTTTCACCTTAATTACCAACTTACTATTCAAACTAGTCGTTCAAATAGTAAAAGTTAAGTGCGAATCGAATCGAATAGCAAAAGCTATTCGAAAATTATTCGAAATTTCGAATGTTCATACACCTCTAAAATATTTACAGTAGTTGTCCTGTTTTTCAGTGGCTTCCTTTTTGTACTGCCTCATTTCACAGCAACAACATTCTCACAATGGCGAAATTTTTTTCATTTTTCCCACGCATTTCATTATTGCGGGGTTCACTGCATATCATATACTATGTTTTTAAGCCATGCTAAGATTGGTCTTCACCTGGCTAGAGGCTTTCTTGAGAAACACTGAGCTCTGTGAGTGACAGATGACTGGATCTGACGAGCTGACTTGCACATCAGGGTCTGCACCATGCACCAAGAGTGCAAGTGTCAATGCATGCACATGTTCCAAGTCCGAGGCCAGCCTCGCATTTTGCACCAAGTCCAACAGGGCGAGCAAGATGTGCTGCATTCGCTGTGAGAAGCGGGCATTGGGGTCCAGTCCATGCTGAAGAAGCACCGTCAACAGCTGTCGTATGAAAGTGAATGCACTGCGCTTGTCGTCCTCCCTGTTCAGTGTGATGTACTCGCTAGCCGTGAAGACCAGGACGTGCATGGGGGTCAGGTTGCTGCGGGACTTGCAGTTGGGGTTTGCTCCGTACCGACACAGAAGACGCACAGAGTTGAGGTAGAACACCTTCTTGTTATGAGACAGTGAGTGCAGCGGATCCTTGTTGATGAGAGGCACCAGACAAACCATTAGCGGCGCCGAACCATCGCGACCGACACAATTGGGATCACCACCATTCTGTAAAAGCATGTCCAGCAGCTCGTAACGGAACTCCCAGTCGCGAACGTGGCGAAGCACGCATGCTAAAGCACTGTTCCCTGGTCGGTTGATGCTTGGACCAGCGCCACTCTGCAGCAGGTAGCGCACTAAATGGAGCATGTCCCACTTAGTCCAAGGGCGCGGCTCCTGGTAACCGAGTCGTGACTCCTCCAGTGCATAACGTACAATCAGCACGTGCAAAGGCGTGTTCCCCAGGCTGTCAGGCTCGTTCAGAAGTTCGCGACAGCCATGGTCCTGCAAGGCCCTCAGCACCGATAGTGTCTCCTCAGCAGACTTCTTCCCCAGCAAAAGCACCACGTGGAGCACAGTCAGCTGCTGAGTTGTCGTGCGAGCACCTACTTCAGCCCCGCACTGTATGAGCAACTCCAAGAACTTCTTGTCCTAGCGAGACAAAACACGTGGAAATGAGCACATGGGGAAAAATAAAAGTAGGCCACTTTACATATGAGAATGTATCACCCCTGAAATGTTTGCCTAATCTTTAACTTTTCTGAGCTCAAACAAAGTAATGAGCTTTCCGAGTTCAAATGATATAGGGAGATGTAAATGGCTTACATATACCAGAGAGGGCAGAATAAACATTAAAAATAGTTCAGGTGGCACTGCACATGTTTGGTGTCTAACAAGGATTGTCAGTGTCTTAATTCTAGATCTTTTATCCTATCTTTTTCATGATTTAAAGTAGCACATAGGCTCAACTTCACGACTGCACAAATTCCACCTTGTCGTTCTGATTTGCAGTATCACTCATATCTATTTCAGCCCCACACTGAAGCATCTAGAACACTCAAGAACATTACGTTTGCAATCATGGGCACAAGAACACTGAGGCACACACAGGTATAATGAATGTATGCTGATAACAACAGCCAAACTGTGTTATTTTTGACTGATTTGCATAGACAATATGATGATGTACGTAACAATGGCTTTTTAAGCAATACACAAAATACAGTCCACATGGAGTCAGCACAATGAACTTTTTTAGAGCAGGCCTCCATATTTTTGTACCTTTGGCTTCTTATGGTTACACATGCCAGCCTTTTTTACTGCTGAAAGACGGCTTCAACTAGCTAATTAAGTGAAGCCAGGTTTACTGACATTAAAATAACCTGGGCTATGCTGAATGCACCAGTGTGTTCTCCAGTTCCCACTGCTATATAATCAGCTGCATTTCTCCTATGCCTTTAAACTTCTTAACATGATCATTTACCCAGTTCCCTTGCAGCCATTGGCCACATTTTCTTTACCATAGGACCCATACTCTTGGTTTCATTCTGACCCATTTCAACTCGTTCTGCAGTTGCATCTTGCTGGTTGCTGTACACAATGGATGACCTAGTCAAATACAATTATCTCTTGATTTGGATATTAGCATACTTGCATCTGCTTTGTTACCAGCACCAGTGTCCTGCAGACTAAGGTTCCTTTATCATGTTTTAAGTTGAGGCCACACTGCATGGCATAGGCAAAAGTAATGATGTGTCTCAACAATATCAGCTTGATCAGATGTCACCAGCCTCGTGTGCTTCACCCCATTCTCATTTGTTTAGCGATTTCCTTCTCATGGTCTGGGTACACTGCAATCATTCGGTCACATCCTGAGAGTTCGGTTTTTGGCTGTGGATAGGGCTATTTAGCAGCAGCTGAAGTAGATGGATGCAATGCAATGCCTGAACACCCTAGGCCAGTAAAAAAGTAACGACATGATCACTAACATTACACGAAGTGAGCCAGTGGCACAGCTGTAAAATGATGTTTGTGGTGACTGCCACGCCAACAGCCAATGCAATTGCAGCAACACTATACTCGCAGGCAGCTTTTCTTGGCAGTGAAGGAAAGGGTATACAGTAGAACCTCGTTATAACGAACCCGGATATAACGAACTATTGGATATAACAAAGCAATCGCAATTCCCCTTGGGAATTCCCATAGATTAAATGGATATTGGCTATAATAAACTAATGGTTATAACGAAGTAATTACGGCTTTTCCGCCAACTTCATTATAACGAGGTTTAACTGTGTGGGCAGAGCTTCTTCACACATGCCCCTATGCAAAGTCGTCTGCTTTGGCACGTTTCGATTTGTGAACATTCCACAGCGCCTGCACATATTGGACGTCAGACACATTAGGTGTTACATTAAGAGAGAAGGAGACAGCCGAGTGGGGCAGGGAACAGATGGGGGTCGCTGACACAATATTCGATGTTAAGAGGAAGAAATGAATATGGGCAGGCCATGTGATTAAAAGGCTAGATAAGTGACGAACAGTTAGAACACCAGAATGGATACCAGGAGAGGGTAAAAAATTTGCAGGCATCAAATGGAATCAGCTCGCGCAGGACAGGCAAGGATGGAGAGCATTGGGAGAGGCCTTCGTCCAGCAGTGGACATAAGGTAGGCTGATGATGATGATAGCTAATTCAGTAATGATTAAACGCTAACTCGCGAGCAAAGCTCATTGCAAGCTTCTGCAGTGAGCGGACAGTAGAGTCAGAAAGTGACAGTGCACATGTGAAGACGGACATGTTATCCTGCTTTTGAGGTGGGTTTAATAGGTGCTGCACTCTCACACGTGCAACAATGTGAAACGACAAAGTATAAAATAAGTAAAACAAATATTTCCTTGATGTGTACTGCATCTTCATTCAAATGGCCTTCTCTAGAAAATGAAGCACGGCTGTTTATTTAACCTTACATAAAAAACACGAATGCTATTGTGGGACTACATTCCTTAGTGGTAGCACAGTCGTGATTTGGCCTTCGCTTCATTGCTAAGAAAAGTTGTCCATGAATATAGCAAATAGAGTACACAGGCATGACTTCTCTATCATTGTTTGCTCAGTAGCAAGCCCGGCCATAGTAATAATGATTAGGTTTGCATGTTGACAAGAATATACATGGTAATCGGTTTAAGGACTGAAGAAGTATGTTTGAAAAATGATAAGAAAAAGGCAAATGCTACAGAATGCACACCTGAAGCGCAGCTTGGTGGATGGGGTAGTACTCGTCATAACACTGATTGAGCTCCTCGGAGCGTTCGGCTACAAGGAAGCGAACACAATTCCAGGCACCCCGTTCACAAGCAAGGTGCAGCAAGGGCCGCTTCTGCTGCCAAGGAAGCCAGCTGTCTTCCCCTTGAGCCAACAAGAGCTCCAAGATATCAGAGTGGTCACCATCAATGGCATAGTACTCCGCAGATTGAAGGCGCTCGGAGTAGCGGTCAGAAGAAGGACCAGAGCCTCCCACTGAACTGCAAAGCTCACACACCTGACATGCAAAGAGACAGAGAATGAACAAGAGACCTTGTCAGCAATAGTAATGCAACAGCTGGATGTTCGTTGAACAAACATCAACAATGGTTGGTAGTTACAAGTCAGCAGAACTAGACCACTGAAGTGCAACCTTTTTTCTGTGGCTCAGTTTTAAATAATACACCACTCAATACCACATCTCCACTGGGAATAGCATTTCTCCTCCCATGTCATACAAACAAGAGCCACTTGATGCTATCCTACTGCATATTCATTTATTCCGGCTATACATTCCACTTGCTGGGGACATTGCATAGGGGGTCAAATAAGAATAAAATGACCAGTGCCATAAATATGGTTCTTGGAGTATGGGAATTTACAAGTTAACATCACTAGCATACACAAACCACATAAAGCAAAAAGAAAACTGCAGTACAATAAGTAATGCATAAAATACAACCATGCTGTATATATGTTTATGCATTCACAAATATACGAAACCACACCATCGGTAACCATGATTCAGGCACACAGTTGAAACACAAATAGGTGATAGCTTGTGACATTTTAGCAAAGCCTTCAAAATTCCTCATGGCTGAATTGGAATGTTTATCACGGCATGTGGTTCCTGGACAGCACATGGCTTAAGGTCAATATACGTTTACGGTATTGTACATGCCGATTCCTAATGTCGTTTTTTTTTTCTTTTTTCTTAGTAGAGAAACTCAACTCAATTTACCTGATTATGTGGACCTGGAAAGCACATCCGTGCCTCAGTGTCAACGCGAGCTCCATGTTTTAGCAGCAGTTCAACAATTTCTTCATTGCCTTGCAAGGCAGCAATATGCAGTGGTAGGCTGCAGACACCGCGGTTCACGTCGCATCCTCGTCCCAGGATCCAGCGCACCAGCTCGACACAGTTGAACCCAATGGCACGTTGAAGTAAATTGTAGTTGTCTGGACCCACCACTGACAAGACGTTTTCACCCTAAGACGAAGACATGCATATCTGGAGTAAGTGCAAACACGGTAGCCTATACTATGGAGTGCAGTGCAATGCAGTGCTGCATAGTGTCATCATCATAAACCACTATGGTGACTTAGTGAATGTGGTGACGGGCATGAGAAAATTTCTGCATATGGTGCTTATGTTTTACGGATGCGAAATGCAGTAACTCTTGTGTATTTACACTCAAGTGCATGTTTAAGCACACTAGCTAGTCGAAACTGTGCACAGTCACAGACACCACAGTCACAATGTTTTTGCTTTTGTTTCCATTCTTTTTATTTCATTAAGGAGACCAGGCTTGCACCAGAGCACGCCCAGCATACTGCTGCTACTGTCACAGACTATTGCAGTTTTACAGTACTGACACAGCATGTGGTCGATGCTGACACATTATATAAAAAATTGTGGACGGCTGTACATTCGAAGTCTGGCTGCAGCACTTAAGTAGCAACAATGTACCTTTGGTATCTGCACAAGGTAACTTTCTATTGATGACCAGTGGATGTGAGATGCCTCCCGGGAGCGCATCTCTTCAAGTAGTTCCACGATGACTCGACGGGTGCTCTCGGATGCACCCGGTGACAGCAAGTGTCCCCCCGTTTGAAAGAAGCTGCTCACTAGTGCACCCATCCTGCAGGAAAAGCAAACAGTTAGGAATACACAGTAAATGGCAACATACATCTCAAGCTCTGCCTATGTAGAGATGAACCAAGAGTGCAGTGGCAAATGCCTATTGAGTGGTAGATCCACCAAATCAACCGGTAGAGTTCTTTCCTCTTGGTTCTGCCTTCGCTAAATGAAAACCACTTAGCCAAAGCTCATTTCTTGCCTTCAATAAAACAGTTTATTTTGGTTCCCTAAACTAAAACCATTTGTCCCAACATTCTACTCTTGCCACATTTGTAGTGCTCAGACAGTGCAACAGCTTAATTGTCATCTGGAAGTGTTGGCAGGTCTGTGCTGCTTGTAAGATACAATTTATACCTTTCCTAAAAAATTTCACGTGACCTCTAGAACAACTTCAACCTTCAGCATGTACTTTCTCAGCTGTGGTATACACTTTACAAGTATACACTTTACAACAAAGTACAAGCTTGGGCTAGATGGTACATAATTTATACAGACACCTTTGATCCTGCACCAGAGCACTGTAAAATGTGAAGGACACACTCCATGCCTTTCTGGTTACTCTTAAGGTGCTCCTGCAAAATAGGCTCCTCGCATTTTGCCCCTACAATACAGATGCTAAGAAGCCAGTCAGATTGGTTACATGACTGGCACACACTTTATAAGCAGGTCAGCCACTCACTTTATTATGCAGAGTGCTTAAATTCACCTGTTGATACAAAGGATCTGCACTACCAGATTAGCAGATATGTAAAAAAAAAAACTATATAAAAACGTATCAGGGTTTTTTTGGAGAGTTGTGCTTGTAGAGTCAATATGCAATATTTGGACTATTCCCGCACACCTGAAGATTTGATTACATACATATGTGGCGTTACTGAACTTAAAAAAGCACATTCTTTCACTTGAGCTGTTGCTTTCACCCAAGGTTGATGTGGGTGATAAAACCTGATATATCTTACTACAGCTAGCAGGTCGCAGTTGTGAAATTTCATCCCACAAGGGCTGGGACAGTAAAGAAAAAGAAATGGAGAAAGGACGAAGCTGGGGGTGAACAAAGTATCAGCCAATGTTGCCATCTGAAAGCCTCTCACATATACCACATAAGGGTCATTTCTCAAGAGATTCTGGCATCACGAATCGAGAAACACATCACTGCCTATTTCCAGAATGACTACGATTGGGACACCAATCCTGATATATGGAGTTTTTGTTCCAACGTTATGTCTCAGTCATGGGCCTTATGCGGGGCCGCATGTTTGAGACCCCTGTTTTAATACATATCATGCTGAATACCATGCTGAATACGCCGGTTCTCGTCCGATCTGAACTGAATTATGTTATGTTGCAAAATAAAACAAAGTGTGGCTACATAATGCTACGATGACTGGTTTCTATAAAGAATAAGTAAGAAGTGGCATGAGACAAGAAAATGGCATGAATAGTTGAGAAGCAAATGCATGGTGTCTTTGGCCTTCTGGTATATATCTTTCAAAAGTGGGGCTTGACCCATCAAACGTAGCAGTTGCTTAGGGCTTACTTGCATACAGCAACAGGTATATTGCTGCATTGCATTTAAGCATTAATAATGCTGAAGGGACCAAAGAGCTACTTTGTGTAATGAAAAACAATGAGTACGAACATGTTAAAAGACATAGTTTTTGCCCATATTCATCATAGACAGTGAGCCTTCACAGTGTGCTTCATGGGAGCACTAGAACTTTTTAACAGGTTAATTGTACTGAAACCCGATAGACCTTTGTTTTACCTGCACTTCCTTCAGGATTTCATTAAACTGGGTGAGGTACGAGATAAGCACGTTGATTCAAGGTGGTCAGAGCATTATATTGTACATTGAATCATATTTAAATTAGGCTGGATTGCATTAGGTTCAAAGGCTTTACTATTTATTCTCATGTTGAAAATCATATGGTATTTCTGTGCAAGTAAAATGGCCATCTCATCACCATCTCAAGTTTGACTGTATGTAAGTGTAGCAAATATAAACAGTCACACTGGGCATATGGGAGCTCAACTTACTGGCGTAACAATTTTGTTGTTTGTCAATAACGTATCGCAATGTGATACCAAATGTCACTTTGCTTCGCATACAATATGCACAAAGCAACCTGGCACACACTGACATACACAACTTGTGTAAATGCTAGCCTCTCATTTTCAGTGTTTTTCATTTTTTCTTTTCAATGTTAACAATGTTAATGCATGCGCATGATGGAGTTAGGGCCTTTACGAAACTTAATTAGAGCGCAACCACACACACGCACACGTACAGGTGTGTGGGTGTGTGATGTGTCGTGTGGTTGCGCTCTAATTAAGTTTCGGAAATGCTCTACCAACTAGCCCAACAACAAGTTCTTTTAGAGTTAGGGCCACAGATGTTCTTTGAATGACAAACAAGGTGCCTCATGGACGTGTTTTCTACTGTAGTTTATCAAGTATATACATGAATTTGATCAATGCGTTGTATGTCAGCAATTGTAGTCAAGTGCTAGATAACTGCCGGGTAGAGCATTCGGGTTAAGGTCAGGGCAATTTAGATATCCTAGTGGAAAGGAAATGACACGATTCTTCTTTGGCAACTGTTGATATGCGCCGAAAAAAGGAAGTGTCCGTGGTGAAGTTGGCTTGCAATGTATGTCAAACTGAGGACAAGAAATAATGCATTTAAGCGCGGGCGGTGAACAGCAAGCCGAAACCAACCTGCGGACCAGCCTCAGGGTGCAGCAGCCCGAGGGAGGTGCGTCTCTCCTACGGCGATCCAATGCGGCTGCCGCCACCACCGCTCCACCTCGATACACCGCGCAGCACGCGCGCGACGGCGTTTCGAAAAAATGGCACAAGTGAGAAAACGACACACTGCGCAACGGTGGGCCACCTAGAAGTCTGTTCTAGTCCTTTTCTCGAAACTGCAGGCGCCTGCAGAGCTTGACATCACCCGAATGGCTGGTGTGCGCCACCGATCAACACCCAAGTCGACCGGCCCGACCGTCTAGCGAGCACGTCATCGGTCAAGCGATAATACCAGCTGTAGTTGCAACATACGCGGGTGGCTTGAATGACGCACGTACTGTAGAGCACTGAAGAAGCGCGCATGTAGTGCGCCTGCCCATGCGATGCTCACACGCGAAAAGGCAGACCGCCGCTGCTCCTCGCTACGCAACCGCGCTCCACTTTCAGTTACCACTGCTGCTGCTGTCTAGTCCACGGAATCATAATCTTCGTCGCTTCCGGCTGTTTCACGCACTGCGGCTGGGACGAAGAAAGTATGATTATCAAATCGTCCTGTTTCCCTCGACCGTTTGATGTCGCAGTGCCGTCGATCCCGAACTGGGTTGTCGGTGCGCAATCTGGCAAAAAGTGGCGCACGCACCTCGACTGGCGGCGCGATGCGCGAGGGCGGTTGTTGAGCAATTGAAGTGCGTTGTGCCTTCGTTTTCAGCAGTTCAGCGTGCACAGTTCTCGTGCAGTCGATAGCATCTTGATGCTCAGACTAAGGATCACCAGCGGCGGCGTGCCAGGGAACTTCACGTCTAAATGTCCAACGCGATCGCGCACTGCCTTGGCAGCACAAGTCAGAAGCATCGAAACCGCCGTGCTGAATTTATGTCTGGTGGCTCCGAGATGTTATCGGTGTCCGCCAACCAATTTCAAACATAATCGGCTGGAAAACGTTTAGGAATCAAGGGGTGATGCGGTGCGCTCCGGCTTTCGTCGACTCACAACAGCACCCACCCTCCGCAGCTGTTGTGGGCTCTGCCGCTGACATTTAGCAAGCTCGTTTATTTCCACAAGTGGCGCCGCCTAACCAAATATCTGTTGCTTTTCCGGCGCTTTATTTCCACGATACCCGTTACTAATTTCTGCAGTTGTGTGTCTAACCATTTGTTAATATGGCGCACTAATTCAGTGAAGCTATGCTTCTCAGCATGCGCCTGAATGATCCGTCGAAGTATTCTGGCGCTAAATTTGAACGGGATTGCGCCAAGGGAATTTGCCTTCACACCACACAACATATACTACGTTAAACATGAAACAAACATACAAGCATAAATGGGTTATATTTGTTTATTTAATAATCACTATAACTACCTTGATGTCTTCGTCTTCTTAGACTACCGCTTAAGCCTGGAAAAAAAAAAAAGGCAAATCGGAAAATGTATGTCAAAAAGCAGTAGATTACAGTTTTTCTTATCAAATATGTTATATAAAACATATGGAGCTCACTAACTATTCCTCACCCATTTTGTCAAATATCAAATGCAACAAAATGTAACCTGGCCTATGACAAAAACATAAAATATACTGACACATATACATATTGCCCATAGTATAACCAGAGCCCTTCAAGTGTATTGAACGACTCTGGTATAACCTATCTGGATATTATTTCTAACTTAAAACATCCAACCAATAAATATATGTACTGTTTATGGGATAAAACGCAACAATTTAGGGCTAAGTAATGTGCACGCTTTCACTCCTGCCGTCTTTAGTTCATGTCACTGCAGCGCAATGTTGGCTCATACAGTTACGTCATAGGCAACATCACTTTTGGTGGGCAGATTTGTAGCGGCATGACATGGTTATCTCAAAACACAGGTTGTTGCACTCAGTGTTTTAATGGCATGTTTCACTTCATCAGCAGTGTACATGCTTGTCCATAAAGCATGCGACTAAATTTAGATCTAGTGTCATGACTATCTAGCACTTTCTTACAAAGGAAGCAATGGTATTTAAATTGCTCTATGTTCAGTGCTCTAATGTTACTGAGAGCATTATTTAAGACAATAAATCTCTGGAAATTTGTAATCCCATGAAGTGCGGTACACATGGACATGCACATACATCGGTGTGAAACCTTAATGATAAGGCAAATTTCTGGACATCTGTCTCAACAGTAAGGTGTCACATTGACGTATTGCATGTCTGGTTTAGAATGGTTAGCAACATGGTAACTCATAAGAGGGGTGCCAGCACCCATATTTCTCTACTGAGTCTCTCATAATCACAGCTGGTTTTGGGACGTTAAACCCCACAAATCAATCAATCAATCATATTTCTATTTCAAAGCAACAAGAATGCAAAATAAACGACTTTTTGCTTTTGCCAATGTTGAACTGCCAACTCTGTCTACGTGCATACCAGGTGTACTTGCGGCGAGCACCCTCCTGGCCTGGCTTCTTGCGCTCCCTGTGGCGGGGGTCCCTTGTCAGCAATCCCGCTGCATAGCAGATCACAAGGCAAGACTCGAACCACAATGATTGGGCAACGAAATGGGTGTGCGTTGAAGACAAACTCGGACCAGGCAAGTGTCCATCTGCTTCGCTAGCCTTGCGCTGCTAGTGCAAGCTTCACTAACTTTTTCCATTGACTCTCTCGCCTTGTGGTATGATATAGGCACATCAACATAGAGTGGTTACGATGCTCGGCCACCGACCCGAAAGACATGGGTTTGATCCCGACATTGCATGTAGCATTTTGAATGGAGACAATATGCTAAAGGCCTTCAATTTCAGTGCATTTAAGAAACTACAGATGATTGAAAGTTCTCGAACCTACTAAAATGGCATGCATCAAAATCACATTGTGATTTTGGCATGTGAAACCCTAGCAATGATTATATTACTGTGACAGGCTGTTTGCTCTCGCAATTTCTATCGATTGCTGCAATGGAAAGGTGTCATGACACTGTACTAGCAAATCCTTCGTAATCCACTTTCCACACGTGCAAGAATTTGTGACAGATGACAATGAAGCACAACTCGCGCATTGTCACCAGACAGGCATTCACTCTATCACTGGACCACAGCTTTCAGCACTTGCCGCATGATAGCACCACTGCGTTTAAATGTTTCAGATAGAAAATTCATCTAAATGCAAAAGAAGCTCATGCAAGATCATGCCCATAGTGTCCTTGAACTAACGTGATACTGGTATTAATATTCAACTTTAGTGCCAGGCAACACAAAGCAGCGTGAACTGAGCGCAAACTTCAATCAATATGTTCTCTTCACTACTGTTCATGCTCGCTATAAGCACAACCTGGGGCCACCAGCAGAGCATCTAATGTTTGCTTTCAATACAACAGCAATGCCTGTGAACTCTGCCATCTGTTGTTTTCGTTTTTAATCACAAATTAAACTATTATAAATGTACACAAAAAGCTTGCAACTGTCACAATGTTGGGAATGTGCTGAGCACAACGTCTCTCACCCAGCCTCATTTTTTCCACCTCCTCCTCGGTGATGAAGCTGCGCAGGGCTAACGCCAGTCCATGGCGTATAGCATTTGCACGGACAGTTGATCCTTCAGCATCGTTGAGCATGGCTTCAACATCAACTTTCATGAGGAGTCCCGTAAACTGCAGGGGAAACATTATCTGCTCCCTGAAAAAGAGCCACAGAAGAGCAAAAGGGTGCAGAAAAGGCTGAGTTTAGTGGTACATAATCAAGAAGCAATGATATTTAAAAGCCCACATGCTAAACTCTGGTGAAAGGAAACACCAAATGGTGTCTTATGTGGCAAGCACATTTTATGAAGTATATTTCCTAAAGCTTTCAGGCTTTCTAGTTGGAGCAAGAGATTTCACAGTACACTAACAAAAACTGGAATTGCGATAACATTAACAAGCTGCACTTGTCATTTTTTGAATATACAAACAAGCATGTTAGTGCATCACAATGAAGATACATAGGGTTTGTTGCATAAATGACTGGCAAAAGTACAACCCGCTCTTGTGCTGGTGTGTAAAAGTGATGTTGATAGATTATATGACAACTATTTCACATTGTGTAAGTACTGTCCCATTACAGTTGTATCACCACCGTGCCACCAATGTAGAGTTTTCCCCAGAAAAATCTTTACTGCAGTGTACAGCTTTCCATTGCTAATGATTAAAATCATTTCCATAATATGAAAAACACTGTCACAGAAAGTCTAGACAACTAACCACAGTTGTACAATAACTTTCATAGGGTTTCCTATGTGCCTGCTACATAATGATAAGACACCGGTGAGAAATGAGCCATTGATGTTTAGTAATGCAATAAAAAATGTATGTAAGATGGCATCATTGCTATTCAATATGACATTGGTCCAGAATTTTCAGCAGCAATAGTGTGCATACGGTCATATTACCCCCATACCAAATCAAATCAAACATTATTATCATCTGAAGAAAAAGAAAGGGGGTTGCATGAAAAAGCTGAATTACTACAGCTTGACTAAGAAGAAGGGTATAAAACAGTGCACACACCTAAGAATGGCTGTTCCATGCTACAGTGAATTGCTATTGAAAACCGCTTTCCTTGCGTTAGGGTTCACACAAACATAGGGCCCATCAACTGTGTCATGTAGGCTTACACGGAGCATCAAGTCAGGCTGGCTACTACATGACAACGCTGTAGCACTTTTATATCCACCCCTAACTGTTAAAACTATCACCATTATACAAAACAATAGCCTACCGAAAAAAATTAAAGCTGCTGTTGTTAACAGCAGTAAGCAACTGGAAACAGGCACTTACTGACCTGTCTGTGACTTCATCAAAGTACTCGATGCCGTGACCATTGATGTTAACTTTTCCTGTGCCATTGCCCCAGACGGTCACCTCAGCCCTCACATGCTTTCTAGCACCTGACAGAATAATTAGAGGGGAAGGGAGATAGTGCACGAGGCAATGAAACATTCAAGAGCAAACTTACTGAAAGAGCTGTAATATGAGGAAAACAGAAAAATGAACTTACCAGTGGCTTTGGCATAAGGCCTACCAGTTTCATCATACTGCAGCTAAACGTTGAAAGAAAGTGCAGAAGGGAGAAGAAGAAAAAGTCAACTAAAGTTACTAAAGGACTGCTATGAGCCCACTGAATCTCGCACGTTTTCACTTACTGCAGTCAAATAAATATATCATCACACACTGCATCACCAAAGTAAGCCTGTTACCTCGACAGACTATACTGCCTACAATAGCATCGCCTAAAGATTTCACAGCAAGACATGTAACACTCTACACCCCTTATGACACTAAAAATAAACAATGAGATGTAACAGAACTGTCACGGACAAAACAACAAGGCAGCTACACATGAAAATGAAATGCGAGTATCTCTGATGTGTATACTGCACTATGGTGACTTTTACACACTTGTTATAATGAAATCCCTTTATTCAAAGCACCTGTTTGTAGCTTCAAAACAATGTATCATATAAGTGGAGGGAAGCTGCTCTTTTGGACCAAAGCTGTTGAGAAAAATAAAGTTCATTAGTACATGTTATTTTTTAGTTTGCTCACTACTGGCACATAAGCTCACCAGGTTTCATGCATCCGTGATTGTATTTTAGTCATAACAGATTTTTATATCAGAAATGGATGGAGTTTAGTTTTGTACTGTTCTTATTCATTCACTCTTTTTTTTTTTTTAAGTATCAGTTCTCCTAACCTTACAATAGCCTGACAATCTTTTCTAGCTCAGGCACATTCAATTTTTATCATTTTTGTTGCACCCAGAAACTCAAGGCCTAGAGAGTGCAAGAAAGCATCAACTGTTACTTTGAGAACTTATAAACATTCAGATATGTGATATAAGAGAAATACTTTTTCTTGGCCATTCAAATAAAAACTTTAGAGCTTTGCAGCTTGTTTATTATTTTTTTTTTAGGAGAGATAAAACAATAATATCTGTGCAGCCACTGGCATAAAGATGTGATCGAATGATGCTTAATTTTAAATTTACATGAAAGTTTACATGAAAGTTTAGTTTACATGAAAGTTTACATGAAAGTTTACATGAAATTTTAGTTTACATGAAAGCTTTACCCTCTTCTACTCTTAATACTTACTGACCTTCTCAAATAATCCTTACCGCTGTAGACACACTAATAAGAAATGCGAACATCGAGTTAGTTCAATGGTTGCGGCACAGCATTGTGGCATTGAGCCCGAGGCCATGACCTCTTAGGGCAAAATGGAAAAAAATGATGGTGAACCACGACTTAGGTACACATTCCAGAATCCTCAGAGTGTCAAAATTAGACTGGTGTCTCCACTACAAACTACAAGCAAACAGAATCAGAGAATCTAGTTTTTTTTTTTTGTTTTTTTTTTTCTCATTTATAGCACACAGACAGGATCTCAGGATCTAAGGCATACCGGTGGTATCTCGTCTCGAATGAAAGTCGCCATTCTTGGTTTTCTGTAACGCATGATGAATTCCTTGACTTGGGACGAGTATGGATGCTCTGCTAATCTGTCTAGGGTCTTGACGAAGTAATCGTACTGGAATGACAAAAAATAAGAACACTGATTTGAAGTCTAGTAACATTTGAATTTTCACAACCAAAAGTAACACCAAGGAACTTGGCTTGATGTTCAATATCCAATTGCATCAGTCACAAGTAAAAGGACACACAACATGGAATGAGTGTAACTGAAACAAAAACAGCAGTCCTTTTTAACCACACATTTAAATTTATGCTAAGGTATTAGTACACAAACAAAATTTTTCCATACTTCTATGTTGCAAGAGGAATGCAGCTGTCAACTTGCACACCAAGTACGTGTGGAAAATGTAACAGTAGTGTTTGTCTGTAATAAATTATTAAAAAAATTAAAAAATGGCCTTGCGTCACTGCAAATGATGTCAAATGATGATAGTCTCCTGCCACCCCTAATACATAACACCCTCCCTCCTCCTCCTCCTCCCACACCTCTTGCTCTTCCCCTCCACTCTCACTCCTCCACTAAAGGATGAAACTGAAGTTTTGTTTAATTCAATTTAAATTTCCCACGTTCGCCCTGCTCTCACGCCATCTGTAATGCACCACAGAGATCGACCACTTGCCTCACCGCAGCCGTACATTGACAATCCGGTATATAAATCGACGTATGGGCTGCCAGCCACGTAACGCTGGTGGCAACCACGTAGTGCTTTATGTCGCCTTTCTTATAGATTATGATGATGTTCGCATTCTTCCGAGATTCTGGTATGCTCGCAGTCATTAGGCACTGCGTATACAGGCTTGCCAGCTTTTCTAGTATAATATGCCCACCATCCTTTACGAGATCTGCTGTTATCTGATCCTCATTGGGTGCCTTTGCTGAAACAAGTCTTCTATATTCCGTCGTGCTCACAATCACATATCGTGAGATGATATCGCTGCAGCACTGCCTTTACACGTTGACGTTTCCCGCTTAACTTATTCAGAAGGACGCTAAGTGCACTTGGCCGTATACTTGAAATGCACAGCAGCAGCCAAACTGAAATAACTGCGCCAAACCGGACGTGCAACGATGACAGCCCTTTCACGACACAGGCACTCGGTGATTTTAAGAAAGAGCAAGGATTGTAGCGCAATGCCAAATAATACTATAACTAACACTTTTATGCTTGGATAAGAATACATGAAAGCATGCAACACTGCACCGGCCCAGAGAACAAACATATTGGAGGATATGTGTGACGTATGTGCGCATGTAAAAGCGCAGTGGCTAGCAGACGATAAGCTATCCACACTTGGGAGCTTTGTCCACTCTACGCTAGAAGACGCCAACTGTGTTCGATCTTGAGGCCAATAGCTTAAATTGTCAGTTGCCCTTAGTGTCCTCTTCAAACACAATGCACATTACAAAGTTGCAGTTATACAGTCTTTGAGGCAA